>NKZJ01000149.1:51445-698512 GCA_002370135.1 Metschnikowia kipukae
CAGTGTTATTCACAGTGTTACAGTGTTATTCACAGTGTTACAGTGTTATTACAAATAAGTAATCTCTACAGTCAAATTCTTTCGGTATCCATTGTTATTCATGTTATTCATCCACGTTATTCATTCACGTTATCCTATCTTTGCCTCCACATTTAAGCAGAAGAAGAAGCGGCGGCAGAGCTTATGTCCTCAATAACCTCCACAGCACTGTCAACCACACTGCTGGAAATGTCAAATTTGTTAGCAATGGTCTTGATCAAAGAAACAACAATGCTCCACACTCCAGTCAAGTTGCTGGAAGAAGACGACGTGGACGACGACGAAGCAGTCAGAGAAGTGGTGGTTCCCGAGGTGTCGGAACTTCCCGAAGTTCCGCTACTCAAAAGAGACAAGATCGACTCGATTCCTGTTTCGGTGGAAGTAGCCGAGGATGTGGCAGATGCAACAAGATCGTCAGCGGCCGTGGCGGTGGAAGCTGTGTCCAAAACATCAGCAGCGGCAGTTGAAGTTGTATCCAAAAGATCGGCAGTTGAAGTTGTAGCCAAAAGATCAGCAGCAGCGGTGGAAGTGGCAGCCGTGACAGCCGTGGAGGTTGTGTCGCCTCCAAGAGCAGCAAGAATTCCAGCAAGACCATTGGAGGAATCTGTGGTGGCTGCAATAGGAGCACTAGCGGAGATTTGAAGAGCAGCCAAGGCAGCGATCAAACGGGTCAGGGTAAAGGCCAACATGGTAAAATTTGGAGGAAAAGTTGGAAGTTGTATTTGATTTGCAAGTGCTGAAAAAGACTAAGACTAGACTATTGATGGATAGACTATTGATGGATAGACTGTTGATGGATAGACTATTGATGGATAGACTATTGATGGATAGACTATTGATGGATAGACTATTGATGGATAGACTATTGATGGATAGACTATTGATGGATAGACTATTGAGACGGAGAGACTATTGGAATGTTTCAAGGACTGATCTATTTATCGATTCTGTTGTTTTTGTTCTTGTTGCTCTTTTCTTGTTGTGGGATTGCTGCTTTATATATTCTCTCGTGGACACAATTACCTACTACAGTCAAGACGTCAAGCAAGTCGCTTCTGCAGGTACGCTGCCCGGTGCGGGAGGAGGTTCATAACGGTCGCCTCGAAAGTTTCCGCATTAGGAAATTATGAACCTTTTAATCATTTCTCGTGCATATCCACCAATTTATGGGCCCGCCAACTATGCACTCCATCAAATTGGAAAGTGTCACTGGTGTCAAGAAAAGGAGGGGCGATTCAGAACTGATCTTGGATGTATTCACTGACTAGTGCTCTAAAGTAGAAAAGACTTAAAAGTGAAGAATTAATGAAGAAAATGATATTGAGGAGAAATTCTGAAACAGGAATAAATTAAGAGGAGTTTGAAAAAGGAAATCGGACGAGGCTTTCATGGTGTGTGTTAATGGTGGCTTATGAGGACAGGATAGGTCCGTTTGGGCGCCACATGCGGAAACTTCTACAATTGAGAAACTAATAATGATACGACTTGATTCTTGGAGATTAGTGGTACTATTTCACGTGAATTGAGAACCAATACTTTGGTCAATAGTCTGGCTTGATAGTCTAGTTTCTAGAACTTAGTGTAAAGTTAATATGTCTGGTCCGGGTTTTGAAACAACCCCGCAGCAGATCCATGATTTCGGGATTTGAAATAACCGACATGCATGCAATTAACTCGAAGGGGAAATTTTTTGGTGGAATTAAAGCACGTTTATATGCAGGTGCCGCCACGTTGTATGGCTGCTACTCCACAAAACTCAGCCTCACGATGGCGCAATCTGATGGCGTACTATTCTGGAAATGGCGTGGTTACTGAATGGAGTTGGTTGTCACATTTACTGCAAAACTGCATTCAATAGGTTCAGGGCAGAGTCCTCTATCCATTAATCACAATGTTAATCCAAAGAACATAGATCCATAGATCAAAGAACATTTACAGATCTATACCAAAGTGATGCAATGATAAGATGATGGTATGTGATGATGCAATGTTGACGGTGTTTATGCACTTCTTTTGAAATTTTTTTGAATAATCTCATTCAGTCAAGCTCCTTTTAACGCCCCTCTTCTGAGAGCCAATGAGATCATGCAATGTTCCAGAAAGCCCCCAATACGACCGTTCGTAGCCGTTTCCCAAACGAGAAACTCTCTTTTCGGCACGCATCCGGGCCGTTTTCCCAATTAGTCCACGCATCGCCAGAGAATATTGATGGATATGGTGGATCAAGATTTCAATTTCATCGACGCCAAAGAATGCACATGCTTCCTCCGCCGTGTGCAACTCTAGACGAGTTTCTCCCACGAATATCTTGAAAGGCGCCACGCGAATGGTTTTGCCGTATGGCTTAACAAAAATATCCTCTGGTTTTGGAAACATGCTTAAAATCACAGCTGACATTTCAAACCGCGTGCCCCGTTCAACTTGGTCACAGCGAAGAGTTTGGAGGTCGTGGAGTGAGATGTGGTTCAACTGATGGGCACTATAACGAACGCCAAGAGGTGGTGATGCTTGTAGAGAGGAAGGATTGTGTGGTTCTCGAGAATCGCTGTTTTGGAACATGCCACTCTGCAGAACCTGGGTCTGGGCCACCTGTCGGTGACTGCCATTAACACTGTGATTTTGTTTTTGAGTGAATTCTTGGAAATGTCTTGTGAATTGTTGAACTTGACTGTTTTGCTGACTGTCTTCATGCTGTTCTTGAGAGTGCTGTTCTTGAGAGTGCTGTTCTTGAGTGTGCTGTTCTTGAGTGTGCTGTTCTTGAGTGTGCTGTTCTCGAGTGTGCTGACTGTTTTGCTGTTCTTGATTTTTCTGGGTCTGGGACTCTTGCTGCTTGTATATTGCATCCATAGCACTTAACCGTCTAGCAGATTCGGTCTGAGTTCTAAGCTCTGTTTTCATGGGTTGAAAAGTTGCAGTTTTAAGCAACAGCTTGCGGTCAACATACTGCTCAATTGGAAACGTCTCGATCATGTTGTCATAGAGACTAATGTTCATGTGGTTCGTGAACCGATTCATGAACTGAACAAAGTTCTGCTCCTCCATTTGTTTCTTGAGTTCAGCATTATTGAGAGATCGTCGGCAACACGAGATCAAAGAGCTGAGAAAACCCTCCACATGGCCATTATACATCTGCACCTTAAAGTTGATTAAAGCCACGACTCCAAGCAGCAGCAAATCACAATTGTCAGAGTCGGAGATATCACGATCATTCAAGCGTCCTTTTTCATTCATTCGATCCCATACTTGGTGGATTCGGTCCGCCAGTACAGATATGGAAAACACCTGTGATTTTTTGAGCATATGGCCTCCAACCACATACTGCTGTGGAACCGGTTTGAGAGTGGACTTTGAAAACACCAGCTGCTCGTTTTCGGTGAAATCCGTGACAAGCATGATTCCCATTTTGAGCTTTCGAAGCGCCAACACCACCACGGGAAGTGTCACGTATACATTTCCAGCGTGTTTACTGGACAGAATCTGCGGAAGCCGAGAAATGTCCATCACAGAAATGACTTAACTATTAGGAATACTATTTTGGCGACCTGTCTTAGAAATAACTTTGGCGGTCTGTATTAGATAGCTATTTTGGCCTGTATGGCGACCTTGGCGAAGCAACACTTGTCGTGTTTTCACCTGCAGAATTACACTTAAACTTTAAGCAGTCTTGAACTCTGACGCGGACACCCGTACACCAGGTGATATATGGCATGAGTTTCAAAAATACAGAGAGCAATGAAATTGAAGAGTATGTAGCGATATCATTGATCGTATTCTATTGGATATTCTTGATAATGAAATACTTTTGATAATGAATACTTTTAATAATGAATACTTTTGATAATCAATACTTTTAATAATGAATACTTTTAATAATGAATACTTTTGATAATGAATACTTTTAATAATGAATACTTTTAATAATGAATACTTTTGATAATGAATACTTTTAATAATGAAATACCTTTAATGATTCGAAATACTTTGGTCTTGAGTATTGTTACTTGTTACTTTAGTCTCTTCTATTAGGTTTTGTTGGTGGATTAAACCTATGGCTGGAGTTATAGCATTTCAATATTGGAATTTGCTATATCTATGATTCAAGCTTTGTTTGCTGTATTTTATTTGGTGGTTATACTTGTTGATTCTGGATATGATTACCATTCACTTAATCTGATTTCATTACTTAATCTGATTTCATTACTTAATCTGATTCCATTCACTTAATCTGATTTTACTAACTTTAGAAAACGGCCCAAAGCTTGGAAAAAGAGCACTTGCCAAGGCAGACAAACCAGAGCCCCAAACGGCCCAGGATTTCATGGATTATGGTGCTTCAGAAGAAGAATCTGGCGATAAATTCTACGGCTCCGACCCCGCCAAAGCTCTCCGCTTCTATCAGCGTGCATACGATGGCTATACGAAAGCCGTGACTCTCGGAAATCCTGTCGAAATTGCCGAAGTATACTACAATTCGCTGCGTTTACTATTCCACGTTCATACACGGTACTCCAACGATGCAGTCCAGCCCCGGACATTGACGGGAATCGAGGATGTGATTTCGGCGAACGATCCTGTTTTGAAAGACATTGATGAAATAGCAAAAGCCCATGAGCAGGCCATTCAAATAGTGGGAGGTGTTGATTCGGAAAATGCACAAGCAGAGAAATGTGATCTATTTTTCAATACTGCAATGGTGTATGTGGAGTTATTGGAGGAAACAAGCAACGACGAGGCTTTTCAAATGGCCGAGCGGGCCATTTCTCTTTTAAAGCGAGTTTTTGAGTTCCAAACGTCAGAAATGAACTTTACTCTGCTTGACCAAAACCGTGACTTCCAAACTGAGTCGCTTGACCAAAACCCTGAACTACAAAACGAGTTGCTTGAAACTGCCGTTTCTGCCTTCACTTTGGCTGTGGCGGCTCTTGAAGCAACAGACAATAACTCCACTTATTCTGCTGTCGTGTCACTTGTTGCCCCTTTCGTGCAAGAAACAAACCACATTGTGGAAAAGTGTTTTGGCAGCAATTATGACCTTCTGCAAGACCTCTCGCTAGCCAAAGCATATGTTGCTGGAGCCACTGCTTCAACTTTGGAGGAAGTTGCGAGTATTTGGGAAAACCCACGTCTTCCTGAAACACCAGAGCGTTACATGCTGGCGGCAGACAGTACCGAGAGTTTTTTGTTCCGGGCCAATGTGGCTCCAAAGCCAGGCAGCCAAGATTTTAGAGGTGACCCCGAAATCTATTGGCGGGCGCTTACGAAGATGACCAATTACTTGAAAACGGCCGAAGTTGGCCTAGGATCCCGCCTCAAGGAGGCCAAAAACGGGCCTCAGGCTTTGGGTGTTGGTCTGATTATCTCCCAGCTTGCTAAAGTGCATATTGCAAGAGGAGATATTGATCTCCAGCGCAGCCAGCTTTCTGTGGAACAAGCGGTTCAAAATCAAGAACTTTTGATGAGAAACTGCACGGCGTTTTTGAAAAATGCCATGAATGTGGCCAATCAGTCCGGAGGCATCCGGGAGACGGTTGTTGAGCGGACGCAACGGAACCGAAGACGTGTTGAGGCTATTTTCAGACTCTGTGTTTTACAGAAAAAGACCAGCGAAGAGGAACTTAATGAGATTTTGGGTTTAGGCAATTGGCAAGATGAGAAGGAAACTTTGAGTGAATTATGGTACTGGACCTCTTTTTGATCGTTGATCCAAGAAGTTTACATTTTTTGGTATACTTTGTTTACTGGTATACTTTGTTTACTGGTATACTCTGTTTACTGGTATACTCTGTTCACTGGTATACTTTGTTTACTGGTATACTCTGTTCACTGGTATACTTTGTTTACTGGTATACTTTGTTTACTGGTATACTCTGTTTACTGGTATACTCTGTTTACTGGTATACTCTGTTTACTGGTATACTCTGTTTACTGGTATACTCTGTTTACGGGTACACTACTTCGGTTCCTTGTTTCAATGGCTTCTACAGATTCCTATTTGTACGTTGGTTGGTTATCTAAGGTGTTCATTACTATTAAAATTGACTGATTTTTATAAGATTCTTTTTAAAGAATCTCCGGGATACACGTTACATGAACAAAATCCTCTTCCGTGATGCAATGGTACTCTTGCATTTTGACGATTTTCTTGGGTTTTCTTTCGGATGGATCTATATCCGATAAATCCCTTATGGGTATCTCTTCAATATCGAGCTCGTCATTATGTGTCGTGGCCATAGACCCTCTGATGGCCAGACTTTCCAAAAACCCTAGATTAAGCAGATTCGATCTCTGGCCGCCAACAAGCATATTCAAGACATTGATCTTAAGGGAATATAGGGCGAAAGTGACGAATCTCATATTGATGTGAATAAATGTGGGGAATGGAGAAGGTGGCGATTATATTTTGGCAAGCATGATATGCTCAGGAATGTGATCAGAAGCGATGGATGATCAAAATAGTGATGATCAGAGAAACGATCAACATTAATTTGCCCACGTGAGATTGAAGGCAAATGATTACAATGTTGTTCCTGCATTTGAGCGCTGCCGCATACACTATGTCTACGATGGGTCACGATCCGCTTCATGTGGCTATATACAGGACGGGTCTGTGCGATAAGTTTACCGAGGATCAACTTCACGCTAAGAGACTGGGCACATGTGCGTGTGTAGACAATCGGAATTCGAAAGGAATGCTCCTTGATTGGGAGGACGAATCGAGGAAGCATTAACGGACAGGGCGAAGTCTAGGATAGCTATACTTCGCAATCGCTGCAATGGATGCAATGGCTACGCTTCGCTAAATGGAAGGCCAAAACTGTAACAATTACTTGAGCATTTTGTCAAAGGCAGGGATCAAGGATTGGGCCAATGCAAAAGAAAAGACCAACTTGGGGCCCGTAGTCAACAATTTTGGAGTCAATCCCTTGAAGAAAGAAGTAAAGCCTTCGTTCTTGGCCATGTTCTTCAAGATGGTGAAGCCGGATTCGTTACTCTCGAAGTTTTTGTTTTGGATTCTAGTCTTGATCACGTCCAATGGGGCGGAGACAATCAAAGAAGCAGATGCACCAAAGATGGAAGTGATGAAGTTTTGCGTCCAAGTGGCCGAAGAGTAGTCCTTAAGACCAAAGATGTATTCCTTGGCGAAAGAATTACCTCCAAACAAAGCGAACGAACCAGGGGCGTTTCTGGCCGCCGTCCAGCCCCAGCCCTTGTATAAACCAAAACCTTCGTCGGCAATGATCTTAAAGAAGCCTCTACCCTTGAAAGACTCCGGGTTAGTTTGTCTCTTGATCTTCAAGACATCCAATGGCAACAACACAACTTCACCGATACCAATCAAAGAACCTGCGGTAGCAGACATGAGGGCCTTTCCGGTTTTTGGACCAAAAGCGGTCTCGTAGGAGTCCTTGAAGTTTGAGGTCAAAAACTCGTTAGCAAACGGCTGGCCACCGTACTTGTAGACACGCTGCAAAATCTTGTAGACCGCAGCGTAACCCAAGCCGGGGAACAAGGTGAAGAGTCTGGAACCAAGAGCCTTTTGAGCATGCTCTCTGAAAATAACACTGTTCAATTGGGCAGCAGAGGTGACTCTGCCCTGGTTGGACATGAGACGCTTGGAAATAGTGTCCACGGGGTGAAAGACAGCGATTTCACAGATTCCAGCGGAGGCGGAGCCCAACACGCGGGCCGCAACGGATTGCTTCTTGTCGACAGGAGGAGACATGGCAGAAGGAAGATAGACAGGGAGGGAGCGTGGAAGGGAGTCGCTGAAATGAAGCACGCGGAAAAGTTTTCACCGCGGCTAGCGACGGTTGCCCCATGCGGACAATCCACCATCTGCGCACCCGTGCACCACAGAATGGCAGCCCAAAAAAAGCACCCGTTTCAAAAGTCTCCGCCACACAATGTCCCGTTCACCAATTGTTGAGGACTATGAGAGTTCGATCCGAGAGCTCACGTTCAATTCTCGTCCTATCATAGACAACTTGACCATCATAGCCAAGGAAAACACCGATCTGGCGCCAGGAATTGTCAGTGTCATCACCAATAGAATATACAAGAGTATTCCCGAACAAAAGCTATTTGCACTCTATCTCTTGGATTCTGTGTGCAAAATAGTGGGGCCACCATACAATATACTATTGGGGGAAGAGATCTTCAAGCTTTTTTCACATGTATATCTCCTTGTTAATGAAAGTACAAGGGCGAAATTGGTGAAGATATATGAATTATGGCGAGTTCTGAAAAGTAAGGGGCTGAATGCACCCCTTTTTGCCCCTGAACAGATGGACCGAATTGGCAATTTTTTGCGGCAGGCAGGATACCGGCGGGAGGAGACGGGCATGATGCCCGGAGCGGGCACCACGGGCAGCAACACGGGCATTACGGCTGCAGAGTTGGTGGCGGACATTGACGCGCTTTTCCCGGTGTTGCAGCAAAAGGCTGCAGCGCTGCCCTCGGATGTGGCCCTACAGGGCAAGTGTTCGGCCTTGTCGGAGCTTCGGTACCTTTTGCTCGGGCAGAAGTTGCAGCAAAAGGATCTAATGGGTATCCGTGCCAAGTTGGCGCTGATGAAACTGCAAGAGATTACGGCAGGAGATAATGTTGGGGGGACGTTGAACCAGAATCAGACTGATGACGGACTGGCACCACAGAAGCCCGTGTCGAAAGCAGAGGCCATTTTTGGCGATCTTCTTGCGTCGGGGTTGGTGAAGAAAGACCAGTCGCTCAAGCCGGGGTCCAAGCCGCAGTACGAGCTCGTGCATCCAAAACACAAGTTTTCTCCGGGGCAAAACGGGTTCACGCCTTCCACTCAGGCGCTTGAGCAGCTTCTCAACGACGCCAATCTCTCGGGCAAGAGCCAATACGAGCAAATCAAATTCAAGGAGTTGGTGAAGGTGGCGCAAAAATTGGAGTCTTCGTCGGCATCTACAGAAAAGGTGCAGTTTTCCACCAATCTCCAGAAATACATCAAGGACACCACTTTGGATGCGTCCACGGTGCAGGTGCTCTACGAGACCAAGCCGCTGAAGTGTTCCCAATGTGGCAAGCGGTTCACGGAGGACGAGTCCGGAGCCACGAAAAAACGCATGCATTTGGACTGGCATTTCCGGATCAACAAGCGCCAGGCCAACTTCAAGACGAATGTGCAGTCGCGGAATTGGTACCTTGACGAGTTGGCTTGGGTCCGGTTCCGGGACGACGACTTGTTGGAGTATGAATCAACGTCGACGCAGCCGAAACGAGAAGATGCATTATCTGTGTCTGCACCGGCCGATTCTTATGTCACGATTCCGTCTCTGGAAACGAATATGAGCAACATTTGCACCATCTGCCGGGAACACGTGAAGCCTACTTACAAAGATCTGGTTGGCGAGTGGGTGTGGGACCAATGCATGTTGGCGCCGGGGACCAACTCGGGGCGCAAGATTGTTCATGTGGCATGTTTTGCAGATGCAGACCGGAAACGGAGCGCCGGCGAAGAGTTGGAGCGGCCGTTAAAACGGGAACGAGTAGTGTGATTGACGAAAAGAGATGAGAATGAAAGAGAGGAGAATGAAAGAGAGGAGAATGAAAGAAAGGAGAATTTAGGAAGAGGATGAAGGAAGAGAATGAAGGAAGAGAATAAAGGAGAGGAGAACGAAATAAGGGATTACGCTTTATAAAATGATCTACTGCTACCTTCAATTGCTTCAATTACTGATCTATGGACAACTTTTATTGCAAGCTTTGAACTTTCGAAGCTTTGGACTTTTTGGTCATTGCATTGGACTTTTGCGTTCATTGGATCTATTTCTGACCCAAACACTTCAAAATGTCGCCCCACACAGTTGCGGGCTTTTGAGAGGCATCAACCCCGCTCCAGATTCCAGTCTTCTGGTAGTACTCCACAATTGGCTCGGTCTGCTTGTGATAAGTGTTCAATCTGTTCTTCAATGCATCCTCATTGTCATCCGATCTTTGAACCAATGGCTCCCCGGAAATGTCGTCGGTCATCTCCTTCTTAGGAGGGTTGAACAACTTGTGGTAGGATCTGCCAGAAGCTGGGTGCACCAATCTTCCGGTGATTCTGGCCACCAACAACTCGTCGTCAATCTTCAACTCCACGGCCTTTTGCAAAGGAGTCTTTCTGGACTCCAACATGGAGTCCAACTTCTCGGCTTGTGGAATGGTTCTAGGGAATCCGTCCAAGATGAATCCATTCTTGCACTCGGAGTTGTTCTCCAATTCGTCCTTGATCATGTTGACCATGATTTCGTCCGAAACAAGACCTCCCTTGTCCATGATGGCCTTGGCCTCGGCTCCCAATTTGGTCTTGGCGGCAACCTGAGCTCTCAACATGTCTCCGGTGGCAAGGTGACAAGCACAGAACTTCTCCTTCAAGTTTGGTGCCTGAGTTCCTTTTCCGGCACCTGGAGGGCCGATCAAGACCATTCTAATGGACTTGGGCACGTTTGGCACGATACCGGCTTTTTGCTCCAAAGTCTGGATTCTGTCTTGCAATTTGGTGATGACCGATTTGAGTTCTTCTGACATTGTGTGTTATTTGGTTACGAGAGTGGGTGGAATTTTTCGGCCTTTTTTCGTCGTTCCTATGTTGGGGTGTGCGCCTGCATACTGCCGCGGACAAATGAGATTCGTTGAAATGCGCTTCCCCACGGCCCTGTTCTAAAGGCCGGCGCCGGTGCCCACGTCCAATTTATGTTTGCGTTTGGGTAGAACTGGTTGCATGTCTGATCTTTGGGGCTTTTTGTTGGTGGTCACGTGATGACCATCCGCCTCTTTCCATGCAAGCAAACTGTACGTGCCTCGCTTGTGGATACTCTGCGCTTATCGATGTTCGTCTATCAATGCATGCTAGCGCCGATGCATGCAGATGTTTCACAGAGTTTCATCCTTGCCAGGCTTGGCGAATGCATCTTCAAGTCAACGCACCCTCGGTTTCCCGCCGCGTCGCGTCTTCAGATCTGAAACACCTTCGCAGACTTCGAAACAAACTTGCATGAACACAAAGCCGGTGGCGTTCACAAAACGGACGCATAGATTACTATAAATACATCCATTTGCTCCTCACTATGAGTTGCGAAATACATTTTACAATTCAACAATTAATGTAATGCCGAGCCGTGCCGAGAGCATCCGGTTCACGTGACCAAAAATGGCACTAAAGCTTCTTTTTAGAGATCCCATAGTCCCCTTTCCCACCAATGCTTATTAGTCTTTCCACCAATCCTTATTGGTCTTTCCGCCAATCCTTATTAGTCTTTCCACCAATCCTTCTTATTATATTACTTCCTCGGCCAATTTGCATTCTCCGAATAACTCTAAACAAAGTCTTGTATTAGAATTCACATGACAATCAGGCGCGCCGTGTGCACGCCAAATCTACAGTCCTATCGCACCATGCAGGCCAAACCCATAAAATGTGGGGTTGATTCCCGTACTTAATCAACAATTGCCCACTCCTGTTCTTCTGAAACCCAAACATTACCCCAATATGCCGTCTTTGAACACCCTTTTAGTTTTGCTCAAGCTTCCGTTGGACCTTTTGATTGTCGTGCTCAAATACTACATATTTGGCGGACTCCGCTTTAGGAAGTACAACCGGGACTTGGTCAATTGTCTCCGTTTGACGCTCTATAGAAAGGCCTTGGATGTCGATATTATGGACGGAAAACTCCTTGGCCCATACTCAAACGAGTACTTGATCCGGAAGATTGTGCCGTTCATCACTAAACAGTTGGTAAAGGGTGTGCCTGGATACGGCGAAAAGTTCGGCAGAAACTGCTACTGGTTGGTCAAGCAGCCAGACAGAAAGCCCTCGGATCCCATCATCATCTTTTCCCACGGTGGTGGATACTTCCTCCAAACCATGCCTTCGCAGATCCAATCGACATTGTCCATGTATAAGTTGTTAGATGAGGAGAAGCAGAAAAAGACATCATTCATGTTCCTCGACTACAAGTTAGTTTCCGAGGGCTATCCGTTCCCGTATCAGCTCCATCAGTTGCACGAAGACTATTCCGAGCTCGTTAGACAGGGGAACAATAACATAATTCTCATGGGAGACTCTGCTGGAGGAAATGTTTCAATTGCTCTCACCAGACATTTGAAGGAATTGGAGCAGCCACAAGTCTACCCTTCCAAGCTTCTTCTTGTGAGTCCCTGGGTCAATTTATGCCCGGTACCTTCGGAATTGATGGAGGGCTCGTCGTGGTTCGATAATGAGCACTTGGATTTGATCACCAAGAAGAAATTCTCGACCACCTCTAACTTGGTTCACTTGATTGGAAAACAGCACCCAATGTCCCTATTAGTCTCTCCAGGAGGCCGACTCAACCGAAGCAGGGCTGATTGGGACAAGATCCCCAATTACTCCAGTCCCGAATACGACGTTTTTTTGATTTTTGGCGAGGATGAGAGCTTCAGAGACGATATTGCGTGGTGGTCTAGTCATGCCCTTGACTTGGACTTCCACACACGCAAATATGGCCAGCTTTCGACGGAGATTGACAAGGAAAAGCATGAGTTCCACCGGCGTGGCGTGGAAGGACTTCCCAATGTCACTGCGTACGCCGAGCCTATCGGCGTGCATGATGCCATCTTCTACTTCGAGCACGATGTCGCCAAAGAAATCATGAAGGCTGAGAAGCAGGGAAGGAAATTGAACGTCGACGACGTGGACCTGGACAAGTACTACGGTATCACGCGCATGGTGCGCTTCTTGAACGAGACGTTATAAGCACTAGGCAAGATGTAATGAATATATTCTATAAGAGATGGAATCTCAGTTTAGTACTGGAATGTGTGAATCTCAGTTTAGTATTGAAAAGTGTGAATCTCAGGAACGTGCTGCACCTTGACCAACGGCCGGTAGATAGGCTTCCACATCTGGGACTGGACCCACTTCAAACACTGCTTGAAGTCACGTGGCACCTCCACGTAGCCGCCGTCGGGTCTCTTTTCACTCTCCACACGAGCACTTCCTTCCTTTAAACTCTGCAAAATGAAGGCCGTGGCCACGTACGCGGACACCTCGTCAATCTCCTCCAACCGAGGAAGCAATCCGTTCTTGGGGTCGTCCATTTTGGGCGACATCGACGCCAATTGGTCCACGGCGGCGGAAATCATCGTGTCGGTAATGGTGGTGCATCTGGAGAGCACGGCACCAAGCCCGATTCCGGGAAACGTGAAACAGTTGTTGTTTTCGGAAATGTAGTAGCCATCCACGGGCTGGAAAGGCGACCCGGTGGCAATCAACGCATTGTTCTGAGTCCACTTCATGATGTCCACAGGGAAAGCCTCGTGCAATCTCGTGGGGTTGGAAAGCGGGAACACAATGGGCTGCAGGTTGTGCTTGTACATTTCCTTAATCACGTCTTCCGTGAAGGCGCCCGGTTGAGTGGAACAGCCCACCAAAACAGTGGGTTTCACGTGACGCACCGCCGCCTGGAGGTCTCTTGTGTCCACGCCCTCCCACTTGGAGTCGGGGTCCGCGTAGCGGAGCTGGCCCTCGGGCGAGTCTGTGAAGGACTTGAGCACCACTCCTCGGCGGTCGATGATGGTGATTTTCTTGCATGCTTCTTCAGCCGTGGAGCCGTGCGAGCACATGTGGTTGACAATCTGATCGGCAATGCCCAAGCCGGCGGAACCGGCGCCGTAAATCAAAATGGACGAGTCGAGAAGCTCGCGGTTGCTGTACTTGAGCGCCGCAGTAATGGATGCCATCACCACAGCACCAGTTCCTTGGATATCGTCATTGAACGAGGGCAACGACTCACGGTACTTGTGGAGCATTTTGCGGCCCGTGGTGACACCAAAGTCTTCGTAGTGCAACACGGCCGACGGAAATCTCTTCTTGACGGCGGAAATGAACTTGTCCACAAAGTCCCAGTATTGCTCGCCCCGCACGCGGGGGAACTTGTTGCCCATGTACAACTCGTCCTCCTGGAGCTGCTTGTTGTTGGTGCCGACGTCAAGCACCACAGGTAGCGTTCTTCCGGGGTGGATGCCGGCACAAAGGGTCATAAGACCCAACTTGGCAATGGCTATACGCACGCCGCCCACGCCCTGGTCGCCGATTCCCAAGATGCCCTCTCCGTCGGAAACGACAATGTAGTCAATGTCCTTTTCTTCGCCGTACACCGCGAGCCGCTCGTCGATTTCCTCGGGTTTGGTGATGTCCAAGAAACAGCCCTCGGGTTTCCGGAACCGGTGCGAGTAGCTGGCGATTGCATCTCCTTCGGTGGGCGTGTAGATGATCGGGAGCATTTCCCGGATGTGCCGCCGCACGAGCTCGTAGTAGAGCACCTTATTCTGGATTCTCATGGACGTGCAAAAGTCGTTCTTGGCCAACGGCGTCTTCAAGTACTGGAATTGTGCGTATGCACGGTCCACCTGTTCGTCCAAAGTGTTTGTTTTGGAGGGAAGCAACCCGCCGAGCCCGAAGGCGGCCCTTTCTTCTTCGGTGAAGGCCGATCCCTTATTGAAAATGGGCGAGTTGAGCAATTGGAATCCTTGTAGGTCACATTCAATGGGTCCTTCGATCGACAACCGCGTAGTTTTCGGCTTCAACGAAGCAATGGCGGCGCTGACTCCAATTGGAGTTTTGATGGTGTGTGTGTGAATGGAACTGTTCGTTTTGCGGCCTGCTGAACTTTGAAATCTAGCCAATGGGGTCCGAAGCACAGAACGGCTGTTTTTGGTAAGAATGGCTGACATTCTGGGCAAAGCGATTGCTGGCAAAATGCGGGATGTGTGTTTAGAATGCCAAAAGGGGCCTTTGAGTTGTCTGAATATTCTTCAACGCTTGAAAGTTTGGGGGAACTTGGCCTTTATATATAGACTGCAATTTACCCCTCTTGTTGCGCATTTGCTGGGTTTTTTTTTTTTTTTTGCTTCTTTTTTCACTTCACTTTGTACGCCATGCGACGCGCGTCTAGAAGCTACTCACCGTCCCGGTTCCACCCCCGGTTTTCTACCCCCGGTTTTCTACCCCCGGTTTGAGGGCATGTCAGAAGATCTGTAGGCAGCTGTCAAACTGGCTTGAATGCAGTCCGTTTTGATAAAACCAGTGCATCCCATTGAAACAACACACTCTCATTATCATGTGTCACGTGACCTCTCGGATGAATACGGCTGCCTTGCTGCAGTGTGCGTTGACAACTGATACGCAAATCATTCTTATTCTAGAATTCCATTCGACTCTATGTTACCATTTCCGAGGCCGTCAAGATCCGAGGTACTGCAGGATTTCTTTTTCAAAAGAGGAAATCCGAGGGGTCCTATTCAAGGCAATAATTGCGCTGATGTGCCCCGCGGTGCTTTTGCAACCACAAAACCCCGCTCAGACGCACCACAATTTTCATTTGCGCCGTTCGGTCTGCATCCAGGATTTGCCCAAAATTTACAAAAACGGAATCTGAAACACAAAGACTGACACAAGTATAAAAGGAGTCCATTTCCATTTTATTTCAGGAGCATCACTGTTCTGAGAAAATTGTAACTCGCCAGCACCTCAACAGTGTGTGTAACGGCATAATAGTCTTTTAGCCCGCCTTGCATGACTATCTCAACAAACAAATTTGACGGCTTTTACAATGTTGTGGCACAAGTGTCCGTTGCAAGCACATCCATTTCAACATGACAATTCTTTTAAAAATTCCTCGATATTCTTTGGACTATTAAATCTATCAATGTGATGGAATTGGCCAATAAAGACCTCACATCCATATCCTTGAAGAAAAGTGCCCGTATTGTGTGCAGGATATGCCAGTGATCTCGGACAATCTCGGAATCAAGTCCACCCTGGATTTTTCCGGCCCACCTCGCGACTCCGAATCCGGCCAACTTCAAGGCCGGTTCGAGGAGGCTTTTTCCGGAGCCACAAGTTATCTGAGATCTTGAATACTTTGGATGCCCTACAAAACATGTGCGATGTATGACATTCACATCATTCACATCATTCACATCATTCACATCATTCACATCATTCACATCATACACCTGTTGCAAAAGATTACAGAAATTGCGCTCCTAATCAAGCAAGGCTGCGAACGCTCGTTTCCCGCTTCGGAGTAACTCGCAATAAGTCAAGCCCAAAGTGCGAGCCGGTCTGGCGTATATCGGAGCGATGCACTCTGAATGAGAGTTTTGTTCTGAAGGGCTATACACAGGTTGGACAGATCCGGGATCCGTTGCTCTGATCATAATGTTGAATCTCGACGATTGCAAAACGCAGTTTCTGAGCTGCAATTAAGATGACTACAGAATTGTGCTCGAGATTTCTTGCTTCCGGGTATTGTTATTTTGCTCTAGTGCTCCTGCGTCTTCTTGGAACCTCGGATACCTCGCTCTGCTCTGTCTTCTCTGGAACTTCTGTCTTGTTTGACTTTTTTGGTCGCTTCGTTTCTGTGACCTTTTTTTCTTTCTTGTGAGTGATGGAATCTTCTGAAACTGGGCGCTTAAGAGGCTTTTGCAACTCTTTCACGAAACAGCTTGTTCTTCCTCCAATCGTCTCAAAATCCACCGTGTGTCCATTACTCAACTTTGCCTTGGGCTGTTTCCTTCCCTTCCCCCAGCGGTGAAGCATCAACCAATCTTTTGGAAATTTCCGGGCGTTACCCTCCACTCGCACAGATTCCTCCATGACAAGAATTATAGCGTCGTAAAGGCGCTTCAAGATCGGGTCTGCAGGGTTGTCTATTTTGAGCGATAGGTTTTCTCCCGGGTAAATTCTCGCATGGTATAGAATTTCGTCGCTCACCCAATTGCCTATACCGGCAAAGTACTCTTGGTCCAAGAGAAAAGCCTTAATCGGCTTTTTTTTCGTGAGCACCAACTTGCCGAACTCTTCTGCCCCTAATCGTGGCTTGCCGTGATGTTCAGGGTCAGGGTCTCCAGATTTGAATTCCTGAAGTGGCTTCGCCGACTGGGACTTGGAGTAGTCCGGCCCTAGTTTGCTCAAAGATGAGCAGCTTTCCAAAAGCTCAGCATTCGTTGAAATGCCAGGTCCGCTCAAGACCTGAACACGGCCAAGACGCCGGGGATCAGTGAAGGCAAAGTCAATGAGGTTTCCGGTTTCGGGATTCTCTAAAAATAATTGGAATTTGGTGAAGCGGGGCGGCCAGTCTTCTGTTTGTTCAAGACTGGCAAAGTGATTCAGAAATGTTTCCAGCACTTGCTTTTCCTTGGATTCGGGCTCAATAGTCTCGAGCTTGACTTTCACGTCGATGTTGTCAGGATCCTTTAAGTTCGAAGAGTTATCGAAGCTCGTGTTTTCGACATGACCCTGATTTTCTTCGGCGAGTAAGTCGTTCCCACTTTCCATGTACAATTCCTGTTTGATGATCTTGTCACCGCCGTTCTCCATCATGATGAAATGAGACTCTATGCCCCGCATTTTCACCATTCCCGTCATGCCGAAATGCATGAGGATGATGGCGGTATCTTTGGACACTGTTTCTGTTCTCATCCAGAAATACTTCCCGTGGCGTCCAACATTTTGAACTGTGGATTCTGTAAGGAGATCAGAAAACAGACGTAGGATTTTTGTTGGTTCAGGAGATGACTTTATTTGAGGGAAAAGGAGGTGATCTTCCGGAAGATCAAGACTCTTGATCTTGTAGCCTATGATATGGCGCCGCAATTGAGCAACCACGTGAGCTACCTTTGGATTAGTAACTCTTTTGGGAAAAATGTGACAGACATTTACGTACTTCGGCGACTTCAGGCATGATAAAGAAGAGTTGCTGCGGTGCGATCTCGAAAAAAAAAATTGCTCCACGGCAGGTTCGAACTGTCGACCTTCAGATGACACAAACAATGTTTATGAGACTGACGCTCTGCCAACTGAGCTAGTGAAGCAATTCTGGAAAAATCACACTCGCAGATTATTAAGTAGATGTTACTTTTTAGTACGCGAGCGGTAGCCTGTCCATGTTTGGGTGCAATTTTTGGCTGTTGAATATTGAAAATCTAGAATAAAAAGTTTTAACAATAACGCATAATTTAAAAGCTGTGCAGTAATTATGTACTCTCTTATTTACATCAAATTAGCCTAAACTATTTCATTCTGATTGAATATTTCTTGAGCGAGGCCACCACCCAGGTCACGTGACTATATTATATGCAGTAATTTATGTTTTACCCAGGTAAATGATCTGATTTGCAGTAACTGACACATATATTCGAGATGGTAACTTGAATTGGAATTTTCTTGAAATATGATTTATTTTGTTGACTCTGAAAGTTTTTTTGAATTTTATAAAGCTTTTTGGTGTTTTTCAAATGTCGCATATTGGTAAATGTCCACAATTGTACGAAAGTAAAGGCTTAACTTCAAAAAATATTGAATTCAATTATTCCAAAAATTTAATCTTGTACAAACTGAACTCAGGATTAATTCAACCTTTCATATAATTCCTCAATATGGCCCATTTTGAAATAGTATTGTTGAAAGGTCATATTAATATGCAGGAAAATGACACACTTAAATACATGTTCTTTATGAAGTTAAGAATGCAAGTATTCAAATTGAATTTCTGACAGAGATCAGTCGATTCAAAATTACATGTAGGTTGTTCCATTACCATCTATATCACCATCTATATCACCATCTATATCACCATCTCTACGTACAGTCCAATGATATACACGACTATACACGACTGCTCAATTTGGCCATCAGCAACCACACGCCATAATGTCACAGGTGAATGATATCATCATTAGTTTCGACAAGTTTCCAAGTCCACTTCATAAATTTTATTCACTTTATGAATTTTCATCTTCACTTTAATGCAGCCAATTTAGATGCACGATAAATAAACTTTTGGATGGTTTGTGCATGGAGAATGTGAAGCAGCAATTAGGCAGGAAGAATGGTGTGAGATTTGGCACACACCAGAATGTGACAATTTGTCAACATATGAAAGGCTGGAACGGAAGCGATTGTGATTATCGCTGAATGGTTTGGGACGTCACATATCATTTTACTCTCACTGCAAAAGTTTCAAGTTTTTCCTTCAATTTATCTCTCTCAATAATTAGTATTGAGCCCTGATCTTCATCAGAACCTTTCACTTTGCTCAATAGTGGAAATCATCAAAACTCATGTAGCATTCAAATACGGACTTGAAAAACAGTGAGTGTCGAAGATGAGGTTTTCGATCCATTGTTTGTTTGCCAGTTAGTTATGGTAGCATTGCAGCCCCTGCAGCAGTAATGTGATTTGGGAATCCGTTTGAGCTGTTAGGAGCTACTGCCCTAGCAAGGATTTAGATTCCTAGATTCAGTATCATATGTCGAACTTGATCCATATGTCTGACAGACTTGTAAATTCCTTACCAACTTGTGTTGTGTCTCACGTTTTCACCACGTTTTTAATTTCAGCAGACGTCATGCTTGAAACAGCAAGTTGCAACCCGTCAACTTGCTCACATATTAACCTTTTCAAGCAGCCACTGGGCTCCCAATTTTGCGATTGCGTCGGGTACTCATAACCTCTGGCAAAAGATTTTGTTGGTCCGTAATTGGAGAGGAATATTCTGCAAATTGGCTTTCTAATTGAGCTTTTGGCACTTCCTTTCGACCGTCTCGGTGGTCCGTATGATGGCACGGCACCGTCCACGTGCCTCTGCATACACAGATTCCCGCCGGTCCGGCAGAAACAGGCTAGCGCGATGATTCACGTGTGACGACGCCTCAGATTGATCTTGGGAGGGTTTTGGAAAAACATCCAACACTGGGTAACTAATCTGCAGAATCGCCAAAAATGCACCCAAAGCCAAAAATAAGCCCACACGGAAGTTAATTTCTGGCGCCAAAGTTAATTTTGTGAGCTCCGGTGCCGTCCGAAGTGTAGCGGGGCCCGTAAATAATCAAGTGATGTTGCAAATCTGGCGCCATGGAATCATAACCTCGTCTTAAATGCAGGCAGGGGAGCCGTTAGATGCAGAGGAGATGTTTATCTCCGGAAAAGAGGGAAATAAGCGCCGGTGGGCGAAATTCAGAGAAGCCATATCCAAATGCGTCGGTCCAAGACTCGTCTATTTGAGAGAGTGTAGCGGCAATCCTTAGACTGCGCGGGAAAATGCACCAGTGCGCCTCGTCTAGCTCGTAGATGTGTTTTGTGCAGGCAAGCGAGCATAATTCCGGTCTGCGCAGCCAATGTGCCGGTTCGGACGCCTTCTGTGCACGCGCTTATCAACAAAGACACGGTTCCTGGAGCAGGCCACCCCCGGTTTTCTGGAACCTCTGTGCCTGATGGAAGCTTCCTGCAGCGGCTGTACTCCTCTTGTTTATCTTTGGGGCGTTTTTCGGCCCTCCTAATCGAGACAACACTTCAAATAGCTTGTTTTTCTCCTCCCCCGTATAAGCATCTGCTTTACTAAATGGCTTGACCACCTAATGTTTGACTTGAAATGATCCCCGCTTGGCGGTAAATTGCCCTGGAATTCAAGAACACATTGTGACCCGCGGATCCTGTGCACCTTTCGGATCAAGATCTGCGGGCAGCGGAGTCCAGGGACATGATGCGTCAATACGAGCTTTCCTCGCAGCCCGTTTTGTTGATCGGCGAACTCTTTCGAGGCGCGCCTGCACACAAGAGGACCCTCGCCCTAAAAGGCACAAATCCGTCCCGTTGAAGACGAGACACACACAGGAATAGGCCCGGCCCCCTCCGTTAAGATTTCTTGCGCCTGAGATCTTCTCGTAATCAATGCACCTTGCACCTGAGCCATTTGATCATCGCTCTTGCATCGTGGATATCTTAAAATTTGATGGCTTTTACCCCAAGCCTCGTATGTTAGGCACCAAATACGCGCGAAAACGCAACCCCTGGAGTACGAGTTTGCGCTTTTCAGCAACGCCCAAATTCAATTGTGGCATTAATGGTGAAAGAAACCCTTTATGACCTGCTTTCTCAATTGACATTTCTGTCGAGAATTGGTCTGTTCTGCCGATGATGGAAAGATTCGGCATCCTCGGAACTGGCTTGGCGGAGAGTCCAGTCACGTGACAAGAAATTCACGCGCATTCCGAGGCGACCACGCATATAGGCGCGTCGCCTATGCGGGTGCAAAACGAGGTTGCATGATAGTGCATTCACGAGCAATGGATTGTTTTGAATAACGTCAACCGTAGAACCCGACCAACTATAAATAAGAAGCCTGGGTTGCCAAATTCAATAGTTCCATCAGCAAAATGCAATTTCACTCGCTTGAAGCTATTCTCTTAGCTATTCTTTTGTGTGTGCAACCAACCGTTGCCACCTTCGGTCTCTTTAGCTACTTCGACTGTATCACCAACTGGGACTGGAATGACTATGGTGGTCACAACAACAAGCCAGTGACCTCCACTGCTGCTGCCACTGCCACCCAAAACTGTGCTGTTCCATCCATTGTTGTTGCCAACAAGAAGAGAGAGGAGGACGAGACCATCGTTCTTAATGAAAGATACTGGGGTTCTTACTACCCAAAGGCTGCCTTGGGTGTATCCAAGGTTATTAGAAAGACTGACGACCTTTTTGAAGTTGTTTGCAACTTTAAGGCCGCCAACTCTGACTACTTGAAGACTGCCATCCCAAACAAGAAGGTTAAGAAGTTGGGTTTCTCCAACACTGGTTGCGGATCCAACTTTGACTTGATCACCAAGAAGCAATGCGCCATCGACTTCTGGGCTGAGTGGAGTACCTCGATTGTCGTTAAGCCAGAGAAGAGCAACGGTAAGTGTTGTTTGCCATCTGGTTTGTCTCTTAACATTGAGTTCGACGTTGACTCCAGTGTTAACATGTTGGCATGGACCTCTGTTTTCCAAAAGAGCTTCTCCTGGACTGTTGAAAAGTCTGTCAGTGCTTCTGCTTCTAGCGACGACTTTTCTTCCGTGTTCAACTGGGACTCTTTCTTTGACTTCTCCATCTCCAAGAGAGACTCTCAACTTTCTGCCGAGAACATTCTTAACAAGGGTGAGTCTCAACAAAAGAAGAGATTCTTGTCTTTCCAAAGCTACCACGATGAGTTCTCCAAGTTTGCCTGCACCAAGCCAACTTTCGACAAGTTCTGTTGGGATTGCTCTTGTGACACCACTGAATCCAGCACGGTTTCTTCGTCCCTGATCAAGACCTCTTCTTCCGTCCAGTCTAGCTCCAGCAAGCCTTGCACCACCACATCTAGCAGTTCTACCACCCCATGCACTACCAGCTCCACCAAGAGCTCTAGCAGCACCACCTCATGCACTACCAGCTCCACCAAGAGCTCTAGCAGCACCACTCCATGCACTACTAGCTCAACCAAGTCTAGCTCCAGCTCTAGCAGCACCACCCCATGCACTACTAGCTCAACCAAGTCTAGCTCCAGCTCTAGCAGCACCACTCCATGCACTACTAGCTCAACCAAGTCTAGCTCCAGCTCTAGCAGCACCACCCCATGCACCACTAGCTCAACCAAGTCTAGCTCCAGCTCTAGCAGCACCACCCCATGCACCACTAGCTCAACCAAGTCTAGCTCCAGCTCTAGCAGCACCACCCCATGCACCACTAGCTCAACCAAGTCTAGCTCCAGCTCTAGCAGCACCACCCCATGCACCACTAGCTCAACCAAGTCTAGCTCCAGCTCTAGCAGCACCACCCCATGCACCACTAGCTCAACCAAGTCTAGCTCCAGCTCTAGCAGCACCACCCCATGCACCACTAGCTCAACCAAGTCTAGCTCCAGCTCTAGCAGCACCACCCCATGCACCACTAGCTCAACCAAGTCTAGCTCCAGCTCTAGCAGCACCACCCCATGCACCACTAGCTCAACCAAGTCTAGCTCCAGCTCTAGCAGCACCACTCCATGCACTACTAGCTCAACCAAGTCTAGCTCCAGCTCTAGCAGCACCACCCCATGCACCACTAGCTCAACCAAGTCTAGCTCCAGCTCTAGCAGCACCACCCCATGCACCACTAGCTCAACCAAGTCTAGCTCCAGCTCTAGCAGCACCACTCCATGCACGACCAGCTCCACCAAGTCTAGTTCCAGCTCAAGCTCCAGCTCTAGCAGCACCACTCCATGCACTACCAGCTCCACCAAGTCTAGTTCCAGCTCAAGCTCTAGCTCTAGCTCTAGCAGCACCACCCCATGCACTACCAGCTCAAGCTCAAGCTCCAGCAGCACCACCCCATGCACCACTAGCTCCACCAAGTCCAGCTCAAGCTCTTCTTCTAAGTCTAGTACCAGCACCACCCCTTGCACCACCACCAGTAGCTCCAGCTCCAGCTCCAGCTCATCCAGCTCCAGCTCTAGCCCAAGCTCCACTTCCAGCAAGCCTTGCACCACCTCCACATCTAGCACTTCTACCACCCCATGCACCACTCCTTCACCAACTGCTCCTACCACCACGAAGTGCACCAGCAACTCCTCCACTGCAACTGCAACCGTCCCAACCACCACCACCTGCACCACCGACCAAAGCGGTAAGGCTCACGGATGGTCTTGGACTTGGAGCGAGGGATTCAGCTGGTGGTAAACGTATTACCTCGGTAACGATCTGAAACCTGGAAGTTTCTTAATATATAATTTCGAATGGGCCAGCACTGTGTGCGGATACCCGGCCTTTATACCTAGCTGTTTAGCTGTTAAACTAATATATGCTCAAAAGAAAATCATGGAAAAACCGTAGCCGCTGGAAAGATGAAGCCGAAACTATATGTACCTCTGCAGTTGCATTTAATTTTGTAGCAGGGCGGTGTAGCTGCAGGCTTAGTTGAAGATGAAGCCGTTATCTAGGCGTATTCCTGCACAGAAACACCCACTACTAGAATATCTTCTATGGTGATAGTAGGCGCCAGACAGAAACTCCTCACTTGGATCACCGAGTGCACAATATCGATTTAAAATACACACACTGTCAAATTTTCTGTACTTCGAAATTGTGGCGAAAGGCTGCCACTTAAATACTCATGGGTGCACGCAGTCCTGCACACATCTGAAACATTCAGGGGCTGCGCCGACGTATGCAGCCAATTGACTGCAAACAGGGCATACGTATTTTTCGGCACCGGAACAGAACAGGCCAGGCCAGAAAACCGGCGGCGGAAAGCGGATGTACGGGATGTACGGGTGTACTGCACACAGCGCGGGTACACCTTCAACACTCGCCCCCTCAAAACACTTCACGTGACAATGAATCGTCTTTTTGGCTCCAAAAGCAGTGCCCCCAAGCCAACACTCAATGACGCCATATCCTCCATAGAAGAGCGTGTAGGCAGTTTTGATGTCAAGCTCTCCAAAATCAACGCCGAGCTCTCGGCATACCAGCAAAAAATGGCCCGGATGAAAGACGGCGCCGGCAAAAATGCTCTTAAGCAAAAAGCATTAAAGTTGTTACGGCAACGAAAACAAATCGAGGCGCAAAAGGACCAGTTGGAAAACCAACTGTGGAACATGACGCAGGCGCTGATGACTACGGATAACTTGAAGAATACGGTGATAACTATGGATGCCATGAAATCCGCCAACAAATCATTGAAAGCGTCGTATGGCAAAATCGACATTGACAAGATCGAGCAATTACAAGATGAAATGTTGGACTTGATAGACAAACTGAATGAGTTACAGGAATCGTTGAGTATGAGTTATGATGCACCTGACGAGATTCTGGAGCTGGAATTGGATGCCGAGTTGGATGCTTTGGGTGATGAAATGGATTATGAGCTGGAGTTGGCGGATTCTGCTCCGAGCTATCTCGTGCTGGACTCGGGGATGGACAAAATGCCGGCCTTCATTGATGAAGAGGAGCCTGAGAAGGTGGCCAACTAGGCCTGTGATTGCAACAACACTTGAAGAAGTTTGAAAAAAAGTTGGAAACAGAGCTATAAAATTTTGGAAATAGAGCTATAAAAGTTTGGAAACAGAGCTATTCTCTGGATTGTCAAAATGCCGAGATGACGTTTTGGGATGGATGTGATTTGACAGGTGATGAATTAAATAGATCAAATCACGAGGTGGATGGATAAATACGAGGTGGAGAATGAAACCCACGAGTTGAATAAAATTGCAGACTTGGAATTGCTTATCGCAATGGCTCAAAATTGAAGGCGAGATGTCAAATTTTAGGAGCAAAAATGAAATGGCCTGGACGGTTCTTTGAACAAAAAAGCTCTCTGACTTTGTCTGTCATCAATTATTCTACTCGAGTTGCTACAGCAATAAAGTCTCTATATGGGTATTCTTATCTATAACGGAAACATTTTGAAAAGGCTAGCTTTCGACAAAATGAAGACAGTGCCCAGCACTATTTGTTATACTTGCGAGCAGGAGGGTTTTTCGGCGTGCTGATCATAAAATTGAGGTTGTTTTTGCTCGTTTTAGTCTTCTTGGCCGTATGGTGTTCCTCACTGTCCCGGCGTTTCTCGGGTGCCATGGGCACAATCTTCCAAGGCACCATGTTGTTCGGCATATAATATTGCGATGGCATCATAGGCGCCGACAATGGCTGCAGTGCATTCATGTAATAAACGGGCTGTGGCTGCCCGTGCGATGCATTGGATGTATGGGACCCTCCCGATCCGGACGCAGGCATAAGCGTGGCATGCATTGCATGCGACGGCATTGCACCTGCTGGGAAGATCTGGGCTTGCAGACCTTGGCCATGTTGCAGCCCTGTCATCTGCTGCTGCTGCTGCATGCTTGAAGCTCCCTGTGGATGTGCATGCTGCAGCTGATGCTGAAGCGACGACGCTTGTGGCTGCGGAGAGTGTGCAGCTGAACTACCCGGACTTGCTTGGTTGGATGCCCGAAATTGTGGCAGCGAGTGAAAAGCTGACGCCACCTTGTGTGTATTGCATGGCAGGCCAAGTCCGTCGTCGCTTTTGCTTTGTACTGGAGGTGCAGTGGCTGCGGCTGGTCCATATGCATAGTGTGCATTGCCGTGCAGTGCAGGGTCCTGTGAGTAGAACACGGGGAACAATTGCTGCGAGTACATGGGCATGGGCCTGTCGTGAACTGCGCGATCGGGCGTCCGCAGTAAGCCACGGGCAGCACTGCCGTTTTCGGTGTCCAGACGTTCTCCCCGTTCGTCTATGCTGCCACATGGAAGTGGAAGCACACTACGCCCGCTTGAAGAACGACTATGCGATGCTTGCGAGCTCATGGCCGAGCTGACCCCCGACATGGACGCTAATGTGCCGTATGTGGCGGAACTCGGGATTTCGGCCGGCCGCGGGGACGGCGTTTCGGGCTTATGCCCGTGTTCTGCGGACGCATGTATATGTGCCTTAGCCTGCTGGAGGTGCTGCTTGTAATCAGTAGAGTCTTCGCTTAGAAATAAACGCTTGATGAGCTCCGAAGTCATGCCATGTGTCTCTGCAGTCTTAATGAGTTCCATCACCAACTTGGCCAACTCGCATTTTAACTTGGTTTGCTTTGTTTTTTCTTTTTCAATTAAAAGTGCTTCGCTAAAGGGCAACTCCTTGTGTTCCTGCAGGGAAGCACCAGCTTTATGGTGTGCAATTTCAGGGCTTTCTTCCGGTCTTGCAGGTATAGAAATTCCGGGACTGACATTGCTTGAAATGGGAGAGCCCAATGTCGACTTTTCGGTTTTGTAGCTCGATTGGGGCAGATTTAGGAGTGCAGGACCTATTTTTTGATCCTCGGCACCAGGACATTCAGGTTTGGTCACCACATTGGCTTGAATAGTATGATTCAAAGGTTGATTCGTTTGATCATCCGCATTTAATGATTGATTCGAGGAACTCGATTGTTTCACATCTGTTTCATTTAACAATTGATTCGATTGATCATCCGTTTCATTTGACTGACTCTGGTTCACATCTATTTCATTTGATTGACTCTGTTTCACATCTGTTTCATTTGATTGACTCTGTTTCACATCTCTTTCATTTTCAGCAGAGTTGTCCGACACCAGCGGCGTAAAAACATCTTTCAAACCCTTCATCGGGTAAAGAGATTCTTTGGCGTGCACATGACTGACGCCGCTCAGAGTGTTCATTAGACTGACTAGAGAAAGCAATGTGATTCATTCAGCGGTGCGTTTGTCACTAAACACACCACACGCAGGGTTGGGGGCGAAGGGCAAAAGCAAAAGAAGTCGAGTGATTTGCTCGAGAAAAACGACGGAATTTGGAAAAGAAAGAAGTAGGCGGGCGCAAGGATGGTTTTATCTGAGGTTTGACAGCAGCATAAGTGCATTGGTGGGGCGGATGCACATGAACAGGGACAAGGAAAATTGCCTAAAGCGGATGGCCGTGAAGGTGAAGTTACTAGATCAAGAAATGTGAGTTTTTAAGGAGATAGTAGCAGAAGCTGCGGGAATGGGTGCAAATATTTCCGGATGCGGTAAATGCGCGCCATGAGACTTCCTACTCAGGAAGCACCGGGTTCTGCCTGCAGTCCGCATCTGCACGTGCTGCATTATGTTGACGTGAATTCGGAACGTGGCTGCTCGCGTGCCAGAAGTGGCTACTGAGGTGCGTGTGAGCTGGAGGGCCGGCCCGCGTGCGTTGCTACGTTCTGGTCCAGGGTAGGCGGGAACCTGACCCTATATGCAGTACATCCAAAATAGCATGCTGTATGCAGGACACTACACCACGAACACACATACGGAATGTTGGGGAGCATATGGTGCTACAGCTGCAGAGTGGTGGGAATGTGGAGAACGACGATTGACTGTTTATTGTATGAGTGGTATGTGTATTTTGTGGATTGGCAAAAAGATTGCAGCACCACAATTTCACACATGGTCTCCCACTGCATTACTCACTGTGGCCCTAAGTGGCTTGACTAACGTTGATCGGACGGGAAACAGTATTTTCCACTTGGTATGGCCGCAACCGAAATTGAAAGAATAATTAGTGATCATAAGAGATTTTAAATAGTCAACGGCAGCTAATATATTAGCCTTCACAGATTATGACCAAACAGATTCTTTTTGTCTGCAATGTAATAACCCAGCACTTTTTACTTATTGGGTCTCGCACCCATTAACTACGAATACACACAAATAATTTTTTATAATGATTCTTTAAGCATGCATCATAATTCTTAGAGCTTAATCTCTGCCATAATTAAGTAGGGTCAAAAAACTGAAATTAATAGAATTAAATTCTGATTTTAAGACTGAAACCAAAAAATTTAATTCTGATTGCAAAATTTGTTATCGTATTTGTATGTAATAGCATGTTGTCTAACCTCAACAATGATGCTTCTGCACAATGATAATAATGCAGCTTCAAATGTGTTACAGACACAAAAGCGATACTATTTAAAGAGCCTCATCCCTCAATTTTTACTTCTTTATGTTTTTCAAGACTCTTTAAAATGAATCACTTAGTTGTCAATATCCTTTTAAACCCATATGACTTTATACACTATGTGTCCAGATTCCTCATGAATTAAGTGGTAATTATCTTGCGCCAATCCCTAAATTACCAGTTAACACAAAGTACAACATACAAACACTTGCCGATAAATGCAGTCATTTTAAAACTATTTACTTCTTTGCCTTTTTCGAGCTCTTGCCGCTCTTGCCGCTCTTGCCACTCTTTGGCTTGGACATTTCGGCATTATATATCTTCTCAGCACTCTCGTCGTTTTTCCGCTTGTTCTTGCCCTTCATGGCAGCAACACCCAGCCCCTTGACGGCCTTCTTGGCCGCCAGGTCGTCCCACTCCTGCACGTTGTCGTCAATGGCGTACCTGTCCAAGTTCAAGGCGTTGATCAACTCCTTTTGCTTCATCTTCAACTCAGACACCGCCTCGTCACCAGCCTCGTCCAAATCACGGGCCATGGCGGCCAGGGCGGCGGTGGCTTCGGCAACAAACGTGTTGTGTTCACCGTTCATCTCCTGCAAGTTGTCGTCTTGCAACTCGGGCATTTGCAGCTCAATCTCGCCCTTCAAAATGCCCCGGAAGTGTGTTGCAAACTTGCGGATGATCTTGGAGAACATGGCCATGGCCTGCAGGCTTGGAAGCTTCAACTCCCGCAGAATGTCGTCCATGGACTTGTGCTGCAAACCGACGGCAAGAAGAATGGCCGCCTGAACGGAGGAAAGCGACACGGCAGTACGCCGCTGAAAGTGGACCTGTGCAATGAGTGGAAGCATGTCCAAGATCACGTGATAGTCCAACAAGTTGTTGGCGTACGAGTCCAAGCGCTTGAGGTCAAACGGCGACAACCGTTCCTTGAGCGCCGCCGACGTCAAGCCCTGCGGCACGAGCTCGCCCGTGCTTTCGATCACGTTCAACGCCTGCACTGCGGGGAACTTGCGGAACTCGTACGACAACAAGCTCAAAAAGCGCTTGTGGAAGTCGTGTGCAAACTCGCCCAACCACGCGCCGTTCTGATGCTGCAACACGTGGAGCATGACACTGGTGTGCTCGCCGGTTAACTCGTTGGGGGTCTGACGCAAGTAGACCGGCACAAAACCGCCCCGCTTCCAGAACTTGTGCAACTGCGGCGTCATTCCGTACGACACTCCCAAGTACTGGAGTGCATAGGGCGGCTTCTCCGACAACTTCAAAAGAAGTGGCGGCAAAGACTTTGCGTCCCGGAGCTTGACCTCATCCTTCAACGACGCAGACGCCAACTCGGAGTCGGTGACACGTGGCAACGTGTGGTCGCCGAGCACCGAGTCTTCGGAAATGTCGGTGAACTTGCCTTCGAAATAGTCCTTGACAAGCTCAAGCGCACGGGACCCGTATCCCATGCCGGCGTAGTCCGGGTTCGTGGCGATCCGCACGATCCGGGCGCCGCTCAAAGATGCAAACTCGTCGTCCTGAAACTGCTGCAGAACCAACCACGGAATAAGGTCTCCGCCGGCCCGTTGGCCCCGCGACAAGGACCGCCGCACACTTTCCTTGGAGATCTGGCCCTCCAACGCAAGCTGAACCACACAGAGCGGGTCGGGGATGCGTGTGCTCTGCGGATCGATGGGCGGAAGCAACACATAGAGCTGGTGTGCCGGAGCATCACTCATGAGTTGCAAATCGTTGGGCGAGTTCTTATAGTGCAGCGCCACGTAAAGCGCCATCATCTTCTGCAAAAAGGCCTCGGAAACTGGATGGTACAGGAAGAGCGTGTCTCTGTTGACCGAATAGAGCGTGCACTCGCTCGGGTGGGGCGTGCCCTTGAAAGCGTTCTTGGAGAGCGACGCATCAAGACACAAGAGCTTGTTGAGCCACTTCTCCACGGGATCGCCTGGAGCATATCTGATGGGCTCGTCAAGCACCACCTCGCGAAGGTTACGGACCGAGGCGTCACGGGAGGAGTCACGAGCAGCGTCGGCGCCGTCGCGGGCCCGCAAGCCCTGGATCAACTTCAACGACAACGAGCGGCCCGTGCCCTCGTAACCGTTGATTGTGGAGGCCATGAACACAAGATAAGGCCCGAGCAACTTCTGCACAATGGGCAACGGAATGGCTGCGGCCTCATCGATGATCAACAACTCCGCCTGCCCGAGCACGTGGCTGTCGCCCGGCAGAATGTACTGGATGGTCTGGCGGTGGCCTCTTTTGATGTCCACACGCACGACGGCCTTGTTGAAAGCCGGGTTGGTCAGCTGCACAATGTCATAGTCCAAGTGCTCGGTGTAGCCCAAGGCGTCGAACCCGCGGAAGATGAATTCGAAAAGGGTCTTCAAATTCTCCGGAGATGGCGACGTGACGAAGATGTTGGAGTAGCCGTGGGAAACGGCGCCGGCCATGGCAATTCCAAGCGCTGCAGACTTGCCTCGTCCACGTCCTGCTGTGAGCGCCACGGTGGTGTTCAACTTCTTGTCGCTGATGACGTCTACAAACGTCAAAATGGCCTGCGCCTGGTTGACTGTGCGGGCGAGGGCCACAAGCGAGCCGGCGGGCTGCACCTCGGCCAAGGACTCTTGCAAAGCGGCCAACTCCCGCTGGCGGGGCGTCTGTTCGTCGTCGTCGGCTGGCGGTAATGCGGTCACGTGCTTGCCTCCGGAGATGGGCAACACGTTCAACTCGTCGTCCACCACCAAGCAGTTGCTGTTGCTGCCCAAGGACATCAAAAACCGCTCGTTGAAGCGGGCCACCACATCGTCGTGGGCCTCGGTCCGGTACCGGGAGTGCACGTCCATGGTCATGGTGTACAACTGCTTTAATGACGTCATCAGCTTGAGGAGCATCACCACGATACCTCCTCCTTCGACCGTTTCGATTGTGCGAGCCATCAAGTTGGGCGTGATGGCCTCGAAGTCCTGCAAGATGCACATGCCGTATGTGTTTCCGAGAATCTTCTCTGTTTCCTTGTAGTAGACGTACCGGATGTTCTGGTTGGAGATGAAGGCCTCGAACGGGTCCTGGTCGTTGACTTCACGCGTGCCGCGTTTGATTTCCTTCTTGATCTTGGTCTCCCGCTTCTTGCGGTGGGACGTGAACCCCAACAACTCCTTTTTGTATGCCCAAAGGACGGATTTGTTCATTTTGAGGTCTGCGCTCATCATGAGATAGTGGAGGTTGGGGAGCTGGTTGCGGGCGCGGTCGCCGACGATGATGAAGAAACTACGCTCTTTGGTCTGCGCACTGTTCCGGATCAACGCCGGGATCCGGGAGTCAATGGCTTTTTTTGGCATTGTAGTTGTGGGAGATGAGATGAGTTTTTTTTTTTTTGATTGAGTATATGTTTTTTCGTACATGTATGTGCGCGGGACACCCGTACACCGCGCATGAGATGCTGCTTTCCATCTTGAGATGCTGCTTTCCATGTTGGGATGGAGTGATTTATTGGAATGGTGAAGTATTATCGCTATCAGTCAAATTTGAAGAATTTCGGTTAAAGAATTATCTTTGTTAGGCTTTCAGACCCTGGAATATTTGGGACTCGTGAAGATGGAAATGGTCACTGGTTTATTTGCAACTGACTTGTTGATTGTGCTGGGCGTAATTGAATGAATCTATTTCACTGAATCTATTTCACTGAATCTATTACACTGAATCTATTTCACTGAATCTATTTCACTGAATCTATTTCACTGAATCTATTTCACTGAATCTATTTCACTGAATCTATTTCACTGATTCTTTTTCACTGATTTTGTTTAACTGATTTTGTTCATCCGATCCTAACTTGAGTTACTGTTTGGGTCACTCAAAACAAAGTGTTTTGTCGCTTAAGGAAACCGGATGATGTGGATTAGTTTCTTGGATTATTGATACTACGCTTCACGAACTTTGATTCTAAAGGTTGTAAAGGTATTTAAAGTTCCTCAGATGATTTACTAGTGTTTGGATAATGATGATAATGATGATTTATTGATGTTTGAATAATGATGGTTTACTAGTGTTTGATAATCATGAAGCATTCAGCATTTCTAAATGTTACAGTGACTCAAGCACTCTTATCCAGTTGGTCTAGAATTGTTGAAACTATTGATTTGATAAATGTAATGGGTTTTTCAAATTCGAGATATTCTGGTTTTTATCAAATAATTGGAGAACCAAATACCTCGCTGCTCAATGACATACTCTTGGATGGAATCACTTCAATAATGATTGATTGTCTTGATTGTAAATTATCAATAACTTCAGTCATATTAGATGTATCTAATATCATGCATCGGCAGATATCTAAAGTATGTGCAATATCTGTAAACAAGATAGTCTGCTTTGAAAGGCTGTACTGTTTCGTATCGAATCTAGGAAGTTGAGGGTCACAGCTTTTTGGGATGTAAAAATGGCTAAAAATATTTTGCTTATTTAAGCCTTTTGCCAAACATGTATTAAATTAAGTAATGATATTGAACAATATGATACTGGAGCTGATATCTGAAGTTATGCCATAATCAATTCTTTCTATCATTTATCATTTATCATTTATCATTTATCATTTATCATTTATCATTTATCATTTATCATTTATCATTTATCATTTATCATTTATCATTTATCATTTATCATTTATCATTTATCATTTATCATTTATCATTTATCATTTATCATTTATCATTTATCATTTATCATTTATCATTTATCATTTATCATTTATCATTTATCATTCCACCACTATTCTTACTGTTGTCACTTCTTCACTAGCTGTCTATTGTTCTAGACTATCCCAAAATATCAACCTATTAATTCCATTCTTTTCACACCCTTTTGCCCGCTTCAGAATCGGAAACTCCATCAGAGCCCTTTTCAGCCTCCCGGGCCAACCGCTCCGATTCTAGACGCTCGCTCTCCATTTCCGAGCTCAAGTTCCGGAAAACAACGGCAAAAACAACGGCAAACAAATACCCGGCAATAGCCGTTCCGGCAAAAGTGCCCACGAGAAGCGGGTCCACCAAAGTCGCCGTCAAAGCCTCTCCCACCGCCGCCGAAATCGCATACATGAACAAAAACAACGCCATCACCAAACCCTTCAAATGCGCCGGCGACCGAGTGTAGGCCAATTCATAGGCGGTGATCACGGCAAAACACTCGCCCGACGCCTGCAAAATGTACAAAATCACCTCGAGCCAGCCGTTGACTCCGGACACCTGGTCACATGTCGAAGCATGATTGCCACACGGAGACGTTTTATAGATAAAGTGTTGGATCACGGCACCGGCGGTTTGCGAAGTGGCACTCAAACAGAACCCCAAGAAAATGCGCCACACCGGCGGGAACTCGATGCGGTAGTGTCTTAGAAGCGGATACACAACGTTGTTGAGAAGCGGAATCACCACTATAAGTGTCAAAGGATTGAAGTTGTCAAACAAATCGTTGGGCACACCATTAAGAATCATGGACCCAGCCTGGGCGTTCTGCACATTGCCGATTCCTCCGTCGGTCAAGTGGAACATGGGGAAAAACAAGAAGATTTTGCACGAGTCCACGGTTTTCTTGACGTCAATCACCCACTGGTCGTCCCAGGTGACGGGTTTTTTCGATTTGGCGGTGTAGAATACTTCGCCACGGTCGGCCATGCGAGAAGGCCTTGCAAATTCCCAAAACGTGCCATTTTTCAAGCGCCGAATCCATCCGCCACGGAACGACACTCGGAGGATCTTGTAGGCGTTGGTCAAAACTGAGCCCTTGGGCTCGTCTTTCACGAGTTTGTCGTTGAGATACCACATGACAAAAGGCACAATCAAGTAAAGGCACATGGGCACGAAAAAAGCGAGCCAAAAGCCGACCCGCCGGGCCGAGTACGACGTGGCAAGCTGGAAAAAGGCGCCGATATTGATTCCCCAGTAGAATAAAAGCGTCATGCGCTGGAGCGACATTTGTCGGTCCACAATGACCAACTCGCCCGTTTTCAACACCTTCACGGCGTCGTGTTTCAAGGGAAACTGGTCCAATAAAAGCGGCAAAAGATTGGGTTTGATGAGCCCCGAACTGAAGGCAAGTGTGAGGATTCCAATAATCGTGGGTGCAAGAGCATGTCCACCAGCTATGACGCTGGGGATTCCGCCAATGATAAAGAGCACGTGGGAAAGAAATCCGACATAGACGCCGATCCAGATGGCTCTCAATTTGCCGATTTGCGTGTCGGCAATAAAACCGCCGAAAAGCGGCACCACATACACCAAAAATGCTAGCAAAAGCTTGAGTGCCGAGGATGTACGGATTCCCAAGCCCAAAGCGCCGGCAGACTCACTGCTGGAATGCGACACGGGGGCTCCGGTTGTAGATCCTTTGGGCATGGGTCTCTGCATGTAGTTTGTAAGGACATTTGACGTGCAGAAGTAAGATGCTCTTTCGGCTAGCTCGGTTAAGCAGATGAAGTATGCAAAGTACGGGGCTCGGCCCAACACACGCCGAAGCGTTTTAGCCTCGTGGTCGGTGGGGCGCCGCAAGCCCTGGGGGTTGTATTCGTCCACAAAGACGAGCGTGTACTTGGAGGCGATGGACAGGAGCTCGGACTTGTCGCTGTGGTGGATGTCGTGAATGTCGCCAATGTCGTTTCCCTTGCCAATGTCGTTTCCCTTGCCAATGTCGTTTCCCTTGCCAATGTCGTTCACGTTGCCGCTGCCTTTCGGCGCCTCGAAATCTCTAGCCGCCATGGCGATTTTCTCGTCCGCCACAATATCCTGACTCATGACGTTGTGTTAGAAAGTGTTGGGAAACCGTTGCATAAATACCAGATATGGGCGGTCACGTGAGGTAGCGATGAGACATGCGCCGTTTGACGCATGGGGCGTCTGCACCAAAAGCTCCCTCGACTCGTCTCTCGACGCGGGTCGGCGTGGGTGTTACGCCTGGAAGGCGCAGTATGTCGGAAAAACAAGCTATATGCCGTATCACATGTTCCCTGCTTCCACTGCAACCCGTGGCCGGGCCCCGGCGCCGTGGCCGCCAGCCGCTTATCACCAAGCGCCGCGGCCGCCACAGTTTTGCGATAAGCAAGCGCGGCGCTATATGCAGAAAGACAGCCTGTGCACGTGACGTGACACATGCGCGTGCGTGTGCGTGTGCGTGTGCGTGTTTTCTTTGTTGTCAACGGAAGGTCACGTGCGTGCGCACGTGAGACAGGGTGCAAACACATCTGTACACCACCGCATACACCTTTTTTGCACCCACGCCCTTTACTCCGTATGACTACACAAAACGACGGATTCGGCGCCGAGCCCGCTCCAGACCCGGCACAGAATATGGCCAATCCTGCTACAAAACGGCTTGCCCCCCGCTCCAGCAACCAGTTTCGGATCGGCCCGCCTTTTTGTGCAACAATAAACAAAACTCCTATTTACGATACGCAAAACAACATCGTCACCCCCAAAATCTGTGCCCGGCTCGACCGTGGCTTTAATCTCATTGACGGAGAATGGATAGGATACAAACGCAATTATTTCACGCTTGTGGCGTCGTTTTTCTTTGTCAACCGCCCCTTAAATGTCGTGGCCTCCGAGGCTTTCAGCTACCATGGTACCGACAATGTCCGCCACGAACTCAGTGCTTTCAAAATCATGCTTACATCCATATGTCCCGAGGATAATTCGAGCACCGTCACTTTGGTGCAGCACACGGCCAAAAGGGACCGAGGGCCTCAGAATTTGCCGCCGGTGTACTATGCTGTGCCAGGAGAGTTGCCAGCACATCTCACCATGAAACTGGTGGCCAACATTCGAAACGGCGACAAGATCGACCGCTGCAACCGCTTGTTCTACCTTCTGGACGAGGAGATCCTGTACACGGTGCGTTCTTCGCCGGGGTGTATTCTAGCCAAGTATCCACGAGACCAGAGTATTTCGTTGGTGTCACGATACGAGCGCATTCAGTTCTCTTCCGCTGGGTGTGGGAACCGCAAGCTGGCCAGCACCAACAACAAGCACTATATATTGGTGATACAGTTGTTGGGCGAGGATACTGAGGGGAACGATGTGGTTTTGGCGTATTCGGAGTCGCCGCCGCTAATTGTGCGGGGCCGCTCTCCATCCAACTACCCTCTGCAACTGACAAACTCCGGTGGCATTTCTGCAACTGGAGAGGATTTGGCGACGGAGAAGGGAGAATGGAGAAAGACCAATCCGAACCTGAGAATCAAAGCTGCAAATGCAAATGCAGAAAATGCAGAAAATGCAGAAAATGCTTTGCGCTTGAATACCAGAAGCGTGGATTCACATAAGGCTTTGGGCTTGGATAACAGAACCGGTAATTCACTCAATGCTTTGAGAACAAGTACCAGAAATGTGGACTCACAAAATGCTTTCGAGTCGCAATACAGTACTGTGCATCCAGCAAGTGCTATGGCGAGTGGCAGAACCCTTAACGGGCTAGCTCTGGGAAGTATGGTATCAAGTAGTCTAGCAGCTCATGGATACAGAAGAAAGCTCACGGGCGAACCACAGTTTGCGTCGGAAAATGTCCCCGAAACGGCCGACTTCGAATATTTGCGCTTGAAAAAACCCAGGCCAAACCCTAACGAAAGAAGACCGCTTCCACTGAGTTGCAACGTGGCTAATCTAACTCCCTGGGAATCTTTGGACCCACAATTAGCACTGACCTCGGCCCATGTGGATCCACGCATCGGGACCGCCGAGTTCCCACACCAGCCGCTTTCAGAGCTCATGACAGGCCCAGGCACCGACTCGATGCGGCCGCTGTTTCTCTTAAAAGAAGAGGACGTGCTTTTCGGCGACCAGCCATTTTTTGGTTTTCGGCCCTTTCTTGAACATGTCCACTCACCACAGTTGCCTGTCTCCAGCGAGCTCTTGCCTGAATTATGGGAGCCCAGTCTGGCACTTGCAATCTCAAACTCTGCAGACAGCACGCCTTGCACCGACAACGCTGCATTGGGGCCAAATGATCGAGAACTTATACAAACCTTAAACTACGAGGCTTCACCTGAAAACATCACCTTGCATCCGTCGGATGTGCTTTTTGGTTGCCCAGGCCCCGATCTCGCTGTGCAGGAAACACAGGCCTTGGAGCCTTTGAACTGTATTCCTAACAAAACAAGTCCCCCCGCTAGCAGAGGCGGGTATGACGCCACTCTCATCGATCTCGAAAGTTACTCTTACATGAACTCATACTCCACTTACCAAGCACTTCCTGCTCCCGTGGTGTTTCCCGATACGCTCTACACATCGACACCTCTTCAATTGAAAATCCTCAACCGGTCACCGGACGAAGTTAGCCGCTTCAGCTGCTCGCAGATTGCAAAACTCAACCCAGAGGTCAGAAGATGCAAACATGGCTTCAAAGCCTGCACAAAGAGGCGCCCACAACACCTATATTCCATTGATGACTTGCTGCAACCCGAGAGCCAGGACGACGAGTTCAATGACTTTAGGCATAAAATCAACTCGTTTAGGACGAGAATCGTTGATGCTGGCCTAGATATGGCGGGTTCTTCCATAATTCTGAGCTTGACCACGATCAGCTCAGGCGACGAGTTTTAAGCGAGTCCGAAGGCCAGCAGATCATTGTTACAGCGAGCTCAGATCATTATTACAAAAGAGCTTGGTTAGAAATCATAAGCGAATGACCGGAAACTCATTCAGATTCATTATCTCTACAGCTGGGCCAGAGTAGCGGCGCGCAGGTCGTCCCGTTACCGATTTCATCTGAGAAACCAACTCCACCAAAAAACCTCGAACAAGCCCACACACACCAACGAGAAGCCGTCTTAAAACATGTTGTTTTTCAGTTTTTTCAAGACACTCGTGGACCAGGAGGTGGTGGTGGAGTTGAAGAATGATATTGAGATCCGCGGCACCTTGAAATCCGTGGACCAGTACTTGAACTTGAAGTTGGACAACCTTTCCACAGTCAACGAGGAAAAATATCCCCACTTAAAGGCCGTGAAGACGCTCTTTGTGAGAGGCTCGACTGTGCGTTACGTGCATTTGAATGCAAGCTCTGTTGACTGCACTTTGCTACAAGATGCATCCAGAAGAGGTATGTGATACACTAACACTGATACAAGCCCGAATTTTGGCTTTGGCAGACTCCGGCTCCTACCTGGTACTTTTGCAGCTCAGAAACTTTCTGGGTGAATTTATATCTTTTGGGCAAATTTATACCTTTTGAGGCGAATTTATACTAACAATTTTTAGAGGCTATGGCTCAAGCAGGAAAGTGATTTCTGATAAATAGATGGTGATGTATAATAACATGAAAATGACAGAAAAAATGATTTTTATCAATAAGCTGCTTTGCACAGGTCTGCACTTCGAAGATGGCGGCCGGGGTTTGGATTAATGAATGATGAGAGTTGAGCAAGAAAATGAATCTTATGAGAAGATATCGCCAAAAAATACTTCAAAAGCCTTGTGCAAAATTGCATGAAAGTTCAATCAAGACAATGGCTCCTTACTCAACCGAGTGAAACATCGAGATCTAGAATGGCCCGACTTTCCACAATATGAACAGGTTCTTTTCAGTTTGGAACGGCCGTGATGTACAGGGCTGTGATTTTTCACTTGCGATCCCTCTAAAGATTTATTCTTTGAATCATCTATCGTCATCAGTCCAACCTTTTCCTCTAGGTTCTTATCTCCGGAGTCAGCTGTTGTCGCAGAAGTGCTTTGAATATGTAGAGATTTTTTTGGAATCAAGAAGTAATCAGAGTCCTGACTCAAGTTGAAAAGTGTATGACCACACAGAGAACATTCAACAGGTTTTTTTAATAAGGCTAGAAAGTCCTGTTGACTTTGTCGTGATTCTGAACATTGTAACGAGTCTAGATACTTCTGCACAGTCGCCAATTTCTCTTCATATTCGACTTTGAGAATATCTAGCTCGGCATTCTTTTTGTTTATGGCTGCGGCCAAATCTCCCATTGTTTTGGAAATATCAGTGATCAGCATTTTGGTGAAGTTGGAATGTCGTAAGTCAATGTCAAAATGTCGTAGAGTCAATGTCACAATGTCGTGATACGTCCCTCGAGGTGAAATGTCGTAATGTCGCGGTGCAAGATGTATATGAAAATGTCACAGTAACAAGCAGCCTTTGTTAACAATCTTTTGTAAGGCCACCGCTAGATTTGGCGTTGTTGCGCTGACTGAATAAGAGTGTAATGCTATAACGATGCCAGTTTCGTTATATGCAGTACATAACAAAGCCAAAATCAAGTGACAACGAAGGTGATCACTATCCAGTGTCTGCAATAAATAAATGTTTAATTATAAGTCCTAGAATAAATTTATTTTGGAGGAAACCATATAATACATTCAATGTGGCTGCAAAGTTTATATAGCGCACTCTTTTTCGAAAATTTCTGCTGTGATGGCTTTTGGCAGAAGCGCGCTGCTTGTGTTCTATGCAATGTATTGCTGCAAATGAAAGTGTCCGGTTCGATCCCCGCGGTCGAGGGTTTGAATGCTCGAGTAATCAGTTTTCCGCCCTCAGCAATGAGTAGCACCATCACTGGAGGGAAGCAATTCAGCACAGTATGCTACCCGTGGTGGAGGCGAAACGGATGGCACCTTCTTTGATTTGGTATAGGTTGTATTGAATCTGGTGTTGTGACTCCAAACTTCTTTTTTGTTTTTAACTTGCTTCTTATTCGTTCTTGTCAATGATAAATTCCAGATTTCTGTTTGGTCATCATGCACATTATAATTCTTATTTAATCGTTTCTTGCTGATGCATTTCTTCATGTTTTACCACTACCACCGTCTGCAATTAGAAACTATCACTCCCTAATCCAGCTTTCTTTTGACGGAAGTCAAAAACCTTCTTATCCGTTTATGTTGGTTGAAAAGCATTCCGACCAAAACAACACCACACAAACCTGCACTCGTAAAAAAATGCATGAAGGTCTTAGATTTGCCATTGAAAAGAAGAATCTGTACCATGAAAGCGGAAACGGAAAGAAAAGCTGGAACAGTGAATTCCCTAAGCGAAGCGAATTCTCCTGATTCTTTTCTCTGGACAGTCTTTTCATCCTTTTTCTCATTCTCCTCATTTTTCTCTTCATTTTTGACGCCTTTCGAAAACTTCCAATAAAATTGCCCACAATAGGCTATCCGTAAACACATGTTCACCATGTTTGAGAGAATCAAACCCAAAATGCCTAAATCCAAATGACGGATGAGTATGTACAAGAGTCCAAAGTACACTATGCTAGAAGCCGAGAGGAATACGGAAAACCGTTTGATCTGCACCTGGCTTGAAGCAGAGCTGAAGAACGCCTCCAAAATCCCATTAAAGGCCATAAACGGAATGTATACCATGTACTGGGAAAAGTGCTCAAAAACAGTAGATTGGCGCCAATTGTCGTTTTTGCCTATAAGCATGCGGAGCAAGAAGTCGCCGTTAGTGTAACCACCCAAGACAATAAGAAGCGACAAATTCCAGTAAAACACCAAGTAGTCGTTCATAATGCGGATGCTGGCCATTTTTTCACCGTTGGCCACTTTAGCGGCGATTGTAGCTCTGACCAGCTCCTCAATTGGCTGGAATATAAGCCGTGCGATGATGGAGCCATAATTGCTGATCACAGCATATATTCCCTGTTGGGAAAGACTGAAAAGAATGCTCAAAATAAGCGTGTCTCCCTGCGTTAAAAGGTGCTTGAACACCATTTGCACAGTAAGCGTCTTCCACACGGAAAAGAGCGTTTTGTCCAAATACTCACCGTTTGTGCCGGGAATCGGGACAAGTTTATAGTCGAAACCTATAGCCCACCAAAATCCCAAAAAAATGCAGCCCAGATACGTCAATTGGCCCACAGTAAAGATTCCAAGGGCCAAATCCAGGCCCAGCCCGTGCAGCACGTGACTATGTTGGTGGAGCAAAACACTTCCAAGAACCGCAGCACATTTGGCCACCACAGCCACCCCCTCCACTAGGGAGCGGGTCTTAAACCCGAGCCGGTACTGGTTGAGAGCAAAAACGGGCTCTGCCGCTAGCTCGACAAAAATCAGCACTGCCAAATATACACTCAAAGCACCCGAGGCACCCAAAAACACTCCCAGGCCTTTTTGCTGCAGAAAACAGGCCACGAGTAGAGAAAGAAAAGCAGCCAGGAGGAGAGGTATGTGCAGGAAGTTGAAGATTCGTTGTTCGGCACCGTTTTTGGGCAGCACCCGCTGCACGGCAATACGCAGGGCCTCTCGGCTGAAGAAGAGAATGGAGCCAGTGACAAACTCAATGTAGGCGACCAAACCGAAAATTTCGGGGGTAATGTTGTGGAGAAGCACTTGATTCATGGCAAAAGTGACGGCTTTGGCGAGCACCTGCAGGAAAATTAGGTAGACTGCAGACATGGCGGATCACGTGCGTTGGCGATCACGTGCGTGCAATGGAGTGGGACGGCACGCGTGTGGGAGAGACGTGTAGAGGTGTGCAAGTGTTGACTATGGTGGTAGCGAAGGAGTGTTGGCGGCGGCGCACGCAGAAGGTGTATCCAGACTGCAGGTAAGAAGCATGATTTTTATATGCAGGTATTGATTAGATAGTCTTCGATTTTGGCTGCTCTTTTTACGAGTTTACTTGATGGCTCAAATTACGTGAAGTTTTCACAATGTACAGAATCATTATCGCAAGTAAAAGGAACCTTTTATACGCACTTTAACGTACTAAACATACACATACACACTACACACACACTAAACACTACACTACACACTACATACTGCAAACTACACACTACACATTACACACTTGATTGACTAAAAGACAATCATCACTAATCGCCTTTTATTAGTAAGACTTCATTACATAACAAACGAAGGACTACACACACCGGTGTACGGATGTTTGCTACACCTGTACACCAGTGCGCATGCTCCACTCACAGTGTATCGATAGTAATCACACTACACCAACAGCACAAAGCACGGAGACAACACAGCCGCCTAGAAACCCGCACATCCGAGAAGTACCTGCGCCCATCCCGTACACGCAGCAGACCCGTACACCGAGAAGCGACCCCCGTGCATCCCGCCATGAGCTATCTTCCCATCGGCAAAGACGACGGCAACCACAACGTCGTGGGCAACCCCGACATGGAGCTCCGCGAGCAAGACCGCTGGTTGCCCATTGCAAACGTCGCCCGGCTCATGAAAAACACGCTTCCGCCGGCAGCAAAAGTCAGCAAAGACGCCAAGGAGTGCATGCAGGAATGTGTCTCCGAATTCATTTCCTTCATCACCTCCGAAGCCAGCGACAAGTGTGTGCGAGAGAAACGCAAAACCATCAACGGCGAGGACGTATTGTTTTCCTTGCACGACCTCGGCTTTGAAAACTACGCCGAGGTGTTAAAAATATACTTGGCCAAGTACAGAGAGCAGCAGGCCTTGAAGCAGGAGCGAGGCGATACCCGCAGCGTCAAGAAGGCCAAGCGGCCCAAGTTGGAGGACGATCCTGCATCCGACGTGGTGTCGGACATTGTGTCGGACGACCCCCAGAACCACATCTACGAGAACGTGTCACGTGACTCGCTTGCCGAGCCGTACGTTTCGCCGCCGAAGGAGTTGCCGTCGCCGTACTTTGCTGGATACGGCGGCTCTGGTGCCGAAATGGGTGCGGACTCCGGCCGCCACGAGTTGAACTTGCATGAGAGCATCCAGATGGAAAAGGACCCGGCCTCGGATTATCAGTATAATGACTTTATTCACGACGGCAATGACGATGAGAAAAAGGAGGCTGGCCTTGGGTTGCCGCCTCAGGAGAACGAAATGGAGCCGTTGAACCGGAACTACTACTAGACCACCTGTTTCCATGCAGGACACTACATTGAAAAGAGTGACTGTTGGGATACAGAACTCACTGATCATTCAGACTCACGGATCAGACTCACTGATCAATCAGACTCACAAATTAATCAGATACATTGGGACACATACCTCTGGGGTTGCTGCTGAGTGGTGACTACGTCTAGACCAGTTTGAAACTATTTGCAATATTTAGTGCCTATATGGCATGACGACACACTGGACATGTGGGTGAATAGTCGATCCAAAGTTTGAGACAGTGATAGTGGAACAGATGCTGACAAGACAGCACGGAACACACGTTGTCGATGTCAGCATCGCCGAGATTTTCATAACATATGATGCAAATCACAGACGCTACTGACTGAGGCGAGTGAAGTCTCCGCAAGAGCAACTCGCCCTTCAAGAAATTAAGAAGCAGCCGCGCCTTGTCAACTGTGGTTTTGAAGTTGGTGTAATAGGAAGGCACCATGTGGAAAGGAACAGTGTAATAATGTAAGAAAAGAATGGAGAACACGCACGACATGGCAAACTTGAGGAAATTGAAAAGAAACTCGGCTATGAAGATGACCCGCAACTTCTTGGTATTCCATGCACGGCAATCAGCCCGCCATTTTTCGTGGCCTGACACCTCACAGATGTTCAAGGCCAACTGGATACTAGTGGAGAGTGTGGATGGGTAGTGCGTCAAGAGTTCGTAGCCAAAAAGCGAGATCAACACATTGTGATGGAAATATTGGTGCCATATCACATCGTAGAGATATTTGTAGATAAGGAGAGCGTCAATAAAGTTAACGAGACCCATTCCGAAGGCAAGCCGTAGATAGATGTGAAAAAGGACTTTTTCGGAAGATTCTGTGGCAGCCACACCAACTCCAAATGTGGCCTCGGCTCCGGTTCTTGAGTTCAACATGTACACACGATGGGCGACCAAATACCGGAATGATTTCACGAGTAGCACACACAGAAAGAGACCGGCGTATTTGAGTGCCTCATGACAAACATCAATTTGGGTGCTGCTCCAAAAAACCAAAAAGCCGGCTCCAAATTCCCAAGCAGTGTAGCCAGCTTTCTGCCGAAGAATGAGGATTTCATTGTCACTCAAACGGCCAAAAACAGCCCATTTGACGGCATTTAACACGAAAAAAAGAACTAGGACGGATACGTGCTCTAATCTTAGCCATGCAGCAGCGGCATATGTCGACCACCGTTGGAGGTGAAGTTCGTATAGATCTCGACGGTATAAAACAGCCAAAAAGGCAAACTGAGATTAGTAAATTGATAAAGGATTGATGAGGTATGAATGCATTGGAAGTGTATGACGTGATTAATGGATGGATAAATGATGGATGGTATGACAAAGGGTTCTTTATGATAGAAAGGGGTTCTTCATGATATGACAGGTTTCTTTATGATGCCATGGTCGCTTCGAATAAATTAAATGGCTGTTTGGGTAATTAATCTAATAAAGATTGTAATTCATCAAAGAATCACTTTCGCTTTCTGAACACAATATGCTAACGAATTTGCTTCCCGCTAGCACGTAAATTCAAAGTAATTGTTCATGATAGGAGAAGTGAAAAATATTGGTCGCGGCGGAGAAATCCATAAACCAGAAACACATAAGAAGAGGACCGTCCTGTATGGGAACAGTCAGTATACAGGACCACCAAGATACATACAAAGCCAAGAGCTCTCCCTCGGGTGCCCCGGAGGCGGATCATGAGGAAAAGAGAGCAGGCGGCGGAACTGGGTGCAACAACGCGCCGAGGTGCGATGTCATGTGACGTGTCACGTGATCTAGATAAGCGATTTATTGAGCAAGCTTCATACGACAACTGAAAACAACCGAAGATGTTTCGGATTTTACCCTGTGGTTGATCAAGTTATGAACCAGTAACTTTATCCGTTTTTTACATTTCATTTCACTTCTTTAATGCATTAGTGCCTATCATTTCTACTACATCGCATTCCGGTATGCATGGCATCGCGAAAAATGAAAAACCATATGCACCGATTTCTTCAGCGCATACTCCCCAATTTCACCAGAATGGGAAAAAGAAACCACAAAACAGGAAAAGGGTACACGCCCAAAGGAGGCGCCAAAGACGATCGTGGATGGACGGAAGTCGTGCGTGAAAACGAAAAATGGGAGACTTATTACAAGGCGTTGGGAGTCATTCCCGAAGCCGAATGGGACACTTTCAAACTCCATTGTCAGACAAACTTACCGTTGACTTTCCGCATCACCGGGCTGAGCAAGCACGCCGGCGAAGTCAACGCCAAGTTCATCGAAGACCACGTGTCCAAATTGCAAGATGCAGAGTTTGAAGGCATGAAGTTGGCACCTCGCAATATAGCGTTTGTGCCCAATGGGTTTGGGTGGCAGATGGATGTGCCCAAGGCGGTGATCCGGAAAAATGCCCGTTTTGCGAAAACCCAGCGGTTTTTGGTGTTGGAAACCACCGTCGGCAACATCCTGCGGCAAGAGGCGGTATCCATGATTCCTCCTTTGTTGATGGATGTTCAGCCACACCACCGTGTTTTGGACATGTGTGCAGCGCCCGGGCTGAAAACGGCGCAGCTCGTGGAGGCCTTGCATTTCAACGACGCCGAACCAAGCGGCTTTGTCATTGCCAACGACGCTGACTACAAGCGCCTGCATATGTTGGTGCACCAGGTGAAGCGCTTGAACAGCCCCAATTTGTTGGTGGTCAACCACGACGCCCAGTTGTTTCCCCGCATCCAATTGGCGCCAGGCCAGCCACATGTTCGCTTCGACCGGATTTTGTGTGACGTGCCATGTTCCGGAGACGGCACCATGCGGAAAAACATCAATGTGTGGAAAGACTTTACTGTGGGCGACGCTTTGGGCTTGCATCCGCTCCAGGTGAACATCTTGGTTCGGGGCTTGCATTTGTTGAAGGAGGGCGGCCGCTTGGTGTACTCCACGTGCCTGTTGCTGCCGGTGGAGAACGAGGCCGTGGTTGCGGAGGCGCTCCGCCGCTTTTCCGATGTGTCCGTGGTGGACGTGTCCGAAGAATTGCCTAATTTGGTGAGAAGACCGGGCCTTTCCAAATGGAAGGTTTTCGGCAAGGACATGGAGGAGAAGTCCGAGCCCGAGGCCCGTGTGCACGCGCTGGCTTTCCCGCCCTCCGACGCCGAAGCCACCGCTTTCAACTTGGACAGATGTGTCAGGGTGTACCCGCATTTGCAGAACACCGGTGGTTTTTTCATCACGGTGTTGGAGAAGGCAGGAAAGGCCGTTGAGCCGGAGAGAAAGAAGCAAAAGACGGAGGCCAAATCCGAGGAAGCAGATGCCGAAGAAGCCAAGCCCGAATCAGCTTCCAAATCCGGTGCAGACGAGGAGAGTCCCGCAAACATTGTTAAGCGCAAAAAGGTCCGCACCGCCAATGAGGAGCCGTTCATCTTCTTGGACCCTCAAAACGCTCAGTTACAAAAATGCTGGCAATTCTACGGCATCAACGACAAGTTCAACCGCGAGTCGCAGCTTGTCCGGAATGCCACCGGCGAAGCATGCCGGACCATCTACCACGTGCACCCAGCCATTGGCGAGATCTTGAAGATCCAAGACCAGAAGCTCAAGTTGATCCATGCAGGAATCAAGATCTTCTCTGCCCAGCGTAACGACGACGGCCAATGTCCATGGCGTGTGCAGAGCGACTCCATGGCCATCGTCAAGCCGTACTTGGGTGCCGCACGCCAGTTGTCCACCAACTTGGACATGTTGAAGGTGTTGCTCCAAGAGCCATTCCCAAAACTCGCCGAACTCCGCGAGTCTGGCTTGGATGACGAGTTCACGCAGAAGTTGGCGGCTATGGACGAGGGCTGTGTGTTTTTGACGGTTAAAAGAGACGGTGATTTGGAGGATCTTTTCATGCCAGTGTGGAAGGGCCGCAATAACTGCAATTTGATGGTGAACAAACACGACACGCAGGAGTTGTTGATGCGGCTCTACGACATTGAGACCAGTGCCACTGATGTGGGCAAGGAGACGACCTATCAGATGAAGGTGGAGGCGGAGAAGAAGGCCAAGTTGGAGAGGGAGGCCCAAGAGGCCGAGAAGGTGAAGCTTCCAGAGCAAAAAGACGAGTAAATAGATTTATATTATGGAAAGACCAGACATGAAGGAAATGTATTGGCTTTTGTGCCTATTGTACTACACAATGAACTTTGATGATATTGTGTTAAACGACGCCTTATCGGGTCACACTCTATAATTTGGCGTCACTAAGACCGCTTTCCGACTCACTTTTAATCTTAGAGAGCACGTTCAATTTTTTGTGCTTCGAAGATTTTATTGCTTTCAAAGCCGGTCAAGTATTCACTTTCCGAATCGGAATTCACACTCAACTCGGGTATTGGATCTTTCGAATCTTTTGATTTATCTGCTTCACACTGAATCCTTAGAACTTTCTGAATCACTAGCACTCTCTGACCCGCTAACTGTTTCACTCTCCAAATCGGAATTAACATTTGATTCCGTGTTTTTAGTCTTTGCTTCAGACTCTTTCAATGATGTACTCTCTGAATCACTGGCTGCCTCAGTCTCAGAAGTGTTAGTACTCTCTGCTCCAGTAGTTTTACTCCCTATTAGACTCTTTGAATCCGCTAAAGCACTTTCCGAATTCTTGGTAATTCTCTCATCCTCACGTCCAATTTCGGAACTCTTGACACTTTCCTCACTTTCACTTTCCTCACTTTCACTTTCCTCACTTTCACTCTCCCCGCTCCCCAGACTCAAATCAACTTTACGCCGTTTGGCAGATCTTTCAACTTCGCTGCATGTATCACTTTCCAGAAGCCATAAGTCCATAAGCAAGTTTTCTCCGCTCATAACGGACATACCAGTTGCATGTTCTGTTTCAGAATCATCAGAAGTAGCCGCACAGTATTTGTCCAAATTTAAGCCATCTTTTTCCTCCAAAAAAAGCTCGTCATTGGCCTCTAGTAGTTCATCGGCCCACAGCTCGACTGCTAGACCAAACGCAAGTAACGCCGTTTCGTCCCACAGATACTCCCGGACTTTACGAGAGCATGCATATGTATGAAGCGCTTGAAGAAGTTCCAGCAGCGGAAGCGACGCCGAGTTTTTACCCGATTGGGCAAATTCTCCCCTCGTTTTCATCGGAATCTTCAAAGCCAGCGGCCGCAGCATGCCCAAGATTTCATCTGCCGCTAGCATTTCTCCTTCATCTATAATCACATCGTTGACATCTGGTGCTTCGGGATCTATAAAGATTTTTTTTTGGCGATAGTTTGGCCAGATCCGGTGTCGACTTTGTGTATACACAAGATTATGATTTATAACTGCATTGCTGGGACGCAGATCTGTTGTGGCATCATATACACTTGCAAGGTGACTTGAAAACAGATGTGAAGTGTGAACCATGGTCCGGATTTAAAAATGGATGAATTAGGTTTTTTTTAAAACGTTCTGTAATCTTGTGGGTAATTTGCTGATTTGTAGCTTGACTTGTAGCTTGATTTGTAGCTTGGTTTGTAGCTTGGTTTGTAGCTTGATTTGTAGCTTAGTTTGTAGCTAAAGCGTATTTCTATTATTCAACAATGAGATGCAACGCCGCTGCAATTTAAATTATCAATTAATTCTTAATTCTAACGTTTGCTTCAATAAATTTGGCCACTAAACTCCAAATTATAGTTTTACTCTAATCGTATTTGAACCTGATCTCTAATTAACGCTGGAGTTGGAACGCGATGTGGCAGTATATGCAGGATATCACATAGATCAACAGGTGCCGCATTCAAAACAGTGTTCGTGACACAGCACAAAATAGGGCAAAGGAATATAATTGAATTCGTGTGATTTATTATAAGGAAAGGAAATAACTAACAAACCAAAGTGGATTTTGATTCTTAATCGGTCATTTCGAATCATAACAATTTCTTCATCAATCATTCTTCATCAATCATTCTTCATCAATCATTCTTCATCAATCATAATCAATCGTTTTAAAGAAAACTCTCATTCCAATTGATGAAGATTTCCTTGTTCAAGCTACAAAATACAATACCCAAACATTTAATTGCTCAATCACTGAATCTTCAATAAGTCTCACGAATTACCAACAGACTGCAATCAAAAGTCAATCTCTCCACAACACAGCGGTCACAATATCCCAAATGCTAGATTCCTCGCCTTTTTTCCAAAAACTACGAGAGTTGGAGTATCAGGACAAGGCCCGTCAATCTCTTATTCGCCTTGCCATTATAAGAGCTAAAAGTCTAACCACCAAAGACATCTCGAGTGGGACTACGTCTCAAATATCACCTAGCGTGCAACAAAAAGACATTTCTTCTAATGAAGGCACTGAAAATGCCGAGCTTCAGAAAAAAGCACTTGACTACGAGCGTAAATTTGCTGCTTTGAAAATGCAGCTTGCCACCAAAGATCAAGTCCACGAGGCCAAACTTGACGGTTTCAAGCAGCTCATTGCTCGTCTCCAAAGTCAATTGGAAGCGCAAAACCGGGTTGAGCCATTAAAAAAATCAAAGAAAACCAACCCTCGTACATTTTCATCTCCACCAACGGCAAACGGCAAGTTACCGAGCTCGTCGTTCTTTTCTCCTGCTAGAACATCTCTGGCATTCAATTTTCCTTCGCCGTTCGGCGACAGAACCGGAAAGGGTAATTCGTTTTCCGTTTCAGGAATCAATTCTAGCTCTATAGCGTCCCAGGCTTCGTTGAAGCTCTCAAAGGGGAAGTCCAAAGATGCCGAATTTTTCTCTCCTAACAATTCCAGTGCCGAGTCCACGCCGAAAAAGTCCCAATCCGTTAAATTGCCAGTTCTTGAAGACGCACGACTGGGAAATCTCAACCAAGAGCTTATGCGAGCACTGGCATCAGAAAAGATTCCGAATCCTAAAAGTGACGTTTCTGTTGACGTGACGTCCAACATAGCTTCTGCAGCATCTCCAGAATCTTTGACAAAGCTCGCAAATGAGGAGAAGTTGTTTGATCTTGCGAATAGCACCACTCTCCGGAGCAATGGCTCTGGTTCGGAGCCGGAAGAAACATTTGAAAGTGCCAACGGAACATTCAACGAAGAAGTGAAGCTTCCACAAAAGACGAGAAAAAACGGAAAGAAGAAGAGAATTCGGCTCTTTTCCTCTGAAGCTTCAAAAATTCTCGTGGAGCTGCAGAGCAATGTCAATGACGACAACACAGACCCTAATTCATTGAACTACTACGAGGACGAGAATTTTCAGGACGAAGTTGTGTCCCCTACAAGGCCAGTGAAGAGAAGTCACGAAGAGGAAAGAAACGAGCCGCCCGCCAAGAAACGCCATGTTTTTAAGATATAATGCGGTTTGTTTTTTGAGTCGTGATTTCGGCACTGTCATTGTGGCATTGTTGTGATTTTGGCACTGTTGTTATTTGGCACGGTTGTGATTTTGGCACTGTCGTAATTGTTTGATTCGATTCCATACTGCGTGATCGGGCATTCTCAAGGTTGGACGTTTCGCAGCCAAAATAGCAGATCTGAGCCCGTAACAAATCCCGTTTCCACACCAATCTACTAGTTCCAAGTCCTACAACCGCAAAAAACAACTCCACAATATACTCGCCAACTCCAAACAAATCCTTCATAAAACTCAAATATGAAGCACTACCCACCGTAGAGCTGAGTAATCGCGCACATGTCACGTGACCCACCTTGGAAGGCACCAAAAACGCTCGGTGTGATCCAACTCTCTCCATTCTTTCCCCACAACAACACATCATTCTCTCAATGCCCTCAGCCATGTTACGGAGAAACTTGATTAGCCGAGGGGTTGGCCGGCCGCGTACGGTGCTCGCGTCGGCAGTTCGGCTCAGTGCAGCCCGGGCAGCATCTTCCGCCAAATCCTCGGGCGTTGATCAATTCAAATTTTTTGATTTTCAGCCTACAAAACCGACTCTGTGGGTTGCCCCAGTGGAGGCGATTGCAGAGAAGCAATTTGCAGGCCTCAGCGATGAAAATGCATCCGTCAACGATCATATACTATCTATGAAGGGAAAGGATGGCAAATCGGGCGATAACGAGCCTTCTGGCAAAAACGACGCCAAAAAGCCCAAAAAGGAGGAGAGAAAGACCCGTTCCAAGGAGGAGCAGGAAAAGAGCGTCCAAGACGATGTTGTTCTCAAAGAAGACACGGGAAAGACTGACAAGAAAGACAAAAGCGATAAGTCGGACAAGGGCAAGGACTCCAACAAGGACAAACCCGGAAAGGGAAAGCCGGCTAAACCTGACCAAAACATCCATGATGCTGCTGAAAACCCTTCCGTTTCCTCTGGTGGTGCAGCTATCAGTGGCGGTGGAAGCAGTAGTGGAGGCGGAGATAATAGTAATGGCAACGGCGGAGATAATGGAAATGGCGATAACGGCGACGGCGAGGCGTTGGCTCTCGTACAGGAAACAGGAGCATACCCTCCATTGTTGGCAATTGCCATGAAAGACCGCCCGCAACTTCCAGGACGCGAGTTCAGCATCAATATCTCGGATTCAAGAGTCAAAAAGGCAATCACCGAGATTTGCAGCCGCAGAGAACCGCATTTTGCGCTTTTCTTCATGAATGACCCATCAATGCCCGACACAGACATAATCACTGACCCATCTTCTGTGTACGGCGTCGGTGTGCACTGTTTCGTGTTAAGAACCTACGAGGACGGCGAAAACATGCGGGTTTTGGGCCGTGTCATGGAAAGATGTCGTTTGGAGACTTTGACAACGCCTGATGATCAAGAGGCAGCCAAGCAGTCGGGTTTGGAGGAAGAGGACTTTCCAACTTCATACTTGAAAGACTTTGGCATTTCCTACGCTAAAGTGTCCCGCTGCGATGACGAGCCCTATGATATAAACAGCTCTGAGTTGAAGTTCCTTATCGCCCAGGTCAAAGCATACTTCGAGGTAATTGACACCAAAATTCCAAACAAAAAAACCATCACGACGCGGGGAATCAGTCTTCTCAACTCGCCAGCCCAGCTTGCAGATTACATCGGAGGACTCTCTGCGGCACCTCCCGAGAAGATTCAAGACTTGATTGCAGAGTTCAACATCGAAGAGAGATTGAGAAAGGCGCTTGAATTGTTCAAAGTAGAGCTCAAGTCATACTATACCTTGATTGATACTACCTTAGAGATCACCTCAAAAGCGGAGGAGGCTCAGCACAAGCAATTCATCAAGGAGTACATTAAAGGTTTGCAAAGACATATTGGAGGGCCAGAGTCTTCAGGCTCAAAGGCTAGTAAGTTTGATGAGAGAATCAAACACTTGAAACTTACAGACGAAGCCATGGAGGCTTATAATGCCGAAAGAAGTAAGTTGGAAAGTGGCCAGGAGCATTCTAGCGAGCTCGCAGTAAGCGAGAAGTATCTCGATTGGTTGACATCTATACCCTGGGGAATTTTCTCCAAGGACCGCTTCAACATCAAGTTGGCCAAGAGCATTTTGGACAGAGATCACTACGGTCTCAAAGATGTCAAGGATCGTATTTTGGAGTTCATTGCCATGGGAAAAATCTCGGGCAAAGTCGACGGTAAAATCTTGTGCTTGGTGGGCCCTCCAGGTACCGGTAAAACGTCCATTGCAAAGTCGATTGCTGAGGCTTTAAACAGGAGATACGTCAGGATTGCCATGGGTGGTATACAGGACGTCCATGAGGTGAAGGGCCACAGACGAACGTATGTGGGGTCTATACCCGGGCGTATTATCTCATCTTTGAAGCAAGCCAAAACATCCAATCCTTTGATTTTGGTAGACGAAATTGATAAGCTTGACATGAGCAAAAGTGGGGGTGCCGCTTCAGCTTTCTTGGAAATATTGGACCCTGAGCAAAACAACTCATTTGTGGACAACTACATTGACGTCAAAGTCGACCTTTCAAAAGTTCTTTTTGTCTGCACTGCAAACTATTTGGGCAATATCCCAGGACCTTTGAGAGACAGAATGGAGGTGATTGATGTCTCCGGTTACACCAACAGCGAGAAGACCAAGATTGTTACCCAACACTTGATTCCGCAAGCCGCTAAGAAAGCCAATTTGGACGCAGGTCATGTGGCCATTTCAGATGAAGCCATTCTCAAATTGATTGAGAAATACTGTCGTGAAAGTGGGTTGAGAAACTTGAAAAAGTTGATAACAAGAATTTTCAGCAAAGCGTCATTAAATATTGCACAGGTGCTTGAGGAGAGAAATCCAACTGAGGAGGAGGCTATCAAACAGGAAGAGAAGAAAGACACCACCATCCTGGATATTGTGAAGGACGACGAGGTGGTCTTGGAGAGCGTCAAGAAGCTTCAAGAGTCCGCTAAAGAAAATGAGGTCGAGGTTACTAAACCCACAGAGATTCCAGACGACATCAAGTTGGAAATTACTCCAAGTGTCCTTAAAGACTATGTCGGCCCCGAAATTTATACGCGTGCTCGTGTTTATGATGTACCCCCTCCAGGTGTGGCTACAGGACTTTCATTCAATTCCTCCGGTAATGGTGACGCTTTGTACATTGAGTCTATTTTGACCAATTCTATTGGCTCTGGAACAGGACATGCTGGGGTTCGTGTGACTGGGCATTTGCGTGATGTCATGAAAGAATCTGCCTCGATTGCATACTCTTTCTCTAAGCAGTTTATGGTCAAAAACTACCCAGAGAACCGCTTTTTCGAAGCTGCCGATATCCACGTTCATTGTCCCGAGGGTGCAATTCCTAAGGACGGCCCATCTGCAGGTATTTCCTTTACATCTTCGTTGATTTCCTTAGCTTTGAACCAATCATTGCCTCCAACGGTTGCCATGACCGGAGAGATCACTCTTACAGGTAAGGTTTCAGCTGTGGGCGGGCTCAGAGAGAAGATTTTGGGTGCCAAGAGGTACGGATGCGATACTATCATTTTCCCCAAGGATATTGAAAACGAGTTGGAGGAGATTTCAGATGAGATTAAAAGCGGGGTAAAGTTCATTCCGGTGCTGTGGTATGACGAAGTCTTCAAAGCTATTTTCCCCAATGTGGACGAGCAGAAGGTCAACGACTTGTGGAAGAAGGAGTTTTCGAAGTTAGACGAGAAAAGGAAGAAGAAGAGTGCGGAGTAGGATCATTCCATGTAAATAAAAATATCCACATAATTGTCAGTTTTTAACATCTGTAGGCGATTGTTTATGGCTGCCTAGATATTCGTGACTTTTAGTTACATGAGGTGCTTTTGAAACAATAGTAGTAGTGACAAAGTCTTGTGAATTGAATAAAAGATGAAACGATAACTTACATATTTTGATATAGCTGTTTTCCAAAAGAATCTTCCGTGTTAGGAAAATTCATATGCACACTCGGATTATGTACCTAGTGTCATTAGAATCAGAATAACGAGATAGAGCCATAGCTATCTCCCAAGTATGATACCTCGTGTATACGAGCTATAGTGTTACTTGGAGATACAAGGCTACGCGAAGCACGAGGTGCAGGGAGATGCATGCATATGCATCTCAGATGAAACTCACCAATGTGAAGTCCAATGAACAGACTTCCAAGAAAAGATGTGAAACATGGCGATGTTCCCCACCTAGTGAAACATAGCCATGCACTCCACATCAGAGCACCGCCCGGGAAGATCCCTCAAGGAGTTACCCGAAGCGTGGTTCAGAAATATATAAGAATGGGCAAGTTCGCCAGACTAGATTATATCTCCAGGGATTCCTCTAAGTCATTTACTGTATTCGAATATACAATTGTTATAAAGACCTTTTAGAATATTATCCTAAGAACTTGTCCGATTCTAACATTTGGTAGCGCAGCTTAAAATCGATCTACAATCATGACATCATCCCTGAACAACCCCATGGCTCCTCCAGCCACAGCAACTAGCGTTGGTACCCCCAACGATGAAGTCCTCCGTATCCTTGCTAAAATGCAGCAAGAAATGGATAAGCGACACGAACAAGCGATGGAATTTCAAATTTCAACCCAGTTGGAGATGGAAGAAGCGAGAAAGGTGATGACCGCCTTATCTAACGATACTATCCGCCCAAATTCGGTCGCAGAACCACGGACTCCAAAGACTGTCGACATAGAGCGAAACCGCTCGTCGGACGTCCCAGGATCAGACTTCTCAGTCCGGAACCACGTGATGAGACCCGACGTCCTACCAATTCCCGAAGAGGATGCGGAACCGGTCCTCGAGTACTCATTGAAAAAGAAAGCTAGGCAAGAAGCTGAGTTGATGGAGAAAGCCGAGGGCATAACCGTCGTCTATAGAGCTACGACTTATGTCGCAATCAAAAAGACTGTGATACTCGTACAACGGCTCGCGGAGCAGTACCATCTCAACCCTAACGAGTGCTATAAGGTCTTCCTTTCGAAGGTACCAGACCATGCCAATTGGGTTCAAGACTGGAGAAACGCCCACGATTATGACGGGAAAACGTTCAACGATATGATAGAGGAATTCCTAGGCTGGCAAAAGGACCAAGCGCCGCAGGAGAACCCTTACAACGTGAAATTGCTCCGTCTTAGACAAACAGGCTCACTTGAAGAGTACTACCAGCAGTTCGAGGCGAACCTCGAGCTTTGCGACAAAGCGCAATTCCAACCCCGTTGGGCAAAAAGTATGTTCTTTAGTGGGTTGAAACAACACCTTCAGGATGCAACAGCCTCAATCGAACTCGATACGTATCAAAAGGTTTATAAGTATTGCCTCGCGCATCGACCAATCTGTGATCACCACGAGCACGCATCCGATCACGGCCGTCGTAACCATCAGAGAAAGAAAGGGCTGACCCAAACAGCCGCTGCTGGAACGAATCATAAGGACAATAAGTCCACCCCTTCTTCACAAGACTCCAATCAGCAATACCAGAAGAAGTCGTCAAAAAACTGAGACGATCGGCGAACCAGGCCGACGCCGATCCTCAGAAAGGTCTGAAAGGAAGTAATGATCAACTTCAATTCGCAGACGCACTGGACGGACAGTCGTATCACGCGTTTCCATACGACGAAACCAAAGAGCCAGACACCTGCAAACCGACCATGAAGCAGGAGACTCTGTTAGCTACAGACCCTCCCCCCGCCGAACCAGACGAACCGGCAAACCATGGAACCCTAGTCGACCAGGGACATATCCATTTTACAGGAGGCCCGAGGAGTGCCACTGCAGTCATAGGAAACGACGGTACCCCCATCCCTAATGACAGAAGATATATCGTTTATGAGATAGAACTCAACGATAGAAAGTATCAAGCGTTAATTGACACTGGCGCCAACCTAAACACGATTTCTCCGCGTGTCGTGGTCAACGCTGGACTTTCAACAACGGACATAAAACCGATATCAGTCCAAGGTGTAGGAAACGGCAAATTATGGGTTGAAAAAGTCGTTCACCTACCCCTTCGGGTTGACAAGACACGATTTATTATTGCTAAATTTCATGTCACCGAAATGGAATTTGATTTCTTCTTTGGAGTCGATTTGATCAGACAAATTGGTATCTATATTGGGGCAGACAGAGTAACCTTCGGGTTAGATGCAAATATCAATTATACGGATCATGACGGCTTAAAAGATGACGAACCACTTGGGTTTGTCTATCTCACCGAAGCAAGAACAACATCAAACACTATTCCACAGTTCATAAGTGATGAATATTCAGATATCGTCACGACCGAGAAACCAAAAGGCCCGGCGAAGAATTCAATCGTTACTCACCGGATCCATGTGTACCCAGGAACGACACCGCCTAAGAGAAAACCTTATCGGATGTCGCAACACGAGATGGAAGAACTAAAGAAACAGATCAAGGACTTATTGAACCAAGGATTCATCACTCGGTCCAACTCTCCTTATGCTGCTCCAGTAATCTTCGTCAGGAAAAAGACGGGTGAGCTCCGGCTTTGCATCGATTATCGAGCACTCAATAGTGCCACTGTCAAGGATGCCTACCCACTCCCCATCATCGAGGACTTATTCCACCAACTAGGTGATTCTAAGATATTCTCGAGCCTCGATCTCATGTCTGGATACCATCAAATCAGGATGCACGAAGAAGATGAAGACAAAACTGGCTTTTCCACGCCCTTCGGTCATTACCATTGGCGCGTGATGCCCTTCGGTGTCACCAACGGACCAGCCACGTTTCAACGTCTTATGAATGAAATCTTCGAGGGATGCCCAAATGTTCTCATTTACTTGGACGATATCCTCGTTCATAGTCCCTCAGAAGAACAGCATCACATTGATCTCAAGAGAGTACTCGACATCCTCAAGGAAAAGAATCTTATCGTGAATGCCAAGAAGTGTGAGTTCTTTCGAACATCACTCGACTTCCTCGGTCATACCATCGATGGATCGGGACTTCACCCGAACACGAACAAAATTGACTGTGTGATGAACTGGCCTACGCCAGAAAACCCAAAGCAAGCCATGCAATTCATGGGTCTATGCAACTATTATCGAAAATTTGTTAAGGGATTTGCAAAAATCGCGGCACCCCTTACCTCTTATATGTCAGGGAAATGCGAGTGGTCTGCCACGCAGGACAAACACTTCGCACTCCTTAAAGAGAAACTATGTTCTGCGCCCGTGTTAATTCCGCCAGATCATACGAAAGACTTCCGCCTCACCACCGATGCTTCTGGAGAAACCTTAGGCTCTACTCTTGAACAAGTGGATGATAATGGAAAACTATTAGGTGTTATTGCTTATTTCAGCAAAAAACTAGCTGGAGCTCAGCTCCGATACTTTGTGATGGAAAAGGAGCTCATGGCAATCATCGAGAGTCTCAAACACTTTCGGTCACTCCTACTTGGACGCCACTTCGAGATCCGTACAGACCATATTAGTCTTACATACCTTTTCACACAGAAGAAAGTGACACAGGGTCGCTTAGCTCGTTGGCTCGGATACCTTGAACAATACGACTTCACCTTGAAGCACTTATCCGGAAAGAACAACGAAGCAGCGGACGCCCTTTCACGAATGGGTATCAATCTGTTAGAAGCTATTACCTTAGAAGGTCAATACACTCCGCCTACCGAAGCAGAATACTTGGCAGACGAAGAATTCAGAGAGATTTACCTATACCACAAAGACGGAACACCACCAACGTCCTCCTTATCTCGCACCAAGCTAGCAAAATACGAGATTGACGACGACGGTGCTCTTCGTTTTCTCCCAACCGTGGGAATTGACCATACAGAACCTAGACTCTGTATCCCCAACAGCCCCGAAAGAAGCAGACTAATTGCTGCATTTCATGAACCACCATTTTCAGGACACTTCGGAGTATACAAAACGTACATCCAAATGGCCGCCGCCGTATACTGGCGTGGCTTATTCAAACAAGTGAGAAAATTTGTGGACTCCTGCCACGCATGTCAAGTGAGCAAACACTTAACATCCTCCACACAGGAACTACTCAGGTCACTCCCTGTGCCTGAGAACCCATGGGAATCGATCAGTTTAGATTTTACCACTGGAGTTCCACCAGGAAGAGATGGCATGGACATGATTTTGGTTGTTGTTGATAGGTTTTCGAAGTTAGCGCATTTTATCCCTACTACGAAGACCTTAACGGGGGAGGCACTAGCCAGATTGTTTTTAGACAACATTGTCAAACATCATGGCTTTCCCAAACTGATCATTAGCGATCGTGATATCCGCTTTACCGAAGGATTCTGGAATACCATGAATCACATTGTTACCCGAAGCGTGGTTCAGAAATATATAAGAATGGGCAAGTTCGCCAGACTAGATTATATCTCCAGGGATTCCTCTAAGTCATTTACTGTATTCGAATATACAATTGTTATAATGACCTTTTAGAATATTATCCTAAGAACTTGTCCGATTCTAACATTCCGGTTGCGGCCATACCAAGTGGAAAATACTGTTTCCCGTCCGATCAACGTTAGTCAAGCCACTTAGGGCCACAGTGAGTAATGCAGTGGGAGACCATGTGTGAAATTGTGGTGCTGCAATCTTTTTTTTTGCTTTTTGCTCTGTGCTTCAAACGTAGACGGCGAATGCTTACGTAAAATATTGATGCAAAGTTTGATTCCATTTATTGTGATATTGCCTTTAGGTCACAGATGCTTTCATTTTCGGCGCTCCTCCTCCATCTTACCAAAGAAATTCCGGACTTCTTCCTCCGTCACGACCTTATTTTGATCAACAAACCCTTTGAAGAACCCTCGAAGTTTTTCTTTCATGACGTCATAGGCTTGTAATCCTTCAAGCGCTTGGGGTACTGGTAGCGACAGAAGAGCACTCGAACCCAAATCATAAAGAGAACCTTCGGATCCATTGGAAGCCGTATCGTCTTCTGGAGGCTCATAGATGGAATCTTCCTCATAAAAGTATGAATAGTTTTTGAGTAGATGTTTCAATGCGGAGGATTCTGGGAGTGTGTCACAGAGTTGAGCCAACTCGGGCCTGAAATGTTTATGTAGAAACACAGAATATACTGGACTCCTCCTCTGTTTCTTCCGGGATGGTTCGAGTTCATCGTGATGTGCTCTCAAATGTTCTTGGCGGTGCAAACGAGCGGCAATTTTGGTATAGCCACATAGCTCCTCGAATGCCTTGTCATATAGAGCGACGCATTTCCAGCAAATAAACTCAGAAAATCCGTTCAGAACAAGTTGCTGCAAACTTGATGAGCCCGGCTCTCTTGGATCTGCTTCTTGCGTCCCTTTCTCTTGCAGTCTGATATCTTGCTCGACTTGCGAATCCTCATCTTTTGTTTCCTCTTCTTTGAATTTCTCATCTTTCACTTTCTTGTCATTCGATATTTCGTCTTTCACTTTCTTGTCATTTATATTTTTGTCATTCACTTTCTTGTCATTCATATTTTTGTCATTCACTTTCTCATCCACTTTCTCATCCTTTACTTCCCCAAACTGACTAGCAGTTTTTATTATACAATTCTCGTGGTACCAATCCTCTCCACAGGCTTCTCCAAAAAAACACTGATGCATTGTTTGAGTTTCATTTTCGGGATCATATAGTATGTTGCAATCACAGAATCTCCCCTTGAAATTGTGATTATAAGTGTTCTCCAGACTGGCAATATCAGCAGCAACTCCTAATCTTGGACTCATCCTGGGCATACTCTCTTCACCACCAGATCCAGTTCTCATTTTCACACGCGTTATCGGTTGAGACGAGTTTTGGCCAGGTTTCAAATGATGTGCTTGCTCTCTAATACAACATGCATTTCCTTCCATACGATCTGTTCCACAGTCACAAACAAAATTTCTTTTGGAAAATAATTCCACCAAATCGTGCGTGGAATGACACTGGATCAGACACAGGTAGCACACTCCAACAGACAGTCCATTTTTTTGACATGTCAAACACGCAAAAACAAGTTGCCGAAGAGAATTTGGGTATGTGCAGGTGTCTGGTTCATAGGGCATGAGCTTTCGAGCTTCAAGCTCTAGTTGTCTTTGTCCAGCGATGTATTCGGCAGCGGTAACTCCGTCGTGTGGAGTCATAGACATGCTTTATTTTTTATGTGTTTCTCTGTGCAATAATCAGTTCAACAAATTGGAATTGTTAGATTGAAAAAATGAAATATTGCAATAACCAGTTTGGAAAAGTGGAATATTGATTGGTTTTCTGATTGAAGTTAGAGCCTAGTTTGATCTTGGATTTTATGTGTGGAGATTGAGATTACAACGCGTATGGAAAGCCTGGACTGTATGCAGGCAAATGATCCTGGAGTGACTTGTTGAAGTTAATTGGAGATGAAGTTTTCTTGTCTTTGTAAAGTAGTCTCTTTGAGTTAGGAGCAACTAGCCAAAATTGGTTTTTTTGTGGCGTCAAATTAAAGGCGGCAACCAATATGTGTACTGTATGTTAGACTTGAGTTCTGGGCCTCAGATCCATAAAATATACTTGTTAAATATTACATATTGATCTCAATTTGTGAAGTGTAATTCTTTGTGTGAAGAGTAATTCTTACCTGAATAAATTTAATATCATGGCCTTTGCTGCAAAATCTTGATCTAGTACATACAGCGTTACGTGCATGCGTACATCAAATCAGTGTGAACTGCAAAGCTACATGCAACACTAGACCAAACAGTTTTGGATCAGTTCTCGTCCAAAATAGGCAATTAAATCTTCACTCGCCACAAATCGAAGAATTCCCATCCTTCTCTCCCTGAACTGAAACACTTTATATCCTAGTTTCTGCTCTGATTCTCCAAGAGCCATTTAAGCCCGGACAATTGACACGTGTAAACCCCGCTCCATACATGAGAAGGTGGAATTTACAATTGCCAAATAAAAATTACAATTTATGAAAAATTCACAAAGTAATCGAAACTTTATTATCTAGATAGCTTGTTCAGAGTCTCCACTAAAGCAGCACCGTTTGCAGCCCTGGCCACCGCGTGACCGGAATCACATGACCCAGGCGCGATGCATCACGTGAACTACGCGGTAGGTAATTAACCCAAAAAGGAATAGTAATCGCGTCTTTTTCACCCGACTTCATCTTCACATTTATCCGAAAGTCACAGTCAAAGTGACAAACTGCTACTAATTATTAATAACTACCACTAATCATTAATTGAGGAGTTATCGACAATATGTCTAGTCCCCGCAAAAGACAAGCCGATCACGAGGACCTATCGTCGGATTCGGCGCCAAATTCGTTGGCGTCTAGCCCCCAATTACCCCCTTCGTCTCCCGCCATCCCATTTGCCGATGAAGAAGAGGAAATTGTGTACAATGACGTGGCCGATCTCAATCCCTCGGATGAAGAAGATGGAGAGGATTTGATGGACAATTTGCGTGGAGATTATCGGGAAAATGCCGAACAAGACCATTATGATCTTGGAGACGGAAATATCGACGACGAGGAGTACGAAGCCATGGATGCAGGAACTCGGAGACGCTTGGAGGCTCAGTTGGACCGCCGAGACGAAATCTTGGGCGGCTCGAAAAGTGCCAGCCGAGGCCGGAATCAAGCATTTTTGGATGACGACGTTGATGATGTCGCCGACGACGTTAATGAGTACGGAATGCCTATTCAGCGGCGCCGCAGAAGAAGACAGTTTGAGGACGAGAACGACGACGATTTCATGAACGATGTTGAAATTGATCCATTCCATGAAGAATTGTCTTTGGAGTCTTTGGCCGATGTCAAGGCACCATCCATCACAGAGTGGATTTTGCAGCCTGCAGTCTCCCGTTCCATTGCAAGAGAACTCAAATCCTTTCTTTTGGAGTACACGGACGAAAAAGGCCGCAGTGTTTACGGTGCACGAATTCGTACTTTGGGAGAGGTCAATCTGGAGTCTTTGGACGTGTCTTATGCACATTTGGCCGACCTGAAAGCGATCTTAGCTTTGTTCTTGGCCTCCTCTCCATCCGAGGTGCTCAAAATCTTTGATATCGTTGCTATGGAGGCTACGGAATTGCATTATCCAAACTATTCGCAGATTCACCAGGAAATCCACGTCCGGATCACGGAATTCCCCAATCTTTTGAGTTTAAGAGATCTTCGAGAGAAAAACCTTAATCAATTGGTGAAGGTTTCCGGAGTGGTGACTCGCCGGACGGGTGTTTTCCCCCAGTTGAAGTACGTGAAGTTTGACTGTTTAAAGTGTGGTGTTGTGTTGGGGCCATTTATCCAAGACGCCAACACAGAAGTCAAGATCAACTTCTGTACCAATTGCCACGCCAAAGGCCCATTCAAGCTTAACTCCGAAAAGACTTTATACAGAAACTACCAGCGAATCACCTTACAAGAAGCGCCAGGGTCGGTCCCTGCAGGAAGATTGCCACGCCATAGAGAAATCATTCTCTTGTCGGACTTGGTTGACACTGCCAAGCCCGGCGAGGATGTGGAAATTGTTGGTGTTTACAAGAACAACTACGATGGTCACCTTAATGCCCGAAACGGATTCCCAGTTTTTGCCACTATTATCGAAGCCAACTCCATCAAAAGAAAGGAGATTGGAGGCAAATCCTCTTCCTCTGGCGACGGGAACGCATGGGTTGAAGAAGACGAAAAAGAGTTCCGGAAACTCTCTCGTGAGCGTGGTATCATAGACAAGATCATCTCATCCATGGCGCCTTCGATCTACGGTCACAAAGATATCAAAACTGCAGTGGCATGTTCTTTGTTTGGTGGTGTTGCCAAAGATATCAACGGAAAACACTCCATCCGTGGAGACATCAACGTCTTGTTACTAGGTGATCCCGGAACGGCAAAGTCGCAAATCCTTAAGTATGCTGAAAAAACTGCCAACAGAGCTGTTTTCGCCACGGGTCAAGGTGCATCTGCAGTGGGTCTTACAGCGTCAGTCAGGCGAGACCCTATTACGCGAGAATGGACTTTGGAGGGTGGTGCTCTAGTGCTTGCAGATAAGGGTACATGTCTTATTGATGAGTTCGACAAGATGAATGATCAAGACAGAACCTCGATCCACGAGGCCATGGAGCAACAGCTGATTTCTATTTCCAAGGCAGGTATCGTCACATCTCTTCGGGCCAGATGCTCAATTATCGCTGCTGCCAATCCCATTGGCGGAAAATATAACTCAACCATTCCGTTGTCGCAAAATGTGAATTTGACGGAGCCCATTTTGTCAAGATTCGATATTTTGTGTGTTGTTCGGGATATTGTGAACCCCGAGGCCGACGAAAGATTGGCTTCTTTCGTGGTTGACTCACACATGCGGTCACATCCATCAATTGAGGAGGATATTTTGAATGGTGCTGATGCAGAAGATACAGAGATGGATGGTGACAATTCCACACGCAGAGACAGACTCAGTGAAAGCAACAGGCAAAAGGAAAGCGAGATTTCGCCCATCCCTCAAGAAACCCTCACCAAGTACATCAGCTTTGCCCGCACCCGAGTTTCTCCGAAATTGCAGCAAATGGACATGGACAAGGTGGCCAAGGTGTATGCAGACTTACGTCGGGAGTCCATTTCCACGGGGTCGTTTCCTATTACTGTGCGTCATTTGGAGAGTATTATTCGTATTGCCGAAGCTTTTGCTCGGATGCGTCTTTCTGACTTTGTGAGCCAGAGTGATTTGAACAGAGCTATTAAGGTCAGTATAGACAGTTTTGTGGGGGCTCAGAAGATTACTGTCAGAAGGCAATTGCAAAAGTCTTTTGTCAAGTATACACTTCCTAGTTGGAAGCAGTGAGATACAAATACAGGTTGAAGCAGTGAGATACAAGGTGAAATACAAGTTCGAATATAGACTTAAAGAGTACCAGTATTTGCCCAAAGCTTAGGTTAATTTTATAACAAATCTTAAGAAGGTTTTTTACATTACGAACGTTTTAAACATGACCAAAACCAGGTGGTTTCCGTCTTCATTTATACAGGCCATGGCAGGTATGGTAGTATATTGGTTTTAAGAAATTCAAAAACTACTACACCCTCTTAATATAGAGCCTTGCCTTCTCATTATGTAGAGCCTTGCCTTCTCATTATGTAGAGCCTTGCCTTCTCATTATGTAGAGCCTCGCACTCTCATTATGTAGAGCCTCGATTTGTTGCCATGCAAAATTTTACCTTTGCTGAAACGTAGACCCATCACCAGGCAAACATAGAGGCGGACTCCCATCATTATGGCCACCATATCACGTGATAGAGCACATGTATATCGGATCCACGATGTCATGGTTTGACATGTTGCTCATATTCCTGTGTATAAAGACGCGCCTAGTATGCCACGCGCAATACACCATCAACAGGTCAGCACCACATTCCTAATACACTCCTAACAAGTTGAAGTAGTCTGTACATAGCTACTTTGCACAGATAAACAACAGCATACGGTACTCCTGCAGAAAAGGGGACACGTGCCGATCTCACATATCACCTCACGCTCAAGTGAGTTTACCCATTCAACAAATTATCCGTGCAACAAACATCCGTGCAACAAACATCCGTGCAACAAATATAAATTATCATTTTCCACACACATGCTAGACCTAGATAAAGCCCTAGAGGATGTCCGGGCGTGTCGATTAATACCAGAGCCGCATGTTCAGCAAATCTGCAGCCAAGTGATTGAAATTCTCGTGGAAGAAGCCAATATCCAGGAGATTTTCCCGCCAGTGACAATCTGTGGCGATATTCACGGCCAACTACACGACCTCATCACACTTTTCGAGACAGGCGGCGAGTGCCCCGGTACACAGTATCTTTTTCTTGGAGATTTCGTGGACCGAGGGTTTTATTCGCTCGAAAGTTTGTTGCTTCTTTTGATTCTCAAAATACGGTATCCCGACCGTATCACACTTATCCGAGGCAACCACGAACTGCGGCAAATCACGACGGTGTACGGTTTTTACGACGAGTGTCTCCGCAAGTACGGCACCGTCAACGTGTGGCGTTTTTGTTGCGAGGTGTTTGACTACATATCATTGGGAGCCGTGGTTGGCGGCCAAGGAGGTGTTTTCTGCGTGCATGGCGGACTTTCGCCCGATGTGGACACTCTTGACGAAATTCGGCGGTTGGATCGGAAACAGGAGGTTCCCCACGAAGGAGGCATGTGTGACCTCCTATGGTCCGATCCAGACGACGTGGCCGCGTGGCTGCTTTCGCCAAGAGGAGCAGGGTATCTTTTTGGACGCAACGAGGTCAGTAAATTTGCATACAAAAACGATCTTTCGCTTATAGCGCGGGCGCATCAGTTGGTGATGGAGGGTTACAAGGAGATGTTTGACGGGGCGTTGGTGACTGTATGGTCGGCGCCAAACTACTGTTATCGATGTGGAAATGTGGCGTCAATCTTGACGATAGATGACGATTTGCAGCGGAGCTATAAGGTGTTTGATGCGCTGAAGCTGGAGGTGAGCCAGGTGACCAATAAGAATCCGGTGGTGGATTACTTTATATGATGCAGGTCTGGCACCGACGGTAATGTGAACGTGATATACGAGTGATATGAACGTGATGAACGAGTGATAGAACGTGATATGAACGTGATGTGAACGTGAATGAAAGGTGATCTCGAAGAAGAGAGGTTCTCAAAATCGAAGATCGCTAGATTAAATTAATTAATAATACAAGAACGCGTCATGGTTTATTTACTGACTTCTTGGTTACGATAGCCATTATGCATTCGTTTCTCTTGTCTAAGCACTGCCCGATAATAATTGTAGCTGAGTAGACATTCTTGGCAACTATCCACGCATGTTGGGAGGCTTAGCCAAAAATGACAAGCCTTGTAAATATATCCTGCACATAAGCCATTTGTCTTTACCTTTGGTCAACTACACGGGCGGAGCTTTCATCGGATTTGCCGTGACCCGTACAAAAGACTGGAGACTGGGAAATCAATGGGAATCTTGGTATACCGTTGGTTATATGCAGGATTCAGATTTAATCCACGGTTCAGGGCTCCGAAAGAAACAAACGGCTCGCTCAATTTCCGGCTCATTCAGTACCACCGGTCTATTAAAGATCTTACGTACTCCATTTAAAGCTAAAGCAATCATCTCATCCAATGGATGACGTGGAATCGGATCTACGCTGCGGTCGATAGCACGATTATGTGCAGTACATGAAATTCGGTTGGCGTCAGGAGACTCTGCCGAAACCTTGTAAGCACCAGTTTTCTAAGAAAAGTAGGCACCATGAAATGATGACAAGCAAACTATGCGTATCAACCATGCAAGGTGTTATGTGCGAGGCGACCACATGCATGTGTCAGAGGCGTGAGCAGGACGTGATTGTAAGCACAGCCTGTATATTAAGCTAAGGAAACAGTTATGAAACAGTTATGAAACAAATTAATTAGTTAAGGGTCTTTAGTCTATTTGGCGCCCATCCGCTGCTTGTAGCTCTCAGCAAAGCCGGCATCTGGTTGCTGTGGCAGCAACCCCTCTGGTTGTGAGCATTCGGTTGAAATGCATCTTCTCATGTCTAAAAATACACGCTCGTCACGTGTGCCCAGGACCTCCAAGAAATCACACATTGCTGTGGAGCGCCACGTTTAATCCTCAAGAAGCTCTCCAATCAACTATTGAAACACAGCTGAAACAAGTAACTCTACAATTTGTGACAAGCATCGCTCACTAAAATCTAAGACTATCACATGTTCATTGTTTTCGTTAAAGACTGCTGCACGCCGGTATATGGAGACGGAACATCTTCCGCCGCGATAAAAATTTTCGGGTCGGGTGCATGAGCACGGGATTCAATGATCTGTAAGCTGCATGAATATGCATGCGTGTTGTTCTACACAGGCCGATGGAACACTCTCGGTCATTTTGCCTGACATGTATAAAACCTCCCCCTTCCTCGCTATCCCAACTACACCTTGTTTCTCCTTTGTTGGCGAAAAGCACAACTTTTGTCGTTTTCCTGCGTTTCATATCTTCATATTTGCATCTGCTGCCTCATTAACAGCCCCGTTACCTTTTCGGATTCACTCTTTTACTCATAATCCCAGGTGTTCAACTTCTTCACTTCACCTTATCACATCAACAAATCAGACACCATGCATTTCTTTCACCTCATTTTCTTCCTTTGGGTGTCTTTGGCCACTGCTGCCGATACCACTACCACCTCGAGCTCCAGTTCCAAAACACAAACCTTAGTTTGGGTCACCGGAACAAATTCGCTTGGAGTTACACAAACTTCACAATCCGCATACAAACAGTCGTTTCCATCGTTCTATTCCTCCGTGTCGTCTGTGCCCTCCGGAAGCGTTGCCATCGGTAGTATCTCAGGTACTGTTGGCGTCATTCGCCAGTACTCCCATGTTACAGTGAACGGTGCTGCAGATGACAGAGTTTCATACGTTGGCCTTCAAATCATTCCTTTCATTTCTGCATTCTTGGGGCTCTTTTGGTTGTAAGACCTGCAGTCTTTCTTGTTTGAATTCAGCAGCCTTTCTTGTTTAAATCCAGCAGCCATGTTCTTTCCTTGGTCGTGTGCCGAGGACTGCTTGGCATGCGGGATATTTCAAGGCAAGTCTTCGCTCCTCGCGCAAATTCTACAGATTGCGTTTTTCGGAATTCTTGCATGAACACCGAGAAATGCCTTGCCCCAGCATAGCTTTTGTGCTCCATAGATTAATAGAAACATCATTAGCGTTTCATATGGTGCTATTGTAGGCCTGCAGACGCGGTTTCCTTCTGCCTTTCGGTTAGAAGAGGGTCTCGGTGTTGCCATTTGCTGCAGGTTATTGCCGCGAAGCAGCTACGCGTACACATAAATTTTTGACGTGAATATGCGAGGCTACGTAACACCTCAAGCGATTTGTAGAGCCGAGCAAATACACTCAACCTTCCCTGGCTTCAAGTCAACAATCACCGACTTCAGAAACAATAAAACTAAATTACAACATTTAAAACACGCATCTTCCAAAAACTCTGATGAAGTAGCTTTTTAGGATTACTGGAAAGCCGGTCGCTTGTACTATCTGCAGGACACACCTCAGCGCGGCACTTGCCATATAGAGGAACAGAGTTTCACTCGAGCAACAGCTAATATTCATAAGCTTACAGGGCCAGCGCACACTATACAGGTCACGAGGGTGGCCACATGTTTCAGTCGTGTTTCAGTCGTGCTTCAGTCGTGTTTCACTTGGCCACTCTGAAACGACGGGACTAGACTAAGGCACTGAACACCTATCCTGATTTGTGGTCTCTGACCTCGGTTAGGATCTCTTATCTTGGCTAGCGGTCTTGCGTTGTGAATCCCTTGTATGCAGTACTTGCATTACTTTGGCTCGCGGTGTGACAAGCTTAGCAAATGTCCAAAAGACTGGCCTGTGTGTTACTGCTAGCGCGAACTAACAATTTAGTCATTGATCAATCTCGGCTAAATCGACAAAAGTGGAATGTACGGGTATTGACATGATTTTTGTGAGTAGCATTTTGTATGGAGAATAGAACGTCAGTGCGTAGTCCTCGGCTGCGATTTCTGTGCTGATTCTGCCGTTGAACAACCAACGCGTCACATTTCTGGTCAACCACACTCCTGCAGATAAATGTGTTGTGGCACAATTCCCGAAATGATTTTGCAGTCGTGTTTTCAAAATATCGAAAATGATGAATTTTATAAGTGCACTTTTGGATTCATTTTATTCTGTAACAAAAATATACTTTAAAACTTGCTTTGATCAATCACCTCAGATTATCATCATGAGCCACAGTTGTTCGAGGCGCGAAAACCCCCACAATTAACATTCGCCCCAGACATATGAATACAGTTTGAAACGTGGTGAAACACCTTGAAACGTGGTGACATACTTAAGAACCGTGCAGTTTAAACTTTTAGAAAGACGTCTTATTAAGCACTTCAGACTCGAAGAGTTTTCACATCGTTCTCAGAATAATGACCACCTATGACTCTGTTGAGTCCACAGCTTTGTTACAGTCGAATGACTCTGCTAAAAACAGAAACATCAAGCTCTCATCGCTTGTGTTAGAAAATACTGGCGCCGTTGCCAGAGATCACGTATGTATTTAAGATGAATTGAATGAAACTTTTGACACCATCGTGACTTCTGCTTCTGATTATGGCATCAATTTATGAATTACGGCGCTGTCTATGATTTAAGAAATTTACTCATGTTTATGACATCTATTTATGTTTTATGACATCAATTCATGATTTATGACATCAATTTATGATTTATGGCACTAGTCATGATTTATGGCACTAGTCATGATTTATGACTTCTATTCATGATTATGGCATTTACTCACGATTTGTGACTTCTATTAATAATTATTTCAAGATCACAAAAGTACTAGAACGACTCTGTCCAATACTTCTGTATCTCAAAATGTCGCCCAGTAACTCTTGATGTCTCGGACTGTCTTTGCATACCTTAACATAAGCAATATACTAACTTCAGATGGCCAATGAGAGAACATTTCTTGCATGGCTACGAACATCTCTCTCGCTCGTTACAATTGGAATCGGAATTGTGCAATTACTTAAAATGAAGAATGAACAAGAAAATATTCGTCATTATGCTAAACCCGTGGGCGCTTCGTTTGTGATCATCGGTATAGCCACTTTGGTAATGGGATTTATGCGCTACTTCAGAGTTCAGTCCATGTTGGTCACCTCTCTATACCCTGCTTCCCAATACTCTGTTTCCTTGGTGGTGACTCTAGTTTTGGCGCTCATTCTGGTGACTTTATGCCTCGTGCTACAAGCAAACTAGTTTGCACCTAATTACGCCTATTCAAAACAGTGAGCTTAAAGGCATTTAAAACCGGGCTTTATAACAGTATATTCCTAACGACCGCCGGTCTGGTCCAAACCCAACTTCTTACAGTTTTGCAACCGTAGATAACAGTAGCGACTGCATAATGTGCTGATGACACAACAATTATTCTCAATCAAATATTGCGCACCGCCTTTCTTAGGGCTCTTGCCCTAGAACGTGACTCGCACTTCCTATTTGTCCTCCGCACGACATCAAATTTTCCTCCCCCTCGCGCAGCACATACATTTTCCGCCACCCTCTGGTACACTTTTACATATCTAAATCAATACATTAAAATGGTATGTGACTTCAAAATTCCACCATCTTAGATCATAATCCATGCTTGAAGTTCTGTCAGGTTGCTCTACGTCCCATTCTGGCAAGCTTGTCCTTTTCCCACTCCAAGAAAAATTTTCCACTCCAACTCCATTTGTACAAGAAACATCCACCAAATAATAAATAACAACGTCCTCTCCACCATGATTCAAGTTTCCACAGCGTTTATATTGAAGGGCTAGTTACGATACATCCCAATTTCAAATTGTCCAAGTTCTCCAGCAATAGATCTAAACTCTCCTATTTGATCATCTACTAACTATTTCAGGGTAAGGTTCACGGTTCCCTCGCTCGTGCAGGTAAAGTTAAGTCTCAAACTCCAAAGGTCGAGAAGACTGAGAAGCCAAAGCAGCCAAAGGGCAGAGCTTACAAGAGATTGTTGTACACCAAGAGATTCATTAACGTCACCTTGGTCAACGGTAAGAGAAAGGCCAACTCCAACGCTGCTTAAACTCTTCCATAGACAACGGCTATACTATAATGATTTCAATCCTAGTTAGGACAATGATACATATCTAATCAATTATCATTGCAATGTCTCAGTAAGGATTCATTATCCGACTTGTAGTTCCAACTCTAGATACGTGCAGCGTCTACGTTAGGCATTCCTTAAAATATTTCTTGAATATTTCTGTATGATTGTCATTCTCATTAATTACCATGTTGGGTGCAACTTGTAGCAGTAAACACGAGAACGTATTTCTGCAGTTTCTTCATCTTCAACGAACATAGGTTTCCAATTGACCATCTCGACCAATTCAGCCTTGAAATCGAAATCTTCGCAGGTGGTGAAGAACTTCAAATCCTCTTCCAAAAGCCATGGTCTGTGGGGACTAAACACCACTAAACAAGTGCCGTTTTTCTTCAAACCATTTCTGCAGTTTTGCAAAAGCTTACGATGTTCAGTGTGGTTGAAGACCAAATCAGACAAAATCACCAAGTCGAACTTACTCTCTTCGGCAATCTCCTTGGGCAACTCTTCCTCAGAGAGTTCGTCATAGCACAATGCGGTTTCGTCCTGGCCCCAAATAAATCCAGATACCTTGATATTGCTTGGTTTAGGAATACCCTCGCAATGATCCACGTTGTATTGGATGTGTGATATCAAGTCTGGGTCTGGGTAATCTGTGCAGAGTACTCTGGAAGCACCATTTATACCACAAATCAAAGAGGGTAATCCAGCAGCGGCACCCAACTCCAAAACCTTTTTATTTTTGACCAATTCCCCAGCATGTTTGTCCAAGTAATCTGCGGTGTATTTGCCAGCATTCCATAATAAATGGCCCCAAAGAGGTGACTTTCCCACAAGTTTTAGTTGAATTTTCGAAGGTTCCGACTGTGGATTGACTCTGACGTACTCCAGGAAATGGGACTCTGGAGGAGGCGGCAAAAACCCTTCGGGTTCCTGGAACATATCAAGATCATATTCATCGTCAGACATTTTGCGCAAACGTTGAGCCTGGTAGTTTGAGTTCTTAGACTTTAGATATCGCGCGATGAGATATACAGAACCCACAAGACCAAGACCAATTGGGCAAAACAAAAGAAGTGCAAGATGTGAAAGCAAATAAGATGATGGAGAAATTGTGGAATAATTGGAATTGAGGCCCTTGTCTTGTAAGTCTCGATAGTCCTAATTTAATTAATATAGTAGCTCTTAGGTATGGGTTTTCGAATTTCCTGCATCCGTACATCCTAGCTACATTACGACTGCTCAAGACCAAATGCCGATGTTATCAATAGATGAGCAGGCAGTCAGTTCTTTAAACTCTCATTTCCATAGCTACCGTGATGGGCACTCAATACTCATGCGTTGTATCCACGTCGATACCAGTTTGGCTGTATAGAGTTTAAAGGTAAGGAACACTACTGGCCGATAAAAAAGCGAGACATACTGCATTTTGATTTTAATTGTTGACTCTCTATAATTCTAAAGTATAAGGTTCATGTCGTACAATGAGTAGTGCATGAGGCTCATATCGTACAACAAGTGGTGGACCGTGAGGATTTTGTTCAAATTGTTGCAAATTAGAGATATTTCAAGAAAGCGTCAGTATAAATCCCTCCGTTTAAATCCTAATCGAGAGAGATTGTAATTAATTTTCACTCATCTACGACACAATAGTAGTACTATCCCATTCACAACAAATCTTTTCTAATTCATTCTTTCGGACGTATTTTGCCTGTACTAAATCATCTTAGCAGAGTGCGCAGCATAGCTGGCAAAAAACCATCATGCGTATTGAAAGGCGAAAAAAATATCGACAACTGCAGGACTCGAACCTGCGCGGGCAAAGCCCAAAAGATTTCTAATCTTTCTCCTTAACCGCTCGGACAAGTTGCCTTTTCGTACTGAAATTATTTTGTGGTAAAATATCAATGATTAGTCTGAAGTACAGTCATCACACTTTGTGTATCTAATTACGTTTTTAACATGGTGTAACCCTATTTTACTGTTGCCCGATATCTGACGTCTTGCGATTGTCCTTTTCACGGGTAAGAACTAAAGGTATTATTATGACATTTCTTGTAATCTAGTGAAGTCAAATGGTGCGCGCTCTTACACTTAGGATGCCATCACGCAGCGAGTGCAATCAATAGAGCACCAAGCTCGAATCATTAGCGTTCATATTACTTCAAAATGTCAAAATATACACTAGGGAGAATCCCACGAGAGATTGAACACATTTTTCGCATCTACGAGTCCACAGCACAGCTCACAAAACCGCTCGTGGACCCTGCCATTCGTCGCTTTCTCGCCAAAAGCAATTCCTTCTATGACACATTCAATCAACTGAAACTCCGAAAACAAGAAATCATTCCCAACATATCATACAACCCAGAAGACTTCCCTCCAATACTCGATGAGGCGGTAGCTGGTATTTTCAGTGAACCTCTACCTCTCGAAAATGAGCTTCGCATGATCCATGAACCCACCTCCCTTGCAACCCTAATAAACTCGACGGAGCCTATAGTGAGTCAAAAGAATAAGCGAACGAAGCACTTCACGGATTTTCAGGCACGTATATTATCCAACTTTGCTTCCTACTTCTCGCCATATGAATACGTGCCTAAGCCATGGCGTCTTTCATATGTGTGGTACAGAAGGCTTCTACAAAACACGCCTGTCATCCTTTTTCTTCGACAAAAACACTTGCTCATGAATGAAACATCACTTTGGGAGCAAAATCCTCCATTGACAAAACTCGAGACAAACCTTAAAGAGCTTCGCAGAAAACTGTATTCAAATAGTTCAGACCTAGACAAGGTCACACGAAATTATCATTTGACAGAGCTCACAACCACAGATTTGCTTGATCTTGCTATTCGTTCGGAACATCTTCAATTGAATGATGAGGAGATTTCCTCTCCAGTTTTCTGGAAGAACCTAGGGTCTAAAAGCGATAAGCTAATAGAGCTTGTGAGAAGTCTGCAAGAGCCTACAATTTTGGAGAGAAATGGCCATCCTATGCATATAACACATGGCGAGCTAAGAGAAGAATATCCTCTTGAAGAAACGGTTAGAGGTATACAAAACTTAGGCGAATTGAGCGAGTTCTCTCGCATAATGCCCATCAACATCGCCTACAATGATCTTTACATGCTCTCAATTGAAGCTAGTGTTCTCAGAGACGAACATACGGATCTTTTCGATATGATCGAGACAGCTCTGGACTTTGATGTCTTTGCAGTTCGTATGGCCAACTCGGCTCTCTCAGAAAGCGATTACGAAAAGACTTCAAATTTGAACTCAGGTGCAACATACGATCAACTCATTGAGCATGCCAGGAATACAAATCAGGAGATGCGGGACTCGCTACTCAAACGGATTGGTGAATGGGGTCTAATCAATGTAGAGGAGAATAATCTACATTCAGCAATGTATTTATTCAAATAGTTCGAAGCTATTACTACGCATGGTTCATTGCTCGTAGTTTTTGGTCCCTTCGATGTTCAGCCTTGCCCAGTGAATCCGAGACTAGAAGTTTATTGAAGAGTTTTAATAAAAATTGCGATAGGGTTTATAAAATTTTGGATCCTAGGGCGACCATCCGCTGACAGACACCTGCACCCGCATGCTGCATACTGTTCTGTACACAGCCAAGAGCCCTTACCTCACGATGATAAGTACTCGAATTTCACATCTACGCTTTTGGTTCAAGCCATGTCTCGTCGCAAGCATCAATTATTCCAAAGAATTCTTTTATTTGCTGTTACGTTAGCAGGTGTACTTTTACTTCGAAAATACCTAGCTCGTCACAGAACAAGTCAACGGGGATCGCTTAAGCGTACCGTCCAGAGCCTGTTTTTGAAAGATGACAATTACTCCCCGGATCCAGTGAATCTTGATTTCTTGGCGGATCTTAATAGAGGCACCATTGAATGCCCTGACTACTTAGAGCATTCTAAAAAACGTCATCCACCTTTTTCAAACGGTCCTTTCAATTATCCATATATGAGGCCTGCGCCCAAGTGTCGTACATTCAAATCGGCAGCCTTGGAGAGCCTAATTGAAGATTTGAAGCATAAAATCAAAGACTCTGATCTTGCACGATTGGTGGAAAATACTTTGCCTAATACTCTTGATACAACCATTTTGTGGCATACAGAAAATGGTGCCGAATATGGCCCCGAGGCATTTGTAGTCACAGGTGACATACATGCTGAGTGGCTTCGAGACTCCGCGAGACAATTATCTGTATTCATGCCTTTAGTCAAGCATGATTCTCTGTTGAAGAAATTAATGAAGGGCGCAATCAATACTCAGGCCAGGTTCATCAACACAGCTCCGTATTGCAATGCATTTCACCCTCCTCCCGAGTCACGGGTCAGAAAGGGCAATACGGCTAAAGACTCAGTTTTCCCCGTTCCTGATTGGGACAAAGTGTTTGAGTGCAAGTATGAAATCGACTCGTTGGCATCTTTTTTGACGTTGACTAATGACTACTTGGAACATTCTGATTACGATTTGTCCGTGGTAAACCTGCGTTGGATCGAAGCTTTCGAGAAACTTCTCACTGTTATGCGGCGAGAAAGCGTACCCCTGTTCAGCTCTAAAACTGGGTATGCCAATGGCGCTTTTTATGCTTTTCAAAGAAACACGAACATCGGCTCAGAAACTCTTCCCTTATCGGGTGAGGGCAATCCAGTCAACTATAACACGGGCTTGATTCGTTCAGCTTTCCGCCCTTCGGATGATGCGACCATTTTACAGTTCTTCATTCCAGGCAACGCTCATATGTTAGGAGAATTAAAACGATTAAAGAAGAACATCTTTGAGAACTCTGATGCTCCTTCCTACGAGCATAAACTCCATATCCTGTTTGTGGAAAAGCTCATCAATTCAATAGAATTGGGATTGATTGAGTATGGCATTGTTAGCCATCCTCGATGGGGACAGGTGTACGCATATGAGGTTGATGGATATGGTGGAGCCACCTTCATGGATGATGCCAATATTCCATCACTTTTGTCACTTCCCGAATTAGGGGTAGTGGATATTGAAGATTCAGTTTATCAGAATACTAGGAAGATGATATTGTCGAAGGATGGAAATCCATACTACTTGCGAGGACCTCACTTCGAAGGAGTTGGCGGCCCCCATGTCGGCCTTCAACATGCATGGCCGATGTCCCTATGCGTCCGCATAAGGACATCTGATGACGATTCTGAAATTATGGAGAATCTAGAACGTCTTATGAAGTCAACTGCGGGCCTAGGACTTATGCATGAAGGTGTTCATGTTGGTTACTCCAAGGGTATGGAGTATACGCGCCCGTGGTTTGCTTGGTGTAACTCTGAATTCGGAAAAACCATTCTCCACTTGGCAAAACACAAACCTCATTTGATTTTCAAAAAGGAATTCACGCATGATGCTTACGATATCGATGCCCTTTTCAAGTAATATACATAAAATCGTTTGCAACCAAGTTCTAGAATTTAAGAAAATAAGGTGTAACGACCATTCAAATAATCTATGAGTTGATTATTAGCGCCTTATATACTCAGCAATATTTTCAGCCGTTTGAGAAGATGCAACCTTAGCTGAATTCTCAAATGCGGCTTGATATCTTGCCTGCAAGTCAGCATCATCCTCACCCAATTCGGTGTTTCTATCCTCAGGGAAAGAGTAGTGCCTTTCTTGGCCTTCATCTTCATCCCTTTCTACCTCTCCATTGAGGTCGTCTTCATAGTCTGAGAGAACTTGCAGATCCACGGGCTTATCGCCTTTTATATCCAAATCCTTCATTAATCTGTTCAAAGAAGTTGCCTTTCTCTCTTTTTCATCCTCCTCTTTTTGCTTCAAGATTCTCTCTCTCTCAGCCAAGTAAAATTCATTGTACTCATCAACTTTTTTGTCCACGGCATCTAAGAATTCGTCGAAACCTTCTCCGGTGTAAGCACTGCAACTGGCGACATCGAGTTGGGAGTAAAATTCTTCTAACATCAAAGACATCGAATTTACCAAGCTTCCCATGTACCCTGACGAGAAACCGTCATCGCCGTTCAACTCTTGGTCCTTAGTCAAATCTATTTGGAACTTTTCAAAGTCTTGCATCCACTCCTTGGCAAAATCTGCTTTCTTCACATCAGTTTTGTTGAAAACAATGATCATGGGAAGCTTTGTTTTGTATAGGATAGAACATGCGTATAACATGTTAGAGATGAATGTCGTGGGGGATGCCGTTCTTGGTGTATCCACGATATACGCTATGACAGTTGGGAATGTGGAAGCGAAAGCCTCAGTAATAATGGCTCCGGATGCAGACCACACAAAACACTCGATTTGACCTGGAGTGTCAATTATAATGTGCTCCAACTGATCTGATTTCTTTTCCACTAGTTTGATTACCTGGTCGATTTTAGTGGAAAACAAATTCAAAGAGGTCACAATGGCCCCGTTTGGCCCAAGATTGTATTTTTCCATGACTTTTTTATATTTAATCGAATCTCTTATATCGATGTTAGCACCAAATGGGACCTTGAGAACTGCCGGATCAAGATTGATCACGTAAGGCACCTTCTTTTGAGTATGAAGGTGAGAGTTGAGCCTTTGCATGAAGGTGGATTTACCGGATCCGGCCATTCCTATACATATGATTGTGGCTGGTGGCATTTTTCTTATTTTGAACTATGGAATATATTTGGTGGCAGTGTCAGAGTATTCTTTATCATTTCAACTTTTTTTGGTTAAGTGAGATGGTCATTGAGTTGCGCCATATATGCAGGATTGTAGACATTACTAAGACATTCTGTGATTTGCAAGATCCAGAACAAAAAATAATTCTACAAAATAGCTGCCTATATATCTCCCTTTCAATTACAAAGTGCACATCCCAGAATCTGTATCGTCCAGACTATATGCTCCTTGTCAACAAACTTTGCACTCATGAGTAAGTCGCCACAATGAGCGTCTCATCAAGGGTTCGCCAAAACGGTCAGTACACAAAGTCAAGCATAAACTAAGAAGAGCCATACTTTGTCAAGATTCTTTCTGTGATACCCTCGTAAATCGACTCATAGTCCAAAAGTTGAATTCTTTCGGCCTCGGCATTAAAGACTTTCTCCGCCTTCGGGGCACCTGGCCCACCCATACTAGGAACTGCCTGTTGCTGTTGTTGCTGACTCATGAGATCTTTCACAGCTTCCTCATCTTCCATCAAAAGAGAATACACAGGTCTGAGACCGAACAAATTGACAAAATACCACGAAATGGCAGACACATATCGTGCATTCAAATTAGGAGTATGCACACCACTTTGAAGCATACTTTTGAAGCCATCAGTGAGGGGGAATGGAAGTTTCATTACCACAGACCCAGCAAAGAAAAAATTCACCCATGCCATGATTAAGGTTTGCGGTACATAACTCATCAAGTTTCCCTTAGCCATGTTCATAAGAGCATCATTGGAGCCCATCTCGGCAAACGGATTGTCAGGTTTATCAGGACTTTCGACTTTAGCGTAAAATTCTTCCGACTTTAGAGTATTTATTAGGTAGTTCTGTCTCGTCTCGAATTCCTGTTTGCTCAATACATAGAAGTTTTCACGAAAAGCCGTAGCTCGTTTAAGAAAATCACTTTATGTTAGTATTTAACCATCGTTGAAATATCTTGATTATGAAAACTTACCTCTCTCTTGCGTTTTTGTAAGGAGCTAGCTTCGGTTTCAGCGCCAACAAAAATGTGATATGAGACCGCAAAATTCCAACTAGAACCATTGCAACTGAGATTGGGATGATCATCCACCATTTGAGCCTCGGGTCCAAGACAAGGTCCTCCATTTTCGCCAAAAGTACTAGTATACTTTGTCTCACCTAAATCTCGGGGGAGAGTTCATGTGCACGACAAATAAAATGTACCGCGACACCAACCTTAGTTCAGAGCTTTGCATGAGACTCTCCAGGACAGCTGGGGAATCGAGGAGGGTTAAGAATCCAACCTAGCTTGCTAATCAGAACTATCAACAGATTTCTAGGAAACTGTCTGCATAAAGCTAGTTTATCAAAACCAACAACAATTCTTTGAAACGAAAACTGGCACACTTTACCTTTCTACGGTGAAATCTGTGGACGCATAGACTTGTACGTAAGCATATCATGATGTCAGAGTTAAAGAAAATGAATCTGCTAACTTAATCTGCTCGCGCACGATTCAAATATAGGGAAGCAAAATTCCTATTTTCTTACTGAGTGAGTAGACCTACGATTATAATGATCCTTGATATCAATAGTCCTAATCCGGTTATCAAATCTCCCGCGAGATCTCATAACTGCAAGCGCAGTGGCGCAGTGGAAGCGCGCAGGGCTCATAACCCTGATGTCCCCGGATCGAAACCGGGCTGCGCTATATTTTTTTTTTGATTTGACCACTGTCATGGTCATGTGACGCTCACTACCTCTTCATCTTAATCGAGACATTCATAAATTACTAGTTACGATGGGATGGTTTGGTGGTTCCCCTTCCAAAACGTCGGCTGTAACTGAACTTCGGGATCAGGAAAACCCAAGTCAAACGCTTTTAGAAGATTTGTCACCAAAATTTGAAGACAGAGAGCCTACCCACACCAAGCAACCAACTTATGCCGATGCATTTCTGAGGGTGAAATTATCTGATTTCACAATGGAAAATTACGTCAGTATTCCTTGTTTTAGAGAGGCTATCTTGACAGGTTTTCAGGCAATGGGCGTCCTCGGTGTTGTTACATTTCTTATCCATAAGAACCCAAGACGGTCCATGAACTGGGGTATGTCGGGCTTCTTTTTAGGTAACGTTGTCGGATGGGAGCAATGCAGGTCTATACGAAGAAAGTCGTTCCAAACAGTCGAGGCAGCCAAAAACGCTAATCAGGAGAAGGCTAGGAAGAGGCTCGAAGAAAGCTCTCAGAATGACACAGTGATGGAGAAGTTCAATCAGTCAAATTCTGGGAAATGATCAACGTCAACTTTTTTATGAACTCTAGGTTTATATGAACTCTAGGTTTGAATAAAATTCTTGTATATACGATTTGAATGAAATTCAGTGACGAATTTAAGTATTCGAACTTCCATATCAAAACTCTGAGGCACTAGCTACTCTGTAAGAAGTCTGTTCCTCAAAATAAGATAAAAGTCTTTACCGCTGCAAAATATTTATGGCATATTTAATTAGCAACAGCGATAATTAACCTTTCGACTCGGTAATCCATCGGGCCGCCTACTCGCGTTCTTTAGAAGGTTCTCCACAAAAGTCAGATTTTCCGAAGCCGCGGCCCGCACTCGTCATGCATGAACGTCGAGTATCAGCTACATCTTCTATCCACTCAAGACATCTTCCTATAAAAAACGCTTCTCATATTCAGTATCATGGAAGGATCTCTGGCTAATATATCATATCGTCAGTCATGGAACAACTTGGTAGACTTACCCTCTAATCTAGCAAGCTTACTCTATAATGCCAATGTTTCTCCACAAGAAGTGATCATAGAGCTTGTGCTGCAAGCCAAGAGCAAATGCTATGCTGGCTGGTCCGGGATGAATTCCAATGGAGCTAAGCTAATTGGGATTGATCCTATTTTTGCCCACTCTTTGCGATTTGCCGATAAACAAGTTGTGACGGTCAATGTGAAAATCAGAAACTTTCGATCCAACAAGATATTTTTGGAGCCCGAGCATTTCTCTGATTGGGAACTAGTTGAACTCCACGCCAGTCATATAGAGTCTAAGCTAATTGAACAGTCCAGATGTGTTGCTTTGAACCAGGTTCTAGTGGTCTACCCCACAAAAACATCTTCGGTAAAGCTACAAGTCAAAGACATCGGATCGGACACTGAGACATATGCATTGATCGATCCTTTTGCAGAGGTGAGCATTGCCCCAAAGCTTCGAGAGAAAAAGCAGCCTGCTCAATCTGTGAAGTCCAGCAAGAGTTCGAAGTCTGTTCAAGAAGACATTCCACGGGGGCCAACACTTTTGAAGAGAGGAATCTCACTCCCTCATCCTATGTTTCCCGACGATGCAGAAAAATTGTCTTATGAAATCAAGGTAGATACTGCTGAATTTTCTCGTCTCACTCAGCACTCAAACTTTGTCTCAGTATCGATTATCCCTGGTCCAAACGCCAAACGTAACAAAGCGCCTTTAAATCAGTCTTCTTCTGAATCAAAAAAACAAGACAGTAAGAATGTTCTGGCGATCGAAGAAAGCAAAGCTATTACAGCAAGATTGGTGAGTTGTCGTAACGTTCCTCCAGATACCGTGGGATTGAGCTCCGGATTGGCCGTCGCTTTATGCGTTGAGCACAAAGTGGGGTTGAAAGTTTTAATCAAACCCGCATACAAAAGTATAACAAAGCGGTTCACTACTTTGGTTATACATCCCTATGTTACTCAAACCAAGAGAAACGAAGCCTTGAATCTCAATTCGCTGACCATGAAAGAGAAAAACAAGGCACTTTCTTTGGCTATAAGCGAATACCTTTTTAAAAAGAATCAGCTCAATCTCTCTCCTATCTCAAACTTTTGCAAAATTCCGATAATTCCTGGAATTTTACCAAACGGGGCATTGATGACTATCAAGAGAAATGATGACCCGCGCGCATGGTCCAAGCCTTTTGCTCTTGATAAAAGCAAAGCGCCCATCAAGATTGAATTAAGTGACAACCTTTTACGTTCAACTTCGTTTATCGAGGACCCTGTGCCTGGTACTGAAACGGAGCCGATTTATGGTTTGCAAAAGAAGCTTGATGGAGTCGTGGAATCTCTCATTACATTCCGAAACTCCGGTGTCATGGTTCATGGATCGTCCGGTAGCGGTAAATCCCTGTTCTTAAAATGGGTGGCAACCAAAATGAGGGAACAGAATGGGTTTTTCACCAAATATGTTGCCTGTGAAACGAAAATGAACGAAAGCCTTGATCAACTCTGTTCGAATTTAAATGAATGGGTAAACGAGGCACTTTGGCACGAGCCATCTCTTCTTGTTCTTGATAACTTGGATAAAATTTTGTCTGCCGAAGCCGAAAATGTTGACTCGACTGTTTCTAATCAATTAACGGAAAGCTTGGTCACTCTATTGAGTAAAATTTCCTCTCAGAGAAACACAAATGTCTGCTTGCTTATCTCTGGCTTGTCGAAAGAAGCTTTCAATAAGCGCTTATCTCTGAGTCACTTAATCGAGAGTTACTGTCATCTCAGTGCCCCTGATAAACCCACTCGTGCCACGATTCTAGAGGAATATCTTTTAAATGGTCTCGGGTGTAAACTCAAATTTGACATCATGGATATTGTGCTGGAGACTGAAGGTTATCTTCCAAATGACCTAAAGGTTTTGAGCGACAGAATCTTGTATGAGTCCTTGCACTCACTCGAGTTAAATGGCACGAGTACCGAGGTGAAATATGACATTCAGAAGTCTTGCTTTGAAAAAGCTCTTAGCGGCTATCAACCATCGAATTTAAGAGGTGTTAAATTAGAGAAGTCTGGCACGAGCTGGGCTGATATTGGTGGCTTGAATGAGGCAAAGCGTGTCTTGTTAGAGACATTGGAATGGCCCACGAAGTATGCCCCTATCTTCTCCAACTGTCCTTTGAGACTTAGATCTGGAATTCTTTTATATGGATATCCCGGTTGCGGGAAGACATTACTCGCAAGTGCAATTGCTGGACAATGCGGTTTGAACTTCATTTCCATCAAAGGGCCTGAAATCCTCAATAAGTATATCGGTGCCTCGGAGCAATCCGTTAGAGAACTTTTTGATAGAGCTCAGTCCGCCAAACCTTGCATTCTTTTTTTTGACGAATTCGACTCTATTGCACCTAAAAGAGGACATGATTCCACGGGAGTAACTGATAGAGTCGTCAATCAAATGTTGACTCAAATGGATGGTGCTGAAGGATTGGATGGTGTTTATGTATTGGCTGCTACCAGTAGGCCAGACTTGATTGATTCTGCCTTATTACGTCCAGGAAGACTCGACAAATCTATCATCTGTGATATGCCCAATTTTGATGACAGATTGGAAATCTTAAGATGTATTTGTGAGAAGATGGACCTTTCTGACGATGTTGATCTTGAGATAATTGCATCTAAAACCGCCGGCTTCAGTGGTGCAGATATGCAGGGTTTGGGTTATAATGCCTACCTTAAAGCAGTGCATGAAAAGTTAAGTCAAGAAGAAGAGATAGCTAATGGAGAGGAGAAGTCTAACGAGTCTCCTTCCTTCGACTTCTTCCAAATTAACGCGGAAGCCTTGAAAAGCAAAAAGCTCAGGCCCGCCGAAAAGCTAGCTTTACTCCAAAAAATAGAGAAAGTCTTTGAAACCAAAGACAATCAACCTAAGAGTGAACAGACTGGCAGCAGCAATCTGAAAGTACTCATTCGCCAGCTTCACCTTCAAGAAAGTTTGGAGGATACCAAGCCTTCGATATCTGCAACCGAGAGAAGAAAGTTAGATGCTGTGTACTCTGAGTTTATGACAGGTAGAGATGGGAACATGCCTGATGGAAGCGCTAGTAATGACGTGGGGGGGCGTACCACACTTATGTAGTAACGATAACAACATAGCCTATTTTTAAAACATAAGTTCACTAATAAGTTTTGAAATTATTTAGTGACGTGTATGACGTTTGACGTCTTGCCAAATTACACGATCATTAAGCTCATTTGTAAAAGGTGCGAAAAGTGACTTAACACTAACATTATACCAACATTCATGTAGAACTTAAAGATTGTAGAGTTAATTAATGAAGGTGCCAAAATTCAACCAACGTATTTTGATGAATTTTATTTTCCGTCCGAAGTTCAAATCCATTGCCAGAACCTACATTGGAGTTTTTTTTTTGATTAAGATGTCGCTGTCACTGGTGTCTGCATTAATTCTTAAATTCATTTGAGTGTGAATTGAAAAGAGTGCTAAAAATTTGTGAAGGATTTTTAAAACAAAAAAAAGTTCCGTCAACGTTACGAGCTCGAATCCACTTCTAGATCGAGACAGATCCAGCTGGGCCAGCAAATTTCTTCCCTAATAATACTCCTCAATTGTTCAATCAAGAATTTTTCAATCTTGCCCACATTTCGTAGAATGTTATTCTCCACCTCGCCGATTTCAGTATCGATTTTTACTCCACGAATAACATCAATTCTCTCCGAGTTTCCAGTTGTGTTGTAATCAACAAAATTTCCCCCATTATTAGCACTTGGCGATACACGATTCCTTGATCTGGAGGTGAGATGATCAAGATTTGAGGATGTAAAATAGTCCGATACTGAGTCGTTAAGATCGCACAACAAAGATATGAACACCCGATTTTGAAGGTAAGCGACAGCTGCTAATGAATGTATCTCCAAATCAGTGATCTTGAGCTTAATTGGAAGTGATATGAATTTTGTTGAAGGGTAATTGACAAGTAAGTTCACGCTTAACTCAATCATGACATCTCCTCGGTAATCCAATTCGAGGATGAACTGGATATCGTTATCGCTTTTCTTCTTGTCTTCACCACCAGAAGTGGAGGCGGATCGTAGTCTGTAAGCATCACGAGTGAAAAATGTAGTTGGAGTTTTTCGCTCCCCAGGACCTAAGCCGAGGTTGTTCATATTATAATTGTGAAATGGTCTCAAAATATCCAGCGCTTTTTGATCATTGTCATCATCGCTCAACTCATCTATATTAAATCTGTTATCGGAATCGATAATGTCATTGATTGTTGTTTGCCCTCCTTCATCTGCTGAAGAGCTTGATTCACTATCACTTAACTGGGATTCGCTGGGATGAGGTTCCTTTCTCTCGTCCGTTTCGCTATCGCTATCCAGGTAGAAATCCTCAAAGGGATCACCCACATACCTGATCGTTACCTCGGGGGGTACATTGCCTAAAGAAAAGTCTGTCACGGCAAGTTCATCAATGAATGACGGTAGTTGGATGGAATTGAATTGGTCATTCAAAAAGTTCTTTATATTGGCACTTAGGTTCTCATCCGAAGTAATATTCTCCCAGTTTATGTCGAATGACATATTTTGGCAAAGTTTGAGTTTGGTTAATAACTCACAAGTTGCGTTTGTAGTTGGACTGAGTCTAGACGCGGGAACCTGGAGTACATTAAGTCGATGATAGCATGCAGACTACGACGAGCAGATTTCTTAACGTCTCAAATGAGAAAAGACAGTAACTTGGAGCCTACTTATTGCTTTCAAATATTACGCAAGTCTCTGTCATGCCAAATTTTGCGTTCGCTGGCAATCCCTACTCGAAGCATTTGATGTCTTTTATGGCAGTTTGAAAAAGAAATCAGTTTATGCAAGTCGTGGAAAAAATTCCAAAAAAAAAAAAGAAATAAGCAAGTTCTGCAAACTTTAGAAGGGCATAACTTTCTCTAATCACCTTTGGTAGTCAGCAGGGCATTTAAAAAGATCACATAAAGCAAAGTCTTCTTCCTTCGTTTTGAATTCTTGGACATTCATATTCTTCGTTCTTAATATGACCGCGTCTGAGCGCTTGAGACTAATAGTTGTGGGGGCGGGCTTGATAGGTCCCAGACATGCTCAACATATCCACGAGAATGAGGAAACTGAATTATGGGCCATAATTGACCCTTCTCCAAAGGCGAAAATTCTCGCTCAAAAGTTCCCTGCCCTTCATTTTGATACTTTGCAACAATTCTTCTTTTACATAGAGGAGAACAACCTCAGCATGCCAGATGGAGCCTTCATATGTACGCCTAACCACACTCATGTTTCTATAGGATACGAGTTGGTGTCCAAAGGTATAAACTTATTGATTGAAAAGCCTGTTAGTACGAATATTGAGGAAGCGAACGCTTTGAAGCTGTTTGCATTGAAGAATAAGGTGAAGATATTGGTCGGTCATCATCGGCGCTTCAATCCCTTCATTGTCGCAGCCAAAGACATGTTATACACTGTGGGAGATATCGTTGCAGTACAGGGCGCCTGGACTCTCCGTAAACCTCAGTCGTACTTTGATGAAGCTCCATGGAGAAAGAGTGCTAAATCTGGTGGCGGCGCTTTGCTCATCAATCTTGTACACGATCTCGACATTCTACAGTACTTATTGGGTCCCATCGAGAAAATTTATGCAGAGCCAACTAAAAAGCAAAGGTCTGAGAATCACAATGTGGACGAAGGTGCCTGCTTGACTCTCAAATTCAAAGATGGAGCCACGGGAACATTTATCTGTTCCGATAACGTTACATCTCCATTTAATTTCGAGGTTGGAACCGGTGAAAATCCACTTATTCCAGTTGATGATGACTTGGAAGGATTTTACCGAATCTTTGGGTCTAGAGGCACACTTTCAATTCCAGACATGACTCTACACCATCAAAATTCTTGCGTACGAGATGCATCATGGACTGACAAGATTTACAAAACAAAGCTCATTAGTGAAAGGTCCAAGTTGCGAGAGCTTACGCCATTCAGCGCTCAACTAAATCATTTTGTTAAAGTTTTAAGGGGTGAAGTGCCACCAGCTTGCACGATGGATGATGCCATGTCTGCACTTCTCTGCATTGACGCCGTTTCAAAGTCGCTCGAGACCGGAATGCCGGCCTACGTAAGAACTATAGATGAGATCACTACATCTTTTCAGTTCGAGAAATAATTATAGAACGAATAAACCGAATTTCCTCGAATTAAGCCTGTCTTACAATGAGATTTATGAGATTATATGATGCGAGTTACGTTTTGGGCCTGTGTACAGCGACGCGTCTCCATTCTATGTTCGTAAATGTTGATGACTTAGCATAATCAATAATGTACGGAGACTTGGCGAACAAATTGGTGCTAGAAGCAAAAAGGACAACTCACCTCACAGAAATTCCATTATACCAGCATGAACTTATAAAGGATATCATTCAAGAAATTACAGACTTGAATAAGGATGTCGACTATTTGAATGAGCAACAGGCAACCAACACTGACGAAGAGCAGGAATCTTGGCGTGTGAATCAATGTCAGCTTTTTGTTACCCATCTTTGCCTAAGACGTAACAAGAGATGTATGCTAGCATACGAAAAGCTCAGAGCAAGTAAAATTGATGAATTTTCGTGGCTTAACATAGATCCCATACTGAATGCGGAAGTCAGGAAAAGTAATTCAAAGAGACTTGAGGTCGAGTCTGCTGGTGCCATGAGTCTTACAGCAAAGTTGGTGGTCGAGAATCTCAGTCATGCAGAGCAAGATTATCTCAAACAATACCAGGATCTCATACTTGATTTCAAGTCTGGCTTCACAGACATAGATCTATCAGGAAATCTAGAACCACCCACGGACATATTTATTGATGTCCGAGTATTGAAGGACGGTGGTGAAATACAAACCGAGTATGGAGTTTTTAATCTCATAAAAGATTCCCAGTTTTATGTTAGAAAATCTGATGTTGATAGACTTATACAGCAGGGCTATTTAGAGGAGATTTGATCCATTAATCAATTGCATAAAGATATTCATTTCCCTTTCTTCTTGTAAAGCCTAGCTATGTTTGACTTTTTCAAGCTCACTCTCTAGTTTTTTGGTACCAAAAGATGTATTTTTTTTATCCACATCAACAGGAAGTATCATGACCAGGTCCTTATTCTTTGTATATACGCCTATGTTATCATCCATGGTCTTCACTTCTTTCCTTAGAGTTATCGCTATGGTACTCAAACATTGGTATACTTTGCTCACTTCATCCAGAAACTGCTTCTTAGTCGAGACAACATCAAGCTCCTCTTGCCGACTCGGCTCAACATAAGTATTAAAAAGGTCTTTAATATTGTCTAGGAGGTTCACTATTTCACCGTCGATTTGGTTCAATGAGTCTAAGCGCTCCTGAATAAAATTTGGGCTAGCCATGCTTGTGATCACTAAATGTGAGATTCGCGTTAGTTTACGTTTCATTTTACGCACATTGTTTTCTACTTATGCCGATTGACTTGGGGCTAGGACGGGTCATCAAGTTACTTCAGCATTTGGGTAACCCCCATATCACCTCTTTTAAATCAGTGCATGTGGCCGGGACAAATGGCAAGGGCTCCACGCTAGCCTATTTGTCCTCAGTTCTTACGCAAGCCAGAATAACGAATGGTAGATTCACTTCGCCCCATTTGATTACTTACAATGATTGTGTAAGCATCAATAATGAAACGTATCCCTCAAAGAAATTTAAGGAAATCAAGGATAAAGTGAGTGATTTCGACTCCCAATTCGATTTAGGCTGTACTGAGTTCGAGATTCTAACAGCAACCGCGTTCAAGATTTTCGAAATTGAAAATGTGGAGCTTGCTCTAATCGAAGTAGGCGTTGGAGGCCGTCTTGATGCAACGAATGTACTCATGCCATTCGTTCAAAAGTCTCACAAGGGTGGCTTGTTGGTTTCCGGTATCACTAAGATAGCCATGGATCATGAAGGGCTTCTTGGTGATAGCATAACGGCAATAGCCAGAGAAAAGGCGGGAATAATAAAGCAAGGAGTTCCTGTGGTTGTGGATAGCTCGAACAAAAAAGAGGTTTTGAGAGTTTTAGAAGAGAAAGCATTACAAGAAAGCTCTCCTCTTCGCATCAGTGATAACAATGCAGCCCAAGAGTTGCTCAAATTGTCCCCTTTACTAGGCAGCTATCAACTACAAAATCTCTCTGTTGCCTTTGACATCTTGAATGTTTTGAGAGAATTCTGGGGATATTCGAGGATCACGAAGGAAGCCATAAGCACCGGGGTGCAGAAGACCTCTTGGCCCGGAAGACTACAGAAGCTAACGGATCCCTTAACTCAAATTGATTTCATCTTGGACGGAGCTCACAACCAGTCCGCGGCACTGGAGTTGGGTGCCTTTTTAGACGACATTAGAGGTGAAGGAATCATTTTTGTGATTGCGTTAACGAAGGGCAAGCCAGTGGGTGATTTCCTCACACAAATCACGAAAAGAAGCTCGGATACCATAATACCGTTTGTTTTTTCGCAACCTGAAAATATGCCTTGGATAGAATGCTACAAAGCGGAGGATATATTGAAGACCGCGAGAAATTACGTGGGCGACGTCATAGAAGAGAAAATGGAAAATCTTGACGATTTATTTTCTCACTTGATTGCGAGAAGACAAGAGAGTGACCACAGGCCAATTGTTATATGTGGCAGTCTTTACCTTTGCTCGGATATCTTGCGTCGCGTTAATAAATAAAAAAACCGCGTCAGCTTTAGCAATTGCGACCAAGGTATATTGATCATGAGAGATTTAGAATCAATAAGGAAGCAAAACATAGAACGAAATAAAGATCTCCTTCAAAGTCTCAATCTTAGGAATATTAACAGTGCTATTGCTAAGGATGTGGAGACAACAAGTAAGAAAAAAGCTACGAAGCCCCGAAAAGTGCTGAAAGAGTCCACTCCTACAATACCCACCAGGAAATCGAGAAGACTAGCCAATTCCGTCGAGGATGAAGAGACTAAGATGAAGAGGGAGAAGGAAGAGGAAAGGGAGTTTCAAAGGTTACAGGATCTAAAGGATTCGAGGCTGTCAAGAGTGGAGGGTGATTTTCATTGGGAAGACTTGATGGCAGATGCAAAACTGGGATATTTGCTCAATGAAAGCTTGGTCTACAGCTCTGTCGGCAAATCAGATCACGAGGATCCGCCCGAAAAACTTGCTGGTTTTCAGCGATTTTCCGACATTGTTGAAGAGGAGGCAACCTCCAAAAGATCGATCAGTTTGAAGGAGGCGAAGGAGGAATTCGGAGGTAAAAACCTTTTTTCGAAAATTGACCCACAAAACATTAAGTTGACCCCGAATAGGATAACTTCCCTTAATTTCCATCCTGATGTGAAGGATAGACTCATTTCGGTTGGTGATACCAGTGGCTGTTTAGGAATATGGGCCGTTGATGCTACAGAAGAAAAGAAAGATCTTCACTCGGTGCTCATGAAACCACATGGCAGAACTATATCAAGAATTGTGGATTTGCCTCATAACGCACACCAGCTACTCACGGCATCTTATGATGGACTGTGCAGAACTGTTGACCTCAACAAGCAAGTTGTCACTGAATGTGTATCCATTGAAGACTCTGAGGGGTTTTCCTTGGGTGTCTCTGACATGTCTTTGATCTCTCAAAGTTCGATGTACATCACTACACTCGAAGGGCAATTGTTACAGCATGATTTGAGGCAACCAGCATCCAAAATTTCTTACAAAAAATTGATGAGACTACATGACAAGAAAATTGGCGGCTTCTCACCTAATCCTAAACTGAGTAATGAATTGGCAACTGCATCTCTTGATAGGTCATTGAAAATATGGGACTTGAGAAAAATGAATAAAGCTCTGATTTCCACGATCGAGGATGGCCTTGAATCACCCGCCAATAAAAAAGTCTACACTTCGAGACTTTCTGTTTCCAACGTCGATTGGAATCAAAATGGCACTATAATTTGCAACGGATATGATGACTCAATAAGGATCTTCGACGCGAATAGTCTTTCAGAGGCAAAAACTTCACGATCAGGAAAAGCCTCTGAACTCCGGAGTTCCAAGGACATAAAACATAATTGCCAAACTGGACGTTGGGTTTCGATTCTAAAAGCACGATGGCAAAGATCTCCTATAGATGGATTTCAGAAGTTCGCTATAGGAAACATGAACCGCAGCATTGACATATTCAGTGAAAATGGAGACAGAGTTTCCACACTTACAGCTGAATTTATGACCGCTGTGCCAGCTGTGATTACATTTCACCCCACCATGAACTGGATAGTGGGAGGTACTTCAAGCGGTAAAGTGTACTTATTTATATAACCATGTTTATTGATCACTGCTAAAATTGACTTTCAATTCAGACGTGTTTAAGCAGAGGAGGTCATAACCTGCCAGACTCTGATGATGTTGTCAGTGTAACCAGCGAACAAGTTTTGTCCATCAGCAGACCAAGCCAAAGAGATAGCTTCTGGGTCCTTAGCCTTAGCACTGACAGTGAACTCTGGCTTCAACTCATCCAACAAGGTTCTCTCTTGCAAGTTGAAGATCTTAATACCAGAAGAGGTGGCAGCAGCCAACCAGTATCTAGTTGGGGAGAAAGCCAAAGCGTGAACCTCGGAACCAGCGTTCAAGGTGTACAAGGTAGAGTTGACGTTCAAGTCCCACAAGATGATGACACCGTCCTTACCAGCAGAGGCATTCAAAGATCCATCAGGGGAGATGGTGATGCAAGAAATGTAGCCGGTGTGACCAATGAAGTCAGCGTTGAGCTTGTAGTCGTTCAAGTCCCAAGACTAAATTTGTTAGTAAAGTTCATATTTGATCAACCCATTTGGTGAATTCAGAGATCTTGGTGATAAAAAATGTCTCATTCGAGTTAGACTCGTCTGAAGTAGCAAATATAAGTAACATCATATTCACAGAATTGGAAAAAAAGAAAAATTGAAACATACCTTAACAGTCTTATCCCAAGAAGCAGAGATAACGGTGGAAGATTTCTCACCTGGGGAGAATCTAACAGCAGAGACCCAGTCTTTGTGACCGGCCAAAGTTTGCATACATTCACCAATGGTGTTCCAAACCTTGACGGTCTTGTCACGGGAAGCAGAAACAATTTGTCTCAAGTTAGAGGCAATAGAGACAGACAAAACGTCTCCAGTGTGTCCGACAAATCTCTTGGTGGACTCACCGGTCTCCAAGTCCCACAATCTCAAAGTCTTGTCCCAAGAACCAGACAAAGCGTAAGCACCATCGGCAGAGATAGTAACATCTTGGACAATGTGCGAGTGACCAATGAAAGACTTCTTTGGAACACCGTACTGGTTGTCCTCACCACCGGTCAATTTCCAAGCAATCAAGGTCTTGTCTCTGGAACCAGAGAGCAACAAATCAGGCTTAGTTTGGGTAGTGGCCAAAGATGTGACCCAACCGTTGTGACCTTCCAAGGTACCTCTCAAAACCAAAACTTCTTGATTAGACATGTTTACTAGTTATGTTATCTAAAATTTTTTTTCTCCAAAATCTTTTTTTCAAAGGTCTCGTTACAAATTTTCTCTCACGTGATCGCGAAGAGATTTTCACGTACTCAAGTTTACGCTCTGAACGTACTCGGAATTACGCACCTTCGAAGTGACTGTTTTTGCCGAGAGCGATTACACAAAATTGGGTGCGCAGCAGGCATAATCCAGGCTGCAATTTTCGAGGAAAGCATCAGTTCGAATTTGAAGGTCAATTCGTAATTAAACTTTGGGTATTGCTATCAATTACCAAGGTGTTTCATTCAATTAGGATCCCAGATTTGCTCTCCATTTCATAAGTTTACCAATCATTTTTAAAGTCATAAATTCGATTGCTGATTCAAATCAGTACACCAAATACAGTGTGAAGGCGCATCAAAGCAGAGTGCAGCTCTTAATAACGAAAGCTTGACTCTCACTATGACAGACTCTGAGTTTGATATTAAAAAAACTTATCTTAAGTTTTTAGAAGATGATAAGGATATGACAATGCCTATTGCTGCAATTGAATCGCTCGTTACAATGTTGCGGGTGAAACAGCCCTCTACATCAAGTGAGCTGATCAATCTCGTCAAGTCTAACATAAAAACACTCAAGCTGTCCATATCCAATGCTATCTCCCTATCAGCAGGCTGTGATTTATTCATGCGCTTTGTTATGAGAAATACAACACTCTATTCCGACTGGGAGTCTTGTAAGAAGAATCTAGTTGAGAATGGTGAATTATTCGTTCAAAGGGCCAAGGAATCTAGAGCCAAATCGGCTGAATTCGGGGTCCCTTTCATCAAAGATGATGACACGATTCTAGTTCACTCTCATTCGAGAGTTGTGTTTCAGCTTCTCGAAAAGGCGAGAAAAGAGAACTTCCTTAGATTCAAGGTTATAGTCACTGAGGCTAGGCCAACAGGAAAGGGGTATCACATGGCTAAATTGCTTCGTGAGGCGGACATCCCTGTCGAAGTAATTGTGGACAATGCGGTTGGCTACGTTCTTCACAAAATCGATAAAATTCTTGTTGGTGCTGAAGGTGTGGTCGAAAGCGGAGGAATTATCAATCATATCGGATCGTACCAGATTGGGTGCTTGGCTAAAGCAAACAACAAGCCATTTTATGTCGTAACGGAGTCCCACAAATTCGTTAGATTGTTTCCCTTAACACCGAATGATTTGCCGAGAGAAATAAACACAGTCTTGGATGAGAAGGATGACGCTCAAGATGACCTTCTTAAAACTCAGTTGATTGACTTCACGCCGCATGAATATATTACTGCTTTGATTACGGACTTAGGGGTTTTGACTCCCTCCGCCGTTTCAGAAGAGCTTATAAAAATGTGGTACGATTAAGAAGGAGCCATGGCCATTTCCCTTAGATTCAGCTCGAGATCATTTTTATCAAACCTATCAGTGTCAGCACTCTCTCTTCTTATTTTCACGCATACAACACCACGCATCTCCAAGCATTCTGCTTGAACCGGAATTCTAGAATTCTCCATATAGAACAAATGTGTGACATATTTATTCCATTCCGGTTCAACTGGAAGTCCTGATTTGGATAAGGAGTATTGAGCCAGCTCAACAACAATTCGGACATAGTCAAATGCAGTGAGACCGAAGGTTTCTCTGTCTTCACATCCATTTAAGAATAAAACACGCCGTTTCAGTCCTGCATATTGACTAACAATGGCTTTACCAATGCCTCTTAGAATAACTATAGGGACAATACTAGTCATCAATGATCCAATGGAGTAGATGAGAATCTTCGCATTGGAAACGACTGACGTCACTCTAGACTGCGACGCCGGACAAATTTCTTCACCATATGGTGAGATATAGAAGACCCTTTTGATTGGCGATAGAAGGGGTTCTATATTTTCAGATTTATTAAAGTGCAACTGTGACTTTTTCAACTCAGGATGGGTGTACATCGGAACGTTTCCCAGTTCCTCGTCTGAAGACGAGGAGATATTTTGATCCGCTGACTTGTAATCAAGTTTGATTGCAGTCTCAAAATCGACTTCTTCTGTTGGCGTCAGCGGCCTAGTTTTCTCGATTGGTGGTGGATAAACTTGGGTAGGCGTCGGATGAGAGATTTGAGACTGGCCAGTGATGATTGAGCCATTACTCAAAATCGCCCCAATATGATAGCTGAAATTGGTATTGACACAAGGCAATACACCAATGTTCGGGTCGATGCCACAAATTTTCAGAAATAACTCTATAGCCGAATCTAAGGAACCGATAAACAACCTAATTGCGGTTAAAAACAAGTTTCCAATGTTCGCTAGCTCATATCGAAACTTCTTGTTTGTGGGTGAATGTGGCGTTATTTTCGAGCGTTTCAACAATTCCACATGAATATGAACCAAGAATGCTCGTATGATCTCCTTCGTTGAAAGAGGTATGCCGCTCCATAGGGAGTGACTTCCCTCAACAATATCATTCCATTCTCTATGTGCTATAGCAGGGTCAGAGTCTAACCTGAAACTGAGCAAGTTCCGCACTTGCTCGTTAGCGTCAGGTATGAGCCTTGTTAATCTTGACCGAATGTCTCCAATTGCAGGACCACCTATCACTCGTATTATCTCGGAGGTGGATCCACCATTGTCCAGAATTGGAAGAACATATGTTAAATTAGACGAAAGAGAATTAAATAAAGGGACCAAATCATTCGTGGCTGTTCCTCCGCTGATAACAACAATCGGTTCGCTCATACCACACGCGGTAGGTTCTTAACTGAGATCTGGCATTTAATTAGTACTCGAATTTGTCACGTGACTTAAACCAAATTTCGATCAGCTCACCTTTAACAATATATCTAAAGACGTTAAGCACGGATTAATCCCCATTTGCAACTCAGTATCACTTGCTCTAAACCATGCGCATACTCCATCGATATGGCAACTTACACCCTGCACCCACACCAAACGGGGACAATTGTATACGGAAAGAACACTCGTAGTACCATTCGACAAAAATAGGTTTCCTACCGCTAACCATCACACTTCGTCCGTTGACCTCGAAGCCATTTCGCCTTTGTAATACTGTACATCATCCGTAGTACAACACGCAATTGAGTTCTACTGTGGCGATATTTCATTTCTTCCTCGCTAAACTAAGAGCCAGTTCGCATTTAGAAATAGTTTCCCCATGATCCTATAAGAAGTGTCTAATTTCAAGCAGCGTACCATACACTTTCTTGTTAAGCTTGAAGCCATTTCGATTTTGGAATCTTATACTTGAACCTATACCTAGTGTTAAACTTTCCGTGGCGAGACAAGAATCTTCTCTCGTTGAAATTACAACCTTTACCAAGTTTGAAGAATACACGTGATAGATAGAGCTAATAAAATGATTTTGTTGGAGTTAGTGCCTTCGTAGCTCACACGCTCAAAAAGACGGATGATTAGTCTCACATCTTGAAACTCTACGAGGCAGAAATAACTTCTATAAAATGACTTTCATATTCCAAGGTGAACATAAAGGGAGAAGAACTTAAAGTCATTCCGAGGTAAGTCTTGGCTTAAGATCTGCGAATACTCCTTGAAAGTGCAGTTAAAATAACATGCTAAGATGATTATTAAATTGACGATAAAAAAGCAGACATAATATCATGCTAAAATGAAGTTTGAGTTAAGTACCTACGTTGACTAGCTAGGACCATTTCTTCGAAAACATAGAAATTACAATTCTGAAGTAGCATGATCGCGTCTTTATATGTAAGGCGAGAGAATAATTTGACTGGAACATCAAGTACTATTAAAAGGAGGTAGCTTCTTTACATTATATCTTTGTATAAACTTATGCTTTTTCCAGGTTAATATGAAGTTAGCCTATATAGTATTCCCTGTATGTCGTCATATTGAAGTTTTGACATTTCCGGCCGCATCAAATCTTTTGCTAAAATTCAAACTAATAGTTACAAGATGGTAGTTTGTTTAAATTGACATTAATCCAGGTTGTTTTGAAACTAAAGCAAGTTCAGGCGAAGAAATATCATACATCTTAAAGCAGTTGGCGAATTCTTGTTGCAAGATGTAGAGTTTATTACAAAATTTCTCGAACAAGCGCAGCATGTCGTTTTTTATCAAAGATTATTGAATATGTCATATTCTTTTGTGTTTTGCATGCGAATAGAATTGTCTTTAGTCGCATCAGTTAAAATCAAGGAGCTTACGCTACGGTGAACTGGTTTGTAGCTTTTGAACCTAGGCACACAGGCTATGAGTTTTAAGGGTAAGAAATATTTGCGTGGGTGGTGTGTTTTTGGTAGCTGCGCTTCTCTTTAGCGAAGTTACCGAGTTACGGGTTTTGGTGAGAATACTTTATGTGGCTTTGCTCAGTATTGAGTTCCAACCTCGAATTCAATTGTAGTACTTCTGAATTAATAACCAGCTGAATTGAATGTAGTTTGGGCTTCACGTTAATATTTACAGTGTGTAATGTTTTCAAATTATTTCCAGGAGATTCTTTCTTTCCTCATCCTGGCTTTTAATGCATATTGAACATAAATTGCAACTCAACTATACCTCAGGTCATATTAATTTTATCAACGCGATCATCTTATTTATGGGTGTTTTATGTTGTATTGATCCCTCGAATTCAACTAGCGGAATTAGCTGTTTATTTCTTCTGCCAGGTATTTCTATATGATTACAGTTGTTGTTTTATGAGTAGTATTGGCTATTTTGGCAGTCCGAAATTTCGGGTAAATAGGGGTTCAATGGGATGTGTGGTCGGAGTGTTGGGAATTGAAATTCAGGCCGGTATGTTCGAGTCAACGGAAGTGTGCTCTGCAACACCAGGGCTGTAAAGAGACACTGTAAGTTCAAATGGCTTCTGGGTGGCCATGGTCTCAGCTCTATTGTCTGAGGACGAGTCCAAGCTCGTCTTAAGAGTATTGGGTTGTAGATTGTTTGCGAGTAATGCTGAGCTTCAACATTAGGCCAAACTATATTTTCTCTCTTTGCTCGAGTATCTTCCATGTCTTTCGCTGGACTATTTGTTGTCACTGAAGGTTTTGTTTGCCGTGGCATGGATATCTTTTTTCACAGTTGTTCTCTGTCTTGGAGTACTCCAATAACTTTGATGTAAGTAGTTTATACTGAATATATATTGTATTTACATAGGTTTGGCATGTTAAGTGGTGGTGTCTGTTATATCAATATGTGAATGTGCGATAATGCAACATATTTAAAAATGGACTAGTTTGGGATGATTCGATTGAGAAGGTATGTCGGTACCGTTGGATCTGTCATACAGAGTTCAAAAATCCTTTTATCTGTATAGTTAATATAGTGTGTTTTTTGTTTTTTACTGCGTTGAGTTCGAATTTTTATTTCCGGGCAAAAATTTTTTTGGCTACATTTCAGGTGTTTCGTGTCGCCGCCTGGCAGCTGAGTTGAGATTTTGCTTGAAGCTTTGAAACGCGGAGTTGTGGTGTACAGATGTTTTAATTTATCATCACTGATCTTGAATGTGGCGTCTTGTGGAAACATATTCGGCTCTGTCTTCTCGATGGGCAAATTAGACAAAATTTGCACAGATTTTTCGAGAACACTTTTTGAAAGCACCCCGAAACGTGCCACACTTCTTGGCCATATTCTCACCTTATTGGAACACTTCAAGTTTCAAGTTCACAAGTTTAATGTGTTAGGTTATTGCGATCATCAAACCGCATACTTTTGTTTCAAGGCATGCAAGGATCTTCTCGGTCTAATACGAGCTTCTGACGGGAATGTCTCTGATAGCTTTTTGGAAAAAGTGAATGCCACCATTGAAAGTTTGGACCCAGACTTTCAAAAAATAGTGCACTCATGTGAATCTCTTACTGGTCGCAAAGACCTCAAATCCAGATTGGAAGTTTTGAGAGAAGATGGGGGCCAGAAGTTTAGTGATAAGCCTGTCACTTGTCAATTGAAACATCGAGATCTTATCTCGGCGGAAGAATTGAACTCTTTAATGCGCAGACAGCTGGTCTCTGTGTTATTAATCGATTTCAGGAGCAGGAGGGAGTTTGATTATAGCCATATTAATTTTCTGGCTGTAGTGAACATTGAACCGCTCTTATTGAAAAACCTTATGAAAACGGATGCAGCAAAACCCAGTGATGAGAGCATAGAGCAGGCATTGCAGTCCACTCTTGACGAGTCTATGTTCGGCCTTTTCAAAAATCGAAGCAAGTTCGACCTAGTGGTGTTTTACAATCTCAGATATGGTCTTGAAGATTGTGACGGTATAGAGGCGATAATGCACTCCATCATTGCTGGAAGTGCATCTCCTTATCTCACATCCAATCCCTTTCAAAAGGTGATTGATTCCATGACCTTCAATCCTAGATTTATTAGCTCACGACTAAAGCAATATCCGTTAATTCTCAATGGTGGCTTAGAAACATGGTACCGGACTTTTGGGGAGGCGGGCCTAACTCACGTTTCAAAAAAACGTCCCGGTTTAGGACTGAAAGACGGCAAAAATCCTGACCCAGAAGTGAAGAACGCGAGATATTTGAGAAATTTTGGCGACTATTTGTCAAACGGATTGAATCAAAAAGATGCAAGACTGACTATCATGACTGCGAACGAAATTATTCAGCCTGGTGGTGCACTTTCATTGGCTAAGGGCAATCCTGGGCAGGTTCGGAGTTTAGAGACGATCCTGAAAGTGAACAGTCCTGTCGAAACACTGCCTCATATTGAAAACTCAGATGATTCGGCCATAAGCTTCATCACTGGACTTTATAATCTTGGAAACTCTTGTTACATGAATTGCGTGTTGCAATGTCTTGCAGCCACCCCTCCACTTGTCGAGTATTTCATGAAGAATGGAGGCACGAATGGTGGCATTCAACTTTACAAGCAACATATCAACACCACTAACATTCTAGGCACGAAGGGAGTTGTTACCAACACCTTTGTGGGATTGTTGAAAGATATGCTGAATAAAAATGGACAAGCATTTTCTCCCTCCAATTTTAAAAAAGTCATTGGGAACGTTTCACCCGGAAAGCAATTCCTAGCCTCCGATCAGCAGGACTGTATCGAATTTTTGAACTTTTTATTGGACTCTCTCCACGAAGATCTCAACCAGCGTCTGATAGACTCCGCTAAAGATAAAGCAAGTGTGATAGAACTTTCAAGTGAGCAAGAGGCTGCGAGAGAGGTGCTTCCTATTCGTTTGGCCTCCACTATTGAGTGGGAGCGATACTTAAAGCTTAACTTCTCCATCGTTGTTGACTATTTCCAGGGTCAATACCTATCACAACTCAAATGTCTTGAATGCCAATTGACTTCTACCACTTTCAATGCATTCTCCATATTGTCGCTTCCCATTCCAGAGAGGCTTGGTAGCGTCAAGACAGTTCTGCTCTCGGATTGCTTAAATTTATTCCTTGACACAGAACTTCTAGATGATGATAATAAGTGGCATTGTCCAAACTGCAAGCGATACACAAAACTGACCAAAAAAATAACGATTACTCGCTTGCCTCGAGTGCTCATTATTCACTTCAAAAGATTTGAACTTCATGGAGGTTACTTCAAAAAGCTTGAGAATCTCGTGACATATCCTGTGGAAGAAATTTTGGACATGACTCAGTACTGGCCTTCGACAGGTCAGTATACTAATTCTCAGCAGAGTCCTTATATGGAAGAAGAAAAGGAAAGAAATTTTCTCTCCTCATTCCCAATTAGAAATCAATTGCCGCCATTCGAGTATAAACTATATGGAGTGGCAAACCATTTTGGTAACTTAACAACGGGCCATTATACTTCCTATGTCCAGAAGCGCGGCCAAAAAGATGGGTCAGAGTGGTGCTATTTCGATGATCTGAAAGTAAAGCATGGTGTGAAGGCGGAAGCAGTTCTCAATGCAAACGCTTATTGCTTATTTTATCGACGCATATGATAAATTAATCGAATCAGGCAACTTCACTGGCTTCTGTAACCTTAATCTTTGGGTGACTCCCAACAACCCCTTTACTAATTCCAACCCAAAGCCAGTCTGCTTTGCCTCCGGCTTGAACTTGAATCTCTCCTTTAAAGCCCTCCACAAAACTCCTATCATTCACAGTTATATTTGTAGCGAAGTTAATAAACTCATTGAAAATAGCAATTGATGACCAAAATTGAAGCTTTCTGAGACAAGCGACGACGAGACTGGTAACTTGACCGCCATTGAAGCAATGCAAGTAAACAGGAGCGAATTCCAGATGGATAATGTACTTCAACGCATCGAGTACGGTTGAATATCCTAGCGGCACGCCTCTCTTTTTGCCTTTGCCTGATTGTGCACATTCTATATGGATTAAACGAATGTTACGACTTCGTGCAAAGTTGTAAAGGTCGGGATCTGACTCCTCATTTATTGAGTCAGGCGTCAATGAAATGATACTCTTGAGCCCTAAACTATCAAGAAACGGAAAATTCACCTTGCGCGGATAACCACCACGATGTAGATTAGATTGTACACTATTGAATCGCAAAGTCGGCACTAGGGGCTCCATACCTTCAGTTACTTGTGATATATCGCACCTCAATTACACATTATAGTTGATTGTACTGCATATAATTATGTTTCTGACGTAAAAGCTAGAAAAGTTTTGGAAGTTTGCAATCTGCAACATTGGTGGCAATGACATCTTCTATCGACATTCTAGGAGCCTTCCCAGGTTCTTTAGAGCCGCCTGCTATTCCACTACTGTATTTCAAATAAAGAGTATCACCGATGTCACTGAAGCATCTCAAAACATAGTCCAAGTCCTCTTTTGTCAACGCAGAGCTTACACATAGTCTTGCTCTTGAGGTGGTGACTGGTGTCGCAGGGTACCCGACAATAACAACTGCAATATTTTTCTCGTAAAGCATTCTGGACAATGCGGGCATCTTTGCTGGTAAAAAGATTAGTAAGGGTATCACTGGAGAGTCATCGGCACCATAAACAATGAACCCAAGCTTCTTGAGTCCCATACGCAAATAGCGGGAGTTAAATGCAATTCTCTCTAATCTTTCTTTCCCTTCTCCTGGATTGAACTCACCGTCAATAATTTTTAAGGAAGAGATTATCTGTTCTAAGACCGGGGGAGGAACACTCTCACCAAAGGTACTGTTGAGGTAGTTGAGTCTCAATCGTTCAATAATCCACCTGTCTCCAGCTATGTATCCTCCAGTAGCACCGAAGGATTTCGTTAGAGTTCCCATGAGTATATCGATATCGGTAGGATTTACCAGGAAATAGTCGCAAATACCACGTCCTCTCGGACCTAATGCACCAATCGAGTGCGCTTCATCAACGAAGAGGTAACACTTATACTTCTTTTTTAAAGCAACAATCGTCGGTAAATTCACCAAATTGCCTTCCATGGAATACAAGCCTTCAACAGCAATTATGATCTTTTTCCATGGCCGATGAGTTCTAGGTTGTCCCTGGGCAATTTCGTTCCTTATGAGTTTCTCTAAATCCTTCATGTCGTTGTGCTTGAATACCTTCACAACTGCACCTGAGAGTCTAATTCCAAAACGAATAGATGCATGATTCAAAGAATCACTAATAACGAGACACTGTGAGTCAGCTAATGCTGCAAAAAAACTAGCGTTAGTTCCGTAACCTTGACTCACAACAACGGCATCCTCTTTCCCGACAAATTGAGCAATCACACTTTCACATTTTTTGTGTAGGTCATTGGTGCCAATGGAGTTCCTTGGCGAGCAAGACAGAGTACCATATTGATTAAGTCTCTCCAAAACGTTATCTGTACAGAGGCCATGAGACTGAGCAAAACCCAAGTAATTGTAAGATGATAGGTTCAAACATTCGACTGATTTTCCGGAATACTTGTAATCTTTGCCAAATCTTTCACGTTCAAAACAGTTGATCTTCCTTCCTGGTGCACCATGAATGGGCCTAGCAAAACAATCATCGATTCTCGTCTTTAAACGGCGAACATAGAAGTTTTCGAACCCATCATACCAAGGCGCGTACCCATCTTTTTCAACCAAATCCTCATAGTCGTGAGGCTTAAAAATTTTCCCAAAGAAATCCCTTATGTGACCGATTATAATCAATATCAAGTAACTGAGTAATGTTGCTAGGTACACAAGATAAGGGGGCTCGTCGTCGATGGGAGTTGGTAGGGGCTCGTCAACAGGATGCTTAGACACGTATAAATATTCTTTTGACGTTAAGCTTCCAAATTCAGCATCCGCTTTCTCTTCTTCGGGCCGACTGTCCAACGGCGCATTAGGTATTTGAGTAGACATTCGCTAACACTTCGGTGAAGTTATACTTAGGTTTCAGAGCAGAATAAGTGAGGGACGCATTTCAAGGAGCAATACGAAGAATTAAAAATCCTTACATCTCGCGTCTCAAGAACGCGTGTATAGGTTTATTAAACAAAAGCTAGTGAATGAGTTCCAAGATTTCGTAAGACTTTTCAGCATCCCCCACAAGTCTGATTGCGTAATCGTGAGGCGGAACCTCCCAGTCAATATGGCCGATCGATAAAATTGTAGTATCCTTTAGTTTTGCGTCGATAAATTTGTGACACTTGGACACAAGTAACTTGTCATCCATGCATGAAAACGCCTCATCTAGAATCACTATTTCTGGATTCTTGATGACTGCCCTCATAAACAAAGTGAGCTTTTGTATCGAAGTTGGTAAATTTCCGAATTTTTCCATCCCAAAATTTGCTAGCTCAGTATCGAACTCTTTGAACACCTTCATCGCAAAAGCAGGCACTAAATCACTTTTAAACCTATACGTAAAATTGGAGTTGCCAATTCCACGAACGAGCCCGTTCAAGATCACTTCCCTCATAGACAAATGATTGGGAACGCTAGCATGTAATTCGGGTGAAGATAATCCAATCTGGTCATTAATGGCGAAATAACCGATGCCGCACCCGGGTTTTCTCATGAGACCATTCATTTTTAAAACAGACCTCCATGATTGAGGATGATCAGCGGTAATAAGAGAAAGTAATGTCGTTTTTCCAGAGCCATTTGCACCAATGATTCGCCACCTCGATCCTTTGGAAATTGACCATGTTAAGTTATTCAAAATAGGATCTCCTTTATATGATACTGAAGCATGAGTGAAGTCCAACTGTGATTTCGCCATCTTTGGTTGCTCGATTCTCTTATAAGAAAGACCCCGTGTCAGTTTTTTATCATTGGTCTGCTCCGATGCGTTCTTTGCAATGAAATTCATTACTTCGTCTTTCTTGCCTGAAGAGGCAATTCCCGAGTTATCGACAAAAGCTAGGCGAGATATCCAGCTTGGTATTTCATCTTGCAATCTAAGCCCAAGAACAAGACCGATCTCTAAGTTAAATGAAATATCCCTTAAAGAATTTGCAACTGACTTAGTTGCATCAGGGTCTAGCCCCAAAAATGGATCATCAATCACGAGCATGCTGGGTTTTCGATATAACGCCTTCGCAATTCGAGCTCGACGCATTTGTCCATTACTCAAACCATTTACCCACTTGTCAAGCAACAATTCCAAACCCAACATGCGGACCAAATCCTCTTTAAATTCTGTATCCTCATTCATTGAAGTGTTCTTATTGTAATTGTTCGCCCCCGTTATGTAATTTCGAACGGAATTTACATCATCACTCATTTCTAAGATGCCCTTATATGAATAAGACTCGTAACGTGCTGCTAAATGGACTTTATCTAGACCTGATTTCTCCCTGAAATCGAGATAAGCGATACTCCCTGGTTTCGAGCATCTTGAAATTGAATATGAACGTGCTGAAATTGGAATGGAGATGTGGGAAGAAGCCACTATGCTCAAAAAATCAGATTTATGTGGACCAATTACTCCCCAAAACCCAGATCCTGCCTCAGGTGTTGTCAATTCGAAGCAATTTATCTTTTTCTGGAAAATGTATTGAGGGGATTTTGTGCTAACACATTGAACCCTTCGAAACAAGGCATCCTTGATCTTGAGTAAAGTTTCCCCTTTGGACATTGTCGAATTTCTTAACTATTGCGAGCTCGCAACAATACAGTGAGAGTGAGAGTCACGTGCGATACCTTACAAAGCTTACGCCTGCTTTGACATGTGTTCACAACAATAACTATGGATTTCACGAACGCCACCGTGCCCCTCAACAATGTCTCGCAGGAGGGCGTATCAAAGGACAACAAAGACTACGAGAGCATCACACGCCTCGAGGAAGAGATTGACAGCGCATACACTATGATTGAGAACAAGTTCTCAAGCCTCTGGAGCAATGCTTCTCGCAACGCCCATGATTTACAAGGCAAAATTAATATAGAGAAACGGAAAGAAGAATTAGTAAACCAGATCAATCAAATAAAAGAAGGCCTTGGATCAACTGAGTCTCCAGAGGGCAACGAAAGTCTCGTTCAGGAACAACTTAAAGGAATAAAACAAGATGTTAAAGATTTTGAAAACAAGGTTGACTTGAGCTCTTTGACAAGTAAAGCTAATCAGGCCTTAGATTCCTTGGATTCAAAGCTAGAAATTGTTGAGCAACAGGCTGGTAAGTTTGTGAGCCTGTTTGCGTCTTTTTTCACCGGCGTCGTATCAGTCAACAATCCTAGAGAAGCAAAAAAAGATATTGGTCCAATTATGCCTAATGCCGCGTATGGGTCGACTCGTTTTGATAGTGACTTATTCAAATTGCATACTAGCGAGGACGTCTACTTGTCCCTGATTGATGATGTCAAGCTGGATATCGAGACTTTCGACGTTGATGGGAAATCGTCAGAAATTAGTGCTCTACTCAAAAAGTTTCCGGAGACTTTGGAAAAAACAATGAGCAGACTAGTTCCCGTCCAGACTTCGTACAAAGAGTTTTGGTACAGATATTTCTTGTACGAGGATAGGCTTAGATCCAATGATCAAGCGAGAAGAGAGTTGCTAGCTACGGAGGAAGTGCGCAAAGATGAAGACCAAGGTAAATCAATTGGAGCTGATTCAGGCGAAGATGACGATGAAGAATTTACTTGGGACGATGAGGATGACGAGGCACTAGTTAGTGAAAGTAAGGTCTAGGAACCGTTATATGTCTAATTGGAATTGTTGTTTTCCTGTATATAATCATCCCCTAAGGTTGTTCTTTATCCGCACGAGATGTCATTTTGGGATACAATCAAGATGGGCAAAACGTTGGAATATGAACTGCCCAAGATTAAACCCAATTCAACGAATTTTAATTCCGTCAAGTCAGAGCAATTGAGGCGAGTATGGGTCCAGCGAGTTAATGGCAATCCAACGACTATTATGATGGGGAGAGACAGTATTGTGGATGACTTGAAGATGGCTGTATCAAACAAGTTCCCCAATTCACTTGCAAGATTCCACGATCCCTCAGACCTACAAATAAAGCTCAACCTCAAAAGTTCGGACAAATCGCATCAAGCAAAAATTTCTAAACGAAAATCGTCCATGCTTCGTTTGTCGCTGGAATTCAATGACGAGTCACATAAGTCAACATCAAACGTGGGGCCTATAAAGTCTATCATTTTTGAGCCGGATCAAAACGTCTGGCAAATTTTAGACGAATATTTTGGAAATTCCATGGGAATGTCGGATTCATTGATTGTCGAAGTCGACCATGACGTGCTGCCCAGTCCTTTGCAAGAAAAGTATGCATACACTGCATCGACTGAGTTTGAAAATCAGAGCACACGTGAGATTGACGGAAGTCATTCGCCATTACAAAAGTTGGCGCCCACAAGTTTGCTGCCTGGCAACTCTGCCTTACAAAATCCGAGACCACAATACCCTCTACATGCGAAGAGCAAACTGTTAATAAAAAATAGCTCTATGTCACCGCAGGTGTCGTCAAGATTGTCGCCACTTAGCTCCCTGCACCCAAGTCTTCACAAGAGGTCGCATTCAAACCCCTCTCAATCTCCAGAGTCTTTTAATCATCGTGGCAAACCGGGCAATCCTCAAGCAGTCTTATTACTACCCAAAAACTTCTCCTTAGGCGAGCAGCATTCTTTGAAAAGACTATCTTTGGACGAAAATACGCAAGTAAAGCCGTACGGTTCGAAAACCAACGTTACAAATATTGGGACTTCGCTTGATCAGACTTTCGCGGCAGAACCTCGTCCCAGGCCACCTAATTTGCAACCGAATACCAATTCCAAAAGCGATTCCAGTATTGGGGTGCTACCACAATTGCCTATGCATGATGTAGGGTCTCTGGAAAGTCAGAAGCCCAATGATGTTGCATCGATAAGTTCAGAGAGCAGCTCAAAGCCTATTCAAGAAAGACTGAAGCTCAAAGAAAAAACTATCAACACAAGTACATTCGAGAAAGTCTTGCCTCTGATTTCCGTTTTAGTCGTGGAAGATAACACGATTAATCAAGCTATTTTGGGTGCTTTCTTGAGAAAGCATAAAATTCATTATCAAATTGCCAAGAATGGCCAAGAAGCGGTGGACAAATGGAGAAAAGGCGGCTTTCATCTAGTTTTGATGGATATTCAGCTTCCTGTAAAATCTGGGATTGATGCTACGAAGGAAATCAGATCACTAGAAAAAATCAATAGAATTGGTGTTTTCGCTCAACATGAATTAACCAACAATAGCAACTTGGGCCATTCGGAGATCAAAGAGGAGCAGAAACTTGATCTCAATATCTTCAGATCCCCTGTCATAATTGTGGCCTTAACCGCCTCTTCAAATTCTTCTGTTGACAAGAAGAACGCTCTCACCGCCGGGTGCAATGATTTCTTAACCAAACCAGTGAATCTTGTTTGGCTACAAAATAAAATTACGGAGTGGGGTTGCATGCAAGCCTTAATTGATTTCGACGGCTGGAAATTTAAAGATGACGCTTCATCTGTCAGGTAAGACCGCGTGAGATCGTCTAAGGGGAGTTGAGCGGAGAGGCGTTTTAATTCGGAGATGGAAGTGGTATTTAAAATTTAAGTTAACAATAATTTTTGAGGGTTATTCTCTCGGCCAAATATAGATCAGAACCAGAAGCGAACTAGTTATATAAATGTATCGTCCCCTACGCAGTATATCTATATGCACTCCGGGTGGAGCGCAAAAACTCAATTAATGTCCACTTGACATTCCTACATTAAGATGTCTTCCGAGGAACAGATCTCCCAACGTCCCGTTGAATCTGGGATGGCAAATGATGCAAAGTCCAACACAGTTCTACCTTTGGAGGCGATTGATCGCGCCATAGGCTCAAACATAAAAATCTTGTTAACCAACAGCAAAGAGTTTCACGGTAAGTTAGTTGGATTTGACGATTTCGTTAATGTTGTGCTAGAGGACGTTGTTGAGATTCACGATGATGGTAAGCAAGGTAAACTGTTAAAGAAAATGTTGTTGAATGGTGCTCAAATTGCGATGTTGTGCCCATTTTAATGTGATTAGTGTAAAAGACAAAGACCCAACACCAAATCATAACTGCAAAGACATGAATCTCCAGACTTCTCTTATAAATTGTTTGGGATTAAGTGATAAAAATGCTACAATGATGACTATTCATTCTTATGTATTTAGGTAGAGACAAAACTTAATACAATAATTTTTGGAAGCACTCTTCTTAAGAGTACAAATATTATAATCGAAATGTATGAATGATCAAATGAGTCTTAAGTCAAATTTGACGATGGTAATAACCTATCCTTCATTTGCTAAAGTCTTTTAATGGCTCTCTCTCGGAGGCGTAAATAGACTGCACGCATCACTTTCGTATCAGCTCCACTTTTTGCCACACTACAAAGTGTTCTTCTAAGTTAAACATTTTCCGAGCAACCAAATTACTATAAATTAAAACGCAATGCAATTGACAGTATCACTTCAGGGGGGCGACGGAGCTGTCGGCGTGGAGATTTCCCATGACGTATTATTAAGTGATTTCAAAGCTTATGTGGAGGCTGAGACTGATATACCTATCGAGAGTCAGATTCTTTTCCACAACAACAAACAGTTACTTGACGATGCGAAGTCTTTGCGAGAATTGGAGTTGGCAGATGGTGATTTAATTTTGTTGTCGTCCAAACAATCGCCTGGCAAAGTGAGCCAGGGGTTTCCAAATCTGGCTTCTGAAGTCGATCAAAGAATCGAGGCTTATCGAATTGAAGCATTATCAAACCCAAATGCTTCTGCACAGTTGAGCCAAGCTTATCCAAACTTGAAAAATCTTTTACATGATCCAGTTAAGTTCAGAAGTGAAATGCTCGGGCATCTCCAACAGATTCAAAAGCATAGGGGCGCTGACTTGGCAATAGATGGTGATGATCCTGAATCCCAAGCCAAGATAATGGCCGCAATCAGGCAGCAGCGTATTGAGGAGAATTTACAGTTGGCTTATGACATTGCTCCAGAGTCATTTGTGGCTGTGAATTTCCTTTACATAAAGCTTGAGATCAATGGCCACGAGGCTTATGGTTTGGTAGACTCGGGCGCCCAATCAACAATCATTCACTCTGATCTAGCTGAAAAATTTGGGATTCTGGATTTAATCGATACAAGATTTGCAACAATGACAATCGGAGCTGGCACTCAAGAATCCAAAGGGCGTATACATAGTGTGCCTGTCAAACTAGGCGAGACTAATGTGGAATTGCCTTGCTCCTTTACGCTTCTTGATATTCACGTTGGAATACTCTTTGGCTTAGATATGCTCAGAAGACATAAATGCTCGATCGATCTAGAGAAAGATGCATTAATAATTGGTGGCCAAGAAGTAAAATTTTTGACTGAAGCTGAAATTGAGAAGAATGTGAAACATTTTTCCAGTAGTGCTGACAAATATTTTGATGATAAACAGATAGCCAAAACTTCCGCCGCTACCAGTCTAGCTGAGAATAGGAAGAACCCCGTCGCTTCTTCGCTGCCCTCTTCCACACGGGAAGCAAGCAACTATAGTGAAGAGAGCATTGCTCAGATCACATCTTTGGGATTTACGAGAGAAGAAGCCTTGAAAGCGTTAGAATTGGCAAATGGAAACGTAGAGATGGCAGCATCTCTTCTTTTCTAAGTGAAGTCTACAAAGTAGCATTTGCGAACAATATATTGTAACGAAAGAAGTGCTAAGACTTCGTAGAAATAGGTAATTAAATAGCCTTCAGTTGACCAAGTCTTCTGCATCTTCATCAGTAGTCCTCTTTTTCAAGACTAAAGGCTTGCCAGTAACTCTGAAGTACAAATCTTTGATGTCATCCGTGGTAGTCTCAAAATGAGAGGATGCGTCGTAACTCTTAGAAATGAAAATGTTGCTTTCTGATCCATCCTCTTTTGGTTCATACAACTCAGCAAGACCCATCAATGTATCAACCCTCGAGCCTAATAATTTAAATGCTGGCTCTAACTCAACATGAGGTGTCGCAGTCTCAACAATTGTAGACACGATTGCTAAATAATAACCTTTAGGAACCACACAATGCTCATCTGACAAAACGGCAATGTAGATGTCGTTCTTGCGGCCTATTTGATTTTGCGGAATCACAATTTGGACTGAGTCCAAATCGTTTGTGTTGGGAACTGGGTGGTCTAAAATACACATGGCTCTGATGACTCTTGCGCCAGTTTTCTGAACCCGTTCAGGGAAATAAGTCGGATCTGCGATGACAATAGGTGCTTTGGCAGTACCTTCTTTGGTCTTAACCCCTGCAAACTTTTTATTCTCGTCAAATAAAACTTCGTCAATCGGAGTGTCCAACATATAAGTGCCTCCATAAATGGCAGACAATCTCGCAAATCCTTGTGGCAATTCTCCCAATCCGTACAACGGATAGATATATGGCGACTTACCGTACTTCGCAACCGACTGAACATAAAGGATAAGTCTTTCGTAAGTGGGTCTCGCTGCTTCAGTCAAATAATCATCATTGGCCCATAATGCCATTGCGTGACCAATGAAATCTTTCGTACCTCTCTCCAATCCAAAATAGGTGTAAATTTCCTCCATGGTACTCTTGTCTAAATCGAAGCCCTGGTGTGTAGAGGCAACGTCCTCGTCATAAGCAGCGATGAACTCCAAGAAACGCTTCATTCTTCTTTTTTCAAATATTCCCATCAACGAGCTTTTCAATGCCTCTACTTCATTCGAGGGAACTTTCGAAATCCTTCCTGAACGGTAAACATAACTTCCGCCGATCTGCTTGAATTCGATGTACTTAGTAACATCTGTATGCACCAAAATGTTAGTCAATTCACCATTGCTCATCAAGAACTTGGGAATGAGATCAACACACCAGTCTCTATCGCGACCAGTAATACCTTCTGGCTTTTGGCTAGATGGCTTGAATTTGCTATACAATTGCAGCAAGTTAAGAGAAGCAGACTCACCGCCATAGAAATCCTGACGGTCAATGTGTAGAACCTTCTTGCCTTCAACAGATAAGATGCCTGAGAGAACACATTCTGTAAGGCCGGTTCCTAAAACAATAACGTCGTAGTTTTCGTCCATTTTCAGACAATTGCTATGATTAAAAGCACTAAAAGGGGGTGGAATAAAACGGGTACTGTGTAAAATGGTACGTGTAGTTCGCGACTTTCTTGGGCGCCTTTCCTGTGCACCTTTCCTGTGCACCCTATGCGCGAGCTGCTCACTACAAGTAATGTGATGTTTTATACGATAAAACTAAGCGAAAATTAAACGACGTTATGGAATCTGTCCTTACCTCTTGAGCTGCTCTCTTTGATAATTTTTGTAATTTGTTCGGGATCTGAGGTAATTTTTGTGAAATTTTCGTACCCATCTTCTGTGATGAGCAAATCATCTTCGATTCTCACCCCTCCAATGTACCAATACTTGTCGAGCACGTCTTTGTTAATGTACTTCATCTTCTCGGCATCTTTCAAAACATCTTCGAGCAAGAAGGGCGAGAAATACACTCCCGGTTCATCCGTTAAAACCATTCCTTTGACTAACTTTCTGCGCAATCTCAAGTACTTCAACTTAGGATCTGGATCATCATAATTCGGTCTTCCTCCAACGTCATGCGTGTCCATTCCAAGTAGGTGGCCAAGACCATGAGGGAAAAACCTTGCAGTTATGTTCGAATCAAAAATCTCTTCCTCTGTAGCATTTTCAAAAATCCCCAATTTCAAAAATTCCCTGATCAAAACTTTGTGAGCTTCTAAATGAATTTGGTCCCAGTGAGCGCCGGGTTTTATGAGAGACATGGTCATATCTTGCATTTTTTGAACAGTTTTGTAAATCTCCAAGTGTTCTTTGCTCCAGTCGCCATTGACAGGAAAGCATCTGGTGACATCTGAAGCATAACATTTCCATTCAGCACCTGCATCGATCAAGATCGATCTTTTTTCATCCCCGATATCATCATCATTTTTCACATAGTGTAATGTCGAGCAATTAGGACCGGAGCAGCAAATCGGGTCGTACAGCTGATATTTGGAGCCCTGTCTGAGGGCGTGATACATGAACTCAGCATGAATGTGAGTTTCGTTGGTTTCAATCGGGGTAGCGGACATCACTGCCAAATGGCATTTATCGGTTATAGCAGATGCATGTCTCATGAGCTCTATCTCGTAGAAATCTTTTATTACCCGAGATTCATCCAAAGCATGAAAGAAGGACTCATCTTTTTCAATTAAGTAATCCTTCACTGAATCGTTCCATTTATTATGATCCGTTGTGTAAATTGAAGTTACGGTAGATTTCAACTTCTTGAGCTGTGGTTCCAATTCGCTCGCAAATTCAACATGATCTACGTCGAACTGATTCAAAGCTTCCTCCTTCAGAAGAGGCATTCCGCTCCACATAACATCTTCCTCATCAAAGTTCGGTAAGAAAAGAGTCAACTTATCAGATTCAGCATTGTAAAGAACGTGTGAGCCTGGTATCTCGCATCCACTAAGGTAGAAGAAGTAGCGGTTTTGGCGAATGGGTTTTGTTTGGTCACAGTATTGGTATAGCTCAAGATCCTCGCCACTGACGAAAAAACCCACGGATTTCAAATTAGTCTTTTGTTTAAAATGATTGAAGACACGTTGTGCGTGCTCTTTGGCAGGATATTTCAATCCTTTCAAAGCTGGAATTTCTGAAAGCATCTAGTAGCTAAAGATTTCGCCAGATGCGAATACTCCGCTATTTAAAAGATGCCGTGCAACAGTGCGGACCATAAATCAACTCGGGTGCAACGTTACAATTTTAAAGTGTATTCAAGAGTCCATACTTCACGGTTTTAGTATCCGAATGAAATTTTCAGAAGCGAAAATCTTAGTAACAAGAGGCACAAGATTCCTCGTCTCAGGCAGCCTTCGAGCCTTGGTATGGAGTTAAGAATTGGGTCTTTGTCAAAACCAGACTAAGTGTATTCGTCAAACGAATTCAATCCTAATCCAAAGCAATGTGAGCGATTTATCGAGTGAAGACCAAATGATCACGTTCTATGAGTTGCATGTGTTTAGGTGTGGATCAGGTCTGAACTGTATCCTCCAGACAGGTGTGCGCGTATCAATAGTGATTTCGCCACTTTCACTTTTGTACGTCGCAACACTCATACTACACAAGCATGGAGAGATTACAGAGATTACTAGGCGGTGGCGGAAGTTTGGGCGGTCCCGGGGGACCCCAGCCCACCGACTCCCCAGCAATTGACGATGCAGAGACCGTGTATATCTCATCATTGGCCCTTTTAAAGATGCTCAAGCATGGTAGAGCTGGTGTGCCTATGGAGGTTATGGGTTTGATGCTAGGAGAATTCGTCGACGATTTTACGATTCACGTGAAAGATGTCTTTGCCATGCCTCAGTCTGGTACTGGTGTTTCTGTCGAAGCGGTTGATGACGTTTTTCAAACTAAAATGATGGACATGTTGAGACAAACTGGGCGTGATCAGATGGTCGTTGGATGGTATCACTCACATCCTGGATTTGGCTGCTGGTTGTCCTCTGTTGATGTCAACACTCAGCAAAGTTTTGAACAATTGAATAAAAGGGCCGTTGCCGTGGTGATTGACCCTATACAGTCGGTGAAAGGAAAGGTCGTAATTGATGCGTTCAGAACAATTGATCCCAGCACGTTGATGAGGGGACTAGAGCCAAGACAATCAACCTCTAATGTTGGTCATTTGAACAAACCTTCGATTCAAGCATTGATTCATGGTCTCAACAGGCAATACTACTCCTTGAACATCGATTATCACAAGACTCTGTACGAGACGAACATGCTTTTAAATCTCCACAAAAAGTCGTGGCAAAGTGGATTGAAAATGGTTGATTATGATCACTCAGAACACGAGAACTTGAAGAATGTGCAAAGCTTAGTCAGCATTGCGAAGAACTACAATGAAAGAGTGACTGAGGAGAAAGATTTACTGGAGGAACAGCTAAAGACAAGATATGTTGGTAAACAAGACCCAAAGAAGCATTTGTCTGAGACTTCCGAGAAGATAATCGAGGAAAATGTCAACTCATTATTGACTAGTAACGTAAATTCCATAGCAATTCAATAGAAAGGTTAGATCTGATATATTGTATTTGATGAATTGCAGGTCACCATTAGTAAGCATTTAGAATTTTCAAGCTGAATTTCACAGCATCTTCATGCTTGGAAAGTACCTTTGCGAGATGGGTCCGCTCGGGGACGAAGAAATTAATGCAAATGAAGTATGAGGCGAATTTTAGCTGCAAGATTGATTTAGACTCAGACGAATCAGAGTTTCTGAAATACTCCATGAATGAGGGAATGGAAGCTTCAAACTCTATGAGTTTAGAAAAATAAGTCTGTTCAAAGCTTGACTTCTCACGTGGGCAGAACCCGTTGAACATTTCACTTGCATCTTTCAAGTAAGTATAATCATCATTGAATAAATGCGAATACCTCTGTCTGAAAGAGTCCCATCTTGTCATATCACTTAATACCTTGGACATTATAGCATTTCCAAACTCATTCAATTCTTTATCTTGGTAATAGAAGTTCCGGACCGCTGAGGGATCTGCAAGAGGTATGTCGTATATCAAAGCGAAAATCCACAAATCCAGGAAACCATCCAATAAATCATTGAGCAAACGCTCTACTGGATCATGGAAATACTTTCTTGCGACCGATACTTTCAATTCAGGAGCAGTTGTTACTTCTTTTGTCTCTCCCTTTGCCGTGTCCACTATCATGGGTAACTCATTATCTGGTGACGCGAGATATGATAATGGCATCAAGACATGACGGGACTGCCTTTCATTGGTATCACTGGGGAGGCAGAGATCGTTTCTGTGGCACAAAATTAAGGCATTTGCCAAGCCAGCGGGATCCGTTGCAATGAACTTCAGTGATCCGTTATTGTCAACACGCTGGATGTTATGGACTGCTAAGACAAACGTCTCGCGTAATGACGAGTCAGACGAAGACAGCGTCTTCAAGCCAAAGAATAGAGAATTTTCATCTTTTTCATTTGTTTTGAGTGCAGATGAGTAAGTCACAAGTGGAAATTGTTCAAATACTTTCTCAATAGGTTTCGGTATCTTCATAGTCTTTAGTTCTAATGAGAAAATGTGCTTCGCGCTTACAGAGGCGCTCGCGTTGATAATGGAACAATCCGGTAGTTTACTAAAGCGGCTTTTCAAAACTTTTAATATCGTGACTTCTATTCTATGAAAAACTGGTATATGATCATATTTTCATTAATCATCTACTCCTCTTGAGGAACCAAATCAATTGATAAGTCGTACCAAGTCTCTCCAGCAAACTTACAGTCACTCTCGCCATGGTTCACGAAACCAATCTTCTCATAAAATGGAATCAACCGTTTGTGTGCAATAATGACAACCTTGCTGGCAATATCCTGGTTTGACATTTTTTGAATGTAGTCATGCATTAAGAGGGTTCCCATGCTTTTCCCTTGCCATTCAGGATCAATAACTAAGCCGTGAACACCGATATATCTAGAGTGTTCAATATGGCCCTTCTCACGGTCATCCTTGGATGCCATATCCATAGACTTGTCTGTAATCTTGTCAGAGAAAATTTTGGTGGCGATTATATGGCCTATCAACGTCTCTTTCACGACAGACAGGCTTGCGGGCAACTCTTCGAAACTCTCCTCGTCATCGCCATGAGAATGCTTCTCCTTCTCCCCATCTTTCGATGCGTTTTTCTCATCCAATCTTTCTGCAACTTCTGGCAAGTTCACAGCATTATACTTCGTGCTATATTCCCTGACAAATAACCCTGAACAAAGCTCGGGGCAAACAGTCAATCTGTACTTGAATTTCTCCTCAGTGCACCTCTCAGCTTCTGGAAAACCTTTTGCCTCTAATTCAACACATTTGCTCAAGTCTTCGATTGTCAAGGGACGAATCGATAAGTTGGGTGGAAAGTCTGCCATTATTTGTTTTGTGATAACCCAATTACTTTGGAAGTCAGAATTGAGTCGTGCGAATTGTTATCTCCAGATGTACAGATGTTGTATCAATCAGCGCCCCGCGGCTCAGGGAAGATGTTGCTCTAGGAAAACTGTAAGAACTTTTGATTCGGGCCTACACCTTGTTTGAGACGCGTAAAATCATGAATAAATCTCAATAGAGAAGTCCGATTATTGTAGACCTTGATTCGGCTTGCAATTAATTTTGAAAGCAACTAAAATGATATACTTCGAAAGTTTCGCAATGCAAGATCACGAATCTGATAGCGCAAGCCGAACCTAGACTGAAGGTTCCATAAATGAGCGTACCCTTTTAACTACAAATTCAATTTCTCCGCGTGAATCCTCCCTCAATTCACCAGGGAGATTCCTATTCTAAAATTAAGTTATTAAAATCGACCGGATCATTGTCGACCAAGGATTTGCCAATTTGCCAAAGATGAACAATATTGTCGTCGGCAACGGAAGCGAGAGTCCAGTCCATGAAAGGACACCAGCTCAAGTCAGTCACCGCACCGGTATGTCCAGCATGCATCATAAAAATCTCTGGAGCTCCGTCCTCAGCATCCTCCTGAGATTGTTCTTCTCCAATTTTGTTCAAATCCCAAATGAAAACTCTTCTGTCTTGAGAACCGGAGGCGAGAATACCATCTCTTCCGGGTGAAAACTCCAAACAAGTGATCGCATCACCATGACCCATCATAGTGTGGAGAAGGGAGTCATCACGATTCTTGGACGACATTTTTCTGATGTCTAAAAGATTTATATTGGAGTTTGCATTTCCGATAGCCAAGAGATTCGAAGAAAAAGGAGAAAACGCAATACTATTGACGCCATTTTGGTCTGAGCTCTTGAATGATGAAACAGCTTTTTGCGAGCGAATGTCGTGGATGTAGAGATACTGGTCATCAGATACAGACCCAAAGAGATGCGCGTCAGAGTTGCTCCATTTCACATCATTGACAACATCAGTGTGCGCATTGTATCGGGTAGATGCATCAACATCCCCCAATTTGTTAGTGTTTGTGACAGCAACGGTCTTGTCGTCTGATGATGTGACGAGAAGTCCTTCCTCGAATGGGTTCCACGACAAGCCGTATCCATTTTCAGTGTGTGGGGCGAAGTGTTTCCTCGACTTTTCGTTATCCAATTCGAAGAGGTCGCATTCTCCTTTCCCGTCTATAGTAGCAACAATGTTGGAGTTTTGAGGCATGTATCTAGCTCTGTTAATCTCAGACGAAGTCTCAAATTTTTTGGAAATCTTAATGATTGACGAAACCTTCTCCTTGTTAGGGCTAGAAGAATTTGGCAACTTTGTAGAGGCTAGCTTCAAATAGTTCTGCGCATTTTCAGAAGTATGAGTTCCCAAAAGCAATTTGGCATTTACCACATCACTGACGTCGTGCTCAGGAAGCCACTGTACTGTCAAGGAGGGCCATGTGAGAGCTGTCTCGCTGACAAACTCATACATGTATCTGCAGTTTTTTCTCCATAGCTCGTACTCCTCCTTAATGTTCAATTCGTCCTTCTCTTCACTCATTGCGGTTCTCAGTTCAATCTTCAGAAGGTGATACCAAAGAACGCGTATCATTAAAATCTTGTCACGTGTCACTCATAAATCATCCCGCGTCTATGTGATAAGCCTTGCGCTGAAGTGAACTGAATATTAATATTATAATAAATTAAACAATTTCATTCCCCCTGTCCATCTGCTGCTCATAGTTGTCAATCACAGCTAAAGCAGTTCTGATATGTTCGAAAAATGGTGCATTTTGAACATCAGTCAGGGCCTCATTTACTGTGTTTTGAGAGCTACCAGTATCGTGAGCCGGCTTGGGTTGTCTCATGAAGTCGTAATCTTCCTGTAAAAGAGCTGAAATGCCTGTGTTCATGAGTCTTTCACGCAACAGACGACTCCTGGGAACTCGCACGAAGAACGAACGGATTCCACGCATCTTGTATCCGTTTAGTACGCCGTGAAGAATTTGAACAGCGGAGGAGTCTATAAAGGACATGCCTTCTAAATCAAAGATCGTGTACTTTGACATCGATGCTGCTCTTCTTCTTTTTAACGCAGGGTGGGCACGGGTAGATCCATACCTCTCTAATCTGTCAATCCGAGCTCTCAAATCACTCGCATTAGCGAAAGTCAAAGGCTCTGGTATTTTGACAATTAAGCACCCCTCAATCTCTTCCAAGGCTTGGTAATTTAATAGCCTTATGTTGTCTGTAAACAAGTTCAACTGCGAAACTTTCTTTTCAAAAGTTGGAACATTCGGATTGCTAATTTCAACAAATTCAGCGTCAGTGTCAGCATTGAGGAATTGATTTGTTCCTGGCACTCGGCCCAAAATTTGGATGTTAGACTCTGCAGAATTTTTCACCACTCTAACAAACAGATAGATCAAACCAACAGCTACCCCTGCCTCCATGGAAAAAAAAATAGTAGTTAGCACAGTTATAATAAATGTGAAAACTTCATCGTAGCCTTTTGATTTCCAATGAAATAGAAGCTGTGGTGGGCCTTCACTCATCAACAGAATCCCTATAGTGGCAGTAATCACACTGAGAATGCACTTAGGGATATAATGCAAGTACTCTAGGACATATTGAGCTGTTGCGAGAGAGATCAAGCCCATTATTGCGCCTGAAAAGGTTGTTTTAGCGGAAATAGCGTTGATTTTGGACCTTCCATACCCTCCAAATGACGGGAGCCCAGCAAAAATAGAAACAATGATATTGATTGCACCAAGGGCAACAAGTTCCCTGTTAGAAGATATCGGTAAGTTGTACCGCGAACCTAGTGATTTCAGGGCTGTTGTGGACTCAAAGAATCCAAGCATAGCACAAACTAATCCTGACGAGGCAAGATGTTTCATGAGACTCAAATAACGCCATGAAAGAGGGTTATATAGGGGAATTTCGGTGGACACTTCAGAAAGTCTACCAACCACTTCGAGGCCACTGTGATTCCATCGGTAATAGGAGCACATTACCGTCGAAGTGACCACCACGATTAATATTTCTGGAATATAAACCGCGGCTTTGAAGTTTCTTTTCTCGGAGTTGTAAGCAAAAGACTTCACCCTTCGAATAACGAGTATTGTAGCAAAAGCACACAAGCTCACTCGAAGCGTGAGTGAGTGGTATTCTCCAAGGTGAGTAAACAAAAACTTAAGTTTATCAAAAGGAGAGTGTATGTCGGGTGAATTCTTATCTTTCATGACCTCCTTTAGAGCTTCTTCAAGACCTAACATTGGTATCCATGCATTTATAAGCATAACAACTCCAACCCCGAATATAAATCCTTTGAGTAATGAATCACATAAAACATTATCTAAAAAGCCGAATCTTCCCAAACCAAGTCCTAAAAGTGTTAGTCCGCTTAGGAATGTTATGGCAACCACATACTCAATTGGTGAAAGCTTATGTCTTTTGGCATGATGTAAAAGTGGCTCGACTGCTTGTCCCACAATGAGGGATATAGGTGCTTCTGGCCCTGTGATCATTTGAGGGACCGATCCCAAAACCATGTAAACTAATGGCGCTATACCCAAAGAGTATAGTCCACAAGTAATTGGCACCTTAGCCAAGGAGTTTGAAAATGAAATGGCTAATGGGATCTGGAATGTGGCTAAAGAGACGCCACCGATCAAGTCCCCAACAAAATATTCGAAGCAATATTCTTTGATCCAGGAGAGTATAGGCAAATAGTAGGGAAGAAGCTCTTTTATGGAAGTCGTAGGTGCTCCAGGAGCATACTCGTGCACGGAGGAGGATTCACGAGCCGCTTCTTCCACAGGAGGTGACCTCTCAAAACGGCCAATAAAGACAGAGTCTTCGTCAGAACTCAGGCGTTCGCTATTGCAAATTGCATCATATTCTCGGTGATTTGTGTTTCTGAGCAAAGTGTCCCGCTCTGAATTCACTCTCTTGTTGGAGATAAGCCTATAGCTCGGTGTGGGGCTGGTTGCATTGTAACGATTCTTCTGCGATCCGTTCGCAGGGTTGTCTCTTCTGGGAGACATTTCGGTCTGTTTTCTTCGTCTTTTTTGTGTATTATAATACTATATCATGGGCATAGCATAGAATTAATTCTTTCTCGTGTTGGTTTGCATTTGCAAGCACCTCGCACGTGATGGATAGTAATAACGAGAGATATATTGGCTAAGACATTGTACCGCGTGGACCAGCAACGCGATTGCTGCGAGAGCCACCATTTTAATTCAGGTTTAGCCTGAGGAGAAAATGTGGCCTTTCTATTACCATTTCCTTGATGTGCTCCAGAATTGTTTCGAAGCTGCTCTGTTTCTTATCATAGGAAGAAAGTTTGGTTAAAAATAGCTCGGAGTTTGAAGGCTCGATGTCCTTGTTGTACACTATTCTGGGTTCTTGTCAGTATGAGACAAAACTCTGTTATTACTGTTCTCTCCAGAATATTCAAGAAGAGCACTTAAAAAATCGAATTTCGAAGTAATTAGAGATTGAATCATATGAAACTTAAAGGAAAAGCGATGACATGTAATTTATATGAATTATCTTTATTGGACTAAATTTCTGAGTTTTTGCCTCGAATTGTCTTTGACGAGGTTCTTGTCCCTAGACCGATTACGGCGCGAAGTTGGGTGCACATTAAAATTTTTGAGAACACGATTGAACACTACGCTCTGATCACACACCATGCTTCGTTCTTTTGGATCCATTCGGAAGTTTTCCAAGTCCACCTTGAGGCTTGATACTCTTGCTTTTATCGAATCGGCCAATGGTGTTATTACCCCTCCTTCATTATCAGCAGTGACCGCAGCTAAGGCTCTTGGAAAGCCTATCACAGCTATTGTCGCCGGCCCAGATGGCGAAAAGATTGCACAAAAAGCATCCCAAATCGACGGAATAACGAACGTCTTGCTAGCCAAAGGAGAGCAGTACAATCATTATCTTGCGGAAGAATTATCCCCTCTCTTCAAGGAGATTGTTGAATCAAAGGGTTTCACTCATGTTGTGACCCCCGCCAGCGCAGTTGGTAAATCATTATTGCCAAGATTGGGTGCTCTTCTCGATGTGCAACCAATTTCTGACATCATCAGGGTGGACTCCGAGGACACTTTTGTGAGACCCATATATGCTGGCAATGCATTAGCAACGGTCAAGTCTGAAGACAAAACTATTTTGTTTTCTGTTAGAGCATCCAACTTCCCCCCTGCCGAGGCCTCCAGTGATAGTGTCTCAGTTGATGAATTCACAGCACTGGCTGAGTCTGGTAATAGAACTGAGTTTGTTTCTGAGCAGTTAGTCACGTCAGAGAGACCGGAATTGGCTTCTGCTTCGAGAGTCATTTCCGGAGGTCGTGGTTTGCAGTCCAAGGACACCTTCGATTCCTTAATTGAGCCTTTGGCTACCAAACTCAATGCCGCAATTGGTGCTTCAAGAGCAGCAGTTGATGCCGGCTACTGTGACAACTCTTTGCAAGTTGGTCAAACGGGTAAGATTGTTGCACCTGACTTATACATCGCAGTAGGAGTTTCAGGTGCTATTCAACATCTTGCTGGAATGAAAGATTCCAAGACTATTGTGGCAATCAACAAAGACCCAGAGGCCCCAATTTTCAATGTTGCGGACATTGGTTTGGTACAGGACCTCAATGAGGCCGTTCCTGAGCTCACTGAGAAGTTGTAGCTTATTTACAAAACTTATAATATGAGTAAAGAACATGAAGATTGATGAAAAATTCCGCATGTAAGTATGTTCAAAAGGATCAGAACATATTAGTCCAATAGAAAAATTTCAACGCTACTTTATCGAGTAGAAAATAATTATCCGTACGGCTACAGATATCGCGTATTAGGTCCCTCTATCTTCGGTGCGCACAACGCAGTGATTGAGTGCAGGTTCGACGACCAGCCAGAAAAAACATAGTCCATAACTCGGCTCAAACATCGTTTCTCTGGAGAAGACGCTAGAGCTTCGCATTGACCCGTGCTTCATCAAGGAGGGAACTATAAGAAAGTAATGTCTGAAAGAAGAAAAATCGAGATTGATCAAGATAGAGTGACTGTCCTACTCCTAATTAACTCACTGCTTATAAAGAAAGCTCACAATATTTATGCTTCGGTCTTGAGCAACAGGCAAGCAATTCAACAATTGCTGCCCCAAAATAGACAGAGCATATTAGAGCAATACAACAACATCAACCGCCGACTACAATGCAATTTGAGCGTGCTATCATACATCAATGAGTCATACGTTAACGTGGAAGCAGCTCGCCAACCTAACAGGCTTCAATTTCCCGTTATTCTATCCACGCCTCCAGAAATGCCCGAACTAAGACTGTTGTATAAAAGACTTCAAGATCTTTATCCTGATGCCATGCAATTTCTTAAAATGAAGATACAGCAAATGAAGGTGCAGCAAGAGGCACAAGGAAGGCCACCCCAGGGCAGCGGCCAGAACCCAGCAGGTATCCCAAATTCGAATCTTCAAAATAATCAGGGAGCAAATATGCAACTATATACACAGGGAATGAATCCTCAGAATCCACAGAATCTCCAGGGAAGTCAGAGCTTGCCAAATACTCAAAATGTGCCTAGCTCGCAAAGCGTGGCCAATCCAAACTCCAATTTACAGGCCATGCAGAATATTCAAAACACCCCGAATCCCAATCAAAGCAGCCAAGTATTCCAGAACATGAGAAATGCACAGAGCTTTCAAAATGTTATGAACACCCCAAATAATGCAAATCTTCAAAACATTCTGGGCATGCAAAATCCACAAAACTTACATGGAACTCAAAACTTTCAGAATCCTGCTAGTCTCCTTCAAATGAATGCGCAAAATGTATACAATCCTCAGAACAACAGAAATGGGAATATAACGCCAAACATTCACAATACGCCACAGCAAGCGCATCCTCAAATCCCCCAGTCTCAGCAGGCACACCAACAACATGTGCCATTGCAGTCTGCGTCTCAAAATCAGAATTCATCGTTCAACCAGTTCAATATGCCCCAAAATCAAATGCACCAACAATACCCACCTCAACAGATCAATTTGCTGCATCCAACTCCAGGATCCACAGGAGCAAGCACTGGCCGGAAGCTGGCTTCACAGGACCAGCCGCACATGCAGCTCAACCCTGCCCAGTTGCAACATAACCAACAAAAATTCAGCAAGACCGCTGGAGAGATGTCTTTCACGGACGGTATTTCGCCTCAGATGATGACTAAGGAACCAGAGCTCCTGGCATTCGTGGACTTGTCTAGCTTTGAATCCGGTAATAACATAAATCAAGAAAAGGTTTCTGCGCCGATCCTGTCTATCTCGCCTCAGCAGATACTTCAGCAACAAGGCCAGAATGATTTATCCTTGGACTTTTTTTAGACTTACAATTCTAATAGCTAATCGTTATTTATTACATTATTGCACTTTATATTCAACTCATGGACAAGAAGATAATGCCTCGTGCGTTGTGGCTCAGAACATGTCGTCCTGGAACTCCATATTGATTATATCGCTGTAAGCACCAGCCATGTTTCCCATCGACGGCCTTGAACTTGGCATGTACGAACTATTAGGGTTTGGAGTAGCTGGAGGCTTATTTGATATATCACCGAACATGGGCATTTTGTATTCGTTTTTCACACTGGGCCCATTAGGTACGCCCGAAGGCTGCAACCACCCAGCGTCATTAGTAATTTCGTTCCAGAGCTGTTGTTCTTCGTCAAGGTATGTGACACCCTCGATACCTTCAAGGTCTGAATTAGGGAAAACATCTCCTTTCGGGTAATAATTGGTTTGTGGGGGTTGGTAAGCCAGTTCTTGCTTCAAATTTTCATTTGGTGCAATGGTTGGCGTGTGTCTTTTAGAGGTGGCACGTGTTGCAGAAGGAACGGGTCCATTGAACTGAATGAAGTCTAAGTCTGATTGTAGCGGTTCAGAGATATTCTTAGCCGCGGAGAAGTCTGGATTTTGTCTAAAACTTGATGTGGCTGTCAGCGTGTTCAAGGGTATGCTGTGGTCCAAGTCCATTGGAATTTCAATGTCAGTTTGTTGACTCTTGATTCCATCGTCGTCATGCTCCAGCAAAAGATCACCCATCACACCATTAAAGTCAAGTACCTTGATTAGTTTAAGAAGTTGCGCTCTTCTCAACGCAGCTGGATAGTTTCCGAGCTTTTTCATTTTGGTAAAAAGACTCAAAGCGTGATCTAGATGCTCACACGTTGCATCATGAACCCCAAAAGATGCATTAAATAAAATCAAAGTAGAGGCGGATGTGAATAAGTATTCACGATCCATCCATCCAAAAAGAGCAACCATATTCTGAGGTAGAAGCGCCCAGATAGACTTGATGGTATTTATCGATGCCTGGAATGAGGCATTGAGTAGCGTCAAGACATTCTTTGAGTACTTGGAAAGATCAACATACTTTGCGCCCTGTTCTTGAGACTGGAGTTCCTTCAACTTTTTAGTGGCGAAGTGAAACAACAATGGCCTTACCGCCAAATTCATTCCCTGAAAATATTCGGTCATGAGATTGACAATCAAACGGGAAATTGTGAAGTTTGGAGCAGAGAAATCAACAGACAAAAAGCTCGGGAGAGAGTTCTTCCACTTGAATAGCCTTTGGACCAAATCTGAGACGACTGGTAGAATATTTGCAGTTGGCTGCTTGGTGTATAAAGATGACAAAATAATCGCATTGATTTGAGTGATCGTAACGCAATTGTTGATGTATTCCGAGGATGGGAAGATGAAGTAGGACCTAACATCATTGCCATCCGAGGGAAACTTCTCTAATGAAACATCGAAATCAAATGGCAATTCCGTGGAAACACTGTCATCCGCAAAACTGAGAGGCAAACCAGCTTTCGAAGATAGCATCCGCTCGTACATGTACACAGTCCACCAGATACGCCTTCTGTGTTCCAATTCAAACCTGTTCAAGTTTTCCATATCTGCATCCACATGCCAACCTAAAATTAAAGTGGAGCGCAAAGCTAATCCGAAGTAGAAGTAGGATGCAATAGTACAATCGGCCACTTGAAGATAGAAAGCATACAAAAGCATAACCTCTATACCGCCGTCTTTTGTGATGTTGTCAATCGCTCCTGACGCGAATAGGCCCGTGAAAAGCTCCGATGCCTGATAAAAGAAACCCGAGCCGGGAAGTGTGTTCCTTTTCCCGCTGAGTCTTCTCTTCGTCTTGTTTTTGGCAAACTTTTTGGCAGCATTTTCCTCCAGGTTTTTCATGTGTGGATCTGAATCGGTCCCGAGGTACATTTCACCGATGGCAAAGATGAGCAAGATCTTGCAAAACCATATAGTTTCAAGGATAGTGTCATCGTCGGTATCGGTTTTGATCAGATTCTCATCATCAGACGGATACTGCCGAGGGGAAATATTTCTTTTGATGATCTTCTTGTTCTCAGTAGTATTTCCGGAGTAGAGATTCATCAAGTATCTTTTGACAAGACCCTCATTGAAGAAATAGAAACATCCGTCGTTGTAGTTGATGAAGGTGTCGACTAGGAGAATAGCGTAAGAATAGGAGGGAAGTGTGAAGTTCACAGACAAGCCAGGGCGAGTATTGGTTTTAGCCAAGGTGATGTTGTATGCATTTCCCTCTTTTTCTAGAATTCGGGTCTCCCTCTTTTTCTCATTTAGTACACTTTCAGCCGGGGAGCCATATCTATTAGCAGGGCTTTCCGAGGGCGTCGATGCAGAGGAATTGAGATGTAGCAAGTTGGAGTTGGGAAGAGAAGGCGCCATGTTTTGGATCTCAAGGCCGAACAACGTCATGGAAGAAGACCCCACATAAAGCTTTTCACCCGTCTGAGATTGGATCAACCTACCATGTTTATCAAGAGAGGGATGTATAACCTCATTTCTGGGCTCATAAATGTCCAGATTCATGGATGTAGGATCTTCCAAGGCTTCCGAAATAGTATAAGGCGACTGAAACTGCGAGGGCTGCTCGACCCGGAGAGGAGGCTGCTCAATAGATGAGGACTTCATTTGCTCTTGTTTAAGGCTGTTGCGTAGTGCCGCGTTCTCTTTTTTTAGCTTCACAATGTCGTCTTGGAGCTTATAGAGGTATTTTTGGGAAACAACCAATCTCTTGTCGTACTCATTGTATTCACACTTGGTTTTGGCCATCTGGCACTTCAGACAGGGCTGTCCTCCTGGGCAGCGAGTGTGTCTGAATCTGCACCTAATACAGGCTCTGCAGGATTTCTTCGGAGGGCCGTCGGCGGGATACGAAGCCAACTCGTCTGGGTCGTAGTTGAACTGAGCGTTGTGCTGCATGTTAGGATTGGGACCCGTATCGGCATCATCCTCAAAAGCGTAGCTCAGCGCCGATGACGAGGGAAGAACGGATCCTGCAGGCATTCCTGTCAAAGTGCCTGGAGGAGTTTTATCCATGGTGGTCAAGGCAATGGCCGGAGATTTGCACAATAGTTCTGGAATGCGTTTTGTATTTTTTAAAGGTGATGATAAAGTGAGGCGTAAACTGCAGGGCTTGAAAGTGCGACCCTGATGACTCTACGAAGATCGGCTTTAAATATATCACCGGCAGGAAACATGAAAATTCTTGGCAGGAACAGAGTCTTTAATCTTCAGTATATTGTCCCTATTGAAAATCACTTATGATTCTCTAGTGTAAATTAGATAACACTTGCGAACTTTCGGAAATTAGCCGATTCAAATCCATGAAGTGTCTGCAACGGCTTTTGAGGGAAATCTAAAATGTCGCATAGGATTTAATTGTTGTCCTGTAGTTAAGCCGCTGAAAGAACGTTAGTTGGAGTGGAGTTATGGAATTGAGTGAAGGAATGTAATTTTTTATGGGGTGTACGAATTTTGTATGGTGTGGTCAACTTAAGCTAATTTGAAAAAGCGCATACATGGCATTGGACTAGCATGGAATGTGGGGAAACTCACTCATAGATATGACTAGTGGAGAATTTCGGGGTCGAAACTAGAATAGGCTGCGTTTTCTGGCGGATTCATTAATTACTGGACCAAATAATGAATTAAATAATGGAAATCTAGTGGACCAGTGGACTAGTTAGTGGAGCCATGCGCCTCATTTACGTCGCCTACACTTAGCTTTCAAAACCATTTATTCAAAAAATCAAAAACCTCATGCGTCACTCTCAATTTTCAGAGACATTGGCTTGGAATTCTCCAACCATGTTTCCAGCTGGGTCGTAAGAACAGATCACGTACTTACCACCAGAGCAATCCTTGTAAGCGCATCCAACTTTTGTGGTGCTCTTCCATACCACTTGTGTGAAATGATTGTAAGAGTTTGAGGAGTAGTCGTAGCCCTTAACCTCGTCATACCATGCTTCAAGAGCAGCAACACCAGTGCTGAAGCCGACAGCCAAGTTCTCTCCGTACTTACCACCGCTGTGCTGCAAGCCGGAACCACAGGTGTACTTGTCAGCGTAGGCCTGAGCGTACTTGTAAGTTGCTGTGTCCCAGCTCAAGTCGCTTGCCGAGTGCAAGGCTCTTTTGGCGTTGTGAGCGTCCAAGATACTCTTGGCGAAGTCTTCATCAGCGCCGGATGACAGAATCTCGGCATAGATTCCACTGCTGGAAGAAGATCCGGTGGAGGCCAGACCCGAGGAGGAGGAGGCCTTCAGGGCCGAAGAGTTGGCAACAACTTCCTTGGCTTGGGCAGCTTGGGTGGTTTCAGCAGCGTCACTCTCCGCATTGGCGCCTGCAGCACTCACAACGGTGGTGTATTGAGCCTGGTCTGCAACACTTGTAGCAGTGGCTTGAGCAGTGTCACCACCTACAATGTTTCCATTGGCGTCAACGGTGACGTAGTGGTATTGAGTGTGGGTGTGAACAAGGGCAAAAGCCATGGCATATAATGAGGCGGAGGAAAGGAATGTAGATAATCTCATGTTAAATAGGAAAGTTGTTAATGAATGATAGAATGCTTCCTGTTAAAAATGAAATAAAAATGTAGTGAGTATGTTGATTTTAGTGAGGAATCGTGGGGTTTTATATATTGCTCGCATGTTTAGTTCGAAGTGGGCATGTAGGCTCGGCGGGTGGGCTTGGCAGCCGGGCCCCATTGTACATAGTTTAAGAAATGATGCATTAATTCAAAATGGAACAAGGGGTAACAAACGCGTTTCTCATGTGGAATATTCATGCATGTACTGTACTGAAGTTCACATCTTTCGCGACTTGTGTTTCCATGCCTAACGTTTTTTGAGAAGATCGCAAAATATGCATCTGAAACTAAGTCTGGTTTAGTAGCGGTACTGAGATGCTGCAGTAGTTAGCCCGATCTATTTCGGATCGACTCGGCTAGACCAGGATTCCGAAACAGTAATCGGTACCATCTTTGAAACTGAAACTGCTTGTCTCTTCAACCTGGCTAGAACGACTGCTTGTTCTCTAATCAGGAATAGATAATACAATTTGATTATTTGACCACGAGCGGATATTTCAAGTCACATATTGTTGAACTTGGGTCTGTTTTGAATCTCTGTTGCTACAACAAAGGTTTCTGAGGTTTAACATAGAGTACTCCCTTAATAATGTACTCCAATAATGGGCCGTTGTAGCCAGATCAGGTCACTGACTAAAGCTACGACATTTTCAAATAAACAGTGCCATGCGCGTTTACTTATTTTGGCTAAACAAACAAATTCCGATGTCAATGAAGTTCCAGACATGAGAATGCCATTGTGATTCGATCACAGTAAAGTTCCAGACATCGAGATAATCCGTCAGTTATAGAAATCGAGAAAGTGCCTCAGTTCCAGAATTCGAGATATTGCTGATCTTGATTTGATACTAAACTTTAGACATCGAGAAATTGCCCATCTTGATTTGATGGCACCAGAATACCAGATTTTGTGAAATGGCCGTTCTGGATTTGATGGCATTTGAGTTTCAGACATTGAGACCCGCCTTAAAATCATTATACCAACAATCACATTACAAGGCCCAAAATTTGCATTCACTCTAACATTCACAAATGCTTTCTCAGGCAGCACCATACGTAGAGGCTATGCGCATCTATTGGACTTGCAACGTAATTTGCTCGGGCAGGAGCGTTTAAGGGGTGCATAACGTGCCTGAAACAAGAGTAGGATGTGATCTAACGCCGGCTATGTCATTGTATTGTGAGCATTGTGCGGCGTTTCTTTTTAGGTGTTGAGCAAATCAGGGTATTGCACATCAAAATGCTCTTCCGCATACTCTACCCATTCCTTCAAAAAAAGAACTCCACTTTGTTGCAACAATTGCATGTCCCCGATCACACAAAGATGTCTCTTGGGACGAGTCATGGCAACATTAAGTCGACGAGAATCCGCAAGAAATCCCACCTCTCTAGTGTCATTAGACCGCACAAGAGACAACACAATCACCTCTTTTTCTCTCCCCTGGAAACCATCGATAGTAGAAATCTCGATCTTTTCAAATATGGCCAATGACCTTTTGAGCACAGCTATCTGGGCGCTATACGGTGATATAACGCCAATCGTCTCTTGGGAGACCCCTGCTTCAATCAAGGCAGTCACGTGACGCACCACCACTTGTGCTTCCATTTCGTTGTACTTGGATCCTGTGGAAAGGCTAGCCAAGCTGCTGCCCGAATCCTCACTTTGCTGCTCCGGGAAATCGCCGCCTTGAGTGTCGTACCATAGACACGGCACAGAAGTTAAGTCCGTCTTTTCAACACCTGGCAAATCACACAATAGAATGCTTGAACAGCTTTTTGCAGCCTTTAGCTCTCCGTTGTACAAGCGTTGCGACGGAAACTCCATTATATTCTTGTTCATTCTGTATTGAACATTAAGCAATTTGCGGTACTCCTCGCCGCCAAAGTCTTCCACAAGGCGATCAAAAAGGGTAATTTCCAAATCGGCCACCACTTGGCCGTTCAGCTGGAGCTGGCGGGCTGTCTCGACTGACTCCACGCTAGGTGGCAACTGTTTGTTGTCTCCGGCAATGACTAGACGGCGGCAGCCCAAGTGATTGATAAGCGGAATCCAGCACTGCGGCTCAAGGGCTTGAGACACTTCGTCAATGATGATTGTGTCGAAAAACGGATTGTCGGCGGTAAACTTTGGATCCTTGTAAATGTTATAGAGTTCATTGGATCCAGCGCCGTGAAGTGTGCTAAGAATGACATCTGCACCTGAGAGAATTTCACTGACGGCCTTCTTCTCGCGTTCCCGGAGCTCGCCTTTTAATTGCTTCAACTCGGTCCAGAGTGCACGGCGCTCACCATATCGCTTGCACTTTTTGATTTGCGCCAAAGTGTCGCCGATATCTTTTGCAATGTCTCGGAGAATGCTTTGACTTTCGGCATTTGGACCGGGGCCAGATGTCTTGGTGAGAACGTCCAAAGAATGCTGGAGATTGCTCTGCAAGAGTCGAGCGGGATGCCCAATTCTGATGAGCTTTTCTGGGTTGGCCATAGATTTGGACGATTTTGCCCCTTTGGCTGCAGATTTGGTAGTCCGGCCCTTGCGCTTGCGCTCAGGTGGAGAGGTCAATTCTGCAAAAGCCGGTGCTAAGCGCTCAAGAATGTTGTCCACGGAGATATTGGACGCTCCGCAAACCAAAACTTTCTCTCCTCCCCGAAATTTAAGTTGCCTGATAAGCTCAATGAGAGTGTACGTTTTCCCTGTACCCGGAGGTCCGTGTATAATCGTGACAGGGTTCCTTAAGGCAAAACGAATTGCATTTTGTTGTGAGTCGTTCAAATTCTCATCAAAGAAAGCACCAGCATACTCAGAACCATTCTTTTCGAGTTCGGAATTGGGCTCGAGGATCTCTGGGCCTTTCAAAGTTCCCGGCGTAAAATGGTCAAGGCCAAGAAGGAGACGGATCACAGGAGTCATCTTGCTTTCCTCCAACTTCTCTAACCGCCCCATCGCCTGCAACATGCGCTTGTAGGTCACGGAATTCGTGAGCTTCACAACCCACATGCGAATATTGTCGTTTCCTGTATTGTTGTACAATGCCATGAGGTTTTCGTCCGACGAGTCTTCCTTTACCAGCACGCCCACGAGCTTTGCCGAGAGTTTTGTAACCACCCCCTCAAGTACGGAATCGTCATCGTTGCCCGCCGCCATTCGACTCAACCGTACAATATCTCCCACACGAAGCACACCAGCAGCGATTTCCTCTCCGGGCTGAGAGAATGCCGGATCGAGCGTGAGTTCAATTAGCGTTTTGCCTGCCATTCCCGCTCGTATATTACTCATCAATAAATTTGTGATGGCCAATCCAAAGGATGCAAGTTTTCGGGCACTGTAGGCTTCAAGATAGCTGGATGTGAGAAGCATATCGCTCTCCTGCTCCAATTCAATGGCACTAGTAAATGATTGAGCTAATTTCTCTTGTATGGACATGACGTTATCAGTGAACAATTGAAAAGATTAAGCTAAGTTTGAGGATCAAGATAGCTTTAAGGATGAGGATAGGTTTGATGGTTGAGCTAAATTGTAGCGAAATTTAAGCTAAATAGCTAAATCAAAGGATTGAGCTAGATATAATGATTGATTCAGGCAAAAGACGGTCAAAAGTGAGCTATGTGGATGTCAGAATTGGTTTTTCATGAAAAGACGGTGGCGATGTCAGTTCAATGCATCTCAATTCGGTTGATGTACGATCGAGCCTGACACCTTGTATACAAGAACAAGAGCCAATGGCCAATTTTCGCTACTAGAAGCATGGCTTCATAATTCGGCTATCCCATAAAGGGAGCTGCCTGTTACTCGGAAACATACAAGCCGCCGGCGAGTTGAAGTCAATTGACGCACGTGACGAAGCACGTGACTCAACCACTGCAAGAGTTTTATTTCCAGACAACAAGATGAATAGCTACTCCTTCGTAGCCAGATATACGCGTGACTCAAAACAATACTCAGAATTGTCAGAATTGGTGTGGTTACATCAGCCTCTTTAGTATACCATACATTAAGAACAAAAAACAACAGCCACTACAGGCCAAAACCCGAGGTTGACATAGGACAAAAAACCCATATAAGACTCGAGAAAAGACGCAGTCATCAATCAAGGCTTGCCAGCTTGAAGTCATCCATGCTGCGACCGGTTTGGTCCTTGAAGAACTTGCTTGTCTCCTTGCCCACGTAGTCAAGCATGAGATTTCTCTGCTTGAAGTATCCACTAAACCGCAATATCGAAACAAACTTGTCGTAACAAGTCTCTCCAATGGCCAAGTACTTGGCAAACCAATTTCTGAAGTCTACAGACGAAAAGTTGGAGGTGTCGAAAACGAGGCCCGTGTTACGGTGTATACCTGCGAGAATCACCGAAACAAGAACCAAGTCAATGCCATAATGGGTCAATTTACCGAGCTTCACATTAGTCACGAACATATAAGTAAGAAGTGGTTGCATTACATACAGACATGATTTGATGTGGAGCCGCAAGTGATGGAAAATGTGAGATACGGCTGGTCAAAGACTGCATACAGCACTCGTTAGCGTGCTCCAGGGCATTAAATATACTAAACCAGATATTGTCTCTAATGATTATACTATAAGATCGTTTCAGGTAGCTACAAATTTGCGCTATTATTTCTTATTTCTACTACTTTTTTTTATTGGGCGGATATTTTGCGCTGGGGAGTCACTAGGCAAGTACCACTTATAGATGTGCGGTCATTTATTCTGTATTAGAAATATGAGTTTGTTTTGAAGCCAGCCAGTTTCATAGCCTAGTTGCTCTCCTGACGTATTCTCTTAACCGCCAAATGCGTGTCGTCAAAAGTCCACTCTCTCATTCTCTTCAGAGCTTCAGAAACTACACCAAAACGCAACGCCAACTGATCCAAGTTGAGCTTTGTCGACAGAGGCATTGCAGAACTGGAATCCGAAACATGTGCTAGTTGACGCTTTATAGTCTCCAAAGAGGTCAAAGTGGCAAATCTCGTGACCAAGATTTCTGAGCCCTGAAGACTCAACTGCTGAACACGGTAAACCAACTTCAAGATTTTTATGCGAAGGCTGTCTTTCACACAGCTCAAGTTCATAACGTTGAGCACCCATTCAATCACTTCTCTTTGCAGCAAAAGATTGAGATCAGTTTCATTCTGCACACCACAGGCAAGCTGATCCACAAACCACCCAACCTGGCGGTAATAATTGTCCTCTCCGAGATGCTTTTCATTTCTGATGAACAACATGATGGGTTTGAATAATGGCAAGTCATAGGATTTCACCACGGGTGTGGACAAGATGTAATGCTTCACGCGGTCGTAAAGGAAATGGCCCGGATTCACAAGAATCATCAGGAACGAAGCAACCATGTACCAAACCAGTGGAATCTGGTGATCAGCCACTTTCACTGTGTGAAGGATCGACGCAACATAAATTTTCAAAAGACTCTTGTGTTTAAACCTCGCAGATTTTCTGCCCTGTGGCTTTTGTTCCTCGCCTGCATTCTTTCTCCAAGATCCCTTGTGCTTTCCCTTCTTCTCGTCTTTTTTTGGCTCGTCGGTATTCTTCTCTTCGTCATCATTAATCTGTCTTTTGGTGATTCGTTCAAGGAACTTGAGAATTCCATTCATGAACACGATACAGTGATCTCTGACCGCCGGATTTGCCAAAGAAGCAACAATAAAGCGAAGAACGTGCGAGTCAATTATCCCTTCGAGGTCAAACTCAAGCTGTCCATCGACTTCACTAACAAGCTCATGATTGTTGAGAATGAGCTGGATCAAAAACTCAGGGTCGTAGCTTTCCCCTGCATAATGACCTTTGTTGAGCCCGTCGGCGGTATTCATAATGTAATTTTTGTTCAACGTCACGGTGAAGTTATTTTTGTCCGCCGTGATCAATTTGACCCGGCCGACTAACTCCACCTCATTGTCGTTGAGCTCTTTTATGAAATCCCAGTCGGTCACATGTACAATCCACGATACCATCAACTTGGCCTCGAATTCCATCAAAATTGTCTTTATGCACAAATCTTCAGCAGTCATGGTACCGTTGTAGAGCACCACCACTTGCTTTAATAACGCTTCGGTTGGGTTGACGTTTCTGCAAAGAAGTTGCAAGAGCTTGGCGGAGTCTGCCCTCAAGTCATCTTCTCCTTCATTAGGCAAGTGTATTAATGCCATTCTTTCGTTCGTGATATACAACTGCAACAACTTATTAAACTCCAACTTTGTTCGCAAGATTTGCGTGATATGCGCCAAACACTCACGGGACCTGATATAGTTCTTGTGGCTGAATAGCACCTCTGCTTGAGCTTGCAAAATGCTCAGAGGGATTCTTCTTAATATAGAGGGGTCTTGTGCAATGACAGCACCAACGGCATCAAGAAATTCAAAAAAGGCTGAGGACAAAACCTCACATTCAGCAAGTTTTCGAGTAATATAGAGCATTGCTCTGTGGAACCACAACTGGACTTCATGTATGTTCTTGTCAAGCGAACAAGCTTGAACAAATCTGGCAAATAATGCTGTCATGGAGTTTTTATTGCGAGAATTTTCATCAGCGAAGATGCGTTTCACTAGTTCAGCAAATTCGAACATTTCGGGATACTTGACGAAGATCTGCAATGAATCGTGCCAATTTTCCATAGATTTGGCAAGTTCTGACACTCTCTGAGAATGTTGCGCTGCCACTTTGGGGTAGATGGATGCAATTTTGTATAACAACGAGTCGTCTATGGAAACTGTAAGCAAGAATTCTTGAAAGAGCTCAAAACTCTTGTTTCCCTCCCAGAATACGAAATGGTATTTCGGCTTCTTGAACAATTTCGAGACCTCTTTTGTCGTAGTAAATTCAATACGCTTGATGATTTGGTTCACCTGAGGAGAATCGATCTTAAGAAGATGGCTTAGATCCGGTTTGAAATGCACATGTCTATCATTGAGAAGCTCATAGACTCTCAAAAGAATCAACTCGTTTCCAAAGTTTTTCAGGAGCTCCACAAGTTCATTGTCTTTGAGGACCCAGAGCATAATTTTTACAATGTTTTGAACTTTAGCTTCTTGCTCGACAGCAAGAGTTTCAAGGATATATTTGGAGAAATTTCCAAAGCTCAAGCCTGTTCCGGTCTCTTTCATGCGGGAATCTAGTTGTTTAAGTAGTTCAAAATGGAGGGAAATGGCTAATGCACTAGAATCCGAAATCTTCTTGGTAACATCAAAAAAGTTGAGAGTATCCGGCTTCAAAAGCCATCCTAGAGCCGGATCATTCGAACTCAAGGCCATGCAGTAATCACCCAAAGCAGAGTATGCCAGAAAAACGAGGTCGTTATCAAGTTTTCTGGAATTTAAGCACATAACGGTTTCCGCAAAGTCCAATTTGGAGAAAATGTTCTTTTTCAATTGCAACTTAGAGAAATCAGGTTCGAACTCTAGACCATGTGCCTCGAAAAGCTTCTTGACACCCTGGCGAGATTCGCCTATAATGATCAATTGAGAGGCAAAATCCCGAAGCCACGACTCGGTGTGCTCGTCCAACAGCGCAGTTTTCAGGATGTAGGCCACTTGCTCGAACAACACCACAAGAAATATGCTGATTTTTTCGAACTTGGCATTACTCTGGTCCAAATACTTATATGGCGTTTTCAAGCACCTGGAAATGGTCTCGTCAAGCAAATTTGGAAGGCGCAGGGATTCCGATTTGGCAATTGTGTTGATGAGCAATAACATGGGTGACTCAATCAAGTAGCGGTTAAAAGATATACTCTGGTTTATGAGCTTGTCCAAAATGTTGCGTACCTTCGTCTTCAAATATTCGTTGCGAGATAAGAGTAGAAGTGACGTGAAGAAAGAGTGGGTGTCGGACTTGTTCCACCACTTCAACTCATTATTGGACTGGACCGAAAGATACTTGTCCAAAAGCACCAAGTCATAGCTGTTGCACGAGTTTAAGTCAATGGAGGACAATTCCTGGCCCACAATGGCAAGCGTAGCCGAGGAAGAGATTTTTGGGGCCACCTGCTCCAAAAGAGAGATTATTGAGGTTGCCGTCAACTTCATGATTTTGTTTTCATGCGTCAAAAATGGAGCGAGCGCAGTATATGGAGGCAAATTCCCCGTTATGGATTCTATGAGCGATGCTGAAACGCCTTTGGAGGATTTGACCTTCATCACCTGCGTATGAATCAACTCCAAACCAATCTGCTTCACCAAATCATTCGGGTATGCAAGACACGAAGACAAGGCCTGTTTCGATAGAGGAAGAAGAGAAACGGTTTCATATGTAAGAGGAATATGTGGAGATTTAAGAATCTCCATGTAAAGAAGCGAGTGCCCAATCCAGTAACTGCTGAGTGCAGGCTCATGGTAGCCTCCAAAACTGGACACTATCCAAGACATGTAGGGAGCCACAAGCTCCACAGCAGAGTTTAGAATATTCATAGCGAGAGAAATTTGGGCGTTGTCGTCCCACGGTCTCAAGGTAACGAGAAGCCCATAAAGCAACTTGTTGTTGATCTTAAACTCCACACCATTGACGGAGAGCAGTGTTCCAAACTCGTTCACCGGAAATAAAAGGCCTCTCTTTCTGTCGGAAACTAGCGTGGCCATAAATGCAGGAAATACGGTTTTGAACTTTTTGAACTCTAGCAAATCATTCGCGTCACTTTCTCTGGGAGTAGTGGCCACCAATGCATACAACGAGCCGAGACTGAAAAGAGCATTTTCGTTGAGAATGCGGCACTTGGTTGACCGCTTATAGTTCAACTCACCCAACACGTGTTCGTCAAAAAACGCCAATATCTCATTTAATCTCTCGTAGCGCTCCATTTCCAAGTACTTCCAGAATGGATTCATGACCTGAAAGTTGGTAAGAAGAGTCTTTTTGAGAGTGAAATTCACCTCCTGAAGAAGAAGAAGCCAAAACTCCACGGCGCTGTGGCGCATTGCCACCTCAGAAATGATTTTTAGGTCGAAGTCGTCACGGGCCGGCACAAAGAGCTTGTGGAAATGCAGATTGCTGAAATCGAAGCGTTCCATGAAATCGCTGGTAACACGGCGGTTTTTGAATTGCAACAACGAGCAGAACGTTTTGAATACGGCTGCCACGATTTTAGGTTCTCTAGCCGCAAACGCAGTGTAAGCCGGTTTTAAGGTAGTGTTCAATTTCATGTAAAACTCCACCAACTTTTCGTTTTCTTCCAAAAGAGCAAGCTTAGTCTGCAAAACGTTGTCGTTGTTGAGGAAATAGTTGATTCTTTCTGATATCTCTGCCAATTGGGTCCACACAAAAAGGGACTTTTGGGCATCATTGCGAGAGTTGACATAGGCCAAATTTTCAACGGCAGCAATAAGTCCATTTGTTTTAATAAAGTCGATTAAAGGCGTGTTGTCTTCAAAGACACCAATGGAGCCGACCACCCGGAGATCCATATAATTCTGCCGATCGTGGATGCCAGACATAATGAGATGCAGTTTTCAAATAACGAAAAGAGTTTTCAAATGAAAGTTTTCAAAGTCGACGAGATTGTGCAATAGAAATGTATATATCCAATTATTTGGAAACTTTACACAAGACACCCGTTAGTATGGCGCCCGAGAAGATGGTCTTCTTTTAATAGTATGGTGTGCTTGTGTATGGCACGTGAATAGCACCTGGCGATGAGATGTTTTTTCGAGCACGTGACCTGTACTATAGAACCAGTTCTAGGATATTGGAACATAAGTCGAACAATTAGTCTGGTTAGATTTTTGGATTGTTATTATCTCTAAACACACACAATATGAATAATAGTCTGATCGAACTTTGAATGATTATCGCTACAATTGGTGAAACAATTGGGTAGACTGTAAATACAATATCTCTAGACATCTTTACACACAAACTATAAAATCCGATAGTTCTTGTCTTACTGGAATGAGTTATGGATCTTTAGACACCAGGACACACAATTATAGAACCAATAATTCTTTTCTTGCTGGAATTGTTAATGTATATCTAAAGACCTGTACACCTAATATCCAACAATCATGTTTTACTAGAAATACATATCATCGCTGAATTTTGGAACAAAGACTAGAAATGGAAATAAATTCACGCTAAAGTTTACTACATTTTCTAGATTCCACATCAGCTTGGTTCCGAAATCGGTCTTCGAAAGACTGCGTCTCGTGCAAAATTACATTTTGTAAAAACACCCGTGCACCAACCAAGGCCAGGCAGTTCCAGGCCAGGAACCCTGTTACGAGTCATGTACATATCCTTCCCCAAGATCGAAAATACATACCGTGCAGGTGAAGAATGGAATTTGGAATGTGATGCCTCATCAGAGAATGGCGGAACGGAGTGCAGATAGACCCTAAATCTAGTAGTTCCAAAATCACGAGCCAAATCTATTAGCATAATAAATACTGTTATGTCTCACATTTCATCCAATCGCAAGATGTCAGGATGCCGGCCGCGCCTATGACATAATTGCACGTCACAACAAACACCTCGCAATACGCCAAAAACAACATTTGTCGTCATGAACACCAGCACAAATATGTGAGGGGCAGGCCTGTAACATGGGGAAATACTACTCCGAGACAGCCGAACAAAAATAGATGGGAAAATGCCGCACGGTCTGTTTTTGTTCTGCACACAGCCGCGCGGGGCCATGATATCATTTTCTGCACCCGATCAATGATATCATAGACGCATTTGACACTGGACACGCCAAAACCTCAGACTGTCGTACAACTTCAGTGTTTATGATACTAATGAAGACGTATAAGGCATTAGGTACAGGACACCCGCAAACCGGCAACAACACCATGTTTTGCCATTGTCTAGAACCACCGGCCGCAGCACTGGGCCCTGAGCCAGGGCTCATAAATGGAGGGGAGGACACGGCGCTGTGTGCAGGATCCATCTCGTAATCCCATTTTAAACATGAAATCCGGAATGCGGCACAGCAGTGTCTGCCGCGTGATATAAAGCTCAAAGAACAACACCCAACAGCATTGGTCCCAAATTTCAACCTGGCGTTGTTTCAGTTCTTGTTACAGGAGTGTATACTGTGCAGAGATTTGTCGCTGGTGTTTTCGCTTCCCAGCGTTTTTTCTCGCCACTACCGCTTTTAGTCTTTTCTCGCGCAGACCCCAATCAATCTTATTTTTAGTTTTTCTGCCCTCGAAATCCACCATAACATTTCAGTATTGTTTCAAGCGGCACCCCGTGTTTTGAGAAACGTCTTTTTTGAACACATTTACGTCTTTTTTTGACTACCCTTTCCTACCTGTCACTTTTCTTTCTTTCGGATTGCATAGTTGTACTGTGCAGAGACGTCACCCCAGCGCCAATTCAGGAAACTACTGTTTCTGGCTCAGATCCGAACCAGGAAACAACAACACCACTCGACCAAGCTTTCTGTGGCAATTTTTGAGACACCTCCGTGCAAAAACAGAAACTTTGGTTTTTTCGGACTATATCCACTGTTGACCTTCACCAAAGACTTATTACGTCGTCTACGTTTGACTGACTTACGGAGCCACACTTCCCTTTAATTCACACATCCAGTACTCGTCAAGAATCCGGTACTTGTCAAAAATCCGGTATTGAGCCCACACACTTGGCACTTAGATCTGATTCATTCGATACACCGCTCCTTAAGAACATCACTTGAGTCAAACATCAGAATATTCACACATCCAACACTTGCTGCATCTAAAGAATTCACATCTAATCTGAGGAATCATGTTCGAAGAAGATCTTTCAGAAACTACACATAACCCCATGTTCAGTTTGGACAGCTACCCCAACTTACCCAAGGAGTACAAACTCCTCAATTTATTGGGAGAAGGGGCCTTTTCTAGTGTTTACAAAGGAGAGCACGTGGAGACCAAAGAAGTGGTGGCCATCAAGATCATCAACAAGCTCAATCTCTCAACAAAGCAGTTGGCAAATATCAACAACGAAATCCACGTCATGAAGACACTCAACAAGTCGGGTGGCCAGGAGAATATACTAAGGTTGATTGAATCCTTCCACACCGAGGAAAACTGTTTTTTGATTCTAGAATATTGCGACGGCGGAGAGATCTTCAACAAGATCATTGAGTACACGTACTTTTCGGAAAACCTCACCCGCCATGTGTTCTTACAACTTTTAAATGCCATCTCTTTCATGCACCTGAGAAATGTCGTGCACCGTGACATCAAGCCGGAAAATCTTCTCTTCAAGAGTATTCCGTTAAAGGAACGGTCTGCAGAAGACTTTGCTGACAGTCTCCGCAAGTCTGATGACGAGTCTAAAGTTGACGAGGGCTCGTTTATGCCCGGCATCGGTGGAGGCGGCGTGGGAATGATCAAATTGGCTGATTTTGGCTTGGCAAAGCAGTTGAAGATCGACCCCGCTCAATCGGCGCAAATGCACCACAGCAATTTGAAGACCCCGTGCGGTACAGCTGGCTATACCGCTCCCGAGGTGATTCACTGTGGTGTGGAGACGACGAAAAGAAGATTCAAGAGCTTAAAGTCGAAGGCTAATTTCTACTCGAAGGCCGTGGACATTTGGTCTCTCGGCTGCTTTCTATATACTGCTCTCTGCGGATTTCCCCCATTCTACGATGACAACTCTGAGGCCTTGACCCGCAAAATTCTCACCGCCGACTATGTCTTCTTGGAGCCATGGTGGGACGAAATCCTGGCGGATGCCAAAGACTTGATTTCAAAGATGTTGGTGGTTAACACCAAGAACAGAATCACCATTGAAGAGATTTATAACCATCCATGGATGGCCAATGCCGTGCCAATCGAGTCGCAGAGTTACTTCCCAGAAAACTTCCTGACCCAATTGAACAGCTCCTCGAGCTCAGTTTCACTTACGCCAAGCACCCACAGCTCAGTGCGCAAAATGCCCAGCCCAATGGGTAAATCCAAGGCTTTGGTTTCGCCAGGAATAGCCATCAAGCAACTTTTCAACAACCCTGCTATGTCTCACGTGAACTCCAAACTGTTAGCACAGTATGCTCAGCATAAAAGGGACATGAATCGCATGGATCCGAAGAATGTGAAGTTTGAGGTGGGGACCTCGTTCAAGTCCAAGAAACCTACTCGTGTACCTCGCACGCCCAACCCAATCAACGTGAGCTTTAAAGATGTGTTTCAGAATCCCACATACAGTTTTGAAGACGAAGTGGATAGCGACGATTCAGACTTGCTAGAAGATTCAGAGATCGCTAGTGATTCTGATTTGGCAGACGACGATTCGGACTTTGGGGACGTAGCGTCTGTGCACGAGTTCATGGCAGAAGGCGATCTGCTTGTTGATGTTGCAAATGGCGAGTTGAAACACCTTTCAATACTGTCTACGTCATTCTCGTCTGCCTCTCTGAAACTGACCAACAACGAAGACGAATACGTTACGAGGTCATCGTCTATCATCAGCGGTGCTAATGGCGACTTCAAATTCACGCTAAATTTGAACGATCTGAACTTGCTCAGACGGCGGTCGTCGGTGAAGAGCAGCACTGCTTAGTTTTACTTGGGTTAGGTAGGTTATTTGTAATTGCATTCTGCACATTGCATCGTTTGTATATACATTTAGGATCTCTCGGCGGGCTTGACGTTGGCGGCTTGGGCAGGTTCGTCTTCCTCGGGCACCAAACAATCATTGGTCTCCAACAAGTCAGCCAACTCTCCAGACAGAGCCATCTGCTGGATGATATCACATCCGCCAATGAAATCAGAGTTTACATAGAGTTGAGGAATGGTAGGCCACTGGCTGTACTCCTTGATACCCTCTCTCAACTCAGGGTCTTCCAAAACGTTGTATGCAGCAAACTTCATTGGGTCAACACCTTGCTGGCCCAACATTTGGATTGTTGCTCTAGAAAAGCCACATTGAGGAAATTCGGGTGTTCCTTTCATGAACAAAACCACTGGCGAAGATTGGACTGCTTTGTCAATGGCATGCTTGACTTCTGTGGAAATGTATCTTGCAGCGAATGTTGAGGCAAAAGAGGGTCTGCTAATGGGAGCCTGTTGTTAGTAATCTTCATTTGTAATTTGCTAAAATCGTGTTTGAGGTTCCCCTAATTTGAGGTTAAAGATTCGGAGATAAAGAACTGAATTTGGGCCAATTTGAATTTTATATCCATCTGAAATTTCGCTGATGTGACTCAAGCGGTCTGTCTTGCAAAACTATCTCGACATTCACTAATACTCTTAAATCCTCGGATTGTAGGATGAAGAAAATCCATCGTGCAAGTTAACTAGCGGCAAGAACTAAAATTGGCGGCCATCATTGAAATTTCATTGCATCGATCTGCATCATCTTTGATAACTGATACTCCAAATAGTCACATGTAGATACCAAGCGTAGAAACAAACACAAAAACATCTGGTGACACATACAGATCTTGCAGTTTGCAAGAGAGACTTGTAGAACATTGTGGTGCAGAAGCTTACTAAGGAGAGATTTGATTGATCGTCGCGAGAAGTATCACGTGATCGATCACGTGAGCATGTGATTTGGCAGCTCAGATTTCAAGCCAGCGATTTAGCACGGCAACGGCCTCATTTTTATTAGAGTGATTTTTGTGGTTTTCCAGTACTTTTGTTAGAGTGTCTTCCATGTCCCAGGTCACGTGTTCCTCTCACATCAAGAGTTGGAATTCATAGCATAGATCAGAGAAACTTAAGATAGTCAAAAGAAGCTAATGAGATAATAAATTTGCTGAATTATCGATTGGGAATTGATCAAGGCACTTGAACTTACGGAAAACTTAATAAGATCAATGAAGACTATTAAATCAAAAATGTTGATCTTGAGATTTCGTGCTCAGATTATCAAGAGAATTGATTACCAACAAACTAGGTATTGAAATAATTTTGAGGTTGATTTTCAGAGTTTAAATAGTAAACTGATCTTGACATGTTGCATCCAGAATTCTAATTTCGTCTCAAAAATTGTCTATCAATCAGACAATGCTGTATTCTTGACTTTGAGTTCGTGTTTTTTCTAAGAAACCCATAATGATTTCATTATTACATGGTTATGAACACACTACACTATTATTTCATTATTTCATGGTTATGAGCTCACTATGGCCCGACAAGATATTTGAAGCAGGCACATTTTGCAAATAGATACCAAATAAAAGCCAAAAATAGCAGAACTACATTTAGACATCTTTCTACACTAGAAATTACGTATAACGCTATGTGCATAATGCACCGAATTAAAAAACACACAAAAACAAGGCAGCTCAATATTAAAGCTTAAGTGTATTCTATGTTTCGGCCAGAACAAAATTCTTAAAATAGACAATAGCGGAAAGTTTATGAAAACGGCGCGTGGCCTGCACTTGAAAAAGTGGCAGATGTCACATTTCCCGAGTTTTAGTTTGCAGAAGATGCAGGACAGCCCCTATTTAGATGCGTGCTATGCGGATATGCACATGTAGGTGTTTGGGGCCCGGATATAAGGGTTTAGACGATCGGTGATGGTGGGAGTTTTCCGTCTTTTGCTCACAAGTTGATATTGCAATGATACTTTCCATGCGGCATTGCATAAAGAGTGGACTCGGGCTGTAGCTGCATCTTGAGTCTCGGGCTAACTGCATCTTAAGACTCGGCTTAGACGCGCATTTGTACGCCGCAAAAGATTACTTTGCGGGCGGACTTTGTAAATCGATTCTGAATACTTGTTTGTGGAAACTATTCAGACTTAACTTCTAATCAATAAAACACAGTCACAATTCTAGAATTTGTCTTAAGTATTTGTTGAGTAACAATTTCTTTACATTTTAGGTGCACAATTCCATCCAAAAAGTTACGGCTGCAACAAAAAGCAAAGTGGCTAGCCTCATTTTCAAGACAGACTCCTAAAAAGAAACTTGGACCTCCAGATTTGATTGTTTCATGCCTCAATCTTTTAGCTATTTGATGCTGTTTCTATATTTCATGCTATGTGTCTACGCACAGAATATAGCCGAGCACAATATACACGAACACAATATAGCCGAGCAACTTCACACCAAAACATTTCTCAACGGATCATTCTACTCGCTCGGATTTTCCTTTGCAGTTCTGCTCAAACAATACGTGTTTGAGGAGACGGAGCCTTTTGGCGTGGAATACTTTGTGCAGATCGCCGGCCATGGCGGGTCACGTGACCAAGCCTCTCCCCGGCGGGCCAATGCCCACGCAGGGCCGGCATTCTCTCCACACGCCGCAAGTGACCCTTTGGAGCACATGTCCGTGGTGGACCGCCCGGCAGAAATACTTGATGGGTCTGCATATAAGACACAACCCCAGAATTCTGTGGCGGTAGCTTGTGCCATGGAAAACTTGCTTGAGCTTCGACTCCAGGAGGGTGTGCTACAGAATTCAGCAAATAGACCGGCTACCGTGGATGAACACTTGTTTCAGTTTGAAGGCGGAGAAGGGCTGGTCACGTGCGCGTGGAGTGTAAATGCGTACGGCGAATTGTGTCTTTATGGAAGCACACTTTTTTACCAATGTCATACTGGCGATAGCTATAAGATATTTGATGCTCCGGTAAGCCTGCGGTGTATGCCGGTACTGCTTGAAGTGGTGGAGGTAGTTGCGTGTGATTAGTGTACGGTATAGTTCTAAAGTTGTCTAAGTTGTCTAAGTTGTCTAAAGTTGCGAGTTAGGTTATCTAAACTTTTCACAGCTCTTTATAGCTCAAGAATATTTAGCATGATAATGCGACTTGTATGGTAATCTTTGAAACTTGTATGATGCTCTTTGTGACTTGTATGATCTTCACTGTTTATTGTGTGTGTGGTCTAGTGTATACTGTATATTGTGTGTGTGGTTTAATGTATTCTGTAATCGGTGGTGTACGGATGCGAAGCTGAGTGCTGGGATTGAAAGCTGGTGGACGGCCTGCAGCAAGACAGCAACAGACCCTTCGGATATTGTCTTGTTTATTGGAATGCCTTGTCTATTGGAATGTGCTGTGCCATGGGACGGCGTACGTGCATGACAGGTGACATGGATTTAGCATTTTCTACTTCTCGCACGCACCTCGCGTAAATTGCGCATAACTTATGTGCACGACACTTTACTCATATTGCAAGCAATACAACACCTTTCCTCGAAAGTCTCGAACGCCACAAGATACAATGTGTTACAGGCTGAAATTATCAAGCAGCCAAAAATGAGACTTTTGAAAAGTGCACGCCCCAAGAGCGGAGCTAATGGCCTCATGCGCGACCTGCAGGCAGAACTGGGTTCCCATTTGCCTAGAAAGCTCGTATTTCACGAGTCACTCGACGACAGTCCTGGAGCAGTGCCCTGCGCAGCCTTGAGTGCTGGACGGCCTCGTTTGGGTCTTCCTTTGGCCTCCAAGTGTGTTTTGTAGTGCTGCATACAGTTGTCCTGGCGGGCAAACCGGGCCGTGCACGTCTCAAAGGGACATTCATGGTTACGTTCTCCCGTGTGGGTGCGGTTGTGGCGGGCCAAGTGTCCCAGCGTGGTGAATGAGCGTCGGCATGTGTGGCATGTGTATTTTTTCCGGGGTGCCAAAGTGGTATCGGCGGCTTTGACGATGATGGCCGAGTGTTTGGGATTTTTGGGAGAAACTTTTCCTGCGAGCAATTTTCGATCCTGTGCTGACTTGGTGTTAGATGATGATAGAGAAAGAGGCGGAGTGAAGGCCGATTTGGAGGTTGTATTCGTAGGTATCCTTCCTATATTTTGTGGGGTTTCAATAATTTGTGGAATATTTTGTGGAGTTTCAATAATTTGTGGAATATTTTGTGGAGTTCCAATATTTTGGGGAGTTCCAATATTTTGTGGAGCTCCAATATTTTGGGGAGTTCCAATATTTTGTGGAGTTCCAATATTTTGTGGAGTTCCAATATTTCGAGTTCCAATAATTTGTGCAGTTCCGATATTTTGTGGTCTTATGATTTGTGGAGTTCCAGTGTTTTCTGGTGGTCTTGTAGTGAATACCGACGGCGAGGATGTACTGGTCAGAGGCCTCAGTGTGGGAGGTATAGATACTGGCGATAGAAAGTGGGATACATGCGGATGCAAGAGGCGGGGACCACAATATGGAGCCGAGGGTGCAAAAGCAGCGGATTCGGCACGAAGAGGTGAAAAGCCCGGCTGGCTGGCGTAGATTTCCGGACTGCCGCTGCCCTCGGAATTGGAATTGCTGGGTGACGGGTGTTCTGCCGGAAGATGGCTAAAATGGGACGGCGGAGAAGTGGTCACGAGGGAAGACCCCGGAAGGCCAAAAAGCCCCGGAAGTGGCTGCATGTGGTGGTGCCAAGGGGGAAGTTCGCCTTCCCGGAGGGACTTTACCAAGTCGACAAACGAGGGTAGATTTGCGTTCTGGCTTCGGGGAAGGGTCATCATGTCTTCGGATTGGAAAATGATAAGCTTGGGTGCAGGAGACGGAGAAATGCAGGGGACGGGTGGAGAAATTGAATGATTCCGTACTTAATTTGGTGATTTCCGCTTTAATTTGGCGATTTCACCTGATGTTTGGTACTTGTAATTAATAGGAGTCCGTTGGTATGTGTGAGTAGGATTCCGTTCTTTATGTATTGGTAGGAGTAGTTCAGTATGAGTCAATGTAAATGACGGATTTGCGGATTAAACTCAATCGAAGCTGGTAGCTGGAGAAGCCAAAACGGTCGCCAGAATGTCGGCGTTTGCTTGGCTGTGGCGTGGAATATGTGAGTCCAGCAAATCAGGACGTGGTTGGAAGAGAAGTGAGGCAGATATGCAGAGGCAGAGTGGACAAAAAGCAGGCGACGAAAAAAAAAAACGAGAAGTCAAGAGAAAGAAAAAGTAGGTGGCAGAGGAAAGTCGATGGGAGAAATGAAGGTGGTTTTGGTCGATAGCACGGGTCCAAACACATAACGGGGAACGCCCCTGGGTGCAGTACCATCGGCATCGCACATGTTCGATCTTATGCATGCGTGTAAACGAAAGAGGGATGCGTTGGTCAGAACCTTCATTGGCATGCGTGCAGGCACACGCACGCACGCATCGCATTCTGGCACGCACGCACACATATCACGACGCTTCACCACGTCACTTTCTGTGAAACCCCTTTCGATACACGCATGGCTACAATGCGCCGGCGCTGCTCTCGCTGTCAAGACCTGTTTTTTGGCGACAGCATCAATGACCAGGAAATGTGGGATAGCGGCATTTTCGCGCCGGGTGCCGGAATTTTCGTACCGGGGTGCATGCTTAAAGTAGTGGCTTCGGTATATGCAGGACGGAGTTTCCACAAGGTCTCCGCTAGCAGCGCGCCGCTCTGCGCCGCATTAGGCGCTAGTACATGGGAAAATTTCCAGAGACGTTTTCTCTCGCGCATATTGGTCAGTTGTTTCTGGACACCTTAGCGGCAAAATCAGCAGGGCCCAGAGCGGAGTGCACGCTGCACGGCCAATAGTACAGTGGGTTTTCTGCTGCTGCTGCGCGAGCGAGCCGCATGCCGAAGGAAAGAAGTGCAACGTGAAGCGACTTTGGAGGCACGCTTCGGGGCACGGCTCGCTTCCATGCACTGCCAGGATGTGTGTCTGACAGCGAGTGGTGCTTTGAGAGAAGTCATCTTTCGGCACCCTGCTGTAGGGAGTGTGTGCCGGAAGCGCGGCTGTCTCAGCCGTGGCATTTTGGGAAAATGTGCCGAATTGCGGTGCAACTTTGTGTCAGGGTTATGATGCAGAGCCACGAGATATCTGCATAATCTTAGCAACGCGACCGAAGCGAGACTCGTTCCAGGCCTTCCCGGTGTCATACGTTATCTTGCACGTCTGGGGGTTTTGAAGGTCATTTACGATAATTACTGAATTTTGGAGATGGGCTTCACGAAGTAAGTACGAGTAAGTATTTGCAAGTAGGAAGTTAGAAGAGAAGTAAGAAGTTTTTAGAGCAAAGACTGTGTCAAGCTGGCGATAATAGGATGCGTTATCGCTGCGCCTGCATCATGTTGACTGCCATTCTTCTAATCTGCCGTATCATCGGACCACTGAATAGCAAATACCTAGCAAATACTTAGCAAATCATTTACTTTCAAAACCGTAAACTACCATACTGAACGCTGCATTGCCATCCAGGCTACCAACCAAGGCAGGACAGATTGGTGCACGGAGGTATGATAACGTGACACCCACCACGTGACATATCCACGTGCAGTTACGTTCGCAACTTGCCGACTACTACTCCCCCAATGCAACGCAATATTCTTCGGACCGCCATTCTGGCCAGCCGTGGTATCAAAATCTCGACGACCCCCGACAATTTTGTCCCTCCATTCGTGCCGCTTGTTGCCGACGGTTTTTCCGCCGCCATCGGTAACACGCCACTTCTCCGGCTCCCTCGGATCTCGGACTCGGTCGGCCGCAACATCTATGTCAAAGCCGAGTACATGAATCCTGGCGGCTCAATCAAAGACCGCGCCGCCAAATTTATCTTGGACGATGCTGAACGCAAAAACTTGATCAAGCCGGGAGGAACCGTGGTGGAGGGCACAGCTGGAAACACAGGAATTGGATTGGCGCATGTATGCAGGCTGAGAGGCTACAAGTGTGTGATTTACATGCCAAACACTCAATCGGCCGCCAAAATCGAGACTCTTCGTCTTTTGGGTGCCGAGGTGTATCCTGTGCCTGCGGTGGCGTTTGACAATCCGGAAAATTACAACCACCAGGCCAAGAGACATGCCGACCGCCTTGACAATGCTGTTTGGACCAATCAGTTTGACAACATTGCCAACAGACAGGCGCACATTGAGAGCACGGGGCCCGAGATCTGGGCGCAGTTGGACGGTCGTGTGCATGCATGGACTTGTTCCACCGGTACTGGCGGTACATTCGCTGGTGTGACCCGTTATTTGAAGACCATGGATGAGCATGTCAAATGTGTGCTTGCAGATCCACCCGGGTCTGTTTTATACTCTTATATTCAAAGTGGCGGCAAGGAGATTATCCGGGGTGGCTCTTCGTTTACCGAGGGTATTGGCCAGGGCCGGGTCACGGACAATTTGCGCCCGGATATCGATTTGGTGGATACTGCCATCCAGATTTCCGATGAAAAGTCCATTGCTATGGTATACAGGTTGTTGGACGAGGAGGGCATCTATGTTGGAGGCACAAGTGCTTTAAATGTTGTTGCAGCCATGGAGGTGGCGGAGACGTTGCCTGAGGGCTCCAATGTGGTAACTGTTTTGTGTGATTCTGCTCACAAGTATGCAGCCAAGGTGTTTTCCAAGACTTGGCTTAAGGAGAAGAATTTGTGGGATTCTGTGCCTGAGAACTTGAGAAAGTATGCCAGTTTAGACTGAGTTACAGTGCCTAAGGACTAGAAAGGCAGCTTAATCCATAGATTGCTCCTCTAAATAGAATCTTATAGTACACAGTAAGTCTGTTAACAGTGCTACCATTTCTACAGGAACTGTTCGTATGTGCAGGTTATAACTTGAACATAGAACGATGATTGTCTTTGTTAGTTTGACAGCAACTGAGCTGCATTGAAGTACACCGCTTATAATAGTGTGTGATGAATAGAAAATAGGCGACGCATACCTTGGATGCAAACAACAGAAGGACTAATGAACACAGCATCCAAAGATGCAGGATTATGTGGTGCATTCCACAGCCCATTTGTTTAAGAGGCACTACTCTCCGTATATACACGAATGTTTTCTAAGCCTTCAAGTGTACTGATGTTCATATCATTACAGACATAAAAGAGCATAGTCATGTGGGTTGTGCCGAACCTCCAATTCTAGCACCTGGCAGAAAAACAGCCATTTCCGAATCTTGAGTGCATTCATGCTCGAAGCAGCTCTTAAGATTGTATTACCAGGCTGCGGCGGGCTGACAGCTATTTTCAAGCCAGTAGTACCTCCACTTTTGTGTCATATGCGTGTGGGTGTAAGTACCTGCAGAAGTGCGCACTCTGTTCAAGCAGCGCGCGTACACTTGTTCGGCAAGTGAAAATTGGAGCCAGTGCATGGTCACTTGCAGGAGTGAAAGAGGCTTTTTTGATGCCAATGCAAGTGAAGCATGCAAGACCCCAGCGCCAATTTTGCTAACATCGTAAGATTTTGAGTGTGTCATTTGCCGAAACGCACGTAGGGTTGAATAATTGCATTGAATTTTTGGCCTGGAATACGTCATTTCGGCAGGTTGCCGCACCCGTGGATATTTTTGCGTGAATTGCTTTTGACGGCCTGGAAAAGTGCCACACTTGGTCAAAAAAAATTTTGTAGTTAGAAGAGCGTAGTTAGAGTGATTTGCTTAGAGGCACAAACCTCTGTAATTGGAATAATCATGTGTAGGTGATGGATACGCAAAATCCTTAGCAAGTACAACCTTTACCAATTAGGTAACCCGAGAAGAAACGGTGTTTGGCAAGATGAGCGAATTACACAAAATAGTTCTTACCTGCAGCGCGGGCTTCAAACCACAGTAGTTCACATGCGGCTGTTCCAGCCAAATTAAGTAGTGCGCTTAGAGAACGACCTGTCAATTCTTCGGTCACCTTACATGCATGATGCAGCGCAGGGCTATGCGGGGTCCTTGTAGCGCAATACAAGTTGTGAAACACACCATTGAGCGGTAAAACTAGGTTTGTTCACTTAACTTTGAGAATATCGAGGAACTTGAGTCATCGAGGCTCCTGTAATATTAAATGGGTCACTAAATGGCAATAAACTAATGAGTCTTTATTGGCAAGTAAGACTTCATTTTCCGAAAGTCTAAAAATAGACTGCCCGCGAATCCCGAATGAATGACTTATTTAAGTAAAAACCGAAATCACTAGAGAAATTGCGGCCAGCGACTTTTGGTTGCAAGCTCAGGTCCGTGGCAACAGCCGCTGTGCATCAAAAGTTGAGGTATGTACTTGCTGCAGGTTTTTGTTTCTTGCATATAAGGTTTGTCCGTGCGAACTTGGGTGTGCCCTGAAACTCTGCAGACTATTGCAACATCAAATGCCGATATGCATCAGCCTCGATTTGCTATGCGTGACGCTGTCAGTTATATGTTGTGTTTACCAGCAGGCGATGAGCACGAGAAAAGTTGCATTTCGAAAAGGTGTCAAAGTAGAGGAGAAGAGTTTCTATGATATTCAGATACTCAGGCTTTGAGCCTAAATTTGGTTTCCTAGATGTTTCGCTGTCAAGCTATGAAAAGGAGATGCTAAATATAGCGAGCCAACTCGGCGAAGATACTGTGCCTTTGAACTAGCATACAAAGTTGAGGTGGTATATAAGATTCACAGCACATTGCATGGAAAGTTGAATTGCTTACTGAGTATTAGTGCGAGTCGCATAAAGACTGAATTGTTCGTTTCGCACTTTTTTATTTTGCACATCTTTATTTTGCAGAGGAATTACTTCTCTCACTTGCATGAATATGTGGGTTTGGTGCGCGTAGTTGTGAGGGTCTTTTTGCATGGAAAGATGCTTCTTTTGAAGACTGCGATAACTCCAATTGGCAGCTTCTTGAGTTGTGAGGTAGTTTTCTAAGGTTTTTAAATCGATAGCTGATTCAATCACCAATATGGATATTTTTTGAGTTTGTTCAGTCATGCAGGGACTTTTGAACAGAAAACCCCTATGTTATCTCTCGTTAAGACCCTGACTTGATATTGGTGGCTGGAATGCCTCCACATGATGTTGAGCCCTTTGATTTGTTAGCCCTTTGACTTGTTAGCCCTTTAATCTGTGTTTCAATAATTAACCATCTATTTTATGATTTCAGGAACATTCATAATAGTGTTGTCACCCTCTCTCAGCTTACAACTTACTATTAGCATTACAACTCACATCATTGTCATGGAGTGCATAGTGGTACCCAAACGGTTTCTCAGGCCTGCACACAGTACCAGAGTAACTTCGCAGCCAAAGATGGTCACGTGCCATTAAACAGACCCCAAGCTGTATTTACAGCTAAAATTTCGGGCTTTTTGCGAACAACATGATTTTCCAGAGAATTTGAATCTCACATTGAAGCCAGAGAATGATTTTATCGATTCTCGGATTGGAGGCAAATCAGTATTTCAATCGGTGAATATGTCAATGCTCAAATCGATACCATGGGGATTGGATCTTTTCATTTATGGTAGATCTTCATTTATGGTATTTCCCGACAACCCCAAAGATAGACGCCATTATTAAGACACTTGACTCTTCAGGAATCTAAAAAAAATTCGGAAGATTCAAGCTAATGCGTTTAATAAGACTGATTTCCCTAGATTTGCAGTCAGGGGTCGTTTCCACCAAAACAACATAACAATTGATGGCTGCCAAAAATGATATCACCCCCTATTCCTGATGCCTGCGAATTTACTACAATTTCAGGGTCAAAGTGACTGCATATACTGGAAATTCTTGACTTTTCAGTTGCCTGTTTACAGAACACCCATACATCAGCACACTAAATTATGCACACTAAATTATACGCTCGTGCGCTTCCAAAACTCACACTACCTTTATGCTCATCAGACACCGCGCACGAAACCCGTGCCTCCTGATCCAGTGTGATTCACAGCGTATTTTTTTCAGTTTTTTTTGCCCCAAGATTTCTAGTCTGCCAGAATCCATTTGAGTACCCGCATTTGACGTTTCCAGGCATTCGCTTAGGTCATCACATCCAACCGAATCCAAGTGAATAGGCCTTTCATCGTCTTACTTATCTTATCCGCTTAAACTCAGAGGGTTTATTGGTTACAAATATCCCGTTCAAAAGTGCACCCGTGAACAAAAAGTACTTTGCCCTGCATCACTTTACCGACATTTCATTTCGTCCGAAAAAGCATCTGGATTCGCAGAATCTTCTTTCATCTTGCCAACAGATTATATACAGCGGAAGGCAACATTTCGGCGAAAGCATCGTGATATCCCAATTGTTCTCTTCCTTTCAAAATGGACCAACAGATCCAACAGGCTGTTGATATAGCATTGAGCGGCACTGCGGATGCAGCGCTCAAGTCCCAGGCATACCAGTTCATCAACGAAATCAAGAGTACGGAAGAAGGTTACAAAACTTGCGTGGATCTTCTTCTTGCGTCTTCAAAGGCAAAGATCAGTGATGGATTAAAGTTCTTCATTTTTCAAGTCATCGAAGAGAACATGGAAAAGTTGAGTGAGCAGCAATTGTACGAATTAAACAAAAATCTCTTTGACTATTTGAACGATGTTATTGCCTCCAATGAACAAGACGCTTTTTACTTGCGGAACAAGCTCTGTGACCTCTTCGGTCGTCTTTTTTGCTACGTCTACCCATCGCTCAACACGGAGTTTTTGAAAATCTTCTTTGGACTTATCCAATCACAAAATCTTGTTGCATTAGACTTGTACTTGCGTGTTTTGATTTCGATTCACTTTGAGGTGGGCGACAAGTTAATTGCCCGGGCTAAAGACAGCCAGGAAAGAAATAACGCATTAAAAGATTTGATTCGAGAAAGAGACATGTCGCCATTAGTGGCTTCGCTTAAGAACATTCTCCAAGAAGTGAAAGACCCAGTGATTGTTGTTAACGCCTTGAAAGTCGTTGGTCAATATATAGACTGGATGGAGATTCTGTTGTTTGTGCAAGACGGTTTCCTCAGCACCATTTACGACTTTTTGACTGTCGCTGATTTGCGAAACCAGGCATGTTTGACGCTCATTGAAATCATTTCGAAAAAAATGCAACCTGCAAACAAGCTACAGTTTATTAGCTTATTGGATTTGACCTCACTTATTGGCTCTACGTTGAATGATGATGATTTGGATTTCACCGAGAATCTTGCAAGGCTAGCAAATCAAATCGGTATTGAGCTCACAATTGTCTTGGAAAACGACGCCTCGCTAGCCCAGGACATTAATGCGCAGCTCTTCAAATTGTGGCCTATTGTTTTGAAATTATTGGCCCACGAGTACGATGATGTATCGCAACAAGTATTTCCGTTCATACAACAATACTTGATCGTGTCCAAAAAAGTGCCCAGCTTGTCTTCAACAGAGTTGCTTTCCACATTGCTCGAGAACATATTCCAAAAGATGAAATATGATGCAGACTCCGATGGCTTTGATAATGGAGATGACGACGACCAGTTTGTGGAGATGCGCTCTAAATTGAAGTTTTTCCAAGACACGATCGCCGCTTTGAACCCTCATTTATACACTGAGATGATGCCTCGCATAATCTCCAGCTCCATTTTTGAAAATGAATCAGGACCATGGATTCAAGTTGAGTTGGGACTCTACGAATTGAGTAACTTTGCAGATTCCTTGAAAAACAATCTCATTAACGTTCCCAAGGCTGAAATCTCAACGTCCAGACCTTACCAGATGGTGCAGGACTTTTTGGTGAAAATCATTAATAACTTTCACTTGATCAATCATCCAAAAAATCAATTAGCTTTTTTCGAGTTGATCATCCGTCACTTCAGCACTAAAAACTTTACTAATACCACAAGCACCAACATGCAAGAATTGATTCTCAAAATCATTGAATTATTCTCTGACTTTGGCTTATTCAATGGAATTGAAAGCGTCAGATTGCGATGCTGGTACTTGTTCTTCCGGTTCGTCAATGCAACGAAGCCGAAATTGAACACATACTTCTTGGAAAACTTGTTGATGAAAATTCAGCCCTTGCTTGTCATCAAAGCTGAGTTGCCCACGCGCGATGAAGATGATGACTGGGTGGAGAACGGCAACTTCAACAACCAACTTTACTTATTTGAAGCATTGGGAATGCTCGTGACCCTAACCGAATCTGCAGAAACATGCGCCAAATCTGTCGACATTATGTTCCAGCCACTCTTTAGCAGCTTGGAGGCATGTATCACCAGAGAGGACAAAGACGTTAATACACTTATTCCCTTGCAAACGCATCATCTGTTGATGGCCATTGCTACCATAATCAAGGGCCTTGACACCCAGACTCCAGGGAAGTCCGAGACGCTTAAAATGAATCTGGAGGTGGTGGTGAAAATTGGAAACGCGGCGCAAGTTGTTCTCATTTCTTTGGAAAACTTCAACAAGTTTGAGAGTGTGAGAGATGCTGCTAGATTTGCCTTTGCTCGCTTGGTGCCAATTTTGGACGTGCAAAGCTCTGCTCACCTCAGCAAATTGGTATCCTTAATTTTGGCTTCGCCAAACCTTAAAATACTGGAGTTAGGAGATTTTGCAGGCTTTATTGGACAAATGGTACACTTGTTCAGAAACAACGAGACAATATTTCAGCTTTTGAATGACCTCTTAACGCCAATGATTCGCAAAATTCAAGAAGTGTTACAGCTTGAAGATGAAAACTACCCCAATTTGGTTCGTGAAAAGTTTGGTTTGAAAAGAGCCTTGTTGGCGTTTATCAGCATTCTCGTGATCAACAATCAGTTCTCATTACTCTTAACTGAGACCAACAAAAGCATTTTCCCCAGCATTCTCAACTCTATCGTGGAGTACTCGTTAGACTTGACAGACACCAACACAACCAAAGCGGCCATTGTACAACTAGCCAATGTCGTTAGCGTACTCGGATGCAAGAACGGAAAACTCTCGGACGAGAAAGACAAATTTGCTTCGACAGTGGCAGCCGTGGAGGGCATTGACGAGTATTTGATGGAAAGCGCCGTCAAGATCTGCTTCGAAGGACCATTTCAGAACCCGGAATTTGACATTTCTGATGCACAGATTCGAAACGTGGCTCAAGAATTATCCACTGTGCTCAAAACTTACCAGCTGCGCCTGAGCCAGCAAGAGTTTGCCAATTTTGTGGGCACTTACTTGTCCAACATGGGATTGGCGCAGAACATTGCAAATGATTTCTGCACCAACTTGGTGGAGTTGGACGCCAAGCAGTTCAAGAAGTACTATATTTCATTTTTGAGCGAGTTGAAGAAATAAGATATGAAAGGAATCGTCAGTGAATTGAAGAAGTACATCCATTGAGCGTGAAGAAGTACATACATTCTAAGTGAGTGAAGAAGTACATACATTCTTGAACGTGAAGAAAGAGTTTACAAGTCAGCTGGAGAAGGAAATGTCAGAGAGTTGAATACGTATGTATACAACAGCTGACAAATGAGTTGAATAGTATGTATACACGACAGCTGACAAATGAGTTGCTCAACCCCACTGCCAAGATTATAGGATTTATCCATTGCATGCAAGCCATTATTCGTAGTTCAAGCAGATATCAAAGTGGTACTCGGCGAGGCCTGTGTGCAGTACCACCTCTTCTCATCTCATCAAAAAATCTCAACGCATAAAACTCACCACACAGCACATTATGGACAGCATGGACATCGACCTGTACAAAGACGAAGAGGAGTTGCACCTCGAAAAGCTTGTCTTCGGCGACCAGTCCGGATTCGAAGCCAATCTCCGCAAAATCGAAAACCTCTATGAGTATTCGGACTCCGACATAGAACACCACGAGGTCGAATCCCAGCTGGAAAGCGAAGATCCCTTTTTCATCGACGAAGCGGGCGATGAGGCAATGGACATTCACGTGGACAACCCCAGCAAAGGAACCGCCGCCAGCGGCTCACAGCTACTAGACGCCTGGCACGATCTGGACGACGACAACGCCTCGGTGACTTTGACCACCACACGCAACAAAAAGCTCCGGGAAACTCAGCAAGAGTCACACATTTCTGGCGGAGCATACACAACGAGGCTCCGGGCGCAGTTCGAAAAGATATACCCCAAGCCCGAATGGGTGGAGAAATGGGAAAACCCCGAGGACGGCGACAAAAAGCCCTTGGACGATAACGAAAGCATGTCAGAAGACGAAGAAGACCGTCTTGTAGGCGCCAACACCAGTGAACTTGCACTGCTTCTCTCCGCCACCAGCAAATTTGTGAAAACGACACAGCGCGTTCTTCCAGCGCAAACGATCGACATTTTGCGGCTTAAGGACGCCAATTTGGTTCGCCGGTCCAAGTCCGGAATCCTGTCCATGCATTTCCACCCACACCATCCATTGTTGATGACGGGAGGACTGGACCGGACGCTCAGAATCTATCAAATCGACGGCAAGCGCAATGCCTTTGTACTGTCGATCCACTTCAGAAACTCGCCCATCGCCATGTGCCAGTTTTCCTCGGCCCCGGGCTCCAGTTTGGTGTATGCTGGAGGAAAAAGACGCCATTTACATCGCTGGGACATGAGTTCAGGAGATGTGGAGAAAATCACCCGTTTGTACGGCCAGGACGCCAACCAGCGCACGTTTGAGCACTTCAAGTTGTCGCCACAGGGCCGCTATATTGCCTTGAAAGCCGAGGGCGGCTGGGTCAATCTTGTCAACGGCGTAACCGGTCAGTTGGTGCGTCCGCTTCGGGTTGAAAACGCCGTGGCCGACTTTGAATTTTCCCAAGATGAAAGCGTGCTTATCGTATCCAACGTGGCGGGAGACTTTTTCGAGTTTGACTTGGAAACGGGCCTGGTTTTGAGAACATGGTTCGACAAAAGCGCTGTTGCCGTCACCAAGATCGCCATTGGCGGCGCTGGCAAATGGATTGCCGTGGGCACGGAATCAGGAATCGTCAACATTTTCCTGAGATCGACGCCCGATGCAGAACCCACGTTTTATAAGGCTGTGGACAATTTGGTCACAGCAATCACGTCCTTGCGGTTCTCCCACGACGGTCAGATTTTGGCGGTGGCCTCCAAAGATAAGAAAGATGCATTCCGCTTAGTGCACATGCCACTGGCCACGGTGTTTGCCAACTGGCCCACCAGCGGAACTCCTTTGGGCAGAGTGTCTGACGTTCAGTTCACGTCCAATGGCCAGATGTTGGCCATTGGAAACGACGTTGGCAGAGTCACGTTGTGGCGCTTAAACCACTACTAGCCCAAGAGAACAATTTGCATTCACATTTTTGCTATGTATAATACAGGAGCATTACACATTGCCAGTATTCTTTATTGTAACCCTTTTTCACTCCCTTGTAAGCCATACCCAATTGTGACTCCATCGATTCTTCATTGTTCTTTATTGAGTCTTTAATGTCCCTCTATCAAGTCTTCATTGTGACTCTATGAGTCTCTATTGGGATCGTCCGTAGGCTTTGAAAAGCTCAAATGGCCCGCGTTTCCTTGAAAAGCCACTCTTGTGCACGGGTTTCTCCCATGGCAAGTAACTTCGGGCCAAACTCACTCCAGATGCTCTGGTGGTAGTCATTGATCCACGCCTTCTCCAAGGATGTCAAATATTTGATGTCAATGAGCTGCGTGCAGAATGGCACTTTGGTCAAGTACTTAAAAGCCAAGTAGGTGCCGTCACCACGCGTCTTCCCGGGAGCCCTAATCACCTGGAGCTCGCTTTCTACCCGGAAGCCGCATTCTCCGTCAATATAGAACCCGGGCTCATCGGTGACAATCGAGCCCTCTTTAAAGTAGTCTTCTGTACTGGCCCCTCCTGCGGTGGTCAGTATAAACAAGGGCCCTTCATGAACATTGCCAAAGGCACCAACACCATGGCCTGTGCCGTGGTTAAAGTCGAGCCCTTCATTCCACAACGGCTGCCTTGCATACGCATCAAGAATGGTACCCGTAGATCGGGAGTTTGCGGGAAAACGGGCCATGGCCACGGCCAAATGTCCCTTGAGAACCAATGTATAATGCTTCTTGTCAGCAGCACGCAAATTTTCCGAGCCGAATTTGTAGGTCCGTGTGATATCAGTCGTTCCCTCCAAGTACTGGGCGCCGGAGTCCAAGAGGTACGGAGTTCTAACGTCTATGACAGAGCTTTGCTTTTCGGTGGGCGCATAATGGATGATGGCGGCATTGGGTCCCGTGGAGGAGATAGTCTCATAGGAAAGACCTTTGAAATTGGGGAGCCTGGAGCGGATCTTGTAAATCTTCTGAGCGGCCTCATACTCTGTGACCTTTTTCTTTTTCTCGAGAAGCTGATGCTCCAACCACGCAATGAAGATAATAAAGGCAATGGAGTCTTTGGATTGCGCAATCTCGGCGTTGAACAACTCGGTGTCGTTCTTCACAAGCTTCATCACGGAAACAACGGAATTGTACACAATCAGCCGCTTGGCATAGGAGGCCGGAATGGAGCTCACCAACGCATAATTGCACGAGTCCTTGGCAGGAAGCACAATGCGAACATGTGGACTCGACACAGTCGCCTGAAGCGACTCCAAGTCCCCATAGAAGTCCGAATAGCGCCTAACCAGCAACCCAGATACGTGGCGCAAATGAGAGCCCACGGCTGCCAACTTGGCGGGGTCTGCATACAAACACACGCCGTCAGGGCCCACCACTGCGTACGCAAAGAAAAACGGCGAGAACGGGATGTCAGAGTCAGCCCGCAAGTTGAACATCCAGCCCACTTCGTCTAGCGCCGTGACTACCAAGTGGGTTGCACCGGCGTCCTGCATCCAGCACCGCACCCGTGCAAGTTTGGAATTGCAGCTTTCTCCCGAGTAGGCGGCCGCGAGTGAGTACACCGGCTCGGGCGACCGAACAGGCCGTTCCAGGCCCCATACAAGATCCACCAAATTTACAGCGGCAAGCGGCCGGAACGTAAACCCGTGCACCACCAGTGCGGCCTCAAAGTACTCCCCAGTCAGGAGGCTGATAAGCCGAGGATCGCATGCAATGGTGTTTGATACGCTGCTTTTGAGAGCGGCGTCGATGGCAAACTCCCGCCAAGTGGCGTATCCCGCCACCCCCTGTTTAAGAAGTTGCCACTCTTTTGAATCGAGTTCTTTCTCCGCCTGCAAAAAATACCGCCCGTCGGTGGACAAAGCTGCTTCACCCCTTAATTTCGAATCGGCCAAAGTCACCACACAAATGCCGGCACTGCCTGTGAAACCACTGAGAAATTCCCGCCGTTTGTCGGCCAATGCGGTGTATTCGGATTGGTGTTCATCTTCGCTGGGCACAATATAGACAGCGATTTTGTGGTCTAACATAAGTTGACGAAGCTCCTTTAGTTTACTACCGGCGGAACGGTCGCTTTGCACAGAAGGCGGATATGGCAATGGCTGCAAGGGCTCATTATCCAAAGGTTCGTCTTGAGATTTCCAGGGGGGGATTGTTTCAGGTCGAGACTTCCAGGGGTACGATGTTTCAGGAGACTTCCAGGGGGCAGATGTTTCAGGTCGAGAATCCCAGGGAGAAGATGTTTCATTTGAAGACAGGGAATTGCCTACACATTGACGCCGGGAGAGTGCAGGTAAGCAATTGGAAAGTTTCAGCAAAAGACCGGGTGCTGGCTGCAGTTTTCGTGGAAGAAGAGGCTGTTTCTCCATTTGTTGGTGTAGTAAATTCTGTTGTAGTACAAGATTGTGGGGATACGAAGCTATGTGCGACAAGCGCACTCACGTGATCATTTACCTCACTGTCACTTGTGATAGTTTGTGCACGGCACGACCACATATATTTCGTGAGATCTGAAATGTCATATAACACACCAAAATGCCTGTCATCGGAGCCCCGTATGTACCATTTCGCCACGGATCATATTTATATTCATTTCTTGCAATGTGCTGCTAGCAATGTTTTCTTCGGTTTTTTGGTCATTTTCGGCTTGTATCTACAAGTGATATTATGTTTGAAATGTGATATTATGTTTAAAATGTGGAATGATAATCAAAACCGATGTTTCAAAAACATAAAACAAAACGGCGATCTCGGTTTCAACCCTGTTTTACCACGGTTCTATTGTTCTCGTACAATCAAAATCTGACCTCCTGATTTTATTCTGATTTTGTTGATATTATCTGATTCTTACCCAATTTCCTCATTTAATACTAACCTAAAGAAAGGGCCACAACCGTTACAGAAACCCTGAGACGTTTCAAATGACGCCCGCCTTATATCGTGTGAGAAAGCCTTTTTTCTGGAAAAACTTCTTTGCTTTTTTTGCCGTGACGGCTGCTCCAATCGGTGTCTACTGCTACACTTGGAGTGTTCTCAGTAAAGATGAGTTCTCCGATATTCCTATTCCTCCTATTTCCGACGAGGAGTTGGCCAAGTTGAAGAAGGAGTACGGCTCCAAGTGAGCCTCGTTGTATATAATAAAGAATGGTTTGGAAGTTTTAGAATTTGAAAAAGTGTAGAGGAGATTATTGAATGTATGTAAATGGAATATTGGAGTTCATGTCGAGAGATTTGACTGAACGGGTCGGGAAATCAGATTGGAAGTAGTGTGCTGGTTAGGAGAGCGAAGTGCTCAAGGAGGAAAGATGGTCGATACCATTCGCTATATCTCTTATATCCTTTCTGTTCATTGAATATCCTTGAATTTTTTCTGTTTGATGAATCTCCTTATATCACTCTCAGTTCATTAATTCTTGAATCATTTTCTCTTCGTTAAATCTCATCCTATCTTTGTATCTCTGATCGTTTGTCATTCATCGATCCTTCCAGTCAATCAGAGCATCATCGTTCATATACGTTGAAACCCCACGAACAGGATAGGGTGCAGGGTATTGGCCAACCTCGAAGTCTTCGGCACTCCCGGAAAGTCCAGAATGGTCCCTATTGGTATTGTGAAGAGAATCCATCGACGAACCTGAAGATAGTTTCCGGCCACTTGGATGTAGTAAGTCAGCAGAGGAGTTACTCCGTGAGTCTGCCAGTTGCGTCTCCAAGCGAGCCATGGGGTCTGGAGCCCTCTTGAATGTCTTGTTCACGTCATCATTGAAAGCATGGTTGCTCATTTCACGGCGAGCGGTCAAAGACTCCACCGTCTGAGTTCTGCCCGGTGCCGTGATAGGGGCATAGCGGTTGGCCGTGCTTTGGGGAAAATGGGCTGTGTCGGGCGAGTCGTAGCCGCCATAGTCCACGTTGCTCATGAATTTGTTGCGGGGACCGCTTTCCTCAAATGGGTTGTCGGTTTCTGCCACGGAGAGATCCGTAAGACTGATGTTTTCGGCACCGAGTGGCGGCTTCCGGTCGTATGCATCTGGCTCAAATGGGTTATTCCTGTCGTAGGAGCCGATTTCGTATGGATACTTGCGCTCGTATGCGCCAGCTTCGAAAGGATTTGAGGGCTGTTCATCGTAGAAATCGTGGCCTCGGTAGCTCTTGCTCTGGGCTGGGTTCAAGAGATCAAACGTTGATGACGAAGTCAAAAGAGGGTTGGCTTGAATATCTTGCAAGTTCATCACACCCTCGTCCAAAATCTGCTTCTTAGGCTTGTGGTTTCTGCGCACCAAGAACCGTACCTTATCATTGACAGAACGGTAGCAGTATGCCTTGAAAGACTTGAAGCCTTGGTTGGAGATTTTGACCTTGACTGGAATAAAGAGCAAAAGAGCCGCCACGAAACTGAGGAAGAAGAATAGAAATATGGCAATAGACAACAACTGGAACGAGAGAATGATGGAAAGCCGCAAGTTTGTGTCTGCAATTGAGCGGATGTTGGCCAAAATGTCGTTATTGGCCTCTCCGCCGGTGGCGTAGTATCGAAGGGTCATGAAATTGATCACCTGACGTGGCAAGTCCGCCACGATGATCTGCAACGCATCGTCCAACTGAAAGTATATGAAAAAACACGACCACTGGAAAAAGCCCTCCTGCTGCACCTCGTGGAAAAGACATTGGTAGTTGTAGCTGCGCACGGCATAAAAGAGCCGGGAATAGTTGTTGAGGTATGCAAGCGCTATATTTCGGGTGCGGTAGATGTGAATACCCCACGAGATTTGATATGCCAAGAGAAGAAACCGAAAAAGAATGCACCCTGTGAAAATCCACTTGGCGATCTTGTATTCGTACACCTGGTATTCTGAAGACGACCACCGGTGGAATATCAAGATGGATACACACGTGTAAGTATCTGACGCCAAAATTGCAAGTGTAAGTATCACCAAAACCCATACCCAAAGATACGACATGACTGTCCAGAATCGAGTGTTGTGGAAAGCATCCACCTGGACAATGTCAAAGGTGGAATTATCTAGGTTTTCTGACTTTTTTTCCGTGTCAAACATGCTGTGGAGGATTTGATAGGACTTTAGAAGTTCTCAATGTATTAAATATGAGCCTGTTTTGAAGAAGGCTAATAGCTGCTGTTGTAATTTATGTTCTTATAGTGAAATTGGACTGATTTTATCGTGGAAAAGCCTTTTTTCTGATTTATGCCTCGGGGAAAACGAGGAAACCAACGATTCGACAATATTTTGGGCGGGAATTGATATCCCGACTTCTTGGAATTGAGAAGGGGGAAACTGAAGCTCCAAGAGTTATGAAACAGGGATGAAACAGGGATGAAACAGGAGTGAAAAAACCGTGATTTCTAAGATCGCGTCAGCAGTGCAGAGGCAGTTTGAGTCTAATGACGTGAACACAAAGTCACAGTTTGAAACAATGATGAAACAATCGTTAGTGAAACGTATTTGGATAAAAAGTAGTAGATAAAAAGAGCGCTGCAAGATCGGTGATCTGCGCGAGGCGTGTTTCAAGGTGATGTGCTGGCTAAAACTTGACACGCACCTGAAACTAGCCTGAAACAAGCGTGAAACACGTGGTTTTCTTGAGAGGTAGGAGCCGGTTTTGTTCAGAAACACCTCCGATATTCGCCGACTGCTCGAAGATCACACCAGAACAGCTTCTTCTTGATCTATAAATAGATCTGAGTTTGGGTACTGTATACAACATGCTGTATACAGCACGCACATGCAACTCTATCATGCCGTGCACTGATTATTCGTCTCCATGTATACTAAAACTAGCGTACTCCCTGTCTATTTATACTTGGCCAACAACTTTGCAGCCTCCTCCTTCAAATCCTCTTCACCTCCTTCGCTGAGCGTCTGCAACACCTCCATGCAGGCAGCCTTGGCAGGTGGCCGGTACATAATTAGAAACTGAAGCGATAAAAAGCCAAGTTTTGACCGGGCAGGGTCTGCACACAACGACTTGATTCCCTGGACCATTTCCTTGTTGAGCCACGGCAAGTCACTCAACAAACGAAGAAAGATTTTCCGGTCTGTAGGCTCCAAAAAGGGGATCATAGCGTCCAACACCTGCTGTCCCCATTTGTCGTACAACGGCGTCGGCACCTCAGCCTCGGAAACCTCTTTCTCGATACTCTCTCGTAAGTCTGCCACGGAATCCGGCTCGTTCTCATATTTGGAGTTCCATTTCTCCGTCACTTCATCCCGTACTTTTTGCTCGTTTGCTACCTTTTCATTGTACCATTCTTCATTCAACCACTCGATGACCAAGTCAATTCGCTCGTGAATGTTCACCAAAAAGTAGTCAAACAAAGCCTTTCTGACCAAGTCGCTCAACTGTTCTTTGTGGGCATGGTCTTTAGGGTCTTTGCTATTGTCCACCGTCACCATGCCTCTCGTGGCCAAACGAGTCAACAATATTAGCCACGAGTCGGATTTCCACGAGCTGATAGCTATCTTTGTCAATTCTGCACTAAAAGAACCGTCTTTGGTTTCTGTGCTAGCTTCCTCCTCGGATGCGCTGCCTTTATCGGCAAGCAGGAAGAAGTTCTTAACAATGAGGTTGATGTGCTCCTTTTTCTCCTGCAACGATAGCAATTTGGGCGGGGGAAGCGTGTATGTAGTCTCCGGGTCAAAGTTGGCCTCGTTGTCTTCTTCGTCATCTTCTTTCTTTTCTTCAAGACTCGTGGCGTTTTCAGCCTTGACCGAGCCGTTGTTGTAGGCGGTATTGCCTACTTTGGCATCGTTGACTTTGATGTCTTTCACTGCGTCAATATACCGGGAGCTTATCAAGTCAAGAGCTTTGGATAATTTAGCCACGGGAGCCCGGTTCAATGCCGAAATTGCCATCTTCACCAAGATGTTCTGCGGAATGGTGGAAAAGTCAAATTGGTTGATTTCGCTGGTAATGTCAGTCAAGCAGTACAAGTTCTTGTAGTCCATAGTCTTGATTTTCTTGGACGGGTTTTCAAAACCCTCGAACTTCCTTTTGCGGATCTGTGAGTCTTCGGCACTGCTTTGAATGATATTTTTCTTTCGGATGTCGTCTCCCTTGGCCACCAATTCAGACAATTTGCGGGAGGCCGAAGTCTGGAATTTGGGAGGAATGAGTTGCAACTTAGTCATGTAGCCGAGAAGAACACGCAAAGTCCGGTCTGTGTATTTCCTGGCCAACTTGAACGACTCCAAGGACTCGTAGTTGGACTGGAGCTTGGAGTACGGGTCAAAGCCCTCCAAAATGGGAAGAAGCCGTTCAGTAAACTGCCGTTTTCTCCTCACCAACATCGACAAGTGATTGAATGTGGCCGTGACCAAAGGCGACACCAAGATATCGCTTGTCAATGGTTTCAACACCACCGTCAATAACGCATTAGCTTCGCTTTCCATAAGCTGGCCTTTGATGAGAGAGTGGTTGGGGTTCACGCGGCTGATTGAGAAGTACTTGTTGGAGTTGGATCGCAGCTGGTAGTCAATCACCACCATCACAAACTTTAGAAGCTCCAACTTGCACTCGATGTTGCGGACGCTGTCGTGTTCATGGTCAAAAGACGAATCAAAGGGAAATTGCGTGTCACATTTGGCCACCAAGATGTTTTTGATTTCGGTGACGCCCGTCCACACGCTGGCGGCTCCGCTGCCGTCATTTTCGGCCACGTATCTGAATGCCAACTTGAACACGATAATACTGACGTCTATGATGTTTTTAAACACCTCCAAGTCTCTAATTTCAGCCAACACTCGAAGCTGCGGAAGAGCATCCAACGCCAATTCGATTCGGATTGCTGGCAACACATCCTTGTACGTAAAGGCTTCTTTCAAGTAGTTGGCACACCAGCGTTGAACTGCCAAATTCGGGTTTCCGGAGAGGTTGAGAATTTGCTTGACAACCTGGGGAAAAACATCTTTATTGGAAAACCCCAACTCACGAGCCTGGTTCAATTGGCCAATAATGACTGCGTCATCGGGCGGGGCCGATGGCGGGGCGGCTGAATTCATGAGTGGTTGGGAGGATGTTTCTGATGAGTGTGGACATGAGTGAGCAGAGTGCGCGCACGTGCGCGCGATCACGTGGCCAGCATTTGGGTGTGCTTTGGATTTAAAATCAGGTGATTGCCGTAATAGGTCAGATGATTGCCTTAATATGTCAGATGATTGTGTAGGTCTGATGCTTTGAAGCTGCCAGTAAAAGGGAATCAAGTGGAGATTATGTGCAGACCCACTGAAAGAATCGGATCACGTGATCAACACCCTAATAAACAACAGATGAGTTTTATGTCAAGAATCATTGACTTGGTTGGAATTGGGAAAAATCTTTTTTTGGATTCGGATGTTATTTCCATCCTCTTAATTTGAAATAGTGGAGTTCTCTAGATATTTGATAACCTGAAACAGACTGGTGAGATGGTCGATGAACCAGATGTGACGAAATAGATTGATGAAAGAGATTTGATGAAAGAAATTTAATGAATTGCATTATTAATAATTTGATGAAAAGTCTTGAAGTCGAATTTGAATAACAGATTTAATGAAGAGATTTGATGAACAGATTTGATGAACAGATTTGATGAACAGATTGATGAACAGATTTGTTGAGGCAGATGGTTAATAAGTGGACTAATTGAGGATTCAAACAAAAGTAAAGAGACACACAGAACCCTGAAATTTTTTGAATTCCAATGTTCCAGAGGATATGATAATTTAGAAACAAATTGAAGCATATGAATGTTTTGAGGCTCTTAACAATTAGAGACTACCAACATTATAACTTCTAAACAATCTGATATTCTGAAACAACCAATCCTGAAACATCTTCAAATATGAAACATCTTCAAATATGAAACATCCTCAAATATGAAACATTTTCAAGTAAGAAACATCTTCAAATAAGAAACATCTCTAAAAAGACGAAACTAATGCCCTATTGTTACTCGCTACCCCATTAGGGGCTTTTGCAGCCGCGTTGGAGTCGCGGGGAGACCATCACGTGACACGGATCTCTTCCTTTTGCTCTGCTTATCTTATCTTCACTTTTCACCCACACATTTCATTTAAACAATTAACAAGCGAAGAAACTTGACGAGTTAAATTTCCACAATTTCTAATTGTGTGGCTGACATATAGAAACTCGGAATTAGAAGGTTGTATAACGCCTGTGATTTCCCCAAAAGGGCTTCCCATCATTCATTGGAAATCAACTACGCTGATATCAATTACACTGATTAAAATACTTGAATCGATTGCTTTGCTCGAATCGATTGAATCATAAACCGATTCACTTGAATCTTATTGTGGCTGAGTTGTGTGATCTTGACCTTGAGGCCTTGAAAATTACCCACAAATTACTTTGAAAGGATAAGCTTCATCATCCAACTGCCAATTGTCATTCCTTCATTACCTTTCCAATTTTTCTGTCCTCCTAGAAACTTCCTCTTTCTAGAAGATTCCTCTTTTCAATCTTCATAAGTTGCCTTGATTAATGATTATGGCGTTGACGAAATCTGCTCCTCTGAGCTCTGAAAAGTCTCCTATCAAACAATCTCTAAGTCCAGACTTGGCGGGAACTCGAGCGAAAAGTCCCATGAAGCCACCCCACAAAACACAGGTATCCATTCATGAACCCAAAGAGACAGAGGCTTTCTCTCATGAACCCATCAGATTGACTTCTTCCGATGATAAGAAAGTTGACGAGTTTTCAGGCTTCGAAGCATCTACAGATACAGAGGCGGAGAGTCACGTGATTGCAAAGCCCACACGAACGAAATCCAAGCGGTCATCTTCTGCTTCCAACGATGCGTTTTTCGAGCGTGATCGTTTCAGAGCTCGTTTCCGGACTTTCAACAACTCAACAACTGATGGCGTCAGACGTGGCGCTGCCGAAGATGTGTTCAGCTCCAGCGAACACGCTGGCCTGCCTGATTCTAGTCCAGAGAAACTCCATTCCGTAAGCGAGTTTGAAGATATTCTGTCGAAAACAAAGAAACTCGAGATCGAGGCATCTGCTGTCTTTTCTGATCCTGCAAGTGAGCATTCTAGTGATTACAAAGGCCACGTGAGGTTTAATGTGCCACGACTGGTGAAACCCCTTGTGCTGCGCAAAACGCTGCCGCAAACTTCTTCCAATGCTGAAGGGCTGCGTTCGGAAGAATTGTTTGATTTTGCATACCCACGGAAAGAGAGCATTCCGCCCTTGGCCAGAGATTCTCGGCTTTTCCCCCATTTCCCCGTGATATCTGATTGTGCATTAAATCTACGATACATTCTGGTACAAGAACTCTCCAAAGTGTTCGATTGGTATTTCAATAGACCGCTTCCGCCCACGAGCCAGATGTTTCCCTGGCTTCATGGCATCCATGCCGAAAACTTTGCACAAAAAGCCTTTTTTGCCCGTTTAGCGTCCGGGTGTGATATCTCGACAAAACCAGGAGGTGCTCGGTTTTTGATGTGCCTCGAAACGTCTTGTGCTAAGCCGAAAATGGCTCGCGTGGTGCGCAATACTGTGAGCATCGAAGAGCTCCTTCAAAAGGTGGAGTATTCAAGATTAGAGGTTATGGAGCAGATAGCGGAGCTACTTGCAAGTTTGCATTTGCACAACCAAGAAGAACCTAGAATTTTGTCCACAAAAGACGACTTAGTGGATGTTCTCGTGGCAGACTGTCTTGGCACTGGCTTCATGCCACAATTTCTCGATACAGACCCCGAACGAGGCATCTCCCTCCGAAATTTCCACATTCAGGTGAACAAAGTTGCTAGATGTGCAGATTTTGTGGTTTACTGTGCCGATAAACGGCATGAAACTTGCAAATGTAAGTCAATATCTCGACTTCTCCGTGTCGCGCAGCTTGTGGAGGGTAAAAACAAGGCGAAAGACCACAAATTGGACTTCAACGTGTTTGTATTGAATTGGCAGAAGTCTCATATCGACGAATATCCTGATCTTTTTACGGTAAGAGACTGCTCTGCCATATTCTCAAACCACGAGGGCGTTAAGAAAACACAGCTTCTTCTCTACAGCATGATTCTTCTTAAGTCAGATACGTTCTCTTCCTGGGATGCAGATTTCCAGGTGAAGGAAAAGGTCGAGAATACCAAAATGTCTGCAGCCACCAAGCTTCACCTTAACGTGTGGCTGGGAAATGTATGGGACCACCAGATAATGTTACACATGTTGAAAGGAGCCCTGGAAGCATACGCTGAATTTAGCCCGCAGATCCGTCTCTCTTCTCAAACGCATATTTACTGTGATCCCGAAAGTTCGTCTTTGACCAAAGATAGTCAAAATACGTGGGGCCCAAAGTTGATCTCAACATTGCCTCCCCCACGCAGCCACTGGCAGCTCTTTTTCCATTGCCACAATGACGGCAACTTTCCCAGTCAGTCTGTGCTCAGCGAATTGCTCTTCAAGTATACAATCACATCTCGAAAAGCATCAGAGGTAGGAGATGTTCACCATTTGGAGTTCCCTTCGTCGGGCTCGGTGGGTCTCGGCGATTGCCGACAGGAGAATCTCATGAGCATAGTCAACACATGCAAACTTCTCTTTCTTTACCTGTCTTCTGTTGGAGAAGGCAGTCTCGCTGCGTTGATATACTGCTCTGACGGCTACACTGAGCTGTCGCTCTTGGTTTTGTGCTACATTATGTACGCAGAGAACGTACCTTTGGAAGTGGCCATGTTGAGACTCCATTTAGACTACGGGAGACCGTTTTACATTTTTGGCACCGATGTGCAAGTTTTGCGAAAGTTGGAGGTGTTGCTTCGCAGATACAGTCCCGCTCGAGTGGGTGCTGCTAACGTGAAGTGGTCACAGCTCGAGACAATCTCCAATCAGGAAATAAGTGAGATTCTTTTGTATTCTCCTGGAGCTGCTAAAAACAGGCTCATTCCTGCGAAGTTGAAGTTGGGGTATATTGCCAGTGACTCGGAGTCTTCTTCGGACTCTGAAAGCGATGAAGACGAAGTAAGCAAGGAGGCCATGGAAAACCGCAAATGGGTTGAGGACGTGGAAGGATCCTTACCATCACGGATTTTGCCCTATTTGTACTTGGGCTCTTTGAAACACGCAAACAGCCCCGTCTTGTTGAGCAAGCTAGGAATCACAAAAGTGATTTCTGTCGGCGAGCAGTTGGACTGGATTGGTGGATACAAATTTCAGGAAAAGTATACTGTGGCTAAGGAAATTCTACAGGGCGGTGACATTGAGATGATCGATATTCTGCCCAAACACAGCACTCTGAAGGTATCTGTGACATCAGTTATGAAGGTGAACAATCTTCAAGATGATGGGATTGACGAATTGAGTCGATCACTACCACGGATTCTTGAATTCATCGAAGACGAGTATCAGCGTTCCAAAGGAGAAACACGGATCTTGGTTCACTGTCGCGTTGGCGTTTCCAGATCGGCTACAGTGGTCATTGCAGAGGTAATGCGTCGGCTCAATTTGAACTTGCCCAAGGCATATTTGTATGTACGAGTGAGGCGGCTCAACATTGTTATCCAGCCGAACTTACGGTTTATGTATGAGTTGTTTAAATGGGAGGAGAAGGTCCGCGAGAAGGTCCGTGGGGGAGGCAATCTCCGGGTCGTTGATTGGTTTGTCATGTGTCAGGAAATTAAGAAATTGAACTTGCCATTTTTGAGAAGCTAGCGGATAAGCATTGAGGCTGGTCTATTTCGGACGGTCAAAGAAGACGGTTTACGGCTTTCAGAACATTGTGTTACATTTTGATGTCTAGAAATTCATCTGAATGCTTTTATTGATGTAGCTTAATGCTATCTTTAATTCAAGCATGAGCATTGACAAGACAATATTCATAGCCATTTGATTAACACAGACTTCATGTTACTGCCTGGCAAAATGCTTGTGAATGTTGCAGCCATTTAAGGTTAATTGTGGGCCGCGCACGCCCATTTTTTCTACGACTTCCACCCCTCACACTAAAGCATTCCATATCCACATCCCAGACACCAAAGTACTCTGCACGACAATTAATTATCTATCGCTTTCATTCTCTATAGCGTGAGATCACAAGTGCAACTCAATTTTAGTCATTGTGTTTTTTTTTTTTCGAATATACAATTGAAAATTTCCTGTGTTCTTGTCCATATAGTTGACTCATCAGACACTCTCATTGTCACTCAACCATCCAAGCAAAGCGGTATAATAGAAAAGCGCCTTGGTTTCAGTATAAAACAGCTTTTTTAGTTCTCATTTCGAATCAATACTGAAACTCGTGGTCTCGACTTCTGCATTGATACAATTCTGATACAACGTTTCGGATCTGAAACACAAAACTTGAGCAAGGAAGCAGTCTTTTTTTCCAATTCATTGTGATCGGTTTCAAAAGACCCAATTCACTCGATACACTTCACGAATATCGCATCCTATCCTTTGACCTCAACAATAGATTTCCTATCCTTTGACCTCAACAATAGATTTCCTATCCTTTGACCTCGACAATAGATTTCACCAAACACGGAAACATTGCGCAACATAATGGCTCTGAACTTATTTAACGACTCGGCTATAATCGATGCGTCCATTCAGAACCAAGAAAGTGGCCCAAAACCAAGCTTGGAACCCGGAAACGCACTCTCCAAATTGCTAGATTCCGCTATCGCCAACGCTGCACGTGAACTGACACCTGAACCCGAATTGAAGTCGGAATCCACATCGCCACGATCAATGCTTGACTTTGTACCAAGAAACGACAAAGGCCGTTCTCATGTATACACTATTGAGCAGTTGTTAGCATTGCGACTGGATGCTAGTGTGTCCACTTTTGACACCAAAAGACTCCCGGGCCCTGCGTTCTTTTGTACCAAGCAAAAGAACTTCCACGAGGCTGCTCCAAAAGCGAACCATGGTGGTAAGAAAGGCCGCCGTGGAAACCACTCTCAGTACACACAAGGTTCATCCGATGGCCTCAACTGGGAGCGAAAGCCCGCCGGTTTTTTGAAAAATTCTGAGATTGATGACATGTCGACGGAAAAGATTTCGCAGCTTTTGGGCGAAGCCCCGGATGAGGACGCTCCTGACTGGGACAATCCAAGTGTTTCTGGCGACATGCGCCTATCCATGGGTAATACGGTAGAAGAATTTGAAAGGTGGAAGCAGGAGATGCGCCGTGAAGAACGGCGTAAGCAAGGCGATGACTTTGATGATGCAGAACTGCACATCTCCAATGAAGTTGACAGTTTCTTTTCTTTTGTCAAACCCAAGGAAGTGACTCAGAATCGGGCCGCTCCATCTTCATCGGTGAAGCCCTCGGACTCCAAGAGCTCGCGATTCTCTTCTTTCTTTGGCTCCAACTCTGGTCCAAACACGCCAGGTGCCCATGCAGTGCAGTCTCCTGGGGCTCAGTCACAGAAGCGAGACGTTGAGAGGCCGCCTTCGACCGCCTCTGGAGACGGGCAGTCGTCGTCACTGCGATTCTTCCGCAATGAGCCACAAAATCCTGGCTCCCGTGCTTTCCATGAGGAGTCGAGCTCTCAAGGAACTCCTGTCATGCAAAGACAAGGACCACCACCGGGAATGTACCCGCAACAGTTCCCTCCGCAAAATATCAATGGCAACTCGCCTGTGCCCATGGGAGCAAATGGCCCAATGAGAAGTGCAGGTGCGCCTCCTCCAGGATTGCAGCCGCAACCAAATACAGGTATGCCATATATTCAGAATATGGGCGGAATGCCGTCCTCCACCAACGACTCTTTTTTCATGTCTCTACTCAGCAAAAGAGAAGGAGGAGATTCAGGCAAAGATGCAAGCCAGCCACAAGCGGAAGAGAAACCACAGATCAATAACTCCAGAACGTCTGTGCCTGGTAACAAGGGCCATCCAAACGGCCAGCAATACTACCCTTATCCTGGACAACCAGCACCCGTGAATATGCAAGGCCCTCCACCAGGGATGCATGCCCCACCCCCGGGAGTGTTTCCTCCAGGAATGTATCCTCCTGGCATGGGGCCACCTGTGGGACGGTTTGCTCAAGGCCAAGGCCCAGTGGCTAATTCTCAAGGGCCCGCAAATGGACAGGCCAAGAATGAGATGCCTCCATGGATGATGTATGGGCCTCCCGCTGGCCAGTTTCCACCGGGTTTTGTTCCGCCTCAGGGGTTTGACCCATCCTTTGCCGCTTCACAGAAGCCAAAGAATTAGAGGGGAGGACGAAATGAAGCGGGAAAATGAAGCGGAAGATGAAGTGGGAAGATGAAATGAAGCAAGGACGAGAAGTGTGGGGCATATTGGCAATGTATTGTTAAAATGCAAGTGTTTTTACTCTGCATCATTCGAAGGAGCCTTGCTTGGCAAAGGTCGGCTCATTTCAACAGAGTGTTTTCATGAGCTTGAGTATTGGGTACTGTTATAGCGCGGCTTTGTTCACAGCGGTTCCGAGACAGTGGCAAGTGGAGGCACCTACGCATTGGGCATGACATTCTGTAGATGGAATTTACAGAGTCAGCTACAAAGTCAGTACATACAAAATCTCAGGACATCACATGGAAGTCTTAGATGGAGTTTGCAAGGATTTACGGCTATGTAGAAGCTACAACATACAATCTCAGTCCTTCACATGAAGTGTGTAGACGATTACATTGTTTCTTGACTTCAAATGCTGAGGGTTTCAAAATAGTAAACTGATGTGCTTTCATAGAAACTGATGTGCTTTGATAGAAATTGATGTGCTTTGATAGCAAATGATACTTCCTTCTCACAATTAAACAATGACCTTTTGATTTTTGTATGCATGGTTAGCGGAGCACTTGCGCCACGGAAAGCAATAGATTCAACAACTGAAGATGCTCGTCAGTTCCGTTGTTCAAGCGACGATCGGCCTCAAATAATAACTGCGCAACGGCGTTCTTCTTGTCCGAAGCAAGCGTGTCGTCGAGAATGTAAATGTCGTGAAGCTGGTCTGCAGTTTGCTGAGCACTCCAGCCCTGGAGAATTATCTCCTGTGTAAGCAGCACTATCAGCAGCGAATCGCCAGCCGCCACGGTGGAATGCACGCGGTCAAGCAACGGGCGGTCCACCACTCCAGCCACTTCACATACCATTTCAGGAGTGATTCCCGGCACCATGGCGTCGGCAGCAAACGTGGCGCTAAGCCGTGCACACGACTGCAAATAGGTAATGGCCTTTCTCAAGTCACCATTGCTCACGGCTATAAGCTGGTCAAAAACCTCGGGAGTCAGCACGTTCACGGCCTCCACGTCGGCTATATACAGCAAGCGGGCCAAGGCATTGGCGGAATCAAGCAGTTTGAAGCGGAATTTCGAGCACCGCAGCGCCAAGGGGTCAATGATGCGTGTGATGTAGTTGCAAATCAAGCAGAACCGCGTGACTCCCGAGTAGACCTCCATTGTGCGCCGCAACGCCGCCTGTGCATCATTTGTCATGGAGTCAGCCTCGTCAAGCACAATGATTTTGTAAGGAGGGCAAGGGTAGTTTTTCAAGTCGTCGGCGGAGGCGTTGGAAACGGTCAAGCGTGCAAAGTTCTTGATTTTCTGGCGCACAATGGAAATGCCTCTTTCGTCCGAGGCGTTGAGCTCCAATACACGCAGTTTGTAGAGTTGTGGGCCGTACAATTGCTTGGCCAACGCCAAAACGGTGGATGTTTTTCCTGTTCCGGGAGGGCCGTAGAAAAGCATGTGTGGCAAGTTTGCCAGTTGCAAAGTTTTCTTGAGCACTTTGACGGCATGATCCTGGGCGGCGACGTCGTCGAGTTTTTTGGGGCGGTACTTCTCGACCCAGGGGGTGTGGTCGAGTCTTTCTTGAGCGTACAGAGCCATGTATGAGTAATCAGTCACAGAATCAGAATAGTCTTAATCAGAATAGTATTCAATAATCAGAATAGTATTCAATAATCAGAATAGTCGATAATCAGAATAGTCAATAATCAGAATAGTATTCGATAACAGAATGGTATTGTGAATCAGTGAAAAATGAGAATAGTATTCTCAGTCTATGATATTCTTGTATTGTAGTCTATGATTCTTATGGACTGTTTCAAACAAGATGAAGATAAGTGAAGGGTAGTGAAGAAGGTTCGTACCTGATAGTTTGTGGCTTGACTATCTTGTAATGCTAGGAATTCTGGAATAAACTGATTGTATCAATTTCAGAATCAATCTCTTTATTAATTGTACCACTTGTAATTAATACACTTGAATAATTAATTCACTTAACTGCGTTCTCAATACTTCACTTGATGTAGAAATGCTTCCACTACTTGAGATGTCTACGCGTCGCGCGACCACAAGAAACCCGTACATCCGATTTATTGGGCATAAGAGTCTATTTGATTCCAGTAAATAAACAGCCCAATAGTAATTAAGTTATCTGCTAAGGATCTTTGTGGTCCGAAGATAACTTCAAAAGTATTCCAGCCCGCGATTACCTCCTAAAAGGCTTCGGCAGTGCCAGAGGTCTGTGGTACTGCATATAATGCCGCTTCCAATCCAGCGTGTTTTCGTTGCTGTTCCAATCCAACGTTTTCACTGCCGGGCGTTTCATTTTTAGTATGTAAAATTGTGTTAGTGATTTTTTTTATAATTTAGGTTCGGACTTTTCGGTTGTGGGAAAGTTTTGTTGTAGACAATACTTGCAAAATGCTGTAGAATGCGCTCGAAATTGCAAAATTCAGATCACCACAGAATATAGAAGAGAAAAGACTAAAAATTGTAGCAGTAAGATTTGAAAGACAAATCACAAAGGTAGAGCTTGAGATAAAACAGAATTAAAGCAAAACAAAATCCCAGTTTCCAGCTCAAGCAAAGCTTAGTTACCATTATATCACATCTTAATCATATTTGAGTATACCCAGTGATCTTTAACATATTAGTGGCCCCCAAACTCAAGCCCGGAGCATCATCACCTTGTATAATCACCTTGTTTAACATCTCTATTTCATTGTTTATCAAACAATCTCTTTAATCGTTTGCCAAACAATCTCTATTTCATCGTTTGTCAGTTCCTACTTTTCTACACTATGAAGTATTAAGTATTAATTAGAACAGCCTCTTGGCCTGTATTTATTGAACGCCCACCACAGACAACTCCAAAGTCCATACCCGGCGCGTATGCACTTTCACCTTGATCTTGTCGCCCAAAGCCTCGAGCGTCTTCAGCCCAGCGGTATTAATCTCCACCTCCTCGCTGGACCACCAACATTTTCTCGCCGGCTTGCGCCAAAACAACAAAAGCTTGGTATGGTTCGAGTCTGCCTGCCGCTTGGTCCGCGACAATGACCTGGAAGCCGCCCGGCTGGCGCTATTGGCCAACAGCGCAATGCGAGAGCGAGAGCGAGAGCGTGTGGAGGCATTTGACGACACTGGGCCCAAAGATGGCGACTCGGGCGGCGACGCTTGTTTTTCCGTGCTGTTGAGCCGCACAAGCGACAAAGACTGAATCACACATTTTCCCGGCTCCATGCACCGGTTGCCCCAGTCTTCGTACTTGTCAAACCCAGACGAGCACAACATATCGAAAAGGTGTTGTTCAGAAGGCCCGAGCTTCTGCACCGTGGTGGCAGGCAAGGTGATATCATAGCCCAAGCCGGAAAACACCAGCCGGCTCTGCAGCAAATTGGTAGCCACCTCGATTTTCATGTGCTTGACATCGTCCTGCGTACACCCCACCACGGGCGTGATCACGTAGAAATCCAAATCTTCACGTAACACAATAATGGCCGGTTTGTTTTGCAACACGGACGCGGCCGAGTCTAGCCTGTTCATGGATGGCGCCGGAGCCAACGCGTTGTCATTGAGGTCGGCACGTGCTTCGCCAAATGTCTGCAAGATGTACTGAAAACAGTCGGGGTCGAAGTTGACAAACACAATGTCGTCTTCGGTCAAATTGGTAATCACCTGGCCGTTGAAATCCAAAAAGACACCGTTGGGAAACAAACTCAACAATATGCTTTCAGGCAAGCTCATTAATTCGTCGCGAGTGATGCTGAAGGGTTTTCCTCGGATGCTGAGGTGGATTTTGGAGTTCAAATCGGCGGCATTCTCTTCATAATTGAGCGCCCCGGAGGGCAAGTCCTGCGTGACTTGCGTGACGAGGTTTTCGGCCATCCCTTGAATATGGCCTTGTGGTTGAAGGGGGAGTGGCTGCGCAGAGGGCCTTTCGCCAGATACAAAGCAGTTCCAAAGGTTTCCAGCACCTTCAAATTGTCGGTGTACGGAGTATGTGCAGAAGCGTGTAGATCCGAAAGGAGAATGGGTTTGTGCTGTTGTTTGAGATATATGATGTTAAGAATTTGTCCAGTTGCTGGCGCGCGGTCACGTGAAAAAAGTCACGGGAAATAGTCACGAGAGCGCTATCACGTGCCAACATCCCGCACACCGCTCCCATCCAAACTAACCAATCTTCGTCTTGTGTTCCATGCCTTGTTCTGGCCAGTGTGGCAGCAAAAATACTGTCGCCATTTTCTCTGCTCCTGCAGAAAGAGCAGACCCGGAAGAGATTTGGGGCAGCGACGACGACGACATTTCTCCATATGCAGACTTGAAACGTGCTCATGTCAATCAAGGTTATCTTGATGGCATCACACGGGCTCAGGAATCCGGTTTACAACAGGGTTTTGACGAGGGGTATCCGGATGGAGCAAGGCTAGGAATCGAGGTTGGCAAGATTTTGGCCCAGTTGAATGACGGTGCACATTTCAGCGAAGCAAAGAAAGCTTTGAACATCACTAAAGTTTTGGATAAGCAGTATTTCGATGAGCAGCTTAATCTTTTGAGAGACACACATCCTCTTGTGGAGCAGTGGGGTGGAAAAGGCCAGTGACTAGTGAGTTAATCAAAATAGGCAGTTAGTGGAAGCACGAGTCTTACGTGCAGTCTCTTCCAATATGCTTATTTGCCAGATAAACCTATAGGCGATCCAATTTCCTGGCTGCATCGATGAGCGGTGGTGATCATGACCTTCACAACCTGCAAACTCATCACCGGTGCAAAGGCATATCTGCCGAAATCTCTGCATCCAAGGCTTCATACTGCTCTGCAAATTTGCCTTGAAAATGACTTCTGCCTTTACACCATTCGAGCCATGCCTCAGAGATCAAGTATTGTGTTTCCTGAAACATCACATATTCCTCAAAACAACAGCTCTTGATGAGCCAGTCCTTGTTGAGCTGCTGGAACATCTCTTGCTTGTCATTGATTATGCTTTGACGGAGCTTGACCAACTCACTCCCTTTGATATCGACATCGTCTTTGGATAGTTTCTCGTGGCGGGCCTCGTTCTCCTTGATGCGCTGCTGAAGCTGCGGGATAGTGTTGATAGAGAGCCTCTTGGACCGTTCAAAGAGCTCTTGAAGCGAGTATAAGTAGTCCAAGTAGTTTTTAAACTTCTCCAATGTTTTGGTGTTGATCGTGTAGCTGTCGTCTATGAGAAGACTAGAGGTCTTGTTGAAGAACGCCGACACATTGACGAGCGAGTCATTGATGGAATTCGAGTCATCTGCATTGAGTGCAGAAAACACGTTGGATGGGTCGGTATCTTTGTGCGGATACAAGTTTTCGTCTAGCTCGGAAAACTTCAGAAGCATCTCCACAAACTTGCCATTGTCAAAAGCAATCTGCTGCTGCCGCTTCTCGTACCTCTCGACCAAGAGCACTAGTTTGGTCCATATCTCTATGAGACGAGGAATATTGGCTTCGGCGTTGCGCCAATTGAGCAAGAACCGCTCGCCCACCGACGGCCAGATGGAATTGATGAAGTTGGTCAGAATCTTCTCGCCCTTGAACTCCAACGAGTAGTCAACACGCGCTTGCTTGCGCCACGAAGACAAGTCGGTGGGAACCGAGAGAAACGTCACCACTATGGGTTCCTGGCGCAACACTGGGTGTTTCACAAGCTGGCTGAGGAAACGGTGCAAGCCGCGTCTTCTTCGCTGCAAAAACTGCGAGTCGGGCGAAGCACCTACTGTTAGTTAGTATTCAAAAAGACAACAACAAACGGGAATGCGAGCAATACATACCTGTGAACTTTTTGGGCGGGAGGCCGGGAATCACCCGGAATGGGAACTTCTTCAAAAGATACTCGAGGAGCCACACGAAGTCCAGGTAGCGGCGCACCACTTTCTTGACGCCAGCAGCTCCGTTCATGCCCAACTTCAAGTCGTGAGTGATTGCGTAGTTGATGTGCTTGAAAACCAAGCCTTCTTTTTCGGGAATCTCCTTAATGGCCACGGCATCGTCGCCCTGCACGAGAGGCTTGAACGTGTCACGGATGGCCAGAATATGCTTTGTGATGTATGGCACGTCGTTGACGTGGAGCGACTCGGGCACCGTGGTGTTGGGGTCAATCAGGAGCGCCGAGTGGTCCAAGAAATGGGCGTCGGCATCCAGCGTAAGCGGGTCTGCCAACGGGTCAGAAACGTGGTCGGAAACGGGGTCGGAGTTATGGGTCACGTGGTCCGGCATCACGTGATCCGCCAACACCAGCGGCTCCTCGGGCGCCAGCAGGAGGAGAGCCGCCGCCCGCTGGGGCAACGCAGGGAGCACGGAGTTGAGCTTGAACTGGAGCGACACAAAGTCGGCGGAGCCGGCCTCGGCAATCTCCATGGCCAACAACGCCATCACGTGATAGAAGTTATTTTCTTCGCTGGCGGGCAACAACAGCTGGTCGTACAAGATGTCAATGATTCGGGATGCCTGGAAAGGCAGGATCACGTGCTCCGCCACTAGCGGCGCAAAAACATACGACTGCAACTCGTTGACGGAGGTCACGTGGCCACAAAGCTGGTGGGCCAACTCCGTGTACTGAGTAGGCACCTTGGATCGGATGTCTGGATGATGTTTTGCTGACGTTTTAAATTGCAGAGACCGTTCAAATTGCAGAGATGGTGTTTCAAATTGCAGAGACGGTGCTTCAAATTGCAGAGACCCCAGTCCAAATTGTAAGGACGGAAATTGGGCATTTGAAAAAGGCGCTGGCTGGCTGTTGGCCTCTGAAGCCCATCCGTTTTCGAAAGGGTCGTCTCCGTAGCCGCTGTTCATGTTTTGAAGGGGTCAATGGGTAGAAAATGGGGATATAGACGGAAAACGACGAAAACAAACGGAAAAACAACGGAAAAAAGACGGAAAATAACCGGAAAAAAGGCCAGAAAATAAATTCTAACAGGAAGTTTTGATGCTATGCAGGCACTATGTGCTGAATGTGTGGCGGCAGGAGACAATTAGCGTGTATGCGTTGATTAGAGTTGGTGCTTGCTTCAGCGTAGAATGATGTGCGGATTGCGAGGAAACACCCGTACACCACGCTTACCCCGGGTGTTTTCCACCTGTGTCGAAATAGGCAATTTTTAGAGTAAAACCTTTGAAAGAAAACGGCAATGCGGAAGTGAGGGATTACACACCACCAGTGGCATTCGCTTGCGGAAATATGCCGCCTGGCCCCCGCCACGCCCCGTCTTTTAAAATGTCATGTGCACAAGAGCACGTGATCGCGCCCACGTGCGCGCCGCTTATCTCACCGCGCCCCATGTATTTCTCCTAAACTATGAGTTTACACCACAAAATCGCCGAGTTTGTACAGCTTCTGGACCGGACGTCACTAGGAGTGGCCCGGCTCAGTCCTGCATGTGTCCGCTGGCGGGTAACCGATCTTTTTTATGTGGCGGTTCTCCTTGTGCTCTACCCGGTGGTGTACGATTTGCAGCCCTTTCAAAGGCAATTTGTTGTCAACGACTTGACCCTCCTGCACCCATTTGCTGAAGTGGAGCGTGTGTCCAACACCCAGCTTTTCGTGTACCTGACCTGGATTCCCTTGGCCGTGGTGTTTGCCGTGGCCGTGGTGGTGTCCCGTCCTGCACACAAGGCCTACGTCGCCTACTCCTCTGTGTTGGGCCTTTTGATCTCCGTTTTGTCCACCAGCGTGCTTACGGATGTACTCAAAAACCACTTTGGCCGCCACCGGCCCGATTTTTTGGCTCGTTGTGTACCGGCCGCCTCGGCTCCGCTCAATGTCATGGTCTACGCTAAAGACGTATGTACCACCGATAATTTGCCTCGGTTGATGGATGGTTTTCGTACCACTCCATCGGGGCACTCGAGTATCTCGTTTGCGGGGCTTTTATACACGTCGCTTTGGTTGGCGGGCCAGTTAACGGCGTCTAGACCTCAAGCAGGTGCTTTACGCTGGGTGTTTTGTTTTTTGCCCACTCTTGGCGCCGCTTTGATTGCATTGTCCCGCACTGAAGACTACCGACATCACTTTGTGGATGTGTTTGTGGGGCTGGTGATTGGTTCGGTGGTGGCATGTTGGCTGTACTTGCGGTTGTTTCCTACTTTGGGCTCCAAAAAGTGCTACGAGCCCAAATTGTTGGTGCCGGAGCCCGATACCGAATATAGCCCTGTGCAATCAGTGTAGGGAGATTTTGGGTTGTTGGCAATTTAGCTCGTCAAATGATGGGTAAAGGCTTTTTGGACAATTCAAGGCGACAAATACGGAAATGAACTCTGAATTACGAAAACTAGCCTGAATTACGGAAATGAACTCTGATTTACGAAAACTAGCCTGAATTACGGAAGTGAGCCTGAATCACGAAAACGGCCTGAATCAAAAAAACGAGCCTGAATTACGAAAAACTTCGATACGTTTCATACAGACATTTTATGGTGGTTATGGAGTGGTGCTGACGAGATAGATGTGTGCAGGACTGGCGTCCACACACATTGTAAGGCTCCATCGTCGTCGTGACACGGTCAGCAAGTAAGTGACCCTACTTTCCATTGTCAAAAAGCCAGCAGCCCAAACTGCCTGTTCAGGCACTTGGCACGGAATGTGGTGGGCAGTTTATAAATAGACATTCCAGGAGGCACGGGTGCGGCCACGAGCACATGTCGCGTGCACGAACATTCTCCACGACTCCACCTTCACTACACCATGGCGTGCCCCCTTTACTGTATTCTCTCAGCAGGCACAGTGCACTGCATTCCCGTGGCGACATTCACAGACACGGATGAAACGCCGACAAAATTGACCCGTTTTCCCGCCATCAGTGCCGAAAATTCTCCCTCGGCTCATGGCCCTACTACTCCTGAAAAGACAGCGAAGCATCTTTCGCCCAAATCGCCAAAACACGCCGAGCTACCGTCGTTGTTGAAAACACGCAATCTTCTATACACATTGAACAACCCGTCGCTATCGGATCTAGAATCCGAGCCCAGCCGGAGGTTATCGGAGAGTTCGTTAAATCAAGACGAGGATCTCACGCAGGATGAGGAGTCCAAAAACGGAAATGATAATTTACAGAGTCTACTGGCGAAATCCGTGGATTCTATACAGAAATCTGCCAAGCACGATCATGGCCGTGTTGGTCTGAGATCAGACGAGAGCGGAGATAACAGCCCCAGCGGAGATAACAGAGAAACCATTTCTGGTTCCATCCACAGGGATTTGAAAAAAGTCTCCAAATCCGGCAGTGGATCCGCCATGGACTCCGACTCCGAAGGCACTCGCCCCCAGGAGATGCCGATCGGCGCCGCCGTCGAGTCGGAAGGTCCCGAAATTCTGGCCATCCTCAACGATTATCTGACACATGCAGTATATCTCCCGCAATACTCTGTGGATTTACTGGGCAACTTGGCGTCCAACTTCCTGCAGATCCGAGGATTGCTTCCTAAAATCTTCCCCGCTTGGCAGGCGCAAATCTCCATTCGCCAACTCACCGGCGGCATCACCAACATGCTTTTGTCATGCTCCCACGTGGCCACCGAAGAAACACTACTTATGCGTGTTTACGGAAAAGGCACCAATTTGATTATTGACCGCAACAGAGAGTTTGTGTCGCACCTCATTCTCAATTCGTTGAAGTTGGCGCCGCCAATCCATGCCCGTTTTGCTAATGGTCTCATTTACGGGTTTTTGCCCGGCCGCTCTTTGCAACCGGAGGAATTGAGCCATCCCTACTTGTACCCGCTAATTGCCCAGCAGCTTGGCCACTGGCACAACAAAATCAACTGTGAGTACATTGAGGACGGAATCGACCGGCTCCGCAAGCACACGGCCAATATCAAGCGGCTTCTGCAGGGTCCCAGTGCTCGTGGGCCACCCTCGAAAAGAGCCAAATCTATCAACAATCTCTGGGATCTCATGGAGGACTGGGTCTTTATTATTCCTGTGAACGATGCGTTGGTCCAGAACTTCTCGGTGAATTTGGGGACCGAGGTGACGGCAGATAACGTGCGCCTGGTGATCCAGGGCGAGCTTCGGTGGTTGCGGAAGGCGCTCAAGAAGGCCACCCGCTCGGAGATGGTGGTGTGCCACTGTGACTTGCTCTCTGGCAACATCATTATTCCCGAAACCGCGGAGTTCGAGGCCAAAATGAAGTCTGCACCTCAACTTCCGCCTGTGGAGAAGAATCCAATTCAATTCATTGACTACGAGTATATGATTCCGGCGCCTCGTGCCTTTGACATTGCCAATCATTTTGCCGAGTGGCAGGGCTTCGATTGCAATCGTGAAGCTATTCCAAAACCGACAATTGAGAATCCGGTCATGGTGGAATGGTGCAAGGGTTATTTGAACGACGAGGGGGCATCCGAGGAGCAGGTGAAGTTGCTCATTGAGGAAATCGCGTGCTTTTATGGGCTTCCCGGTTTCTACTGGGGAGTTTGGGCCATGATCCAAAGCGAGCTTTCTATCATCGACTTTAATTACGCAGAGTACAGTTTGCTCCGCTTGGAGGAGTACTGGATATGGAAAAAGCAATTTTTAAGCACACATGGGCACGAGTGATTGTTTGTGGTAAATCACACTTAATCACACCAGATCACACTCATATCCACCGCTTCAACCTTGCCAGTTTCTAGTTTCCGGGAAATCATTCCTGGATTTTATTTATGCATCACTTCGATCACTCTGTAAGCGACGAACTTCTCCTGATTCAACTCGAAGCAAGACGTTCTCACCCCGAATCAAGACGTTCTCTGATCACCTCGAAAAACATACGCTCATTACCTCTGCAAATCGATAACAGTAGTCTTGTCAGTTTTCGGTGCATGTAGTATTACCCACCGAGACCCCCTGTCCGCCTCTTTCTTCAAAGAATCCCATATGTTCACGCCAAAACTCCGAGGAAGACGGTTATTGGTGGAAAATGCTCGCTTGAGCCATTCCTCTTGCAGAACTTGTAATGACGTGACCAGAATCATATCCAAAACGGCATCTGTCAGATCCACAGTAAGAATCGTGGCCTTGGACATATCACGCATCATATCAGCTGCCGCCAACTTGGAATCATTCTCAAACTCCCATTTGTCTCGCTTGTTGTTTTTGCGGCCCTTGGCTAAGTTTGGCACCACCACAACTTTGTGGTCAAGATCAATGTTGAAAATGGGCTCGCCGATATTCAGAACGGTGCCCTGATCCACATCTTCCTGCTGTTTCAAGTCGTGGCTCTCCAGCTCCAATGTCCGCTCGTGGAGATCCGCAATCAAAAACGATACCACCTCGTCATAGTCCAAGTCTGTGTCTTTGTTCAACGCCAAATTGCGCACTCTAACCGGCTTAAACAGGCTCTTGCGGCTCTTTTTCCCGGACCCCGACACATTCGATTGTTTCAACAGAATCACCCAGTTGGCACCGTCCTGCGAAGCCTGAGCCACAAGATCCTCAAATGACAGCGAGATGTGATAGTCACAGCTGATGTCACGAGACCACATTTCCCCCAACAACGAGTAGCCGTTGTGTGCAAGCACAGAGTACTTGGAACATCCCACAAGAACGTCACATCGGCTGGCACCCCACTTGGTTGCCAGCGACTTGCTGAGACGTCCGTTTTTCATCATCACGAACAATAAAGTGGTGGTGAGCTGGACTCCCACGGCGTGTGCAGTTCCTCGCTTCATCAGAGACTCGTTGGACAAGTTTGCAATCAATTGGTCGTAGCGGCCTCCGGTAGCAATTCGGGAGTACTTGCGGTTTTTGTCCACACGGTGAATCACCTGGAACATGAAGTTTCCGCCATAGTATTTGGCATTGTAGTTGCTCAACGGGGAAAATAGAACTTTTGTGGTGATGCCCAATTTCTGGGCGATCTTGAGAATCTCGCTCATGTTGGACAAGGCGTTTTCGACTCGGCCAAGAAGCGGCGAGTCTATCATGATCTTGCGGAGCTTGGATTTGGCAGTCTCCGGCTCGCCGCTGAAGTTGAAAAGATCAATCAAGTCTTTGACCACCGTGTGCTGGATCTTGAACTCGTTTCGAAGACACGCCTTCACGTCCTCAGCACCACGTTCGATGCCTAATTGCGAAAGAATGCCCATAAGCTCCGTTCGCTTGCGTGTGAGTTTTGAACCACCAAATGCAAAGTTGATCACACTGTTTAGAATGTCCAGGTGGTTGATGACCATCACCGTCTGAGCGCTTTTGGTGTTGAGTGCTGGCACTGACCGTACAATCTCGTCCACGGCTTTAAGAACCTCTGCCGAGTCTGCTATTAAAGACTCGCTGCTGTGGGAAATGATATCAAACGACATGGCGCTGTACTTGTCTGGTTTTCCGATTCCTCGCACATTGGGCCGGTAAACAAACTCGTGGGTGAAGATTTTGGGGATTTTCATGTGCTCTCGGCTCAAAAACCGGGCCGTCGGCAACACGAGATCGTAGGTCAATGTGAGCACGGACCCACTGCGGTCGAGAACTTCATAAGTGTGTTCCTGTGCCTGCATGGCCGATTTGGGAATCAAGAAACTCCCGTAGTAATTCTGTATAGCACCATGGTTCTTGAATATCCGCGAGATCTCGCCAATCGTGGCGCTGAACACCGAGAAGTCCGAAGTGGTCCCTTCTAGAATGGACCCGTGGGAGGTCTTGCCCACCCGGTCAAACATGACGTCACGTGCCAACGACGCCGGCTGGTTGAAGAGCGTATCTCTGACCTGCTGTTGCCATGGAGACGCTGGATCCGCTAGAGATTTGAGAGCCTCTTTGATAATGATATCCTGATGTTCCACCGGAATCAAGCTGCTCTGGAGTAATTCCGCTGCGCCAGGCCTCAGTGAAGCTGTGTGATTAAGTAGCTGTTTGATGACTTGCCGTTCTGTTGCTTTTCCAGACGAGAAATCCGTGGGAAACTTGATATCCACCAAGCGCAAGTCATTGAGAATCATGGCTCTTTCCATTCCGGTGCCCAATGGGTAGCACATTTCGAAGAATATGATTCCCAAAGAATACATATCAATTTTCTCGTCGTAGGTGCCTGTAGCGATTTCTCGGGCCGTGTAGAAGAATGTGCCCACAACGGTGGACAACTCGCTAATTGGAGCCGAAACCTGGTTGTTTTTGGCGAGTGCCGATGAGAACAGCGAGTTTTTCGCCAAACCAAAGTCTCCCACTTTGACGTTGTTGGATTTGTCAATGAATATGTTGGTGGGCTTCAAATCGCGGTGGATGAAACCGGAGCTGTGGATATACGAGACGGCCTCCAATATCTGGCGGAATAGTCGCCAGTACTCGCTCAGATTGGCCGGAAGTCCTCGATCTATCAAATCCGAGAGAGTGTTGTTTTCGCAAAACTCCATCTGAATGTAAAGAATTGAGCGCTTGGCAGTATCCGGTACATACTTCAGCCTTTGCTGAATGCTTTCGGAGTCTGATTCAGAGTCGCTTTCGTCTCCGTCGCTTTCACTACCACTGTCTCCACTAGCTTCACTGTAGCTTTCCGTGCCAGAAACATTGCTGCTCTCAAACACTATGCGATCATCGTAGTCGCTATAATCCAACAGCGCCACGGAGTTTGTAAAGTAATCCACTTGGAAGGAATTGTCGTGGCTGAGAAAGGACTGGGACCGTGCAATCATGGGGCTTTCAAAGTCGTCGTCCAGCTCGGAGCTGTCGCTAGAGAGCTCGCTGTCAGAGGCCAAAGCACTCTCAGTGTGATCGATTTCCTCCACCCAGCACCCGTAATAACGCACGATATACTGGTGGTTGAGCCGCGCCAACGAGAACACCTCGCTGAGAAGAGTTTCCAACTTGTTCTGGCGATGCTTGATTTTCTTGATGGCATAGAAAGTGCCCTCCATTTTGTTGCGTGCCTTGACCACCTCGCCAAAACCACCTTTGCCAAGCTTACCCACTTCCTCGAAATCTCTGGCATATCGCGACGAGCTGTGGAAATCTTCCTGCTCCAAAACAGTGCTGCTGTCCACGGCATGGTTTTGAACATCCAGGCGACGGCGAGGCACACGTGCCGAATGCATGTTTTTCCGAGCAGCGTCAAGCAGGCTTTTTTGGTAGCGGGAGGAGCCAATGGGGTCTGTCCGCAAGGCGCTGGACGGATCCTGTTCAGATTCTATGCCCGACCGGAAAAACTTGACAGCATTGAGCTCCAAAAGACTGGACCGCTTGGAAGATTTTGGCTGGAGCATTCGGCTCAAGAGATCGTATACACGTTCTGCGTATCCGGTCACGCCCGGATAGTCACGAGGATCAAAGCGGGCCAAGAACTCCTCCGGAGACTTGAAATCGCCGTTCACAATGTCGTAGTCAAGCATTATGCGCAAAAAAAGCACGCCGAGCTGCCAAATGTCGGTTTTCACGAGCCCACCCGAGGGATCGGGGTCTGCCCATGTATCGGGAATGCAGGAGGCCGTGAAGGAGGCCGAGGAGCCCACGTTTTTCATGCGCAAAAGATTGTAGCCGTAGTTTGGATGGCAGTATTTGAGCGTTTTCTGCGAGGGGTCGTCGTCCTTATGGCACACAAGAACACTAAGCGGACAGATGAGCCGATGGGAAAGACCAGAGTTGTGGAGGTATTCGAGCGCTGGAAGCAACTGGATCATCCACGAGCGTGCAAGCGCCCAATTGATAGACTCGGCGGTGACGAGAATCTCGTCGATATACTGCTGGGACAGCGAAAACTCCGACAAGATACGAATGTGCCATTTTTCGGGGGATTCCGTTTGGTCTATCTGGAACCCGAACACCTTGAGCACCGACGCCGAGCTGAGCGCCATGGCTGCCTCTAGCTCCAACTCGAGACTGCGGATCTCCGCCTTCCCTGCACCCGTCAGCCAGTGGTCGTGGCAAAGAGTGATTTGCGTGAGAAGATACGACAACGACGCAAACTGGCCGTCCTGGAAACGGCGTTTCGTCCGAGGCGACACATATGGCCGCACAATGTGCTGGGTGGAGATCAGCAGGAGAAGATTGGGCGACGTGTAGCGGATAAAGCCCTCCACCGCTCGAAACTGAAAACGATGGTTTGAATCGGGCACATCGCCAAAAAGAACACTGTCAAAAACAAACGCCGACGCCGACGCCGGCACCAAGTCGTCGACGGGCTCGGCCAGTGCGTAGGAGCCACGGTATGCTTCCGGATCGGCGTGTGGGACGTCGTCGTCGTGCATTTCCTGGATTTGGCGGTTGACTTCGGCGGTTTGCTTCATTTTGGCGGATTGTTCGCGGCGGCGGCTCTCGGACTCTTTTTGCTCGAGCAAAAGCCGTTCTTTTTCGATTCGTTTGACCCGCTCTTCTTCTAGCGACAACACCTGCTCGGTGGTTTGCTGGAAATCGTCCAACATTTCCTTGACGTCCATGATGAGCGTGAAACAGAGTTCCTCGCCGAGGTATTCTTTGAAGACGGCCTGGATCTTGCTTTCCACCTGTTTGATGCGAGCCTTGAGAAGGTTTTTGGGCTGGAGCACTTTAACCACGGGCGCCAGCTGCGGATAAGTCGGTGTAAGCTGGATATCTAGAATGACGGAAACAACGGGACGTTCTGGGTTTTCGTGGGATTCCAAATGGATCTGGAAGTGGGGGGCCACGTGCTGACTCCAGACTTTGTTGTGGGGGGTGACATCGGTGTAGATATCGTTGTAGATGGATTTGATAGACTCGACCTCGTCTTTCTGTCGGTTGAAGTTCATGATTGAGTGAAGGATAGGATGAAGGATAGGATGAAGGATAGGATGAAGGATTAAAACGAAGGATTAGGATGAAGGGTTAGGATAAATAGGATGAACCAAGATCAGCAGTTTTCAATGGATTCGATTGGATGAAACAGTAATGGTTATGTATCTATGAACACTAAATCAATGATTTCAATAGGTGTAGTGTATCAATGGATGATTTCAATGAAGTAGAATTGATGATGATGTCAATGATGAAACAATGGATAAAAAGTAAAAGATATTCTGGTAGATGGAGATTATGGATGATTATTGTATCAATGGATAATGTACAAATTGTATGTATCAATGATGAAGTTCAATGGATAATGTACAAATGGTATGTATCAATGATGAAGTTCAATAGGTCAATGGTTCAATGGTTCATTGAGTTCATTTATTGTATCAACGAATTAATAAAATAATGGTGTTTGTACCTTGTAGAAATCCCTCCAATTATAAACACTAATTGATCAAATAGTGGATCTGCTCCTACTGTTCTACCTGGTGCGTGAAGGTACTATCTTTTGGGTTTCCTGCACACAGCGCATTCGCAACCACTCCAACATCAAAACCACTATATAACCATTAATGCCCCCTGTTGACAGTCTCCCCCCGGACGAAAACACCATCTCCATTCTCCTTACAACCGACAATCACGTGGGATATCTTGAAAATGACCCCGTGCGCGGCGACGACCTGTGGAAAACATTCCAGGAAATCACATACTTGGCCAAAACACGTGACGTGGACATGATAGTTCAAGGCGGAGACTTGTTCCACGTGTCCAAGCCGCTGAAAAAATCACTCCTCCACGTGATTCTGGCACTTCGGCTCAACTGTTTGGGTGATCGGCCCTGTGAATTGGATCTTTTAAGTGACCCTTCGGCGGCTCTCCGTGTTGGCGATACTGTCAACTACGAAGACCCCAATATGAACGTGTCGATTCCTGTTTTCGCCATTTCGGGAAACCACGACGATGCTACTGGCGAGGGCCTTCTTTCGCCCCTTGATGTTCTAGCAACCACGGGGCTTATCAACTACTTTGGCCAGGTGCCCCGCCTGGACTCCATCACCGTGTCACCATTGGTGTTTCAAAAGGGTTTCACCAAATTGGCGCTCTACGGAATCAACAACATGCGAGACGAGCGGCTCCAGCGCATCATGAGGAATGGTGACGTGACGTTCCAAAGACCTGACAATGCGGCGGACTTTTTCAGCGTCTTGTGCCTCCACCAAAACCACCACCGCCACTCCATGACGTCCTACGTGCCAGAGGACTTTCTCCCGTCATTTTTGGACTTTGTGCTCTGGGGCCACGAGCACGAATGCATTCCGTTTCCTCAGTACAATCCCACCACGGGTTTCGACACCCTTCAGGCGGGCTCGTCCGTGGCCACGTCGCTCTGCCAGGCGGAGGCGGCGCCAAAGCATGTGTTTATCATGAAAATCAGGGGCAAAGACTACACGCTTGAGGCGGTCCCGCTATCCTCTGTGCGGCCGTTTGTGATAGCGGACGTGAGCTTGAAAGACGAGCATTTCATCGAGGGGCCGGCGCTGAAAGCGGACATTGCGCTGTTTTTGCATCACCGGGTTGACGACATGATTGGCCAGGCACGGGCTGAATCGGCGTCCGAGGCGCTTCCTCTTGTGCGGCTCCGTGTGGACCATACTGGCGAATACGAGGTGGAAAATGCACGTCGCTTCTCCAATCGCTTTGTCGGCAAAATCGCCAATGTGGACGACATCTTGCTTTACCACAAGCGGAAAGCGGAGCCGGTGTTGCGGGCCACCAAGGTTCCCGCTCTACAGCCAACAGCCTCAGAAAACGTGTCCATTCACCAGATCCTAAAACAGTCATTGGGCGAATCCAACCTACATTTGATTCCGGAAGAAAGCATCTTTGACGCCACCAAAAAATTCATTGAGCAAGACGACAAGCAGATATTCCTGGACTTTGTGGAGAAAACCATCTCCAGTGCTGCGCTGCAGTTGCTGAAATTCAACATCGACGAGACAGAGTTCCATGCGGGCGACGACGTGTCCACGAAAAAGGCGTTTCGCCAGCTTCTCAATAAATTGCGCTTAGAGACTAAACGAAAGCCTTTGGATGATGTGGCCGTGGCCAACGTGCCTGAAAAAGCCACGAAACGGGCCACGTTCCTCGAGTCCGATGAGGAGGACTTTATTCCGAAAAAGGCCCCGCCGCCTAAGCCCCGGAGGAAGGCGGCACCAAAGGCGAAGTCTAATGAGACGGTAGAAGTTTCCGACTCGGGCTCCAGTGATTATGCACCAGAGAATGACGTGACGCCGCCTGCAAAGAGATCTGCCATAGCCGCTCCGAAGCGGGCTGTGAGACGGAAAACGAAAAGCCCGCTGTTGGATGACCTTCTTAGTCTCGGCTAATACCAAGGAAACGAAGTTCAGCTGACTTCAATGTTTGACAAGATTATGTTCTGTTACTCGGAATAGATTCTTGTGGAAATCCTCAGACTTCACGTCTTATGTGAAATGAGCACATGTCGTGCCTTTTAATTGACATACATCAGTTGCTTATGGATGGGATCTTCTGTTTACATGGATGTCTACGTTTATTCACTTTATTGTGTCTTCTGTTCACTTTATTGTCTTCTATTCACTTTATTGTGTATCTGTTTACTTTATTGTGTATCTGTTCACTTTATTGTCTATTAGCATATTGCTTCATCTATCACATAGATGCAGCTTCCTTGATCAAAGCATCCATGTCAAAAGACTCGTCTCCCGAGGTGAATGCTTGCAACAAAGCCAACTTATTTGGGCATTCAGTGACACCATAAAACCGCTGCACGTTCAATACCAACAACTGTGCCTCGTCAAGAGTGAGTGGCACATCTTCTTCAACCAGACCATTCATCAAAACCAGGCCTTTATCATGCATGAGTTCTTGGTGGAACATCAACGTTGTGTGTGGCTTTGCATACTCCTTGTGCAATTTGTACTCGGCCAAAGAGGTGATCATACAGTGGGTGGTCTCTGGGCCAACGAATCCCCACTGAACAAAATGCATCTCGTACCCGTCGCCCTCCTTTGGAAGTGGCAAGATGAAGTTGGGGTTTTTGAATGCGTTGGCAAACATGCGGGAAAATTGTTCCCCCAGCAACACAGCGTTCATGGCTCTCTCATTGCTAGCGAACCGGGCACGCCAGATGAATTCTAATTCTTTATGTGGCAAGCCCTGGATCTTTTGCACGTCCACAAATGACTGCAAGGTCTTGTATGGCACTTTGGGTGTGCTCTCGTCGATTTTTCCACGGTCGGCAAACTTCTTGTCCCGGTTAGCACGAGCGGCCTCTGCTTGTTTCTTTTCATGGGATTCAAGCTCCGCCAACGGATCAACATAATTCATTTGCTTTTTCTTGGCTTCGATGTCATCTTGAAGTTTCTTGGTCAACTCGTCGATTGAGGAGACGCCCAACTTCTGAGCTTTTTCCTGGAGCTTCTCTTGGTACCTGTCTGTGGGCAGGAGGAATGAACTGCTGCCACGCGAGGTGCTAGCGTGCCGTATGATACGGGAAACAATACGTGTGTGTGGAAGCTTGAATCTGTACATGTTGACCTCTATTTTTCATGTCTGACTTGCGCAGATATGTGTTGGTACTGCACACGACTTGTGGCCTTGAGTGCACACTTGATATTCGTGCTGCTGGTATTTCCAAACCGAAACTTTTAAAGAATGCAAAGGATTGTTTCTACATGAATTTGCAATACCACTACTTCGGCACGATGAGCTATTGCTGAATGGTCTCTTTGGCAAAGATGTGTTCGCGCTATGTACATGAGTCTAACTGATTCGGTCACTTTTTGCCCTCCAAAAATTTCTGCTCGTTGCTTTCAGCATATTCCTCTGGGGCGTCTTTGGCATAGTGCCCCAAAGTCTTTCTCAACGACTCTGGAATATCCTCAAAAGCCAAATCATCAGTGGTGGTGGCCACAGACTCTCCCTGTGCTTTCAAGATATCCTCCAAGTTGATCTTGTTGTCACGGAAAATGTTCAAGTTGTCTGCTATTAAATGACGGTTTTTGCAGCCCGGACACTGAATCAAGACGCTTCCTTTGACGTAAGCTTGCTTCGAGAAGGTGTGAGAAGACCGTGTTTCACATTTCTTACACGTGAAGGCGATCATGAGCTGTGGAGTGTCCACTTTGAGCGTGGCAGTATTGGAAGATCCGGGACTTTCGCCGCTTGGGTTTGCAGGACTTTTGCCGCTGGGTTTTGCGGATGCATTGATATCCGATGTTTTGGTGCTATTAAGTCGGAAATGGAGGTTGTGGCCACCAATCACACGGGGTGTGAACTTGATTGCTGGCCGGAGTTGGCGCAACGATGTAGATTGCCTGAGAATTCTGTGCATTGTATGATTTTAGGAATGATGATTGTGACTTTATATTGAAGCCGTTCACACTGTAGCAACTTGTAGTGGCAGTTTGCATGGAATAGATGTTGCGAGGATGGATTAGAACACCCGTACACCACACTTATTAGCCCAGTTCCTATTCACGGTACTGGACAATTGATTTTTGAGTGGTATTCGAGAAAATCCGTGTGTGATGATAGCCGACACTTTGTTTCGCCATTCATGAGCTTCGGAAACCAACCTGGGCCCAATGTTCACTCACGTGACTTGGTATTCACTCACGTGACTCGGTAATTTCACTCACGTGACTTGCAACATATGTGCTCTCCACACGCCTCCTAAAACCCCATGTTAGACGAAACCAAAGCTTTTCACGATAGAGTGTACGCGACCATTTGTCAAATTCCACAGGGAAGAGTCACCAGCTATGGGCATATAGCGTTTCTTATAGGCAGGCCGCAGAACGCACGGCAAGTTGGTGCTTCTCTTAAAAACAGTTCAATGATTTTGAAAATGTTTGAGGCAGAAGGCATTCATTATCCACAGCTTCCGTGGTGGCGTGTGATTTCGAGCGCCGGCCACATCTCAGTAAGGGATACTGGTGAATTGGAGCAAAAGCGGCGTTTGTTGGAGGAAAACGTGCAAGTCGTTGGCATGTCTGTTAGCATGGATAGGTATGGATGGTTTCCAGAAGAGGTTGATTAGACGGTGCCAAAACATGAGGGTCAGATGCTCTCTGATAGAATCGTTTCTTTGAGAATCAGTCTCAGAGAGAATCAGTTCATTGATACTCAATTTCATTGAAAGAATCAGTTCATTGATTCTCAATTTCATTGATTGACGTGCCGATTCATGGATTTCCCATATCTGAGCGAACAGCCTTCTTCCCACGCCCCCGGCCGCCCCTTCCACGGCCCCGACCATTTCCGAATCCGCGAGAAGTGGAGGATCCTCCAGAACCTCCAAAATCGCCAGTAAGCTTCAAAAGATTTTCTTCCTCCAATTGAACCCGCCGGCATTCTTCTTCCCACCAACGAGCAAATTCCTGCTCCTGTTGAATTTCTTGTAATGTCTGTGTGGGAGCCTGGCTTGCTTCGGCTGCTCGAGTTGCGTCCTCGAGAATAATATGAGAGAGCGTTTTTGCTGGTTTTGGTGCCTTCTGAAGATTTTGGCCGAGAACTGGCAAATTCAGAAGTGATGCAGAGCTTTCCTCGACTGCAGGGGTCTCGGTCTTGGCCCATGGGTTGTTGAGTTTAATTTCCTCTTTGTCTTTTTGGGAAATAGGTTGCTCGTGGTTTTTGGCCTTGCGTTCTTTCTGGGACAATTTCATGGCAGGCGTGAACTTGATCTTCGACCGCTTCTGTACATTCAAAGCCTCGCCCAAAACTGGTGTGGGAGTGTGATTCAGCTCGACTGAGCTTTTTCTCGGAATTTGCCCAGCGGACTCTTTTCTCGAGATTTGCCCAGTGGACTCTTTTCTAATTTGTCCAGTGGACTCTTTTGTCAGACTAGACGCCCAGCCTTGCTCCAACGAACCCTTTCTCAGGTTACTTGAACTCTCGGTGGAATCCCTTCTGAGGCCTGGGTACTTTTCAAACGCTTCGTCTTTGTCCTCCCGTTTTTTCCTTCTGGTGACAACTTCGAAATCGTCGTCTGCAACCGCACTTTCGCTTGCTTGGAGTGAGAATTTCAGAAGATCATTGGCCACGTCGCCAGCAAACACCGCCCGCTCGAAACCACTGGAGGAAGATTTGCGAGCATTCAGCTTGCGCCGGCGAGAGTCGTTTTCAGTCACTTCGAAAATGGGCAGAAAGCTGGAGAACCCTTTACCATCACTCATGTATCTTTCATTGAATTTGGTCAAGTCCTGCGCAAACTCATCCACGAGTGCTGGCGATGGCTTTGGTCTGGTAGCATTCCAGTTAATTTCACCTTTGTCACCCACCACAAAATCTGCATCTTTGCAGTTTTCCAAGAACTCGAGCACAGAGTCCACTCTCCGCAAAACGGGCTGGCCCATATCCATAAGATTCACTTCAAAAAGCACGACTTTAAGATTGTTGTATATGTACCAGCAGCAGGACATGAAGAGCTTGTTAGCGTTCAACCAATCGGCGTGGCCCAACAATATCCATACATTGTCGCAGGTGATGTATTCCTGGATAGCCAATTCACAGAGTTTTTTTAGCTGAACGAGCAAAAGCTCATCTGCAACTTCGATCATTTCAAGCGCAAAATTCACAAAGTCGTCCGTGTCGGCCATCAGCTCTTGTTCTGGTATCAACACATCCATGTCATTGCAGCCATGAAGATGGCGGAGTATCACCTGCATTTGGTCAAGAGTCACGTTATCTAGAGACACAAACGTCTCAGGCTCGTCGCTATGCGGTGCTTCAGATTCATCCCAACGAGATAATATCGTCTCGAAGAAAGCACTTCTGCAAATGATGATCGAAGAACACCGCACGCTTTCTCCGTTGGCCAATCCAACAACAACGTCGCAAAAAGCAGGGTCCAAGACAGCCATTTGCCGGAGAAACTCACCGTCGTTTCCATACAGATGCATGTAGAAAAGCTCCATGAGGCAGCGGAAGTCTCGACGAATTGCCAATTCTTTTGCCAGTTTGGCCGGCGCTTCAGTCCAAATGTCCAAAGTCAGATTGGTGTACATGAAATGAACAAATATCAATACGGCGATGGGCTCAATTTGAGTCTCGAAGATGATGTTTCCGTCTTTGTAGGTACCCTGTATTGATTCGTGAACAAATAACTGCTCAGTATCGGAAAAGAGCTGTTTGCAGAAAGATGACCGCAGAGCAAAAAGGCCACGGTGAAAACCAATACTGATGCCATCGGAGGTGATTCGGCCATCACAAAACTTTTGCTGCAGCCAGTCCAAATTGAAGTGTGTTCGGTCGATGCTGGAGCGAAGAAGTTGCTTGTGATTTTCGATTTCGGCCTGAACGAGTTGTTGGTACGTCTCTGGACTTTTTTCAACGGCTGTGTACCGGTCAGTGTATGCCTTTCGAAAGCGGTCAATGGCATCGCTGCCGGAACCGAAACTCTGGGAAAGATAGCAGTTCGACTGGTGATCCACATCAAGCAACTGGTCCTGCTTCCTGTACATATCCGGCTCCACCAAGGGACTAAAATACTCCATGTCCTTGAAAAAATCATTTTGCTGGAGTTTGTAGGGAAGCGGGTCGATTTCGTCTCGGAGGAGACCAAAAGAAGAAAACGACTCGTTACAGGAAACCTGCACCACTCTGTTGACTTTCTCCACCCGGCAGAACTTTCTTCGGGGCGGAGCTACCACTGATCCACGCCGTGCCTGCACACCGGTGGTTTGGGCCATGGTTCGGGTAAATACAGCACCGCTCAAAGTACACAATATGAGCGACCCGTCCAGCGATACGTCCATGTCCACCGCCTGCATATTTGGCGTTGAAGCGCTCCAAACATTGTGATGTTTGGACAACTTGGGACTTTGGCTGTTGAGTGTGTACTGCACAATGTCCCCAGTATCAAGCAACAAAATAAGAAGATCCGACGATTTCAGTGCCATCTTAACAATTCCCGGCGGCCGCGTCATGATGGACGGTTTGAAAAGCTCAAAATGGAGCGACGTCTCCACTCTCGGCCGGATTTTCGGGAGCTTGATACGCTGATTCTGCCACAACACAACGATTTCGTTCGTTTCCGTAAGAATCCACGTGCACGTGTCACAGGCAACCACATGCCGGATCCCTTCCCGAACACTCGTGCTTTTGGGCACCGAGAGGGCGGCCCCGGTGTAGGTCACGTGATTCACCCGGAACTCTTCCCCCGCTTCGAACGGCACCCCCATCTGGCCCACGTTGAGGCCCCATACAAAAACGGTGTCGCTCGTGTAAGCGATGGAGTGCACATTAGAAACTGCAACACCAATGAATGGCTGGGGTGCTTTCTTGAAGAACCGGATTTCATGCGCTGAACTTTCGTAACTGACTCCGTTTTTCAGGAACGCACTTGTGGTGGACTCGTAGCCTAGCTGACCATACGTGTTGGCGCCCCACGAAAAGAGCCGACCGGAGTCCGTAAGCGCCAAATTGTGGGTATTGGAAATGGCACACTGGAGGACTGCACGTAGCTGCGGCACGGGCCTAAGCTCCGACACATTATTCGAGTTGCCGTGGCCCAAGCGGCCAAGAGCGCCGGCGCCGCACGTGTACACGAGGCCCGATGCCGTGACTGCCGCCGTGTGGAAGCCCAGGAACCGGACCGCCCGGAACCGGCTGGGGTCACGTGCGTTTTCGTCACGTGACTGATTATCACGTGGCCAACCCACGTGCACCGGCGCCGCCGCCGTTCCCTCCGCTGCCGTCTTGGCGCTGAGGCAGTAGAGCTCCGAAGCGCCCCGTGCAGGCGTCCACCAGAAATCGACGGCCACGGGGCGTGTCTTATGTGCAGGACGCCGGGATAGGTGAAAGTGGTCGTTTTCGTTGATGTATTCCGGCACCCACACAAGGCTGCGGATATCGTTTTCGAGAAGCAGCAAAGGCACGCGTCCGGCTCGATCCTTGCGTTTAAGCAACTCCTGTGTCATGCCGGACGCATGTGTATGTAGGTAAGCCCAGATTAAGGAGAAACACGTGACTCGTTTCAAGTAGAAAGCGTAGTGAAATACATTCCAGCCATTTTCATAATCTGTGGCGGGAAGCAGCTGCTTTATGGCGGGAGAACGGAGCAATTCGGCGAGTCGGTGTGTATTGTCGGAGATCACGCAAATATGAAGCAAATTTCGCCCAAAAACGTCTCTGTGTAGAAGTGACGGTGCTGCAAATTCAGCAAGCAGTTTTGGCGGTGTTTTTGGGCCCACGTGGTGGGTTTTGGTTGGATGTAGCCTTTCGGAGGACATTTGGCACCATGGGATGTACGGATCTGGGCGTTGTGGCTGGCGGTTGAGCAGCGATAGTGGTATAGAGTTTGAAGCCAAAGCTTATTAATGTTTTGGCGGTCTATGGATATGTATGACGCCGAAGCTATTAGTGGTATATAATCGGTGTTGCCGTGAGTGAGTAGCGGCCGCGTCTCATGTGTGCTGGTGCACGGGTGTATGCTAAAGGCCATGAAAGTTACTATCATGTTTCATTTGACATTTCTGATTTTATCGTTGACTTTCATCTTGATTCACTTTTGCTTTGAACTATCATGATGACTTCATCGTTGACCTTTCATCATGACTCATCGTTATCATGACTCATCGTTGACTTCGAACATGTTTGCTCGGAGTGGTCTCATTAGTCGTCCATGCTTATGTCAATGTCAAAGATCGAATCATGATCATCTTCTTCCTCATTATCCTCAACCTTGAAATTCTCCTCGATACTTCCAAGTAGGCCATTGTCCATTTCTTCTTCTTCTTCATCCTCCTCTTCAGACAAAATGAAGGTGGAATTAAGCGGCTTTTTCTTGACCGAGGCAATTTTGCCAGTGGGCGGAAGCCGGGGGCGGATGTTCCGTTGCTTTTGCGGCAACTCCTCATCCTCTAGTAAATGCAATTGGTCGGGAGGCGGGAGCTCTAGACTCTCACCCTTACGCTTTTGCTGTTTCACATAAGCGGCTTCACTCTTTTGCACCAATTCGGAGTAAAAGCCACGGAGAAGTCCGATCTGCAACTCCACATCTGCAACCGTCAACTTCACAGTCTCGAGATCCTTCAAATCCTCGTACTTGGTGGTTTTACTCGTGGACCCCGTGTTATTGAACGAGTTGTGGAGCCGCGAATGGAGAAGGTACACCGGTACCGACGACAGGAGCATCTTGAACTCCTTGTCGAGGCCCAACTCCTTGAAGCCAAAGAAATCATCGCCCAACTCGTTGGTAAAGTCTCCGGTGGTGAACTGCTCGCTGTTGTCATCGAAGTTTTGCTCGTTGAAATTCTCCAAAGTGGGGCGGAGAAGTTCCTTCAAGAACCCGGCTAACTTGGCCCGAAGATCCTCCAACTTGGCCTCGTTTTTCTTCACTCGTTCCTGGATAAACGTGTAGAGGTCGTCTGGCTTTTCAACTCCGTTTTCCAAGAGCGAAAGAAGAACAATCTCCTTTTTGCCAAGTGTGTTGCGCAGAGTGCTCTCACTGTGAAGTTTCATGGTCTTGGCAAGATTCAGCATGTAACGCTCCGCCACTTGAGTTAGAGTGTTGATGGCCACTCCGTCTGTGCTTTCGAAGCCTGTGTGCATAGCCACCTTGGCCACGCTTTTCCGGAGTGCTGCATACTGCACTTCCGGATCGTTCAAATCATGGTTTGGAAGTTTAGACACGTCGTCCACGTCAATCTCTTTGATGAACTCGATTTCCGGTTGTCTCATCTGCGTCCGGTGCATAAACTGCTGTGTTTGCATCTGCCGGATAAGTGAGATTTTGAAGCAGATCTTGCGGATCTCCTGGATTTCCGTGATGTTTTTTGTGTAAAGTCCGTTGAGCCCCGCATCGGGGTCTAAAACAAACCCGGTCTTGGCTGTACCACCCTCTTTCAAAATGACGTCCACCATGGCGTTTTCGTATTTGTCCTGCTGTGCATCATCCGTACCCTTGTATATTAGCTCGGGAATGCCACCAGCAATGTCGTACTCAAGCAAATACGGCTCGTCATTATCGAGCAACCGATTTCCCTTGGACACCACCTCCTTGTTATCGAGAAAATGATTAAAGTCGCTCATTTTCTTGGACTCACGGATGATGGCATCGGCATCCATTCGAAGGTGGAAGTTTTCGTCGAAAAGAGACGCCCGAGCCGAGCAGTAATTGGCCCGAGACTTGGCCGTTATCACCTTCCACGCTTGCAACTCGGGATCTTGGTGGTCATCATTCTCCTCCTCACGTGTTTCGGGGTCGCCTTCTTCCACCTCTTCTTCCTCGTCATCTTTTTCTTCCTTTTCCTCGGCAGCCTCCTCGGTGACTTGTTCGCTGGAGGCTTCTGCCGGAATCGGGGAATCCTTCACGTCTTCGGTAGGTTCAGCTTTCAATTCTGTGGCATCTGTTTCTTCCTTCACAATCTCTCTTCGCATTTGTCCTTTCATGGAAGATTTGCCGCCCTTGCCAGCTCCTTTGGCGCCCGGGGTCTGGCTACCGTCGTGCTCAAAGTCGTCGTCCCTCTCGAGTTCAGACCTATTTTTGACGGTAATCTCCGGAATCAAAGGTGCAAGTTTCTGGGTCCGTTTCTGCATTGCAATGGCGTGTGCACGCAAAAAGTGCTTGGGATCTGTGTTGTACGTTAAGCAGTTGTTCCAGATAAGCATGAGGTCGTCCACAAACTCCTGCTTCGACTGGTACGCCAAAGACTTGAGCTTTTTCATGACCGTGTTGAGGTCCATGGGTTTTTTGATGATGAGTCCGTAATTGGGTGCCTCTCGCTTGGACACTTTGTTCAAAAACGGCGTCAGGTGCTCGGTGTAGCCACGAAGATCATGGAGCACCTTCTCGCATGCCTCGTAGAGCTCCTCCTGCCCGACACGCTCGTCGTTGGCCCATTTTCCCCTATTTTTGCGGATGTCCATGAAAAGAGACCGCAATTCAAGATCATTGAGCGCAATGTCGTCTCGCTTTTCCCGGATGGTTTCGAGCAAGTGCTTGAGCGAGTGAGACGCCGAGCCAAAACTGATGGGGATCTCGTTGTCGTCGCCCTCAGCAGGCTTCTGGTTTTCAATCTGCAAGTCCGATTTCTCGAGTTTCCGCCGCTTGATCAACGTTTCACGATCATACTCGAAATTGTGGTATATTTTGTTGAAGTTCTTGATCTGGACATCTCTCTCCTCGAGCGACGGGCCAGACGGAAGCTCCTCGGCCTTTTCGGAGTTCGGTTCCGGGGAGCTTCTTTGTCGGAATGCCGAAATGGGCATGCGAATCACCACCTGGCCGTTGGAACGCTCCAAAAGCTCGGCTCCGGAGGACTCTGCAGGAGCAGCCGCCGGCTCCGGGTCCGCCTCGTCGTAGTCATCGTCGTAGTTGTCGTCTTCCTCGCGGCCAGCGGGTTTCTCGGAGCTCGGCTCGGAGCTCGGCTCGGAGCTCGGATCTAGCAGCTCAATCAACTCATATTCCAGAGCTGACCGCTCGTGCATTCGGCTTGTCTCGTCCTCGGCAGACCGACTGGCAAAGTAGAAATCGATGGCTTTTTCATAGAGAACAAACCGTAAATTGAGTGCTAATGACGCTACGGGCTTAACTCCCTCTTCAAGGCCCTCGTCGTCGCTTTCTTGCGTGTCTTTGTCGTCATTTTCGATCCGTAATGTGCAGTTCCCGTCCAATAGATTGCTCCATAGCTCGTAGTTATCTAGCGCCAAAACATGGCTTAGTATTTGGCATTGGAACGCGTTCAACACATCTTTAAAATAGTCGTTTTCCTGAAGTTTTTTGGCAAGCTGCAAAAGCCGAGCCTTGTCATTGACTTGAAAGGGTAACAATTTGTCCATGGTTGGAATGACCGCTGATAAGTGGCGGATTGGTGGATGGCCGATTAGATTTTATTAGTGAATGGCTGTTTATGGTGGTTGGACCGTAAGATGGGAGTGCCTGAAACAGATGCTGTGTGCAGGGCTGCAAGTTGAGTTTTTTCGGCTAGACAATGATATTCTGTCCAAATGCTGAAATGCCGTGTTGTTTGATTTGCGGCTGCAGCTTTTAAAGGTTGGTTGAATGCTCGTTACTAGTGTTGACTTGCGCTGTGTGCAGGACCACCGCGCTGAATAGTGGTGGTAGTTTAGATTGTTATGTGCAGGATTGCAAATGGGTGCAAGGCGGACCCTTTTACTAGTTTGAGCGGATGTTGGTCATAGTAGGAATGTTCTAGACGTTTATGGCGTGGCGGAATTTGTATAAAGGATTCTGCGACATTATTGAGAGATGACGACATTATTGAGAGGTGACGACATTATCGAGGTTACAAGATCACGAAAGTGTGGCGACATTTATGTAGCTGTGTGGACTTTGTGGGAGCTGCGCCATATCACTTGGCGACATTGACAAATTCGAACAACATCGGCTAATTGTGACGACATCGGGTAATCAAGAGACTTAATTGAACCATTGTCAAATCACCTCCTATGTGTATTCCGGATCCAGCTTCGTTAATTGTAGAAAATACTAATACTATTTTTAAAGGCGTTTGGAATTCTGTTGAATTCTCAACAATTTTGTGAGTAATGTGTAGACTGGGATACATTTCTGAATCATTTATATCTGACTAAATATTTAGAGTATATTAATAATACTGATTGGTTTACCACAATCTCAACAATACCTCCAGTTGTACGTTAAACTCGTGCAATTCTCGTTGCATGATCAACACCTATAACTTTTCTTCCAAAAGTCTCTCGCCATGGACCAAATTGGAGGCAGAAAGCCTACGAAGATCATCTCGGATCGTCTCTACAATAGTAACGCCCTCTTGATTGACAATGCCAATACATTGATCTATGTATAGATGAGTGCTTGCAATCCTAGAGGTTAGCCTAGACAGCATACTTCTTGGTCCACTCCCTGGCGTTGGTCTCGTACTTTGGTCTGTCCAGCTTGTAAACGTGAGCAATCTCCGGAACCAAAGGATCGTCCGGGTTGGCGTCAGTCAACAAAGAGCAGATCGACAAGAGAACCTTGGAGATAGTGAGCGCAGGGGACCACTGGTCCTTCAAGATATCTAGACAGATCGACCCAGATCCGTTGATGTTAGGATGGTAAATCTTCGTGGTGAAGTTGACCTTAGGTGGCTTGAAAGGGTAGTCTGTGGGGAAGTGGATCGAAAGGAAGAAGACTCCGCCGGCATATGGAGAGTCTGGGGGGCCCATGATAGATGCTTGCCAGTGGTACAAGTCGTCTCCGACTGGTCCTGCGGAGCAAGAGGAGGGTGGGTCTCTAATGGTTAGTATAATCTGACTTTGATTGCGGCCCACTAAATCACCGGGCAACCGGCCCGACCTTGCTGATTCAAAGCCGTTGTCAGAAGCGATAAAAGCCGATCCATTCGCTGACAATTTGTGCAATCAGTGCAATTTGCCGAAAACTTGCTGGCAAGTTGCTGACAAATCTTTGTCGTTACTCAAGAGATTTAAGAGACGAAAAAGCACGCCGATTCAGCAACATTGTGGCTTAAGGTTTTCAAAAGAATAACAGGTATGAAACAGGCATGAAACAGGCAGTAAACAACCAATATGGCGTTTGCCCAGGACTCTTCGTTTCACTTAGGGATATGATCTGAGGACCGCAAAAACGGAATTTGGGAGTAAATCAGTGGCGCATATCGCCACTCATAGTAACATACCTTCCTAAGTCAAGCAACTCCTTGTTAATACGCTTTAAAGACATTTTGGGATATTATGTTAATGTGGTTTATCTATGGAAGAAAAAAAGTGAGGTGAACAACTGGGAAAAAAAGTGTTGCGAATCAGCAATACGGGCCGGTGTATTTTCCTGCAGATAGAACTTTATCTTCTAGCGGGTTCCACTGCATATGGACGACCACCTTTCCCACAAATCAATTTCGGGTGAATTTGATAGGGCACGTGTGGCAGTTTGGGACTTGAGGAGGCCACCAAGACGTTCAAAACTCCTTTGGGGAAGAATGCTTGGCGTCGTGTGCTAGAAAAAGGATCACGTGATGCGTCACGTGACTTGGTGGCGGCTGCTTTAGCTGCCAATATGATCACGTTCCACAGAAGCCGCGGTGGGCAATTTGGGAACTGGGTTGCAAGTTTGGTTTTGATTCAAGTTTATTTCAAATTTGTTTTAAGTTTGTTTCGAGTTTGTTTTAAGTTTCTTTCAAGTTTGTATCAGTGATGTTTGAGTCATGTTTCAGTCATGTTTGAGTCATGTTTCAGTGATGTTTCAGTCATGTTTCAGTCATGTTACAAGTCTGTTTCAGATGAGGTGAATTAAAGCCCTCTCAGCGCTTCATTTTTAAACTCCGGTAGTGCCATTACGGCCTTGACTTTTACCACTTGAACCCCATTTGATAAAGACCCACAATAGCAGCCCCACAACTAACAATCACGTGACCTTCGCCGTATCACGTGATCGAGCAGTGATAGCCAGCGTGCACTCCTCTTCTCCACATCAATGGCACAATGAACATGTTTCGGACCTTCAACCTGAAGGCACCTGACTTGCCACAAGAAAAACCAAGCACTCCCCCTCTAGAATCAACAGCAGTCCTGCAGAAAATAAAAAACCCGGAACTCGCCCCAAATCTCGCCTCTCAACGCACCAATGACTTTACCGAATTACCTGTTTCTTCGCCAAAACAAAGTGGGCAGCTAAATACAGAGCCGCCATCATCCGAGCCCCTCAACTCCCGGTTCAAAGCAACCCGCAAGTCTAGAAGCGGATGTCTTACGTGCAAATCTCGCAAGAAAAAGTGTGATGAAACTAAACCCATTTGTCGAGATTGTCAGCGGTTTGGCAAGGAGTGTGTATGGGTGGATTATTCGTCCATGGACAAGAAGGAGATTAAAAGTCTACGGCTGAAAGTCCAGGAACAGGAGCGGAACCTGAAATTGCGTAAACGCAAGAAGCTAAATGCTGAAGATGTGGTGGAAGAGCGGAGTGGGCCGAAAAACGGCACTTCTGGCGCCAGTTTCGAGCTCTCCGTCGCGAGAAATGGCCACATATCTCCAAATTTTGCCGATTTCGGCCATTCTCGGCGGAAACTCGACTATCTGTCTCCTATTATGACCGTGCTAGAAGAGAATTTTGCTAGCAGTGCAAATGGCCACCGAATAGGAGAACATGGATTGGAAAGTAGATTGGAACTGAATGGTTTGAATGGTTTGGAACTGAATGAATTAGAACATTTTTCTCAAAAAAATCTTTCCCTCACAGACCTATTCAAAGCCGCCAGTGGCCACGATCTGGAATCTTCTTCGGCATTTCTTCATTTCCTCAAAGATCTCTCACATTCCAATGTTGCATCGCCAAAACTTCAGCCGCTGTCGCCTCACGTGACAGATCTGGAGGTCGTTCAAGGTGTACAACTTGCCGAGTCTCCGAAACAGACACTTTTGAATAAAGGTTTCGACTCGCCAGACGTCCATTTCAACGGCATGCAACTCTTTGATCTTGCGTCGGGGTTCATGTCTTCTTATACACCGTCTCCACAACCTTCTTTGTCGCTTCTTCCCGAGCTTGATTCGCAAGGGCTCTATCTTTACACTTATTACTGTGATGTTCTCTCCAAAAAGATCTCCGTGGCGCCCTCCAACAACGTGGACTCCAACTCGTACCAGAAGGTGTTTCTACCGTTGGCGCAGAAGGATAAGGGTGTGTTGTATGCGATTTTGGCGTGGGCTGGCTTTCATTTGGGCGGCAAGTGGATGCACGAAGGCTCCCAATATGCCAAATTGGCGGCAAATTACCTTAATACTGATGCTGCAAGTGATCAGACCATTGAAACCGCTGATTATAACTCGGGTTACCGTAACAGTGAAACTGCTGATTATTACCATAACAGTGATACCACGGCAAATGGCACTCATACAAAACCTTCCAAGGCTTCTGCTTATAAAGACACCCGGCGGGCCATTATCAACAAACTAGCCACGCTTCTCATTCTCTGTGGTGCCGAGATTTGTCGAGGTGATATCAAATACTGGTCTGTTTTTCTCAAATGGGGCGCCAATCTCCTCAAAATGAACGGCGGCATTATGAATTTCAACAACAACAAGGAAGAACACTGGCTCATCTCCAACTTTGCCTACCACGACTTATTGGCCAGCTCCACGGTTGACAGAGGCACTTATTTCCCCAACGAAACATATAGTGAGATTTTTCGTGACAAGGCCGGCATTTCTCGTGGAAATCTCAATCCCTTGCTTGGCGTGTCCAAGTCGCTATTCAAGGTGATTGGCGACATAAGTCGGTTGCTGCGGGAAGCCAAAAACGGACATCTTGGCAAGAATGCCATGTCTCATGTGTCGCCAGAGAGTGTTCAGGAACCCGCCGTTTTGGAAGCCGAGCTCAACACGCCGCCCGAGTCTCTTCACAGCCTGGCAAAAAGTCACACCCCGGAAATCCAGCTGTTTGCATACATTTCGCTAATTTTTGAGAAAGCTCAAATGTTGGAATCGGTGATTGATGATCTCAACCCCGAGTCGGAAGATCTCGAGATTCTTTCCGAGGCCGACTGGGAACTCCAGCTTACAACGTTTGAGGCTCTCAAGTTGGCCTGCAAACTATATCTTCGCCAAGCGGTGTTTCGCATAAACCCGTCCTCTCTTCAAAGTCGATTGTTGGCTGCAAAACTCATCAAACGCATAGACGTGTTGCTTCACACTCTGGTGCAAGCGACGCTTGTATTTCCGATTTTCATGGCCGGCATCCATTGTGTCACTGGTCACGAGAGAGACATGATGCGGCTACGCTTTGACGATTTCATGAAATCCTACGGGCCCTGGAACATTGTCCGAGTAAAGGCTGTGGTGGAAAAAGTTTGGATGATAAATTCTCTGGGAGATCTTGCTGTGGACTGGAACGATATGTTAAACGAGATGGGCTGGGAGGTTAATTTTGCGTGATCATGATTTTGATTGATAATTTTTGATCATTGATCAAAAAACATACGATTGAAACCAAACGATGAAAAGAGAGCAAACGGAAATCGGTATTGAAAACGAACGGATTTGTGTTGATGTCAGGCCACAAAACGAGCACTACTTCACCACAAGCAAACTTCGAGTTTGTGTTTGCAAATGTGCATGCTCTAAAAGTCAGACACTCACTTTCTTACAAGAACTTCTTCTCACCAACCAATTTGCTACCTATGAGCACTCCCTCCATTGCTACCAATACTGCTTACACCGAAAACTTAGCTCGAAACCATGAATGTTATTTACAATTGAGAAGGCAACAAAGGACCATTTTGAGCCTGGCCCGAACCCACTACTCTCGTCGGGGCGACCAGACTTCTACATCAGTCTCTTCATTTATTCCAAATCGCTTCAAAACAAGACACGTGCCTCTTTTGAGCCGGAGAATGATGTACGAAATGCCGTTAAACACGATCAAAACCCTGGCAGTCCAAAGCGTCCTTTCCCTGCCCCTTCATCGGAATCGCCTCAACGGACGAAGGCGTTCCCTTGGAGTCGAACGCAAAGGCACTTTCAAATACAAAACCTTGCGTTCAAAAAGACGCCCTGCTGAATTACTTCCTAGAGTACTGTCCAAGCGTGCACCTCTTCCAGGAGCTGCCTCCCGTTTTGGCGCTACTGGTGACTCTGTCCCTCCCATCTCCACAGGAGCTTTACCTCCCATCACCACAGGGACTGTAGCAGCTGGTCGTGGTGCCGCAAATATTGACTCTGTTGGAGACTTGAGTGCTTTGTGTGTTTCCAGATCACAATATGAAACGAACTCGCAAAGCGTGGGTTTATTTGGATATTCCATCAGCTTAAGAGATAAGCCCAGCGGTAGGTTTATCACATATGCAGACACGTGCATAGCAAGTTCCAAGGCAGAGTTTAAAAGGTTGAAAGAACCTTTGAAACGGCAAACTGTCGCCTTGGAACATTTGGTGCAGCCCGCATATTCCAAGCTCAAGCGAGTGATGAAAATGATGCGTTCTGAAGCTCGTCACGGACAGGAAGGTTCTGTTGCAGCCAGCACAAATCAAAAAGGTTTAATTCTGGGAGATCAAATTTTAATTCTGGGAAATCAAAATGGTTCAATTCTGGGAAATCAAAATGAACCAAATCGGGAAGTGCATGAAGAGGCGGTTCAAACATCCCACGCTTCACGTCCGCTGGAAGTCACGCAAGCTAGCTCGGCACAGTTGTACCTTGTACAAAATACTCGTAATTGCAAAGCAAATTCGACCGAAATTGGCCATTTTTCCGGATCTTGTTCGTTGATTGAAAGTTGCTTAGTGTGTCGGTTCTTGGAAAAAGCTAATTTGAAAAGAGCCGCTACATTTGCAACTGGGCCCGAATCCTCGAGCAATAGTGCTGGAACTTCCTTAATGATCCAAACGGCACCATGCAGATTGTCCAGAAAAACACCAAACCACCCACAATTGCCCATTTCTGCAATGCCTCTTAAATCTCGGGACGCCGAAATCCAACTCATACAAGAAGTTCTCGACTACATCAAGTCCAGTCATGAAAACCTGCAAGCAGAGCCGACGCAGCCTTTTCTTTTGCCATCCAGCGGCCTCTCTAAATCCGAAAATGACCTCTCTCACAAGTCTTCCTCCTCGGTGGTTATGGAACTCGCCCATGTGTCTTCCAATGGTGGTGTTGCCTGCAGACAGGCGTTGTCACTTGGCCCAACGTTGGTGACGTTAATTAAAATTCTTCTTGAAACTTATGCAGCCAATCCTGAGCAGAATTCGGACTCCAGCGAGTCGTCAAGCTCTCTGGAAAACGCCTCGGAGACCAATCCAGAGACCAAGTTCGTCAGCACGAAAGTGCCTTCGATTTTTGGCCAAAACTATCTTTTGCTCTCGCCAATTCTGTCTTTTGACGGAACTTTCACAGACAAACTGTCGCCAAGCGAGCCTGAAAGAAACTGTGGGTTTCTCGATTTGAAAGATAGGCCTACTCGTATTTTGAAACTGGTTCAGTTTGTTGTTGATGAAGAGTTTAATGCAAAGGAAACACAAATCAACTGGCAGCCTGAAAGCATGGCAAATTCCTTTCGTGAAAGTGGCTTGCAAGGGTATTTGATGGAACTTGGACTGTCGGACGAAACTTTGGTGTTGCAGAGTGCAGGCATGTCAAATGCAAACGACTACGACAATTTCAGTGAGTTTGGGTATATGACTAGTCATTTTGTTTGCCAAAGCAATGACCTGCTTGATTCTGGCTATTACACTGCCGAAAATTAATGAAAGTCAAGGGCTTTTTTTATGGAAAAGGATTCTTTTTTCTATCAAATTATATAGGTTCATGTTGTATTATAAAGGTTCATCAAATGAGTTAATAGTTCGTGTTCTGTTACTGTAGGTTCTTGTTGGATCAAAATGTAGTCTCAATTCTCAAACAGATGAAGGTTCACATTCCATTTTTTACATCGTAGCGCTTTCTAAAACTTTTCATTTAACATGCTATACAGGGGGGGAATGTGCACTTAGTCCTTGGACTTCTTCTTCTTCTTCTTTGGAGACTCGTCGTCGTCAGCCTTACGCTTCTTGTCCTTCTTGTCCTTCTTGTCCTTCTTTTCCTCCTTCTTGTCCTTCTTCTCCTTCTTTTCCTTCTTTTCCTTCTTTTCCTTCTTCTCCTTCTTTGGCTCCTCACCTGCAACTGGCTCATCATCCTCAACGACATCCATAGCGTCACCAACCAAAGCCAAGGCTTCCTTGATGGCGTCAGAGTTCTTCATTGGTGCGGATCCAGTGTCGTAGAAGCTCAATCTGTCCTCAACTTGCTTCTTCAATATTTGACCGAAAGCAGTGGTTGGCTCATCGGAGTAGTTGTCAATTCTGGAAGCAATAGAACACTTGTTAGCCAAGTATCTGGAGATTCTACCCTTGTTCTTGGTAGAGGCTTTTCCGATGAATGAAGAGTGGTAGATCAAACCGTACTTAGGGGTGTTACCCTTGGTCTTTAAGGCTCTGAACAAAGCCTTCTCAGCACCCAAGATTTGAACGGTAGAGGCAGCTTGCTTAGACAAGTTGGTCAAAGAACCAGCGTGAGAGATCAATCTGGCGCCAACAACTTCTCCAATCAATGTAGATAAGTTAGGAGCAACAGTGTGCATCTTGTCGGTCAAGTACTGGTACAACTTGGTTCTGTACTCAGAAATGGATACAACTCTCTCGGCAAAGGTAGAGACGTTGAGCAAATCTAGCTCGGAGATATCTTGACCCATGGAGATCTTAGCGTTGTCAATAATTCTTTGAGCAATGGAAGAGTCGTCGTTGAACAAAGCAGCAACATCATGCACGTGCTCGTCGGTCAAGTTGGCCTTGTCTTTGATGAAGAGAGCGAGTTTGGCGTACGTGTAGTTGTCTGGAACAATCTTGGCCAACTCTGGGAAGTGCCAGCCGTACCACTCCTTCACTCTCATGGAGAAAGTGTTGATGTCTTTGTCCAATTGATCTAAAAGAGCAATGGCTTGGATGATGTGGTTGTCATTCTTTTGCACTGAGAACTTAACCTTGGCTCTGGAGAAAGCGTGACCCAAACCCAATTGGGCTCTTTCGATGTCACCTTCTTGCAAGTCCTTGAAAAGCTTGGAGCCGTGAACACGAATACCTCTCAAGAAGTCTTGGGCAACCTCGTTGGAGATACAGTCCACGTAAGGAAAATGCTCCTTGATGGATGGACCCAAGTTCTTATCAGAAACACCCAAAGTAACTCTTTCCTTCTTGGAAGGCTTTGGGAGGTTTAACTCCAACACGGACTTCAAGTAGTCACTGACCAAACCCTCAGAGATGTCATTGGCGTTCTCCAAGGCCTGTGCTGCACCCTTGAAAGGAGCAAAAGAGACAAGCTCAACCATTTTGGAGAACTTGCCGAAATTCAGGGAAGCCTCTTGGACTTCCTTCAGTCTCACCGAAATGTCATCCTGTTGGATTAAAACCTTGAAGATGGCGAAACCAGTAGCTTCTTCGAAAAGAAGATAGTCAAGACCGCCCATTGTTAGTAAATAGTATAGGTGGTAGGTGAGAAGACTTGAGAAGTTTTTTTCTGAGGGCATCATCGAGGCGTGCACAGTGCGCGGCTCACAAAATTGTGCTCGGCACGACCCACGGCTGCTATTCTGGCCCACAAGTTTTCACTTTTTCCCACCCCCAATTTGGCTAAAGCTTTTGTCACAGCCAGATCTTTTCATGTTCTCCATTTTCACTAAGATTCATGTGCTGTTTTGGAGTGCAGACGCTTTGGTTAGCGGAAACCCAACTCACTACGATCGATGTAAACCAAATGCCAGCCGGTTTCAAAGTTAAAAAGATAAAGTGATTATGAAAAAAAGTCGAAGGAAAAATTCAGGGGGCATACGCTATTTATATAGACATTTAAGGGGTGCGCCGTTGACACGGACATTTTAAGGGGTGGCTGCAAATTCAGGGGCGATTTTCTTGGCCGGTATATATAAGGACGTTGAATCGCACTTGGGAATATCTGAGCGGAAAGCACCCGTACACCTATGTGGAAGACCCGTGCACCGGGAATACATCAGGCGCCTGCACAGTGACAGTGGTTTCTACAGAACAAGCCAGTCAACAAAGCTAAGGAACCACAAATATGCTCAGCAAGAAGTTCATGGCTATAGCGTCACGTGCACCCCACCGCTCCGGCCAGCTCAGAGGCGTCAAAACGCTCAATATGGATTGGAAACCCATCAAGTCGTCCGTCACCAATATCGCCAAGGCGGAAAACCAGGCCAAGGCGCCCATATTCCGGAAAGTCATGCTTGGCCTTATGATTGCAATGCCGGTCATCAGTTTTGGCTTGGGATGCTGGCAGGTGCAACGGTTGCAGTGGAAAGTCAATCTAATCAAGCGTTCGGAACACATGCTAGCCGAGGAGCCGCTCGACGGTCTTCCAGCCGTGATCGACCCAGCAGTTGTCAAGGACTTTGAGTTCCGGCGGTTTCGCGTTCGTGGAAAGTTCAACTACGACCAGGAGATGTTTTTGGGCCCCCGTATCCGCAATGGAGAACTCGGGTATTTGGTTGTCACGCCATTTATGCGGTCAGACGGAGGCGAGCCCATTTTGATCGAGCGTGGATGGATAGAAAAAGAAAAGGTGATTCCACACACTCGAAACAAGGGCTACTTGTCCCATCTAGCATTTCCTCAGGGCGAAATCACTATAGAAGCCATGCTTAGGTCCATGCCAAAGAAGCTGTATCTACAGTACGACCACGAAGAGGGCTCCAAACTTTTCTTTGTGCCGGATGTGGAGGCTATGGCCCATCAGTCGGGCTCCTTGCCTGTATATGCACAAATGATGTACTCTTTGAAAGATCAGCCTGATTGGGTGGGGCCCGAAGAGTACGCCAAAACCACGGAATCTTCGAGCAAAGGCTGGTTTTCCAGACGCAGTGCCAAGTCCAAATCGGACCATTTGCCTGTGCTGGAAGACGATTCCACGTTGGAATGGCAAGAGTCGGAGTTTGTCAAGCGTGGGGTGCCCATTGCAGCCGTGCCCAAGGTCAACTTCTCAAACAACCACTTCCAGTACTTGATCACGTGGTTTGGAGTTGCCCTCGCCAGCTCTGTTTTGTTGGCGCTTACCTTTTACAAGAAGCGGGGCCTTGGCAGTGCAGAGAAGGTGATTGCTGCCAAAAAGAAGGATATGGCCAAAAATATTTGATCTCGTTTCTATCACCCGCGTCAGTGCAATTTTCATGTATATACTGCTGCTTTTCTGCATGCTACTTCTGTTCATAATGATAAAACTTCCTTAGACTCGTGGCTTCTGAATGAAATTTCAATCTCTGCATTCTGTCAGTTAACAATAATACTGCATTAAGACTTTTAGTATTGCAGGTAGAATTAAGTGCTTTGACAAACTACGGCAATGACTTATCCTACTTCCTCTTTAAATGAATCTTATCTGATACTTCAATATTGCTAACAAATTTGATATTAACTCATGCAGTTGAATATATTAATCCATTTAAATTTATTTCAAAATCTTTTTCTTAATTCATTTCTGCTCTCATAACTCTTTCAACTTCAACTGTATATACTAACAAGCCCAAAAAGAAGCACAAGAAGCAGAAGATCGCTGATTATTATGGAAGCCCCGCTCCAGTACACCAAAAGATTGTTGACCAATGGCTGATACGAATTGGCCCGAGGAAATATCGCAGAAGCCATAGACAACATTTTTGAAATAGGGTTATTACTTGACGCCACACGAAGCAAACCCTTGGAAGACATAATGTAGAAATATGCCGAAATAAAGGCGATTTCGGCGGAAACAAAGCACATGGTGAAAGAACTGTTCAAAGGTGCTCTGTGACGAATGTACAGATAAGCCGACGAGCGAAAAAGAGGCTCGTTTCGATAGTGCACCACGAAATTCACCACATGAAACAAAAACCGCACCATTATGAACCGGGCACTAAGCTGTTTCTGCTGGTATTGTTGATAAGCGGCCATTTTGGTCTGGAACGATGCATTTTCGGGGGAACGTGGCATTCCGGTATCGTCTTCCGACATAGCCTTCATCATGTTGGCAAAAAAGTCTGTTGTTTCGGCTTGGGGCGTGTTTGCGCCGCCGGGGCCGGTGAAAATCTGCTTGAAAAAGGCATCCATATCCATTTCCTCAGTTTCTTGACCATTGGAGGGTTTTGGATTGCGCAAAAGTGAAGAAATATCGGGAACATCGGGGTCATCATGCAATTCTTCAACTGAAGACTCAACTGATTTTTGATTTGTTTCAATTGGGCTTTTAGCTTGTTCATTAATATCTGAATCTTTTGTTTCTGAATCTTTTGTTTCTGAAACTTTTGTTCCTAATTCTTTTATTTCTAAATCTTTTGTTCCTAATTCTTTTATTCCTGATTCCTTTGTCATTTGAGCCAATGGACTCTGTGTGGACATTGGTTGTTCTGTGGCAGTTGATACGCCCACAGAAGAACCATTACTGAGGATCAGATTCAACCGATCGGCAGCAGTCTTGCTGGCCATTTTCGCCTGACGACGTTCTCTCAAAATACGCCTTTTTTCCTCTGCCGAAATTTCACTCATGTATCCGAAAATTATCAATGATTGTGATTTTAATGAACGGTGATTTCACTGAATAGGTGTTGGATTCGTGATATGAGGGCGGTGTGCAGGACAACTGCTCTCTGTGCAGGACATCATGGTCTCACAGAAAGTTTCCATTCTTTAGAATCAAATCCATAAAATGGAACGGCGTTTGGGATATCATGAGCAACTACGTCGAGATCAGATCATGAATCTGCTTTTAAACAGAGATTATCTTTTGGTGATGGCATCACAGCAGCAGAAATCGGTGCTGCAGATTAAATACGAGCTTCTTTTAAAGCTCAAGGAATAGATAATGAGATCATCAAGTTCAATGATTTCTTATTGATGATAAGATCTGAAAATACATTATGTTTTTGGGAATGAATTGCTACAGTTGGACTTTCATTGCAATTATAAATTGCCAAAGAATGCATTGAGCATGAATATGAAGATTGATAGAACATATACATTGATATGAAGATTGATAGAACATTATATTGATAAGAAGATTGATAGAATATATACATTGATATGAAGATTGATAGAACATTACATTGATATGAAGATTGATAGAATATATACATTGATATGAAGAACGATAGAACATTACATTGATATGAAGATTGAAAGAACATATACATTGATAAAAATGTTGATACGAACGTTAATTTGATATTGATCAAAATTGATCCGAATATGATACAAACGTTGATCCGAATATTGACCAATCATTGATCAATCGTTGATCAAACATTACAGTTTGAGCCTTGAATTAAGTGCTACACTGGAAATGAATCGAGCGTTCAGGCGCAAATGGCCTGACTGCAGAATAACCTAGAATTCGTGAAAGATCCATAATATACACTCAATTTCTCGATTTCAGTGATAACACGAAAGCCTCTGATCGAGCTCTGATCTCCAAGTTTAATGAACCTATTATTTCATTCCATACCAAGGGCGGAGATCGGTCCCTGGCGTGAAGATTGTTCCATCTAGAATCTGATCTGTGTCTCCATACTTTCATCGCCGGTCCAAATGTCAAATCTATTAATGCTGCCACTATGCTGGACAACCTTCTTCTTAATCCAGTAGGGTTCTGTGTATCCTTTATCAATTCAATTGGGTTCTGGCTTTCTCATTAATCCAACTGGGTTCTGGCTTCCTTCATCAATCCAACTGGGTTCTGAGTTTCTTTAATAATCCAATGAGTTTTTGAGGTCTTTGTTCTGTTACAACCTAGGTCCTTTGATTAATCAGTCGGGTACTGAACTCCTTTTTCTGCTAGATTCTAGGTCTTTTGTGAACTTCGGATTCCTTTGTTTGTTGGGACTGGCCTTTCAAAGTTTATGGATTCTTTGTTTGTCAGGAACTGGACCTTTGGTTTGTATTCGTTCCTGGGCCTTTGGTTTGTATTCATGGCGACATGGATCACTACAATGGATCACCTGAAAGGAGGCCGTGTGCTGAGCCGGTCAGCCCGTGCCTTTTGAGCCCTTTGCGCAGCACTGCCGCCGGACGGCTTCGACACACGGGAAGGTTTCCCCAAAGGAGCCTTTTTCTCTGTGTTTCGGCGCATATTGGCGCTAGCGGACTTGTCAAAAAGCCCCCGCATATACCGTGGCGGCTGGTTGAGATTCGGACCACCGCCAGGCGTTTCCATAAAAGAGTCGTTGGTAGAATATGTGTCATCATGAGCCACGGCTACTTTGGGCGGAGGTACGGGCCTGGCCAGGGCTTTAACAGGCGGTCTTTGGAACAATGGATTGCGGGAGCGGAGCCGCGTTGGTGTCTCGAACCGTGGAGATTCGTGGCGGTTTCGAAATTGAAGACGGAGATCAGTTTTTTCCCTGTTTCGGCGCTCGATTTCGCTGTGAAGTTGCTGGTTTTTGGCCTTGGCCATTCGAACACGGTCCTGAAGAGTTTCGATTCGCAGGCTAAGCCCCTTGATGCTTTTTTGCTCGTACTGCTCTCTGCTGGGGCATTCGGGGAAGTTATTGCAGAACATGGTGATGAGCAAACCATAGAGAAAACTGGCGAACGACTCGTTGAAGTTGTCGTTGAGTGCCGAATGGATGGATGCTAGCTGTGTGATGTTTTGGGAAAGTTGGGCCATTCCTTGGGCCAAATTGTGCCAGCGGTCTAGACTTTCTTCTGTTTGGAGTGGGATGACGTCTTTGGAATAATGTATTTCGCTAGAAACAAAGGCTTTGTATATTCCCGAGGACCGGTGCAGTTTTCTGCGATCAGCCATGGCTGCTATGAGGATTCTGGAGTTTCAATGACCACTGACTGGAGAATCACTGAGTTGTTCTCTATTCTCAAACTGTTCTCTATGTTCTCAACTGTTCTCAACACTCTCGAAGATTGACCTGCTATTGAGATGCAGAGAATAAAGGAAATTATGATAGTGGATTTGAAATGAAACAAAGAAAGTGGTTAAACACTATTATACAAGAACGTGGATGCAGGAGAAATGCTGTGGTGTGTTGGCGCCGTTTGCAATTGAGAAGCGTGTTTTGTTTATGTTTCTCTCGGCCTGCACACAACGCCGCTCGCGCATCTTGTCGACTTTCCTGCAAGTAAAGGCTAGTGGCTCCTAATATGCAGGTGCGGTACTGCAGACACCAGATCTAACTCTTCCTGTCACACTACACTACCATGAACATTAATTGTTCTAAGATTCAGATATCTGGAATCCAAATAGTTCAGGGATCTAGTTCAAAAGCAGTTAATCTAGACTTAACGAATTAGATGCTGGCTTGTGTAGTGAATTGAGATTCATGTGGATATAATTCTACTTTTAATAGTCCATCATAACAGCCCAGCTAAGTAATCTCCTAAGCTGTCAATCAGTCGATCCAAGCTGTCAATCAGTCAATCCATTCTAGCGGTCATCCTCACCAATAATTTGCGCCCATGTCTTACCCTCAGCAGCCAACTCCGCCGTCAACTCGTCCCGGATCTTGGCAGGCAAACCGGGACCCTTGTATGCGAAGGCAGTGTACAACTGCACAAAAGTGGCGCCGGCCTTTCCAAACTCCAACGCATCCTTGCCGGTGGAAATGCCGCCGCAGCCAATCAACACCAAGTTGCTGTCCTTGGTGTGCTTCCGCAAAGTCCTCAACGCCTGCAACGAGATCGGCTTGAGCGGTTTGCCCGACAACCCGCCCGTTTGATTCACAAGGTCCGCCGACTTGGTGAGAAGAGTCGGTGGCCGCAGAATCGTGGTGTTGGACACAATGATGCCGTCCACACATGCGTCTTTTGCCGACGCAGCAATCAGCGCAAGCTCCGGCTCTGTCAAGTCCGGCGCCACCTTCACCAACACCGGCACATGGCGGCCCAACTTGTTGGCGCCCAAAAGCTGCCGCTCGTGCACCACCTCGGTTAGGAGCCCCGTGAGCTTCAGCTCGCTTTGCAAGTCCCGGAGCCCCGGCGTGTTTGGCGACGATACATTGATGATCAACACATCCGCATACGGCCCGAGCCGGCGAACTCCCTGCACGTAATCCTGGACCTCGTCGCCGGTTTTGTTTTTGCCGAGGTTGATACCTAGAAGGCGGTTGGGGCGAAGCGAGTTATGTTCGGGCCGCTGGCCACCAGCCAAGAAGCCCTGCAAACGGGCCGCCAACGTGGCCATCACACTGAAGTGACCCGTGGAATTGAACCCGTAGCGGTTGATCACGGCGTCGTCACGTGGCAACCGGAAAAAACGGGGAGTAGGGTTCCCCGGCTGCGGAAGCGGCGTGATGGAGCCAATTTCCACATAGGAAAAACCCGTGTTGAAGAGGCCGTCGATGGCCTCGCCATCCTTGTCCAAGCCAGCGGCGAGACCCACGGGCGAATCCAACGTGGTGCCAAAAACGTCCACGGCGAGCCGTTTATCGGCAGCCTCCGACATCCTCGGCACTAGGCCGTGTTTCATGAGTGTAACACCAACACGGTGGCCGGTTTCAGCATCGGTAAGTACACGTAAAAGGGGGCAAAAAACGTATTCATGAATGGCAGCCCGGGAGTCGGCTGCGTAGTAGACAGTGGCTGCCACGGCGGCGGTGCCGAAAAGAAGTCCTGCACGTGGCGCCACAGAACTATGAAGTGGACGCCTATTGGCGTGGTGTACTGGCTTGCCGGCCTTGTTTTTGAGGAGTCTCCACATTGACGGTGTAGTAGGGAGTGAGAGAATTGTGGGCGTTGTGTGGGCGGATGTGCATGCAGGATGTTGGAGCTGTGCACACCACTACCACTTTACTATCACTGATTTCAACTCCATTAGTTACTTTAATTCTTCAACTCTTTTCACTTCGGTGGTATTACACTTCTAGATACTGCTTTAGCAGTTGAATACAATTATTTATTTCAGTGGTATTACGCTCCTACTATTTACTACTGTCTCATTTCAATTCTATTATTTACTCCATTAGTATTATACCTCTAGATACTACTGTAGTAGTTGAATACTATTAATTACTCAATTTATTACATTTCTAGATACTATTTTAGTAGTTCAATACTATTATTTACTCAATTTATTACATTTCTAGATACTATTTTAGTTGCTGCATACAACTATCCATTAGTATTACACTTCTAGATACTACTTTAGTAGTTTAATACAATTATTTACTCAATTAGTATTACACTTCTACTATTTACTACTGTAGAAGTTCATCTTTATTCTTTATCATCTATTGACTCACTCTTATAATACCATTCTATTGATTCACTCTATAGTAACGATTCTATTGATTTACTCTATAGTAACTGATTCACTTTACCAGCAGTACCACTTTGATTATTAATAGTTTTCGGCTCTGTTATTTATCTAAGATTTTAACTCTAATATTACTCTAATAATTCAGCTCAATTATATACTCTAATAGTATCTTCTTTCATTTTTTGCCCCACTGTTATCGTACTTCTATTGATTTCTGCTCTGGTATTACACTTTCATTATTTCTCCAGCTCCAAAAGTTGTATTATTACACAGTATTACTACCACAATTTCACAATTTATTACACCTCTCGCAGTTCAAGTGCTTTAAATTCTACTTTTCCAATACTACGTGCTCTAACGATCACTTCTATAGATTCCGACTTCTACTACATCAAATTCTCATAATCTGAATCTGCTACTCCGTTTTAGTTTGCAGTTTTGATTTGGTCAATCCATATTCATCAACCTATCCAAATCTATAATTCTATATTTGTCCTTCTCGTTTTAATAATCTAAACCTTCAGTCACTGATTTACTTTAACTTTTAGATTAAGCTCAGAAATAAGGGTATTAGTTGACTAGTCACCATTTCACCGGAAAATTAAAGTATTTCAAATTTAGAAAGCATCATGATTTTTACAAGCCCGCTCTGATTATTATTGTAAGCTGTGTCACTTCCCAGGTCGTTTAATGCACTTTAGTTTTTTGTACAAATTTTATGTACTAGTAATATCAACCCTCTAATGACTTTAACTGCCATTTTCATAATATTGGACTATGTTTTATTCTCGTAGTACTTAATTCTCGTAGTATGTAACAAGATCATATACTCGCGCCAGGAACTATATATAGTCATATCTTATAGGATTTTTGATATTGTACTTGGGACTCTCAAGGGTAATTATAATTGTAAGTGTTGACTGAAATGGGATGTGTTCAGGAACTCTAATGAATGTTATGAGTAAACGATATACCACTAGGATATCCGTACTAATTTAACAGAAAACAAATACGTAATTTGAATCTATTTGAATACCATTAACGATACTGTTTCAGTTAGTTTCGGACCGTTCTTGGATTAGAATTTCTATTGCTTATCTGTTCCTAATATAATAACTGTATACAATTTCATCAACTAAATATTGTTGAGTTTACGAACTTTCCTATGAAGAATCTTTAGCCGTCACGCTATTATCTATACAATAATGATGAGTTTCTGTAAATTATCTATGAAATAATTTTGAGTTTTCGTTAATTATCTATACAAAATTGTTGAGTTTCTTTATTTTTATTACTTGGTTTTGGAATTATTGGACTGTTCATCAAATAGTAGTCACACATCATATTCGCAGAATTGCACCCATTTTGAAAAGAAATAAAAAACACCAACATCAAAATAATATCAACAGAATAAAAGCAACAGAATAAACGCAACAGAATAAAAGCTTCAGAATGAAAGCAACAGGATAAAAGCAACAGAATAAAAAACAAATTTCCAAGATGTAAACAACCACACAGATAAATACTAAATACCTTATTTCGATCGTATATGATGATCAGGGCAGAACGCATCACGTGACCGCGCACGTGCGCGCGGCATCTCTTCTCGAAAATCACCTCTTTATATCCAACTACATGTCCAAATACGAACGTGACAAGACCAGGTTCCCCGCCAAGGTCAGCAAAGGTAAGCTGCTGCGGATGAATCGCAGCATCAAGAAAATCGACAACGATTACCGAGAGTTTGTGCAAAATGCAGAGGCCACGGACCTTCTTCTCCAGGAAGAAGCCGGGTTTTTGGAGGCAGAAGGAGAAATGGAGAAAACAAGCCAGTTCAAACAGGACGACATTGCCGCCGCCGTCGATGTCACCACCGCCAACAAGAAATTTGACCTCAAGCTCCCCGAATTCGGGCCGTATCAGGTGGATTACACACGAAATGGAAGAAAACTCCTTATTGGCGGCAAAAAAGGTCATGTGGCGTCCATGGACTGGCAAAAAGGCACCATTGATTGCGAGCTCTTTCTCAACGAAACCGTTCACGCCGTCAAGTACTTCCAGCGGGAGCTGTTTTTCGCCGTGGCCCAGAAACGGTACACCTTTGTGTACAACCACCAGGGAGCCGAGGTGCACCGGTTGAAACAACACGAGAACAACACGCTTTTGGACTTTTTGCCGTACCACTACCTTCTTGTCGGCGCCGGGTTCTCCGGCCGCTTACGGTTCCACGACGTCTCCACCGGAATCATGGTGGGCGATGTGCACACCAAAATGGGCCCGACTCAGGCCATGAAACAGAACCCCTGGAACGCCGTCATGCACCTCGGCCACGGCAACGGAACAGTTACCCTATGGAGCCCTAACTCCGGCACGCCGTTGGTCAAAATGCAGACCAACCGGGGCCCGGTCCGCGATTTGGCCGTGGACCGTGAGGGTAAGTACATGGTGGTTGCCGGCCTGGACAAACGGGTCAAGGTGTGGGATTTACGCATGCTCAAGGAGTTGGACCTGTACACAAGTCCCACGCCTGCCTCCTCCGTGGACATTAGTGACTCGAACCTCGTGTCCGTGGCCTGGGGGCCGCACGTGACCGTGTGGAAGGACCTCTTCTCCGGCGCCCGCCAAACACTGCCATACATGACGCATTTGCTTCCCGGCGCGCGCCTCGACAAAGTCCGCTTTGTTCCCTTTGAGGATATTCTCGGCCTCGGCCATAGCAAAGGCGTGCTGTCCATGATCGTGCCCGGTGCAGGAGAGGCCAACTACGACGCCATGGAGGCCAATCCATACGAGTCCCGCGGCCAGATCCAGGAGGCCGAGGTGCACGGGTTGCTCAACAAACTTGCGCCGGATTCCATTGCTTTGGATCCCAGTTATATTGGGACGGTCGATACACGTGCGCGGCACGTGCGCGTCAAGGCGGCGCCGCCCGGGGCCGAGGCCGAGTCGGCTGCAAAGCCGAAAAACGTGGTGGACGCCCGGCAATTGCGCACGGAACGGAACATCCAGGCCGAGGAGGAGCGCCGCGAGCGCAAGCGCTTGCACGCCATGGGTGTGCCGGACGAGAAGGACAAGTTGGGGCCGGCTTTGGGGCGCTTTGTCTAGTCACGTGCGAATAGTCACGTGCGAATAATCACGAGTTCACCCATCACGAGTACCCATCACGAGTACTCATCACGAGTTCACCACTCACCATTCACGGTTTCACGACTGCGATCATTGAGATGCCACTACGACTGGTGCTTCAAAGATTCGGTAGTTGATACTGCATTTATCATCTATAGACCACAATAAACTTTTACACCTGACTTTCAATACTTTCTGACCTGACATTCTTCGAAACTTCACTGAGAATTCAGTCTTTATCAATTAAGAATTAGTCTTTATCAACTAAGAACGGATCCATAGTCATTAAACACATTCTTCACTCGATACTGTAATTCTCTGATTTGATTCTTGTGGTGGTGCCTATTGTAATAAGGCTCGCATGGCAAGATCCAAGTCCCACCGCAACACGCGTGCCTCATGCTCAATATTCTTGCCCACAACTTGATCAAAATAAGCACAGAGCCGCTCATTCTTCTCTGTGAGCTCGGCAATCACATCCTGACTGGCCTTCATCTCCTCGTGCATCAGCCTCTGCTCTTGAATTAATTGACTGGCCATTTGTCGTTGCATTTCCTGCACTTGCACCAACTGAATGTCTTCAGCATACGACTCCTTCGCTCTGGCCTCCATGTAGAATGTTATCACCTCCTTGGAGTACTCGTGTAACTTGGCAAGCCGCTCCTCGGCCAACAGATTGCCTGCTCTAAGTTGCGTAAGCGCCCGGAAGAGGAACTCAAGAACAAGCCCCGCCTGTTCTGTATCGTGAAAGAGTGCTAGCCGCTCGAAATTCACCACTCGCCGAATGGTGGCGAGCCGCTGAAGCACTACCGGATGTGCTCCCCGAGCTCGGCCCTGCAGGATATGAAAGAACATGGCTTCCTTTAACCGTGTGCTTTGCTCGCCCAACTTTTCGCTGACTCGGTATAAGTTTAAGCCTTGGACATCGGGGCTTTTTAATACTCGCACGGTTGCTTCTTGCGTTCCACCCAAAGAAGACCCTGCCAAACTCTCTGCAGGGCCTAACTTTTCATTTAATGCGCCAACAGAAGTTGCAGTTGGAACCCCGCCGGTCTTGATAGAGACAGATGGGACGCCGCTGGTAGAGACAGATGGAATTCCGCTAGTAGAAACAGATGGGACGCCACTAGTAGAGACAGATGGAATGCCGCTTGTTGTGACAGAAGAGATGGATGGAAGGCTTCTCATAAAGTTCACGAGCTCATTCCCAGGTGTCAACTCCACAAACACAGTCTGCAAAAATTCAAGCAGGGCTAACTCCTCGATTGATATTGTTTTGGTTCCTAACACAGACGAGAGCCATAGTGCACACGCCCGCTGGAAACTGCGGTTCATCCGTTCGTCCATGATTACCTGGAGAATGAACACGAGCACAAACGCATTCCAAGTCAAGTGTCAGCCGGCATTCTCATGCAGAAAGCGCCGCGACGCATCACTTGGCTCTTGTTCACGTGAGGCAACAGAGCTATCTGAGCATGTGTTGGGATCCACACAATTGAATTGATAAGGATCCACACAATTGGATTGATAGGAGGTGGTGAAACAATGGAGTCAGTTATGATGACATTTGCAACAATAGGATGAGCCAGAGAAATAACTGCAATGTATCAGTTAATAAGCTCAATGCGAAGTACGGGCTGAGATGGAATAGCTGGAATAATCCACAGTAATGAGGTCGTTGAAAATAGAGCCCGAATTCAGGCTCTTGTTCAATTGTGCAAGATGCTCCGTTTCAGTGCGGGCAAACTCCACCACAGCAGAAAACTTGCCCAGCGATCGTACGTCATGTGACTCGAGCTGGTCAACCAAGCACAAGTCCTCCATCACTTTCATAAACTCTAGGCACTTTTCCATATTGACCTGGCCCTCCTCGTCGCCATCGTCTTTGTGTTGATGTAACAAAATAAGCCACAGATGCGCTATTTGCTCATACGCCATGGCCCGCGTATACTGGAACTCCTTGTTGGAAAAGTCGGGGAGTTCATGGATCATCACGGTGATTGTGTTGATCACCGAACACAGGTCCCGAAGTGCAGTTCCTACCGGCGGAAGCAAATCAAGCACAAAGTCGGAGATGCAGTGCAAAAACTCGGTCAAAAAGGGCTTGACTCGAATATACGAGTAGTCGCTGTCTGTGTCACATTTGTATGGTAACGCCGCATGAATGGCAGCAGCTTTCCGTTTTATTAGCTCCACCGACGCCCCCACGCCTGGCCGCGGTGCAACTTGCGCCACCGTATTGGTGATCTCGGGATGGTGTGTCATGACTGTTTGAAAAAGCTCCTGAAGTGATTTGTGGTCCAAAACCTCCACCACACGGCTGACGGGCAAACTTTGGCCCCAGAAATGGGGATTTCGGGCGCGTTTGACGCGTCGGGTGCTTCCGTCTGCCAATTTGCCGCTCACAAATGGCGAATGCTGTTTTGAAGGGGGATTTTGGGGAGGATTTGCCACTGGCAGCGTGTCCTCTTCAAGGGGGCGTTTTTTGGCGGCGTGCCCGAGCGAAGCCACGACGATTTCCGGCATACTTTATGACGACTCTTGATTTTGTGTATTTGAATGAGTCAGACGATGGGAAATGAGGAATTTTGGTTGTTTCAAAAGTGTTGTAAAAGTGAAAAAGTGTGAGGTTGCGATGTATAAAGTTCAGGCGTTGATATAGTGTGTCGCGTGATCCTGCACGTGACAAGTTTCGAGTCAACTTTCAACTGTTTCAACGTTTCATATAGTTTTCATTGTTTCATTATTTCATACATTTGTTTCATATATTTGTTTAATATATCTGTTTCATTGTTTCAACTGTTTCATTTATCTATTTCATTATTTCATTGTTTCATATGTTTGTTTCATTGTTTCATATATCTGTTTCATTGTTTCAACTGTTTGTTTCATAGGTTCATTTGATTTAGCTTCTATATGGCGTGATACTGCGTAGTGGGATACTTTGAGGGGTTATTATGAGATCACACTGTTTATATTGAATACGGAGAGCCAGTGGTAAAAAGCAGTTAAGCACGGTCTTGTGTGCAGGAGCGTCATTTAACCACGGAGTGTTTCACAGAGATTTGAGCGATTAAATACTGGTGAATGTATAAGTGTCGATGCAAATAAGCAGTTTGTCAAAGGTGGGGTCTTATGATTGTAACAGGAACGAGATATGTGCACCCCCAGCCACGACATTGTCGCATGTCAGCTGCAAATATGTCGCTACTCAGCCACGACATTGTCGCATGCCGCTAAAGTTACAATTGAGTTTAATCATTTCTTTTTTTTTTTTTTTTCTTTGTTCATATATTATTTCATCTGTTCATCTATTCATTTGATTTGGAGGCTTTCTACTCGCAACGCTACATCCTTATACTTCATAATGGCGCCTGGCTCACATATAGTACGCAGCTTTTAAGCGTGCTTCTGTTTCGGACTGTGTATATACATGATCGACCTCCAGCCCTCTGGTGACTGCAAAGTTACAAAGAGTAAACTGTAGCTTTCAATAATCCCCATTCAAAGCTCCAATTTGATCCCTTTCAAAGCTTCAATTTGGTTCTAGTAGTAATCATTGCTTTCGAATTCCGAGTCGCTGGCGCTGGATAGGTCACTTTCACTCACCACGTCATAATCTGCCTCGTTAAATCCGGCGTAGCGGTTCCTCTTGAGCTCCACCTCGTCATCCGATTCCTTGTCCTCTTCGTCTGTTATTTCACCATCAAGACATCGGCCCTCGTCACGACCGTCGGCTTCTTCATTCTCCTCCTTCTCCTCCAACTCAATCTTCAACTCATACACAATATCAAAGCACTCGGCCAACAACGCATTGAGCGTTCCTTGACCCTCGGGAACCTGGCCATTCACAATAAATTTGCCGTCGTGCCTTAGGTTGTCAAGCGATGCCAATTTGAACTGGAATGGAAACAACTCCCGCAAGTTGTTGAGCCCGTCCACTCGCTTAATCTCCAACAAGCACCTGCGAACAGTTGTCAACTGGTTGTGTATAGGTTGCAAAGATTCGGAAACCGGCTCCGAACTCTCCAAAAGCTTGTAGATGGACGCGTAGTTGCGTCTCAAAAGATACAACACCAACAACTGGATCTTCTTCAACCGCTTGGTGTTGCCCTTTCGCTGCTCCGTGAGCCGGTTAAGTTCCATCCGCTTGTCGTCAATGGCCTTGAGCGACTTCTGGTACGTGTACAAGTCGGTCTCACGCAACGTCCACCTTCGTGTGATCAAAAGATTCTCCAACGTCTGCTTGATGTCAATTAACTCGGTGTAAAGCTTCTTGAAATCGCTAACCACCTGACTCAGCTGCTCGTCTTCCACCGCCAAGGTGTCAAATTGGCTCGTGATACCGTTATCCTGTTGGATGTCGAGGTCATTCAAGAGATTATTGCAATCGTCGAGGAGCCCGTTCAAAACCATCTGTGCACTCTCCGTCTGGTCGGCAGTTCCCAGCACGGACACGAACGTGCCCGCCGAGTCCCGCTCCTTGCCAATCTGCTTCAAAACCGCCTTGAGCTCCAAGATCTTGTCGTTCATGTCGTAGTTTTTGGCGTCTATGGTCAAATAGTTAAATAGCGACTTGCGCACAGCAATCAACTGCATGTACACGTCCTCCAAGTCCTCGGGAATCTTGCGGAACGTGTCCTCAAGCTCCTGATACACGCGAAGGCACTTGGCCAACTTGTTCCGCAAAAGAAGCGTTTCCTCCCGGCGGTGGTTGAGCGTGCCGGGCTCAATGTCGTCGTCCACGGCTCGTTCGTCCAGTTGCACAATTATCCCCTGGATTTCTTCAAGCCGGGCCTTGATCGGGTTCAAATCTTCCGCAGAGTACACCCGGCACTCCTTCAAATGCGTCAAAAGCTTGTAAACGGTCGATAAAGACGAATATGTGGCGGGCGCAAATTTGGTGAGGCCACAGGTCATAAACGAGAGCGAAAGAAGCTGCCAAATGTCGTCTATCATCAAATCGACGGCGTTCGGAACATTAAGAGTGATTCCTTTGAGCTCCTCGTCCTTTCTGACGATCCTGAGCTCGTGAACATCGCGTAAAAAGCGGTCGTATATGCTGTACACCTGTTTGGAACTAATATAAGTGTCTCTGTTGTTTTTGAGGGCCAGGAGCGCCTGGTACGTTTCCTGGAAGGATTCGAAAAGCTGTTTTTCGAACGATGGAATGGACTTGGTCATTGTTGAGTGGCAAGGATAGAGCTACGCACCGTTTGAGGACTGGGCCCGCGCACCCGTGCACCGCGCGCTGGGCGACTGTACATAACTTCATTAAAACAAACTATGAATCTATGGATTAGCCACCCCTAGAATCTTGCGTGAGTAGTCCGCCTCGTCCGCGAGTGAGCCCTCCGAGAGCCGCCGCCGGCCCATCATGGCCGGGTTGAGCCGAGGATCCGTGAGTTCCCCTGACCCATTCGCGCTGGCAGGTTTCTCGGCAAAGTCGTCCGACGGATGCTCGAATGGATTGGCCATCGGCATGTCAAAGACGGAATTAAACTTGTTCGACTTGCTGGACACTCCGCGGTTAAGTGTGCCGCCGGATCCGGTGGCGCCCTTTTTGTAGAATTCCTCTTCGTCGTCTTCGTCGCGGTCGTTGCGACGGCGTATGAAAAAGAAGATGGCTGCGCCCACTATTAGCAACCCGGCAAGCCCTCCGACGACCCCGCCGACAATTGGGCCCACGCTGCTTGTCTTCTTTGTCTTGTTTGTGCTGGAAGATGTGGCTGACGACGTCGCATGAGACGAACCAGATGCCGAGGTTTGCGTGACTGTTTTATACTTGACACTTTCCGTACCGTCGGCACTGCTGGATGACGCCACGGATGTAATGGTACTTGAAGACCCACTAGATGCATCCAGCGAGCTGCTTTTGGACGTCTGCGTGGATGACAGTTGAGATGAAGAAGTCTTTTGAGAGGATTGTTGAGATGACAGGGTAGTTCCCAGCGTGGACTGCGCAGATGACGAATCACCACTTGAACTCGTCAGAGAACCGGTGTCCACACCTTCACCTGCGAAAACGTCATATGCTGACAGTCCACCGCAAGTGGCCTGATCGAAACCGTTGCATGCCTTGTTGCAGTTGGAGGAAGAAACTTCGCTGGTGGGCATGGATGTGAGACAATAGCACATGCTTCCGGCCTTAACAGCCACATAAGCATAGTCAGAGCCACACGCATCATGGCAAGCAGACTCAGAGGCATACTGCTGGTAACCAATAGTTTTTCCGATGCTAACGGAGGAATAGCATCCAAGGGTCGTTGCTAACGCGGTGGTCGAAAAAAGAAGGGGAGTAAGGAATTTCATCGGAACCAAAAAATGTGGAAGGATTGGTATATTAAGACACCCAGCCTTATTAAGAGATCCAGCCTTATTAAGAAATCCAAAGCAGGATTTGGCACAAGTATGCGATGATGACGGGGATCAAATTCGAGGGTGGAGTGGGCCAGAAGTAGCCGCGATGCAATGCAGACCCTGAGTCCCGAGGGTGTTTCAGAAGATGGTTGTACAGGGATGTAAGGCGCCCCTGAAACTCCACTTGTACTAAGCGTTAACTCCACTTGTTAAGGGGTAATACCACTTGTATTAAGGGGTAACTCCACTTTTTATAACTTTGGATGCTATTGTACTCCTTGATGAAATGACCAATGAAGTACTGGGAATGAACACCGAAATAGGAATGAACCCAATGAAATAATTTGCTAGATCAGATTAAAACGGATAGTTGGCTAGCAGTTTTCATAGGTTTCTCGACAGAAAAAACGATCAGTTAAGGGGACCTGAACGTGGGAGAAACGATTCTGTGGTGGTGAATGTTGAAATACTGAACTTTGGATTTCTGAAAGTTCAGATAATAATAGAAAGTGTCCCTAGCGTTTTGAAGCAGCGAATGAGTGGGAAGAAATGAATACAATAGGAAGTTTGGTGTGTCCTAGCAATAAAAAATAATGGGGAAAGGCGTTAATTTCAGGCCACGATAGTTTGAGGTGGGAGAGAAAAAAAGAAAAAAAAATAATAATAGAAAAAAAAAGAAACGCTCCCAGGCACCTGTGAGCGACGGTGCAGTGCAGAATGGCGATCCTCCAAACAGTGCGCCTACAGACAGGAAGTCACCGGTAGCTTCCACTGCGTCTGGAATCCCAAAACGGAAGTGGAATTGCCTGCAAAGCTTATTTGCAAGTGGGAATTTCCGGGCATTATGTCAGCAAAGCGGCTGCTTGTTGAGGGGCGGAACAAATCCAATGACCTCGCCAATTTTCCAATTTGCCTTTTCTCCAGGAGTCAATTTATTCGGATTTACCTTTCGGATGTACCGGCGTATTATTCGAGCCACCAGGCTCCCCTGCAGGATCCGCAGAGAGCGGCTGCGCTAGTTCGGATCAGTATATGTGTGCATGCAGCGCGCCTGCCCAAGGGACGATACTTGCACGCGTCTGCGCGCACCTGGGATCGAATAGTTGAAATTGCTTCTGTTTTCAGCATGCGCGACATTGAAGACATGCTGCTATCGGGGGCAGCATGCGCACGCACCCCATTTCTTTGCCCGAATCGTTTCCCGACACATGACAAAGTGCAAATGCTAATGCAAATGTCAAAAGGATTTCGGTGATGTCAAAAAGAATCTGGTCGCTGTTTTTTTTTTCCGACTTGAGCACAAATCGTTCAGTGACCTCAGCCCGGCCTACTGTTGCCAGCACAAAAATCCCGACTGCACGCCTGAATCGCGCCTTTTCTGTGCGGCCCGGTCTAGAACCCCAGCAATTCGCGGTGGCGCGATTCTAAATGGCGCAGGCGCGGTCCGCGCGCTGCCACGTGACCGCGGCCACGCTCTCTTTCCTTCATCACGTGATGAAAACAAGAACATCAGTGCATCAGTGCATCCGAACATCCACACATCAACGCAGCCATCAGTACACCAGTGTTCTGGAGCCTGTCAAGACTGCATCCAGCCCCAAATCCTTCTATTCCAATTCTGCCTCAATTCTGCCTCAATCTGTCTCGACTTCCACCTTTGGATTATTTGGTCTCCACCTTTGATTGCTCGGTCTTGGAGGTCACTCTTAATTTATCAACCCTTCAACAATTCATTCTACCTATTTATCTCAGTGGATAAAGGCCGGTCAGTGGAGCCGTTGATCAGTGGATGAATGGCAGGTTGCCCGCAAATTTTGAACAAATGCAAACAAACGCCAAAACTGCCAACATCATCTTAGCCCATTGCATTGATTTTCCTCCTAGAAGCATGTGCTGCTCGCGTGACTTTTTCTTCTCCGTATGAGTCACCGGCATTGGCAAGTGTGTTTTGGAATCGTTCCCTCGATGCAGTTTGGGAATAGCCATACACATTTCAATACGAATTTTCTGTGTCTATTAATCTGTGTCAATGCTCTGCACTATTCCTGGCTAGTGTAATGTGCTGACAATCATTGGTTTCGTGGGGTGCGGTGGACAAGTGGTTATGTGCAGGATACACATTGGCTTGAGTATTCAAGCAGACTGAAAGAGTCAATCAAATGGACTGAAAGAGTCAATCAAATGGGCTGAGGGGTCAATCAAATGGCCTTGAATTAAGACGTTCGCAACTGAAAATACGGAATTACAAAAGAACTGTCTACAAATCTCCGTCGGAGATGGTCACGTATTCATGCTTTGTTCTCAGCAACTCTCTATAAATCCAGCATTTTAATTGGTCTTCTCGTCAACCGAAAGACCAGCAACCTGGTCCTCAAGTCCAGTCTTGGACTCTTCCTTCTCCTCCTCCTCATCGTCTAGGGACAACACGTCGTACAAAGATTTCTGCGGCTTGAACAGGTCCTTGTCTTCCTTCTTGGCGGGTTTGTTGCTGGTGTTTCTGGTCTTTGGGGGCAAAGCCTGGCCACGCTTCCAGTCAAACTCCTTCTCCTCCTTCTTGTCATCTCTGCGTCTCACGCCAGAACCACGGGACCAGTCCAAGTCATCCTTGGCCTCTCTGGGCTCCCTGAACTCTCTGTTTTGTCTTTCTCTCTGTGGCAAAGGTGCACCGCTTCTGGCAGAACCCCAGTCCAACTCGGGCTCTTCTCTTCTTGGCCTCTCGGATCTCTCGGATCTCTCGAATCTTTCCCTGTTGGATCTCTCTGGTCTATCGCCTGAAGGCTGCTCAAAAGTACTTCTTGCAGAACCCCAGTCTAAATCTGGCTCCTCTCTTCTGGGTCTTCTCTCCCTGTCTCCCCTGTCGGCTCTAGGACCACTGGATCTGGCTGCACCCCAGTCCAAGTCCACGTCGTTTTCAAACCGGTCACGGCCTCCGCTCATTGGGCCCGTTCTCAGCGATCTCCAGTCGTTGTCGAAAACATCGGCCTTTTGTGGAGCGGCCACATTAACAAAGATCTTTCTGCCCGTGTACTCAGACATGGTCAATCTCAAAGCCTCCTCCAAAACTTCTCTCTGGGTGAAGGTCACGAATGCAAATCCCTTTGGTCTGCCGGACATTTGGTCCATAGGCAACTTCACGTCCTCCACAATGTCGTGTGCTTGCAATCTGTCCTCGAAAAAACGGGTCAATCCAGCCTCTGTGGCATCGTATGGCAAGTTGGCCACACGTGCTTTGTAAGGTGGCTGGTCTGGCACTGGGTACTCGACGCGGTCTCTTCTGACTTCGGAATCGCCGAAAGATGATCCTTCTGGTTTGGTGTAGCCGGTCAGAATGGGTGCGGCGGTGGTGGTTGGAACTCCGACAAAGGACATGTCAACATCTCCATCGGCCCAAGATCCAAGACTGTCGTCCGCCAAAAAGGCGCCCAAGTCCATTTTCTTTCCTGCTTTCTTTGGTGCTGTTTGTTAGTATTTCGCTCATGGAGGCGTTTAGGTCACATGTTCTGGGCTAAGGTTTTTAAAGTATGAGACTATTTCAAATTGGAGTTTCATATGGGAGTTTCAAAATGCGTTTCGATATGAGTTTCAATATGAGTTCAATGTGAGTTCAATATGAGTTCAATATGAGTTCAATATGAGTTCAATATGAGTTCAATATGAGTTCAATATGAGTTCAATATGAGTTCAATATGAGTTCAATATGAGTCTATGTTTTGGTGATATGGCAGAATCGCCTTAACACATGGAATGTCTGGTTGAATGAGATAATCATGCCAATTCAATATAGGTCATGAAGACCTGATGACACTTCTTTATTTGCCCCTGGATATGTTTTGATATGATGATAGACTCATACTCATCGCCCCTGATTTGGCTCCTGGACATCAGCTTCGCCCAAATTATTGGCCACACGCATTGAGATGATTAGGCACCCAGAAGCTGTAGAGTGCCCCGATCTTCAAACAACATACGCATCTTGTGTGAATTTACCGTGATTCTAAATTCGTGTGGTTCGTGAAAATTTTCACTTTTTTTCCGCTTTCTCAAATGTGTTGTTTCGCATTTCCTTACTACTTTTATGGTACGCGCACGCCGGGATCAGTTCTTACAAACCTTAATATATCAATTCTTCGGTAATAACCCTCGATTCATATGATGCAGCCCCTCTACTTGCATTGACTCGAGGATCTGATTCGCATGCTGCATATCTGCTTGTTTTGTTTTTCATGCGATTGGTACGGCCATCAGTAAAGATCACCACAAGCCCTAGAGACCATCCACAAAATGGCTCGAAAATTGAGCTGATGTAATACAACAACTTTTTCCGAAATCATGATGAGAGCATGTGTGAGAGCAAGAACTGCAACAACTGTGACAACTCCAACAACTTCAACTGTAACAACTTCAACTGTAACAACTTCAACTGTAACAACTTCAACTGTAACAACTTCAACTGTAACAACTTCAACTGTAACAACTTCAACTGTAACTACTTCAACTGTAACAACTTCAACTGTAACAACTTCAACTGTAACAACTTCAACTGTAACAACTTCAACTGTAACAACTTCAACTGTAACAACTTCAACTGTAACAACTTCAACTGTAACTACTTCAACTGTAACAACTTCAACTGTAACAACTTCAACTGTAACAACTTCAACTGTAACAACTTCAACTGTAACAACTTCAACTGTAACAACTTCAACTGTAACAACTTCAACTGTAACTACTTCAACTGTAACAACTTCAACTGTAACAACTTCAACTGTAACAACTTCAACTGTAACAACTTCAACTGTAACAACTTCAACTGTAACAACTTCAACTGTAACTACTTCAACTGTAACAACTTCAACTGTAACAACTTCAACTGTAACTGCGACAACTATGGCTTTTGTATCTCGTATGCCAGATCTTACTAATGATTGGTCTGTTTTAGACCATATTGGAGCGACGTGAATCGCTCATCTCATGGCTGCCTCTTTCCGGTTGAGCATTGTAAAAAACAGTGCTGCTCCTAGACGTAATATTTTGAAGCTCCAAGTCTGTAGAAATTGGAGCTTCTGCCTGAGCCATTGCGCCATCGCTTGCAAGTGGGGCCTCCAGGGCTCCCAGGCCTTCGGCGTTGATATTTTCCCCCTCGCCGGAATTCCTCAACTGCTCGTCGTGAAAGGTTTTGAGAACTGCCCAATGGTATAAGTCATCCCTGGAAATTCCCATGATTCGCCAAAAGAGCAGCTTGAGCATGGAACCATACTTGCGTCTAGCAATATCCCGTGCTCGTGTATCGAGATCCATGTCCGGGTGTTCTTCTAGTATCACCCTAACACGTTCCGAGATTGGAACCAACTCATTAAAGAGAGCTTGCAAGCCGCTATCCCCACGAATGAAATCGTAATTGAGGTCGTCCTCCGAGAGATTGCCATCGTTGGCTCTTTCTTCAACTCTTTCGTCAACTCCATCAACTCTTTCGTCAACTCCATCAACTCTTTCGTCAACTCCATCAACTCTTTCGTCAACTCCATCAACTCTTTCGTCAACTTCATCAACTCTTTCTGTATCATTCACTTCTTCCACTCTATCGTTGGCTTCGGCGCCACCGTTCAAAGGTAGCCTAGCCTCTTCAGTGTTATGTATAAGAGTATTCTCGTGAGTTGCTGAGGCTTCTTGAAGGTTTTCCAGTGTGCCGGTTTCCACGGCTATGTTCTCGTCAAAGTCATTCTCTTCGCTTTCAACATTGAGTCTTTCTTCTTGCAACTCACTTGGCAATGCATCTGACTCGGTTTCCAAAGCAGCGCCGTTCGGGTCACTTCCCGGAACTCTTTCGACTCCCTCTGCGGGCACCGCTCTATCCTGTTCGGTGTCACTTTCTCCTGCATCTCGCTCCTGAATGATCGGGACAGCACCAGGCGTATCCGCTTCATTGGAGTAGTAATCACGCTTACAGATAGGACAACATGCACGACGACGGGTGAGCCATGGATCCACGCACTCTGCGTGGTAAACATGGCCACATATTAGACCTCGAACCACGTCCTCTTGCTCGAAAAGCTCGAGGCAAATGGAGCACATGCCGGAATCGAAATGGAGTTCTTTCTTTGCGTCCAACTTGGGCTCTTTTTCCTGGTCCATGGCCAGTTCCGATGTATCGTTTGAGTTGTTCAGACCGGAAATGTTTGAGTTGTTCAGACCAGAAATGTTAGTCTGAACCAGACCGGAAATATTGGTCTGAACCAGCACAGAGGCCTCGATCGCAACATCGGTTGCCATTTTCAGATCAGTCTTCAGCAAAATAGACTCGTCGCCATCGCCACGAAGCCAGAGTGCATACAGACACTGGGGGAACAACTTTTCGACTTCCTCCGGCGTCAATTTCTTCATTTTCGAGAACCGGCCGCGGCGCCGGTTTCTTCGGCGGCGTGTTCTCCGGCGTCGGCGCCCACTCTGCGTAAAGATTCTCCTTTCCAAGAATTCATCTCGAAGAAAATGATGAGTTCGGAGATAGTCCAAATGCTCGTAGATTTCTCGGTCCAGATATGCCACCATGGTTAATCTGGACGAAGCCCTTGGCGCAAAGAGCATCCCTCGGTTGGAGAGCGAGTAGATGTGAAGGCCGTATTTGGACCGGACAAAATAACGGATGGTGAAAAAGATGAATAGCGCCGCTATGGCCACGCCCACGGCCATGGCTAGAAAGAAGAGCACTGCCGACGGTGTGTTTCCAACAAATGTCGTATTGCGGGGAACTTCGGTGGCTGTTGCCGAAGGGGCAGTGCTAACGGTGGACGACATATCAACTGTACTATCAACTGTACTATCAATAGAACTGTATCAAATGACTGTATCAACTGTACTGTATCAACTGTACTGTATCAACTGTACTATATCAACTGTACTGTAAGTTTTTGAATCTCAATGACTTGTTGTAGCAGTATATAGCGGTGTTGCCTGCCTCAAATAAGACTTTTTCTTTCAAGTGTATTTGACAATTTGATTCTGCCTTAATTCTGCCCTATGGATTTTGACACTAAGTTCTGCCCTTGATAGTATTATGATTCCGATCTTATGATTTTGAATGAGACCCTAACCCTGATCGAGTTTTAAGTACCCTATTCTCTGCAACCAAAAAACCAAGTCTAAGAATTCAATACCGGTTGACTTCAAACTCAAAAACTCGACAAATTTCCCTATGGTGTACTCAAATTTCTGAGATTCTTGTCTTTCTTCAGATTTTCGTGCTTCTTCAAATTCTTTTTTGAATTCTCCTTTAAATTCTCTTTATAAGTTCTCCGTTTAATTCTCCGTTTAAATCCTCGTTTCTCCTAAATCAAATGATCAAATGATCAAATGCAGGGATCTATCAGTGATCAATCAGAAATGAAACGGATTTCGAAGAAAAACCCCGATTTCTAAAATCCAATATGCAAACTCAGGATTCAAAGAATACAACAGAGCTTAACACTATACACAACCGGTCGGAACCTGAAACAGAGATGTCGTGGCGCAGTAGCCTAAAACAATATATAGCGGCACGACTTCTGGGGAAAGAAGGGAGTGGCGGGAGGTACGGGTGTGTTGTTGTATGCAGTGTGCCCGGGGTCGGGCAGCGTACCAACTCTTTCTGATATCTTGATACTGTATCTTTGATACTGTATCTTTGATATTCTATCTTTACATCTACAACATTCTCTTATTCGCGTATATTGAGGCCCGTAGGCAACAGTACCAAACAAGAACGCTCCAAAAGCACTTAAGCCTTGGAGGACTCCTTGAAGGAAATGGCAGCCTCCTCACCCATGGCAGAGATGATGGTGATGACCAAGTCCTTACCGCCGTCGAATTCGGATTGGATCTTGTCACCAAGCTCACCCTCTGGGATCTTAACATCGTCCTTGGTGTCACCGTCGTTGGTCATCAAAGACAAGAAACCATCATCAATGTCCAACAATTGGTACTCGGATCTGCGCACGTTTGGAACCTCCATGTTGTGGGTAGATGGAGACAAGTCCTCCAACTTCTTACCGGTGAAGATGTCGATGGCGACCAAGTGGACCTTGGCGTGTCCGTGCTTTCCGGTCTTGGAAGTGGACATGTCGACGATCTTACAAGGTCTACCCTTGATACAAACGTGACCGTTCTTTCTCAAAGCGGAACATTGCATTGGGAAGGTCAAAGCGGCACCGGCATCGGCGGTCTCAAAGGTGTGCTAAGGGTTAGTAAGTGTTCAGGTATGGATGGGTCAATCCGAGGGGAGCAGTTTCGAGGGCAATGCCGAGAGCGATACCGAGGGGTTCTTTTTCAAGGGCATTTCGAGGGCTATACCGAGGGCATTTCCGAGGGCATTCAAAGTGCCCCTGCGACCAGTGCCGAGGCCTCACTCTTCGACACCAACGGCCTCCACAACAAAGGTCGGACATCGGGCCAAACCTTCTGACCACAAAACCACTTCTATCTTGTTTCAGATGTGTTTCAGATACGTTTCAACTCTTTTTCAATCTATTTCATTGCATCAAATCCATTTTTCGCCACACTTAAGGGCTGATTTGTCAGGGCCAACAAAACCCCAATCTTCGCCAACAAAACCCCGAACTTCGCCGCGAAAATAAACAGCAAGGAAACCTGAAACACATCCAAAACAATCCTCAAACCACCCCAAATTCTAAAATCAACATACGTCTTCGTCAGCCATTTTTATGTTTTCTAATGTATGGGAAAGAGAAAAAAAAAAGATGAGTGAAGAAAAAAATTCAAGAGCTGAGTCGCGCGCACCGTCGGAGCCTTTTTTTTTTTGCTGTCGTGCGCACTTTCGAGTCGGAAAAAGTCCTGCAAATAGCCGTTGCCGCCACTATACACAGGCCTATACGTTACTATGCAGGCATAGCGGTCGATCTCCGCTATCTGCCAGTTTTTTTTCGGCTCCAATTGAGCCCGTGGCGGGCATTTGGCGTTGCATCCAGACAGAGACCCAGGCGCGCGGCGCACGCCGTTACCCGCACGAAGCGCACTGGGGAAGCAGGGCGTGTGTGGTCCAAATTGTCCTGTACAAAACGTGCAACCCTTGCGCGGGTCTCCTCTATTTTCCAATTTCCATTTTCCATTTCCGCTCGCCGTGACTGGCTCGAGCACATCACGTGCCCGTGTCCTACATGCAGGTTCGGATATTATCTATAGTACATAACGGCGCAGCCGAGCTGTCAAACATCAGAGCTGTCAAATATTCAGTCAAATATTCAGTCAAATATTCAGTCAAATATTCAGTCAAATATGCAGTCAAATATTCAGTCAAATAGAGCTGTCATATTCTGAGCTGTAAAATATTCTGAGCTGTAAAATATTCTCAGCTGTAAAATATTTAGTCAAAAATTCAGAGCTGTCATATTCTGAACTGTTTATCCAGATCAGCTGTCTCGTAAAGTCTAATGCCGCAGTCATTACCCGCAATTGTAGGTAACGAGTTTTCAAGTTTTGCCCTGAAAAATTGCGTTCTTTGATCGTCGATCATTTTTTTTGACAAACACGTCAGCTGCAAATCAATTGAAGTTCTCGCCAGGTCTCGCCAGGTCTCGTGTAAGTCTAAGAATCAGCTGTACGAGGAGTCAGCTATAAAGCGGCATGTCTTTTGCTTGATTTCTAGCCTTCGAATTTAATCCATCTGGTCTCCATAACAATCATTGGCTCTCCAAATTAGTGTCATGACTTGCATTGGTGGTCAATCTTTAGGGCATGCCTGAAAAGTAATCACGAACATGAAAGTAATCAAGAACCTGAAAGTAATCATGAACCTGAAAGTAATCAAGAACCTAAAAGTAATCAAGAACCTGAAAGTAATCAAGAACCTAAAAGTAATCAAGAACCTAAAAGTAATCAAGAACCTAAAAGTAATCAAGAACCTGAAAGTAATCAAGAACCTGAAAGTAATAAGGAACCTGAAAGTAATCAAGAACCTGAATATTAATCAAGAAAGTTTCTTGTCCTTTTCCTTCTGATTCACACCTCAACCTCTTCTAAATCTTTCTTCACTTCTAATGTCAGCGCCTCGGAATCCTCTGGAGCCAGACTTCCAATCCGCAAGTTTTGCTTCTCTTGCTTGAGACTGCCGATCAAATCCAGCCACTTACTCAAAAGCTCCTCACATTTCTCGTGTAACCGAAAACTATCCGGATACTCCAAATCCTCGTCTTTGAGAATACATCTCAACACCTTGTGGATTTTCGTTTCTTTCAATAGTTTGACGCTGACCGGAAAATCGGCAAGCCGATGCAATATGATTCGGGCCACCAGCAACTCGTCCACTGTAGGCGCCGGAAAGCTCTTGGGGTCCTTGGGCGTGATTGGTTGGTTTCTTTGGATGAGTGATCGTTGTAGCTTGATCCTGCAAAGCCAAAGCTGGTGCTGTCTATCTTTTTCCGACATGGCCCGCGGAGACTCTGCATTTTTCGTCTTGGCTGGAATTTTCTCCATCCCCTTCACAGTCCCACTTTCTCCAGCCGGTTCTTGCTGCTTGGAGCCACGAGTCCGCTTGGTGCGTCTGTCGGCAATGTCGTCTTCCTGAGTGATCAGGTTGTCGATTGACTCATCCAAAGAGTCATCAATCCTCGGTTTTCTGCCGTTTTTTGGCGGATCTCGGGTACTTCTTCTTTTGCGGGGAGGCACATCTTCGGCTTCGGAAGGCTCGTCGGCTAGATCGGCGTCTTCGGCCACATTGCTGGGTTCATCGTCATGTTTGTCGCTGTCTTCGATGTCATCTTTGTCCGCGAGGTCGTTTATGTCGACAACTTCCATCTCTTCATTCTCGTCAACTTCTTCATTGTCTTCGAAATCCACGTCGTCACTATTGCCAATGTCTCCTTGGTCCTTGTTCAACTCGTCCATGAAATCGTCAAAGTCTAGGTTATTAGCAGCCACAAGCGCGTCCACCACGTTATTCGTGCGGCCTGATTTCTTTTTGGCTTTGGGTTTCAACTTATCTTTCGGGATTTTGCTGATTTTGGAGGCTAGTTTTTCGGGGGTTAACGGCTCGAGCGACTTTTCATTCATCCAGTTAAAGTCCCCGTCGGGAATGAAAATCACACACATGTTGGTGGTTTTCTTTTTGGCCTTCATAATGGCGCCGGGGATCATTTCTGATGGCATCACGAATGATGGCCATGCAGGGAAGCCTGTCATTTTTGCAAGCACCATTTCCTTTGGAGCAAACGACGCCTGTTTGGATTTTCTTGGCGGCATTGTAGAATATAGAAATCACTAGTCAACTCAATAGGACAATAGTATGTCACTTAAAATCACAATGTCACTGAATATCACAATGTCACTGAATATCGCAAGATTATGTCTTCACTAGTTTATCACAATCGTATATGTTCACTAGTTTATCACAATCGTATATGTTCAGTAGTTTATCGCAATAGTGTATATTCTTTGGCAGTGATTATCCAATTGTATCTCTTTATCCAATTGTATCTCTTTATCCAATTGTATCTGTTCACTCACTGGATATACAATCTGTTTGATCCACAATTGTCTCTTCTCTCGACAATTTTCAATAAAAAACCCAAATTTCACTCCTCAAGATTCCAAGCTTGTTTTGATTTGAACCGTCTTTACTCGGCCACTATAGTAGCTTCACTGCAAGAGAAAACGGTTCACCAGAATTAAAGGCACGTAGCGGTTCCGGCCCGTGGCGACAATTGATAGAGGCGTGGACAATTGCTGTATGGATGTATTTGCCAAAAGATGGGCAAAAGTGAATGTCTATTTCAAATCCAACGGCGTGGCGGATTTTGGGTATATATTTTCTCTTGAAGGTGTAATTGAATGTTGTTGTTGGCAGAGTCAGGTGCGCGTGAATGTGCCGGACACGCCGCGCGGCTCGGCTAAATTCCGGGGCCGAATTCGGATCGTTACTTTTATTGCCGATTGTTGTACGGGTTTTTGGGTTATTGCCAAAAGTAGCCATGTGGTATCGGAAGGCCGCCGCCGTGGCAGGACAGTGGAAAGAGCCGGAAAAAGACGGGTGTACGGGTGCGCTCGCGGGATGTACGGGTGTGTTTTTAACCCCGCCACAGCAACCTTGCGCTGGGGTAGGCGGGTCGGGATTGAGCAGGTGTGAGAAGGTGGACTGGGTGTGTTTTGAAGGTGTTTCGGGGGTGTTTAGGGGGGTGTTTCACCCGTGTTTCAGGGGTGTTTCACCTCTGTTTCAACTCTGTTTCACCCTTGTTTCACCTCTGTTTCACCCTTGTTTCTCCTCTGTTTCACCTCCGTTTTACCTCCGTTTTACCCTTGTTTCACCTCTGTTCCCCTCTGCTCCATCTCAGTGTCACCTTTATTCCCTCCCTCTGTCCCTCTGCTTCACCAACTCATTCCCCCTCCCAGAACGCACCATTCCGTGAAACGACTATATGCAGTGCACATGCATTGTTGAATGGTCTCGTGGCGCCGCGCACGACCTTTTTTCCTCTACCATTTTTGCACCCATTCACGCAATCCATTCCTTTCCTTTAATCTCTATTTCCAACTTCTTCAAAACACTCCATTTGCACTCTGCAAACAAATCCATTCTTTTCCCGGCAAATTCCGAAATCCTCTTTCCCTATCAAACTCATCCTGAAACATCTCTGAAACTACCCATACCGTTCCTTTCTCCTCTCTGTTTAGCCCTTCGGCTTCGCCCCTTGAACAGAAAACTTGCCCCCTAAACACAAAACTCACCCCTTGAACACAAAACCCCTGAATTCACCCTCCAACCATGATATCCCTGTCGCCACCCCAAAAGCGCCGCTTCCCTGCATCTATTCCCACCCCTCACGAGCTAGCACGCCTCTTCAAAAGGCCTCGCCATGACCACCAATCTCAACCGGTAGCCGCCCACCCAAGAACGCCGACACTTGATTCGCCACTACCGCCTCAATATTCCAACAACTTCAATTTCCGCCCGGTTTGGCTGCAAAACAATCCCCTGGTGCTCCACAGTATACCACAGGGCGCCGTGCCCATTCTCGAGCCGCCTTACACCGTGCAAGACTTCTTCAGTGACGTGCCCTCCAAGTCTCCGCAAGCGCAGCAGCAGCACTCCCGCTCGGCCAAGAGCTTCCCGCCCCCTATTCCGCCGCCCGTGTCGCTTTGTGGTGTGCCCTCCAGCGCAGGCGTCATGGTGCCCTTTGTGTACCCTGCACTCCCCGGACTTCGCTACGATCCCTGGACGGTGTATCCCGAGGGCGTGTTTGAAAAGCAACGACGCCGTTTGGTGAAGGAGGTGAGTCGCCGTGGCTCGGATTTGAGGCTGTTGAAAGGCAGCCGCCGCCTTGCTGAGATTGAACGCAAAACGACCGTGTCCGACGCCGAGAAGTCTGCGGCTGTGTATCCTGTGATGGCGCCGTTGCCATTCCCGCCTCCCAATTTCATGCCTTACCCTATCATGGCCGACCGCGCCCCCGTTGTTCCTCGTGACGTATTTGCATCCTGGTTGGACGCATCCAAATACCTTCCCCGGGTTGACATGGTGCAGGCGAGCGCTGCAGGCTCGATCTTCGACATTCACACGCAGGCGGTGGCCGAGAATCTCAATGCCTCCAAGCTAGACGAATTGCTCCGGCTTGGCCACTTGGAAAAAGATCCAGAGCGCCATCATGCGTGGGTCTCGGATGACGACTCGTCTTTTGCTGACTACTTGGAGTACGCCAGCAACATTGACACTTCCACCGTCAAAGACCCGCACGCCAAGCCAGCACCAGCTACTTTCTTGGTGGTGCAATCGAATCCTCGCATCCGGGCGCTCAGAGTGCTTCCCCACACCTCCAAGAATGGTGTGCTACAAAACATCATAACGCAGCCGGTATTCCCTGATGCGGCAACTTCCTTTGAACTGCGAGAGCCAGTGCCGTCATTTGAATTTGATACCGCAAAAGATCTCGTCAATTCCAACGGTGGCCAGAGGGAACGCAGGAGACAGGTGCTTTACAAGATGGTCGGAGATCTCGAAAATCATGAGCAAACTCACAGAGACGAGATATATTCTCAAAGGAGACAACAGCTCTTGGCCAAGCTTCATCTGCTTCAAAAGTGCCGAATCTCATTCAATAATGATAGTTCCCAAATTGCTGACTGTGAGCTTCGAGAGTATGTTGAAAAGAGACAGGCCCAGCGAGATGAGGAGCTTCTCCGGCTCAAAGCAACGCAGAATTATGAGAAACTTAAAAACGTGCTTAACTTCTACCAGACATCAAACCGTCTGTACAAGAGCATGACTGCCACCATGGTGAACAAGCTTCAAAAGCTTCGCAATTTCCTTGAACACCAGCGCCAGATTCTAGATGCTGCCGCACGGAGCCCAGACGCCGATGCTAAAAGCATGCGGTCTAGAGAGAGTGAGAAGTTGTACAGCGGTTTTGTGGAGCAGGAATACGGCAACGAAATCAAGGAAGAGTTTCGCCTGGCACTCGCCAATGAGGACGGAAAGCCTTTGGACCAGACGTCCACTTTTGATGCTTCTCTCTTCAAGAAGGTTTACCGAAATCACGAGCACACTGCTACGGTGGAAGACTACATGCCTCTTGTCACAAAAGAGGAATTCAAATTGATTACGGGAGATGCTCCTGCCAAAACAGTCAACAAGGACGCGGCGGGTAAAGGCAAAAGTGCAAGACATCAAATATTCCAGAGTCTACTTTACGACCGTGCTACGTCAGGCTCCGACACCGAGACCCCCAACGTGAAGCGCCGGCCTGGAAGAAGAGCCGCCCCGAAGCCAACCTACGGAGAAGAGGCTAAAGTAAGTAATGAGGCCGCCTTGGTGGCCAAGATCATGAAGCAGTTTATTGGGCCTGGATCAGCCAACCTGGAGGAGCTACTGCAGGACCTTGAAGCTATCGGCATTGATACCAAGTGGCCGGTGAAGTAGAAGCAAAACATAGGCGAACACATGTGCAAAGAGGGCCAAGAGGTGATTGAGGTGCCAAGCTTAGAGTCACAGAGACAAGCATAGAGACATGCCTCGAGTTACAGACATGCCTCGAGTTACACAAGCCTCAGTTACAGACATGGTCAGATATTAAAGAAACATTATAATTAAACAAACGTTGGCCGAGGTATAGCACCCACAGCGACGCAATTAGTAGTCCTCAAACTGGGAGTAGAGTCCGATGATAACATTTGCAACCCCCACCACAAGAGGGAAGTTGCCCAAGCTCACCACAAAGGTGTGGTAAATGCCCAACTGGATAAAAAGGTGGTTTCTCAAGGCCTGCAAGATGCCCAGGTAGGAGTCGATGGAAGTCAAGGCACCGTTTTTGAAAATAAAGTAGAAAATCAACACCTTGGCCAAGGCAAAGATGAACGGATCGTACTTGTAGAGTCTCACGACAAAAGAAACCTCCTCGTCGTCCTCAGTATCCTCAATCACCACCACTCTTCTGGAGAAGTTGACGTAGTAGGCAATCAAAAGCGGCAACGCAGCAGCGTACACGAGCCAGTTGGCGAAAATGGACACGACGCCGTAGTTGTACAAGGCCGTGACGTCGGGAAGAGGAAAGTCCACCGAGTTCAAGCGAGGAATGTTGTCCCGGAACACCTGGTGCACGGATTTGTTGTCCTTGACGGCCACCAAAGGCACGTAGTAGTACAAAAAGTAGGCCACCTCCACGGCCGCCTCGATCCAGTTCAAAGTCACGGACTTGGACAAAGCCTCACGCAAGTCGTCGTTGGCGTCGGCCGTGGTCACGCCCACCTTGTCGGTGACCAGCAACACCTTGGCGTAAGCGTCTTCAAAAAAGTCAATTGCGGGGTCAACAATCCACTCCTTCAAATTCACAGGGGGTGGCGCATCATAGTCCTTGTCGTCATCATCTTCATCAGCCAAATCGGCAGCGGCAATTGATTCGTCCTCGGAATCGGAGTCCAGATCGTCATCTGCAGACTCGGAATCGTTTGTTTCCTCCACCAACGTGACCACCTCCTCTTCGTCGACGTCGACGTCGTCGGCCAAAAGCAAGTCTCTGGCCTGTTCAGGGCTCTGTTCAATAAACACCTCGATTTTCTCAAGCAATGTTTGTTTTGTATCTTTTGTGCGCACGGAAATGCCCACTTTTTTGGCCACTTTGGCCAAGTCGGCTTTTTTGAAACTTTTGAAGTCCGACATGTGTTTTGCGTGTAGTAGTAGTAGTAGTAGTTGATGTTGACAGTGTTGTTTTGTGGAGGAGTGCGAAATGTGTTGGATTGCTTGCGCGTGTTTCTGTTTTGGGCGGTTTTGTCAATAGAAAGCACCGCGGTGCAGAGAAACGGTATGGATGCAGGATTGATAGATGGATCTTTTAAATAAGAGTGATTGATAGGGATTGAAAAAAGGGATTGAAATAGGGATTTTGGGGATTTGATAAGATTTTGAGATTTTGATGGGATTTCGTTATTTATATTTATACATTGATTCACGTGATTTGGTGGTGTGGAGTTGGTTTGGTGGGTGTTATTTGTTAAGTGTTGCAAGTGAGTGAGTGAATGCGTGAACACTTTAATTTGGTTAGTTATAGAGCATGAATTTGAGTGATACAATTTACGTATTTAATAATTTATGTATTTAATAATTTATGTATTCAATAATTTAAGTACTTGAATAATTTATGTATTTGATTGAGTGGTTATATAGAGGAATTGTATAATCGGGGAAACTTTTAGACTTGGATTTGCTAAGGCATTTGGGTGTTAAATAGAATCTGTGCATGGTTCTAACGCATGAACTGCATTCTCTCACTATAATACACTAAATCTACAATACACTAAATCTACAATTCACTACACTATGGCTATAACTAGACACTACATAAGACGCTATCACTTGAAAATAATTAAGCTTTAATTTCTAACCACAATTCACTGAAATAAATGACACTTTACTGCAATTTACTACAATTATTACAATTTTTACAATTACTACAATTACTACAATTACTACAATTACTACAATTACTACAATTACTACAATTACTACAATTACTACAATTACTACAATTCCTACAATTACTACAATTACTACAATCACTACAATACTACACTATGACCATAAGTATGATGTACTAAGCATGATGTACTAAGTATGATGAATACAAAATAGGTTCAATTCTGACTACAATGCACTGACTACAATACACTATAATTCAAGACCCTATAATTATAGGACCATATGGCTTCAATACACTCTATTTATAATAGACTTTACCACAGTGACTTTATACCAATCTAATTACACACTATAATTATATTTCTTAAACTAGGCACTGAAACTCAAAGACACTGATAAGAAAACACTTTTACTGTATGACACCAGAATTATAATACCTTATGTCTTCAACACACTCTAATTACAGACACAGCACTAGACAATATAACACGAAGTTTTTGTATATATGACCTTATAATTTTAATACACCACGACTTCATTTCTTTAATTACAGACACTATACTTATAATTACTGTAGCTTGAATAAACTAACTCAAATACACTAATATACTATGTCAAAAGCAAAATTCAATATTTAATACACTCATCCAAGTAATAAAATCATACAATCTAGACACTGCCATTAATGTAAGTATAACTCGATATTCAGCACTCATGATGATCTCATGATACAACTGATAAGAAAGACAAGATGCTTGCTCCTTAAATTTTGATCTGATATTTTCACCTGATTAAAAATGATATTCAGATATTCAGTATCCAGTACTGATACTTGATACCACTATTACTGTTACTGCTGATCCCACACTTTGTAGAAAATCTCCTCTTTCCTACGCTTTTATTCAGATTGTGATTATTAAAATTTTGAGTAAAATAAAATAATATACTTCAAAGAAGTAATTTATAAATCACAATGAATTATCTGGTGATACAATTGTTGGTACATTTCTACTTTGGTGTCTTCGCACCCATTCTAACCAATATTCACTAACAACCACCAAAAACCCAATTGTGCCAAAAAACATCGAAAAATCAGCCCACCTAAATCCAACATCCGCAGAAATATTAACACCACCACAAAAAGACACATTATCGTGAATGCACGCAAAACGAAGACCACCCTCTGGATAATCATATTGTCCTGCACATAGCCACAAGCTCAGCCGCAACAACAACAAAAACGGTGTTTTGCAAAGTGCCGCATCCGGAAGCCGTTTTGTCACGTGATCGATGCTTTATGATACTCATACTCAGCAACGTTCTCCTTACTACAACTACAAATCACTACAACAAATCACTACAACACTCTAAATTTCATGTGCACTTAATACTCCATTTAATTCACTCAAAACTCCTTTTATTTCACTGAATACTACATTTATGTGCATTCAATACTCTCCTTTTAAAAAACAATGATACCCTACAAAATCACTCGCCATGTCAGGCTACATCGAAACCAGTCCATTTACAGCTCCAATTTCTACGCCACCAACACCAGAATATGGGGCACAAAATCAGCATGGGTCATAAACTCAAGATCTGCCACAAATTCAATATGGGCCTCAAAACCAAGATCCGCCATAAATTCAATATGGGCCTCAAAACCAAGATCTGCCACAAAACCAAGATCTGCCAGTTTTACACTCATACGTCACAATTCATCGAAAGCCTTTACTGAACAGCCCCGCATCAACCAGTTGGGAATCCAATATCTCTCCCACGATTTGCACCAAAAGGTGTTTCCCAAAAACCCTCTGGAAAACTACCAGAGCATGGCCAAAAACGAGCTTGTGGAGCTTGCAAAACTGCATTTGGATCACTCGGGTCTTTTAGGGAAAAAGACCCAGATCACAGAGCCAATCAACATCCCACATTTCCCGGAGTTGGTTGGCAAATCCTCGCTCAACGAGCACTTTACCCGCATTGGCGCCAAATACTCGGAGCCCTACTTATCCATGGCCAAGCGTCTCTTTTCCCAACTGTCGCTTCCACCGCAACCTGCCACGTGGCGCCTTCTGTCTGGCTGGACCAGATATGCCCCTGGCGAGGATCCTCAACCTGTGCATCACCCCTTAGAGGATGAATTGGTGTTTGATGTGGAGGTGCTCTACAAAGTTTCACCGTATGCCATTATGGCGACTGCGGTGTCGCCCAAAGCTTGGTATGGCTGGGTAAGTCCTGTGTTGGAGGAAGCCTCAAGGCGAAACACCGTCAAGACCCTGAAACCGCATCTGAAACCCCTCGACCATCTGCATCTCATTCCCTTTGATACCCAAAAGTCTCCAAAACTCATGGTGGGCTACAACGTCAGTTACGACCGTGCCCGTGTTCTCGAGGAGTATAACATAAAGCTGTCACAGGCGTACTTCCTAGACATCATGGCTTTACACGTGGCCATCAGCGGTTTTTGCTCGCAGCAGCGGCCTCTTTGGCAGAAACACAAAAAAAATGAAAAGGCCGTTTCGGCCGCAAGCCAAGACGCCGATGAAACTTCCATTTCCGAGGACGACAGCTACTCGCCAGAGCTCTCGGCCCAAGATATTGCTCAAGAGCTTATGGACGACCCTTGGCTCAACAAAGGTGCTCCAAACTCCTTGGCAAATGCGGCCGAATTCCACTGTGGCATTCAAGTTGACAAGGCCGCACGTGACTATTTTGGCGGCGACGACGTGAACGTTGTGCTCGATAACTTCCAGCATCTCATGACTTATTGCGCCAAAGATGTGGATGTCACCTTTCAAGTTGGCCGCAAACTCTTTCCCGAGTTTCTAGAAAGAATGCCGCATCCGGTGTCATTCACCGCATTGAAACTTTTGGGGAAACTTTTCTTGCCCACTTCCAAAAAATGGGAGCAGTATTTGCAGAGCTCTGAGGAGGTTTACCAGGAAAACCGGCGAAACGTCAGCGAAATTTTGGTGGGGCGTGTCGAGGACTTGATCAAGGAGAAAGACACCCTTGACTACGACCTGGACCCTTGGTTGAAACAAATGAACTGGTCCATAAAGGAGCCTCGTCTCAAGAAAGATGGCAGTCTTTTTGCCAAGCAAGCATTTTTGACTGGCTACCCTGAGTGGTACAGAGATTTGTTCAAAAGTGTTAAAGACACCAAAACCGGAGAAACCTCCAAAGAGATGAACCTCACCGTGCGGACTCGTATCACCCCGCTTCTACTCAAGCTCAAATGGGAAGGCTATCCACTCATCTGGACTACGTCTTGTGGATGGTGTTTCAAAGTGCCTTATGATGAGGATATTATCGAGAAGATGCTTGCCAAAAACTACACGAAAGCCATTTTGAGCGAGGAAGACATGGAATTAATGCTACCCGAGCTTCGAGACAATGGCGACATTTATGAGCTTTTCAAGGTACCGCACCCGGAAGGACCCAAGAAGAGGTGCACTCTCATCATGACCAAGTCGTACTTGAGGTATTTCGAGAGTGGCGTTTTAACGTCAGAGTACGAATACGCAACAGAAATTCTCAGCTTGAATGCAACGGCCTCGTACTGGATGGGAAATCGGGCCCGAATTAATGATCAATTTGTTGTATATTCAGATCCTAAAGGAGAGAAAAACCAATTCTTCAAGACAAAGAAAGAGGGCGAGAAATACCCAGACGTCGGAATGATCATTCCAAAGTTGTGCACTATGGGAACTGTCACACGAAGGGCAACGGAGAATACGTGGCTTACGGCTTCGAACAGCAAAAAGAATCGAATTGGTTCCGAGCTCAAGGCTATGGTACAGGCACCGAAAGGTTATGTCTTTGTCGGCGCAGATGTCGACTCAGAGGAGCTTTGGATAGCGTCGCTCATCGGAGACTCTTTGTTCAAAACACACGGGGCCACGGCCCTCGGTTGGATGACATTGGAGGGTGACAAGAATGAGAAAACGGACTTGCACTCTAAAACGGCATCTATTATGGGCATTCTGAGAAACGACGCCAAAGTGTTCAATTACGGGCGCATCTACGGAGCTGGCGTGAAATTTGCTACCCAGTTGCTTAAGCAGTGCAATGCATCGCTCGACGATGCCACGGCAGAAAAGACAGCCAAAGAACTTTACCAGCAAACCAAAGGGCATGTGAGCCATTCCAACAAAAAGAAAGTCTATTACGGCGGTACAGAATCCGTGATGTTCAATACACTTGAAGCGATTGCACACGAAGAGTCGCCTCGGACTCCTGTGCTCGGAGCCGCCATCACTGACGCGTTGACTCTCAAAAATTTGAACAAAAACTCGTACCTTACCTCACGGATCAATTGGACTATACAATCGTCCGGCGTGGACTACTTACATTTATTGGTCGTTTCGATGGAATACTTGCTTGACAAGTTCCAAGTTGATGCACGTCTCATGATCACGGTTCATGACGAGTTGCGCTACATGGTCAAAGAAGAGCAGAAATTGCTTTGTCTGCTCTTGCTACAAATCAGTAATGTGTGGACACGGGCGATGTTTTGCGAGCAACTCGGATTAAAAGAGCTTCCCCAATCTTGCGCATTCTTCAGTGAAGTCGACATTGATTTTATTCTTAGAAAAGAGGTTTCTTTGGACTGCGTGACTCCGTCTCATCCAGAGCCAATTCCTGGGGGTGAGTCGTATGACATCAGAAAACTTTTGAGTGCGTTCAATTTTGAGGATATTCTTGAAGAGAAGTTCGGGGCTTTGATGAAGCTCAGAGATACAAAAGTTCAACTAGGCAAGCGTGTGATTGATCGGCTAGACGATGACTTGAGCGATGACTTGAAAGTGTTGAAGTTGAAAATGCAGACATCCACGAACAAGACGGAATGGACACGCAACTCCCACTCATTTTTCAAGCGCCAACTGGGGCTTCATTTCAAGCCGGCGGAAAAGGTCAAGAATCTGAAAGGTTCTGAACCGAAGAGATCACCTTCGAGCTACCGGAAACGAGTAGTGGAAGAGTACTCTTTGGGCGTAGAGGGTGATGCTTTGTTGAAAGAACAAATTAAGCAGGACTCCAAACGATTGCGCCCAAAGACTGTGGATCAAACTAGCGTCAAGACGAAGAAGGCCGTGACTCCCAAAGAAGCGAAGAATTTGAAGGCGGCGTCATCGAGCAATGAAGCATCCGATATCTCCCAAGTCTCTTCATACAGAACAGGCCCCAACCGCGGGTCTGATACCTATTCTCAAACGCTGTTTCTGAGAGGAAGTGAAAAGAAGAAAGTGAATGTTCAAAACGGCGGCGCTCAGAGGATGTTCTCTGGGGGCACAAACTGGGTGGGTGGCTTTGGAGGGAGCTTTAATGTGTCAAATTCAAGTCAAAAGAAAGAACGCACGAGTGGCCAGAAGCGATTGAGTAATGGCATTAGTGGTACTTCTACAAAGACTCTGCTTGAAAAACTGGAGGTCTTTGGTTATGCTAAAGGGCGACGACGAAGTGATCCATGATTGATCACATGCCCTTGCCCAAACATCTGCTGACGCAATGGATCGATTATTTGCAGATTGCGCAGAAAAATAAAGAGATTTGAAAGAGAAAAGAATGGACGGGAAAGAAACAAAGGCGAAAGAGGATTAATAAAGAAACAAGAAAGTGAAGGGGTAAGAGACAAAAGAGATAGTCTCGGTTGTGCATGATGGCTGCGTTTACCGTATAAGGTGGGCGCCAACCATATAGCACCAATACGTATTTAGTGAAGCTTCTGGAAAGTCTTTAACTGAAACGGGTGCCTGCATGAACGCATTATAGCGCAGGGACGCAACAGATTCCATTATAGCATACTCGGGCTCCGAAAGGACACTAACGAGTCAGATGACGATAACGAGTCAGATGACAATAACAATTTATAGACAAGACAGATTTTGTACTTAGTATGGATTGAGTCGCGCACGCACTGCGAACATCAAAGAGCCAAATACTCCATCAACTAAACAATCATGGCTCTTGATCACATAGTCAAGCTTTCGATTCCATTCGAAAACAGCAGTCAGGCCGAGATTGCACGGCGTACAATTGCCGTCGACCCGGTTCTCAAAAAGCAGGAGATTTCCGTGAATTTTTCTGTTTCCAAAAACGAGCTTTTAGCGGAATTTGCTGGCGTCAGCGACCGAGTCATCCGTGTTGCCATCAGCAGCTGCATAGACAATATCAAGACAATTATAGAGACGATAGATGAATTTGATGGACAGAAAGAGACGGTATTTGAGAAAGAGCTTTGAGAATGATGAGTCAAAGAACCAATTGAGAGGTCAGTAACAAAAGTGTCCTAGTTTTTCGAACAAAAACTGTTTCATTTCTAATTTGAGCAGAAGATAGAGATGATGGAGAATTAATGAGGAAGTAAAAACACTTTTTGCTACGGAAGTGAAATTGATAGAATCAGACTACTGTCAACCAAAGTTGCGCTGATCAGAGAATCTTCCGACTAATGAAAACGAACCCGTACCTCCTAATGAAATACGAAAAAGAAAAGGAAATAGCGGAGCTTGAAAAGATATAAAGCGGAGTTTGAAATGAATTACAGATGAAATACCGGATAATACCCACGTACTGCATACACCACAAGATCATCACTGAATGGTGGGATTCTGAAACAAAGGATCATTTCTAAATCCTGATGAATTCAGCACTCATACAGCAGTAGTATGTTCACATAAATGTTACAATCCTTTTGACCATTTAGGTGATTATAAGTGGATGAGGCGAAATGTAATAGTATGAGTACAATGATTAGCGAATGATATCAATGCTAACGAAACAGAGATTCAAAATGTTTCGTTTTAGACATTTATATGTAGAAAGAAAAAAGAGAGTATTAACTTGCAAAATCCACTAACCACAGCTTCTAATTACCGATATCACTTCAACAGACAAACAAAATCAACTACAACAAAATCAATAACAACAAAATCAACTACAACGAAATCAGTAAACGAAATCAATAACAACAATCATCTCATAACCATCAACACCGAAATTGAAACTCACATCTTCAACTTCACCAAACCCTAAAAGATTTAGCCTTGCCCAAGTCGTGCGCAACTCAAACATACATTAGTGGCTCGCCATATTTTCCTCTTCACCATATGCTCCGACCACTTTATTTCACACCCCATCGGAGTCTTTTCCGAAATGCACGGATTCCTTCCTCTCCATTCAAAGAAGAAAAATCTTCAGAATCACACGAATACTCCATCGGCCCTGAAACCTTTGTTTTCAAAGTTCTGGATCTGGTAAATCGGCCCCTAGATTCCGTCAATGCAGTATCCACAAATCCAAAGCTAAAAGCGTCTAACCAAAGGACTGAATCTACAAAGCAAAAGACTGAATCTACAAACCAAAGGACTTTTGATCATGCTAAAAAAAGCAAATCTGGTTTTAACCTCATTGACTACGTTTACCGAAATGCTACCAATTACCCGTTTCTGCAGGATAGCCCCCAGCAGGTATTTGACAGATATCCAAAGACAAATTCGGGCCGCTTGGCACGTTCCAAAAACAGACCTCGTAAGGTGAAGATGTTGGTATCGGATTTTATTGAGGACTCTTTGTACAATCCTAACTATGGGTACTTTTCCAAGGAAGTGGAGATTTTCCACAACGACCAACCATTCGATTACAAGAACATCGAAGACGTGGATCAATTTATGGCAGCATGGGAGTCGGCGTATCAAAAGTATGATGCACCAACTGCTCCGGAGCTTCCGCCGACAGGAAGGGATGAGAAAAATAAAAGTGAAGCCACGAAAGGAATAGGCGAGGAAAGGAAGGAAGTGTCAAGCTCAAAATCGGGGATTTATGGCTCAAAATCCAGAAACACTGTTTCAGCGGCATTGAAACCCAAATCGGCGGCAAAACCCAATTCTGGCCCCAGCAAAAACCCCGGAAAGTTGGCTTCTTATGCACAAAACATACAGGCTCAGGACCTTGCTGCCCAGTCTCTCCCCCAATCCCGCAAATCTACTCAATTGTGGCATACCCCAACTGAGCTTTTCCTGCCTCACTATGGTGAGGCCCTCGCCCGATACATCCTCGTCAACTATAAGTTGAACCATTACCCGTACGAAGACTTGGTGATTTATGAAATGGGCGGTGGAAACGGTACTCTTATGTGCAACATCCTTAACCATATCCAGAAACATGAGCCGGATATCTATGCCCGCACGCAATACAAAATCATAGAGATTTCGTCTCAGTTGGCTCTCAAGCAGTTTTCGCTGGCGCTTGAGCTGAAGCTCGTGGCCAACGGCTTGGACTCGTCTAAGCTCCAGATCATCAACAAGTCCATCTTTAAATGGGATACAACTGTTGAATCTCATTGCTTCTTCATTGCGTTGGAAGTTTTTGACAATTTCGCCCATGATTTGGTTCGCTATGACAACGCCACAGGCCAGCCGCACGAGGGTCATGTGTTGGTTGACGAGCGTGGTGACTTTTATCAGTTTTTCACTCCCGAATTGAGCCATTACACCAATGCCCTTTTGCACATGCGGGAGAACGGAGCTTTCCCCATCTTGCCTCAGTTAGACACCCTTCACGGCCAATTCCAGCGGTTCAAATCCATCGTGCCTTTCTTAACTGATAAGGATTCCATTCACCCCTTGCTTCACTCCTCCACCAAGCTGCACTGGGCTAACAAAATTAATCCTTTGAAGGATAACATGTCTCGCGGGGAATTCATTCCAACAAGGCTTTTGCACTTCTTCCAGATCCTCAAGTACCGCTTTCCCAACCATTCGCTCATTAGTTCTGACTTTCACAGCATACCAAACACCATGGCGGGCTACTATAACGCCCCAGTGGTGCAGACCGTAATTCAAGATAGAATGGTCGATGTTTCCACGTACATGTGTCACCAGGGTTTCTTTGATATCATGTTTCCGACGGACTTTGATCTTGCTAGTGACTTGTACCGGCTTTCCACCAATAAATCTGCCAAGGTTGAGCTGCATCGTGACTTCTTGGAGCAATGGGCCGACATCGAGGCAACCACGACTCGGAAAGGCGAAAATCCCATGTTGGATTTTTACAAGAACGTCAGCTTCATGGTGAGTTAATCACTTTTCAAATAGCATAAACAACACCAGTTGAAACACCCGCGTAGAATAGATCAGAAATCATTAAGTGTCACAAAGTAACCACAAATTACCTTTGCCCTGCACACTGATTTCTCCATCCAAGCTTCCACCGCTGCAATACGTGTTGATACGGCGTCAACTGCCTTCCGAATTTCCCCAAAAATCAAGTCACTAGTAACACTCTTCACTTTGCTCTTAGCGAGTATTCCCTGCTCGGCCAACAAGCTCAAGATGTTTTTCCTTGGAACAACTTTGGCAATTACCCTGCTTTCCTTCTCCCCACTAGAATAGAACGGTATCTTCAAGTAATCAAATGCCCTAAATGCATTGAGGGTGAACCCAATGCCGATGCCCACAGAGAAACTCACGAGTAACCAAGTTTTCTCGCTTGCCATTATTGACAGTGAGTACGTGTGAAGCTGGAAATCATACACAAAAGCCTCTATTGCTTTTCCGAGCACACTCAATCGGTTCAAGGTTCCAGAGATCTTAAGCGGATCAACATTTTCATGAAGTGGAGAAGAAGAAATCTCAGACTTCCACAGCTTTTCAAGACGCTTGTACTTTTCCTTTTTGCGCTTCTCCTCCAGACTTTCATACTTTGCTCCCAGAAAAGAATGTCCAGCATTCCTCTGTGGAAATTTGTTGTGACTGTAGATTGTCATTTCTTGAGAGATCAAATCCTCAATTTTCCCGAGACTTTTCCCGCTTGTCAAAGACGAGGTCTTAAATATTTTTTGTGGCGTCGAAACACTAATGATATCCAACAAGTTTACGAAGTAATCCGAGTTGATTAAGTTGATCACCACAAACCTTGGGAACATTGTACTTTGTGCATCATGAGTTCGGAGCATCTTCAAAAGTTCTGGGATCTTCAAAGAGCCATCATTAACAATCAATATCAAGTCGGAATTGATTGCCAATTTACAATCGGTGTCTGAAGGATCTTTGGATAAGCAGACCTGCAGCAATTTGAGCCTGAATCTATCTGATTTTTTCAGAGCCTCGATAAAGCGTTTCAACGAGTTGGCCTCACTCACAATAAGGTTGCTGCTAGAGCTAACTATTGTTAAGTTGAAGTACTCCACAGAGTCTTCGAACGAGAGTCGGGGCATAATGAAAGAGCGCAGATTCTCGGAGAGAAGTTTAGGCTTTGGGAACACACTTTCGCCTATCGCAGAAGGTATGTCGGTATACTGACTTCTAACTCCAGCTATGGTATTAGGATGCTCATCCTCCTCATCAGTTTCGAAAAGTAAAGTCTGAGACTGGCTCTTAAAAGACGGCACAATCACCATAGACTCTCTGCAGTCATCATCGGTTGAATTGGAAAGAATCGAAGCACTTGAAGGACGCAGGCAGTTTGCAGGAGAGCCTGATAGTTTAACGCTAGAAGAAGTACATGGAAAATTCACTGCCAGCCAGGACAGCGAGAGCTGGAAGGAGTCATCGAGAGAGGGAATCGGAGATTCAACTTGCATTGCAATGTTGGGGGATCTTGAGCTCACTCGGCTAAGCGCAAGTTGCAGGTCAGGCATTTCGGTTTCATAATCAATTTTTGATGAGCTCGGAGCGGCCAAATCGAGCATGGGGTCAGTGAGCGTGTTGTAAATTGAATGATGAGAGGATAAAAGCTTTTGAGCAGAAGAGTCAGCAAGAGCCATGGATGGAATAATCTGGAACGCAATATCAAGAAATGTGAATAATCTGGAACGCAATCTAGAAAAGTGAAAGATTCTGGATTAGTAAATACGCTCGTTGCAGAGGGGCGGAATCCAAATGCCAGAAATTCCAGAAATTGGCTTTTTATCGGATGTGCCTGGAAATAAACGTCGAGAGAACGTGGAAAGTGCTTTTGGTGCAGTTCAGTTTTCTTTGAACCCTCGAATACTCAAGTAAACGTATGTCCTCTGATAAGCCTTAAGGGGTATAGATAAGGGTAATGTGGCGTTTAGCGATAAGACGGGGCTTTTGAAGCTGCAAACAAGAATTCGAGCACGATATCGCTAAATTCCAACGCTAGATGAGTGCTTTTCAAACAGAATATATTTCCAACTTTTTTTGGGCGATTTTTGAAAAGCAGAAGTGCTGTGGGTGTGGAACAGGGTTGCAAGTTGCAGGACGCGCGTAATTTAGGTGATAGCCTGGAATCATGTGGACCCATTGGAATGCACACGACTCAAAAACAGGAGACACAAATCAACACCCCGCTAAGTATGCAGGCGTCGAATTACCTTAACCTCAAGCAAAATCTTCGCCTACAGACGGCCCGTCGGCTTTTGATCCAATTACGCTAGGCTTTTGATGCAATTACGTGAGAGTCTGTTTTCACAAATTGAAATACAACGTCTTCACAAATTGAAACACAACGTCTTCACAAATTGATACACACCGTCTTCACAAATTGATACACACCGTCTTCAAATTGAGTCCAATGAAAATTTGAGCCTTAATCTTGCCATTGTGAATTATAAAGCATTCACGAGACACTCTTCTGTAATGATTTTATTGCCAAGCACAAGGAAAGTGTGGGGACTGCATAGTGGCATTGAAGCTCAGCCCTGCGTCATCTGTCGCTTTATGCGCGCCGATAAGCACCACTATTTAGCACGACGCACCCGCAGTCTTAAGGTTTAGTAAACAATAATGAGTGCCCCTCCACCTTACACTCAAACTAATGCCAGTAAGCAGCCACAGCAGCCTGCACCCATGGATCGTACTGCACACATAGATCGTACTGCAGGAACATTTGGGCTGATGGAAGACTCCGAATTGAGCGCGTTAAAAGGCTATGATATAGCGTATCTTGTGGATGATAGCACCTCCATGTCCTGGGTAGAGCGAGTCAGTGGAATAACGCCATGGCCGCTGGCCAGAGATGCACTTGTATCGTTTAGCACGCTTTGCTCGTCTTGGGATCCCGATGGACAGGATCTATACTTTATAAATCGCCAAGAAAGCTATCTTAACGCAAGCCCGTCACAGATCGCTCAGGCGTTCGACTCTGTTCAGCCTTATGGAAGCACAAACATGGGCAAAAGATTGCAGCAAATTGCTCTCGATTATTTTCAGGACTTCGACCCGATAAACACGAAACCTCTCAATGTTATCGCCATAACTGATGGAGAGTTCACCGATGACGTGGAATCGGTAGTAAAATGGATCGTCAAGAAGTTGGACGAGAAAGACGCCTTGCCCAATTCATTCGCCGTTCAATTCATCCAAATTGGCGCTGACCTCAAAGCAAAGAGGCATTTGGACTATTTGGATGATAAACTTGATTCTCTTTCAAGGGATATCGTCGACACCGTACCATGGATTGAAAGCAAGATTGACGGCCGTGGTTTTGACGGCAGATATCTTGCCAAAGCAGTTTGTGGAGCGATTAATAAACGATTGGATGACGACAACATGGGCTTGAAAACGGCGCCCAAGTCGAAATCCAAGGCACCCAAGAAGAAGGGATTTTTGAGAAGACTTTTGGCCTAAGAGATCTCTCGACTGGTCGAATTTTTCTCACAGATCATAAACATATTAACGATTGAATGAAAACGACTAGGAGCCATAACACAATAATCTCCATAATCAAAAAGTTTATCTCCATAATCAAAAGATAGTTTTTTCCATCATCAAAAAATCAATCTTTCCATAAACCCATTTACACAAATATTTATCTTTTCAAATTCACAAATATTCATCTTTTGAGTTCACAATATTTATTGAATTCACAATATTTATTGAATTCACAATATTTATTGAATTCACAAATATTCATTTTTTGAATTCACAATTTTCATCTTTTGAATTCACAATATTTGTCTTTTGAATTCACAAGAATTTATCCTTTGAATTCACAAATATTTATCTTCCATATTCATGAATAAATCATCTTTCCTTACACATCCTTCCAATAACACATTCATCTCTGGAAAGAAAGCGTGTTCTTTTATCTAGAAAATGGTCCAATACCCAGTTTCTCAAATCTTCATATTATTGTAAGTAGATATAAAAAATCATGGTCTGCTGCACATTTAAGCTGATTCGGTCAATTTATACTATAAGGTAGTTAAACTTGCAGCACACATGAAACCTTCGTATGCACAACCCCTCCTTAATTGTGAAACCACTGGCCGCCCTCGTATATTATAAATAGCCCATTTCCCAAAAATTTTTTCCGCATAAAAATAATCTGGTCTTCAATTCTTGAATAGCCGACTCCGAAGATGCGTTGTCCATGTCTCCCTATGCACACGCGACAAGGCTTGGTTGCGAAATCAATGCGCCTGCAAACAAGCACCGCGGTGCACGGGTGTGGACTCGCCCATTAAAAATAAAGGTGCGATCAGGTACACGAGTTTGTTTAAGTTGGCTTCAGAGATATTGAGTCTTTTACATTTCGCAAAGATTTCAGCAAATTACAACAATGGTTGCCGATAAATACATAGGCGTGGGCCTTGCGATGTCGTCGTCTCTAGCTATAGGCACGTCGTTTATTATCACCAAAAAAGGTCTTATGGACACCAGTCAGAGATTGGGATCAGACAACTCCACTAGCCATCAATACTTACAGAACCCCATCTGGTGGGCTGGCATTCTCACCATGGCAATCGGCGAAATTGCCAATTTTGCTGCCTACACATTTGCCCCGGCGGTTTTGGTGACTCCTTTGGGCGCGTTGTCCGTCATTATTGGTGCCGTTCTCGCTGCCATTTTTTTGAAAGAAGAATTAGGAATCTTGGGAAAGATGGGCTGTGCCATTTGTTTGATGGGCTCCGTGATTATCTTGCTTCACGCCCCCGCAGACAAGGAGATCGAGACCGTGGATGAGATTCTTCAGTACGCTGTACAGCCCCCCTTCATGCTCTACATTTTCATGGTGGGTGCTTACTCTTTGTTTACCATCTACAAGCTTGTGCCAAGATATGGCCACACAAACCCTATGGTGTACCTCTCCATTTGCTCAAGTGTGGGTTCTATTTCCGTTATGTCCATCAAGGCTTTCGGAATTGCTTTGAAGTTGACACTTCTGGGCAACAACCAGTTTTTCCAGGCGTCCACGTACATTTTCCTCGTGGTTGTGGCACTCTGTATTGTGACTCAGATGAACTATTTTAACAAGGCTTTGGACCAGTTTGACACCTCCATTGTCAATCCATTGTACTACGTGTCCTTCACATCGTTCACTCTCTTGGCGTCGTTTATTCTTTTCAGAGGTTTCAACACGACGTCCTCCGTGGACATAATATCATTGTTAATTGGGTTTTTGGTGATCTTTTCGGGTGTCTATTTGTTGAACATTTCCAGAAAAGTCATGGAGAATCTGGACAGAGAGATTTTTGGCGTGCACAACTCCAAAGACATGGCGCCTATGGATAACGGCGTGACTGGCTTCTCTTCGGTGAGAAGATCGATGCAATTGTCGCGTGGAGACTACGAGAACGAGGAAACCGTGGGCCTCAGAAACTTCGACTCTTTTGATCTTTCAGATGAGGAGAGCTCAGAGTCTCGCCATAGACACTAGATATATAGAGGGGGTTCGGGATAGGCGTGGCTGCGGCGGATGCTGGGAGAGGAGTTTTAAACAGCTTGCAAGAATAGTGGTGCATAGGAAGTCTAAAGGCAGACTAAAACATACAGAGATATCACGCCGGAACCACATAAACAATAAGATGAGGAGCAGATGTACAAATAGTATTCCAGGAGATACTAAGGAATAAAGAGTGGAGATGTACGAATACTATTCCAGGAGATACCAAGGAACTAAAGAGTGATGGTGGAGGGATTCAGGAAATGGACCATGGCGCCTGCATACAACACATGACCATGCAGTCTATCTCAATGCTATAACACAATATATCTTACTATTCTATAACATAGAAAACAAGTACTTCTTACATAAAAACAAGTATTTTTCAACCAAGTGCTTCTTCGTTCACACCATGGGCGCCAACTTATCACTACTAGCGCCGCATGCCCAGACAGTGGCTATTCGCTCATATGTGGATGTGCTTCAAGATTACCAATTTCTCGAAATCATCAATAACACCCGTTATCTCAAGTCCATCAAGGCCTTCGATCCCAAGAGTCGGTCGCTTCTTGTGATCAAGGTTTTCATTAAACCGCCACAAACTCCAATTGACTTGAAAGTGGCCATTGAAGAAATCACACGAGAGTCGGCGCTTCTTATGCCGTACTCCAACATTTTGGCGTGGCACAAAATCATCGAAACAGATCTGGCAGGCTACCTAATCCGGCAATTGGCCCGAACAAACCTCTACGACCGGCTTTCAATGGCGCCGTTTCTCCGGCTGGCGGAAAAACTCTGGTTTGTGTACCAACTCCTCAAGATTTTGGCCATTGTTCACGAAGAATGTGGAATGGTGCACGGCGATTTAAAAGCAGAAAACGTGCTTGTGAGCGGCGGCAATTGGCTCTACTTGACGGATTTCCTGGCGGCCACAAAGCCGACTTTTCTTCCGGATCACAACCCCAGCGAATACGTTTTTTACTTCGATCTGTCCAACCGTCGCACGTGCTACTTGGCTCCGGAACGTTTTTATAGCGGCCTGCCGCCAAACCTGGCGCTGGCGCCTGCACACGACCTCTTCTCCCTTGGCTGTGTCATTTTGGAGTTGTACAACGACGGCGACCCGACATTTACTCTCTCGGATCTTTTCAAGTACAAAAAAGGCGATTTCTCCGTCAACTACCTGGCCTTGCCGGGCAACGTGGCGGAGGTAGCTCGGCTGTGCCTTTCTTTGGACGCCAATGAACGCCCGGCTGCACAAAAGCTCCTCCAAAGCGATGCATTTCCCGACTATTTTGACAACTTTCTATACGGGTTTCTCTACGACCTCAACACCCCGAGTAGGTTCACCCCCGAGCCACTGGACCACAGCAAATCGCCCAGCGATCTTCGAATAGAGTTTATTCATCGTGAATTTGGCAATTTGGCGTCTTCTTTGGGCATTTCCTTTCCAGAAACACTGCTGAGCAGCGATTTTCCCCATTACAGATTGGCGCTTCCATCCATGCCGCCTAATTACTGCATCCGGGCCAGAGCTTCGGTAAACGACGGCTGCTTGATTGTCCTTAATGCAGTCCTTGCCCTAGTCAGCACGCTACAGCGGCCCGAAAACAAGGTCCGGGCATGTGAGCTCATTTTAGCTCTTTCGGAGCATATCTCCGATGACGACAAGTTAGACCGCTCAGTGCCCTACTTGTGCCAGTTTTTCGACGAGTATTTGATGCAAGTCAGCAAGAAAAGCGACGTGCAAGCCACCATGCTGGCAAGTTTGGCCGGCAACAGCACGGTCTCCTCTCGTGTGGCGTGCGTGGCGTTGCTCTGCGTGACAAACTTATTGGAAACGTGCACGTCGGTCAATTTTATCAACATGCATATTTTTCCCGAATACGTGTTCCCCAAACTAAGGTCTGTGGCGTTTATGAGCAGTGAGTTTCAGGAGGAGCTTGATCACTTGAAGAAAACCTTGGCGCTCTGTTTCCCATACTTGGTGAGAAACTTCGCCCGTTTCGACGCTATTTCACAGGCTCAAAGCGAAAAGGAAATCACCGACGGCGATATCCGAGACATTACTGAGGCAATCTTGACTTCGCCCAACGTGGACATCCGCATCAGCCTAGTAAACAATCTTCTTCCGCTTTGTCAGCATTTTGGCGTGGACAGAACAAACGACGTCATTTTGCCTCATTTGATCACGTACCTCAACGACGCCAGTTACCAGCTTCGATTGACATTTCTTCTGTCTATCATTGGCATTGGGAACTTCATTGGAATTCTCGCTTTCGAGCAATATCTCATTCCACTACTCATTCAGACTTTGGGTGACCATGAGGTTTTGGTGGTTTTGAAAGCCCTAGAGATCTTTTGTTTTTTCGTGCAGAAAAGACTTATCATGGCGGAGTTCAATGCATTGTCCATTTACAAAGAGCTCCTCAAACTGGCACTTCCTTTGCTTCTCCAGCCAAACGAGTGGATTCGCCAATCGGTGATGTGTCTAGTATTGGCCGTGGCTGACAACCTACTGGATGCAGACAAATTCTGTTTTCTCTACCCATTGATCAAGTCTTACTTGTCGTACGACATCTCCGAGATCTCCTGGGAGAGCTTGTATCCGTGCTTGGTGAAGCCTTTGAGCCATCGCGTGTTTGATTTGGCGCTAACGTGGCAAAGCAATTCAACATCCAAATCTTTGTTTTGGAAACAGAAGCAAGTGTCGATACTCAAAACTAACGGCAAGAGAAAGCTCGTTTCTTATTCCAAAGATATGGGCAAGTCTGTTTACATTGGCTCTGCAAACAACAGTCCTTCAGAATCCAACAGCTTTGAGTCCCCTCTTTCCAACGAGGACCGTAGCTGGGTGCTCAAACTCAAGTCTGTTGGCATGGATGTCAAAGAGCTCTGGAAGGTTTTTGCTTTGAAAGAGTTTCTTATGGGAATCTCTCGCCTGAAAAGTTACAGCGAGACTGGATACCAGAGAAATTTTGAGCTTGCAAGCACAATGAATATTCCGCCAAAAATGGTCTTGTTTGATGTGCGATACAAATCAGAGCCCATTACCGAGAGAGGAAAAGAGATCCACGAGCCTACTTCTCAAGCCGGAACGCTCGTTTTGCCCAAGAAAGCAACCGCATCTTTGCAAACCAGCAAAGCCAACGCTTTTGGGGAAATCGATTCGCCTCATGATGACACACGTTTGAGTGCAGAAGAGCCAAAACACTCGGGCACCACTCGTATGTTCAGCATGAGCAACGAAAAGATAATCACCTCGACCATGAGGCACAATTTCAGCGGATTGAACCCGTACATTCGCCAGTACTTGGACAATATCCAGTTTGAGCCAACTTTGGACGACTTTCCTGAGTTTGGACCTTCGGCGAAAAGCTCTCATGATATCCCAAGCAGTCACTCAGCACAGGGCAAATTGGTGGCCCGATTCAAAAATACCGCCAACAGCAATCAAATCGAGGCTGTTACAAAGATCGCTGTTTCGCCATTCTCCGAGTTCTTTGTCACTGGATCCGAGGCGGGAGTTTTGAAAGTATGGGATGCTAATAAACCCGAGGCATTGACAGCTACAAGCGCACGGCTCACGCTCCAACTCGGTGGGCCTATCACGGAGATCACTTTCATACCCAAACGATTTGTATTTGCAGCAGCCACCAGCAACGGTGAAATCGGCATGTTTAGAGTACATGTGGTACGTGGTAAGGACCGAAAAGTGGCGAAGATCTCGAAACTCTCGCAAATTCGACACTTCTTCTTCTCAAAGGAATATGCTACAGCAATAGAGTTCTCTGAGTACAGGTCGAAGACAGTTTTGGTGGCAGTAACTACAGCGAGCCACGTGAGTGGGTTTGATGTGATAACCTCCAACCAAGAATTCGAGTTTTCTGTTCCTGCAGCCTTCGGCATTCCCGAAACGCTCCTTGTGTCGGATCTGTGGTTGCTTCTAGGAACTCGAGAAGGTATTTTGTGCTTATGGGACCTAAGATTTCAGGTGATGGTCAATGCGTTGAAAGTTAAATTGGACCAAGGTGAAAAGGCGGCAATCAGGAAATTGGCATTGGTGCAGAGTGATCCGGAAACTGGCCTAAACGGCCCATGTTTTGCCATGATTGGAGGGACCGAAGAGCCGGATGTCACTGTTTGGGAGCTTGCCACTTTGGAGTGTCGGCGAGTTTTAAGCTCATCGTCAACTCCAAAGATTAAAGACTACCAGCTACAGAAACTCGCCGAGGATATGCCGATCTCCGAACTTTTCGCCGAGTTCACGTTGGACTTGGAGCCGCCGTTGAGATTGGCGAATACTTGTTTGCAGCTGGCTGCAGGCAAAGAAACAAACCAACTCGTGACCGCCACTGCAGACAGGCGGGTGGTGGTGTGGGATATGAAGGACCTCCGAGAACTGCGTCTGGTTTCGGGCCAAAGCGCATTTCACCAGAACCAAATTCTGCGGGACTGTCGGATCTGCTTCGAGAAAAAGGGAACTGAAACGGCAATCGATGATGAGATTACGGCGCTTGGTGTGCTATCCAAGCTGCACCAGATGATTATAGTGGGCGACCGGAGCGGCTGCTTGAGTATCTTCAGGTAGCGGAAATTCCTTGGATTAAAATTAGGGTTTCTTCAAAAATTGATCAAGAGTTTCTTTAGAAATCAAAAGATTCTTTTAATTTGATTGATGAGTTTCAATATTGTGCCGACAGAAGATCGTTATGGTCTGCTTCCCCACAAGACCTGCATGTTGCGCGCGATAATGAAGAAGTTGGCGGCCGCGATGACTTTTCTCATCATTAAACATGACTTTTGACGATAAAAAAGGAATGCAAATTGCCTTGGAAGAGGCCAAAAAGGGTATGTGTGAGTGAAGAGGTGGTTCTGCAGACTGGCAGAATCCAATTGTGAACGCTACTAACTGCAGGACTCCAAGAAGGCGGAATTCCCATCGGCGGCGCTCTTATTCACAAGGACGGGCGCATTTTGGGCCAGGGCCACAATATGAGGATCCAGAAAGACTCGGCCACGTTGCACGGAGAAATCTCCACGTTGGAAAACGCAGGCCGCTTGCCCGGCAGTTTGTACAAGGACTGCACAATGTACACTACGTTGTCGCCTTGTATGATGTGCTCCGGAGCGTGTATGATGTATGGAGTGGGACGTGTTGTTTTGGGGGAAAACGAAAACTTTGTGGGTGCCGAGGAGCTCCTCAAGTCACGTGGCGTGGAGGTTGTGAACATGGATGATGCTGAATGTAAAAAGCTCATGAAGACGTTCATAGAGGAGAGACCGGATCTTTGGTTCGAGGACATTGGGAAGTAGATGAAATGAAAGGGTATTAGATTGAATGAATAAACGTGTGAATTGTATGGTGATTTTATTCAAAGGTGTGAATTGTATGATGTTTTTTTTTAAAGTTGTGAATTGTGGTAAGTTTATTTAGATAGTAGTGGAAAGTGAGAAGTAATTGTATACGTGAAAAGTGAGAGGTAAACTGTAAAAAGTATAAACCGAGAAGTGAGACGGAAAGCCCAAAGTAAACCAAATACTCAAGCTCAACATTAAGAGTAATCCAAAACCAGTCCTGCCAGCAGTGGTCCAGCTGCATTTACTTCCTTCGGATCACGTGATAGGGGTCACGTGCCACTTATACATCAGCGAATGCTCTCACTCACTATCATTCACCATGGACAACATCTCGGAGCTGGTATTCCAGGAGCTTGCTCCTGAACAGGTGGCAGAAACGCCGTCGCTACTTACTATTATCTTTGAAATCACGCCAAAACTGTGGTACTCCCTTCGCCACCAGATCACACTCCAGGACATTACAAAAGCACTTTTGGTGTTTCTCAACGCCCATCTATCCGCCAACAACAGCAACCAGGTGGCGTTTGTGGTTTCGCTGCCGTCTGGGTCACGTTTTCTACACCCATATACTGGAGAAGGCAAAGGCAATGGAAACGGCAATGGAAAAGACACGGATGGAGGCAATGAAAACGGAACAGATGGAATAGACAATTCAGACAAAAACATCAATCAAAGCGCGGAACTGAAAGAAGCTGGATTGAAAGAAAGCGGTCCCGATCATGCAGACAGCCAGTCGGCATTCCTGGGAATGTACCGGCAATTTCGCATGGTGGACGAAGCTGTGGTTCGGGAATTGAATCGAGAATTGAATCGATTGGCTACCGTCGACGATGCAAGCAACACATCCACTTTGAGTGGCGCACTCTCCATGGCATTGTCGTACACAAACCGAATGCTTCATTTCGACCAGAGTATCGAAACAACAACCGCCTCCGCCATCAACAGCTCCACCAACACCGTGGCCCAGGCCCACGAAAGTGTGCATGCAGGCACTGCCCCCAGCTCCATGGATCTGCGTGTATTGGTGATCACCGCCAACGACACCTACCACAACAACTACATTGCAGTGATGAATCTGATTTTTGCAGCCCAAAAAATGAAGGTGCCCATTGACATAGTCAAACTTGGCGCTCTAGATTCGGCATACTTGCAGCAGGCCGCTGATGCCACCAGCGGAGTATACTTGCATATCACACAGCCCGACGGCTTGATCCAGACGCTTGCGACTGCATATTTCATCGAGCCGTGTTTACGGAGTGTGGTGATCTTGCCCACCAAGGCCAACGTGGACTATAAGGCGAGCTGTTTTTTGACGGGGAAACCGGTGGATGTGGGTTATGTGTGTTCTGTTTGTTTGTGTATCATGAGCCGTGTTCCGGAGGGCAAGTGTCCGATGTGTCATAGTGACTTTGATCCGGCGCTTTTGGGTCGCTTGAAGCGGGGGCCTGTGATACGAAAGAAGCGCCGTGTTGATCCGAGTGATTGAGATGAGAATACTGAGTGCTTGACTATGAAGACCACTCAAGTTACGATCAATGAGACTAGACTGGAAAAAGAAACACAATTGAATGAGAAGTCTAATTTTGATCAAATGAGAATAACTCTGATCAAATGAGAATAACTCTGATCGAATGAGAATAACTCTGATCAAATGAGAATAACTCTGATCAAGTGAGAAAAACTTTGTTCAAATGAGAAGCATAACTCTGTTCAAATGACAAGAACTCTGTTCAAATGAGAAGAACTCTGTTCAAATGAGAAATATAACTCTGTTCAAATGAGAAACTCTGTTCAATGAAAAGTACAACTTGTTCAATAGAATACCAGTCTCTAACACTAGATCGATCAGTTAGAGTATAATCCTGGACTCAGATCCCCACATCACGTGCTTTTACCCACGTGACTCTCGCATCAGCTACCGTACTATGTAGTCATAGACCGTATTTCTAGCAATAGCGATATGAAACGCCGCCACAGTGATGCCAAGGAATACACACAAGGCCCTGTGGATGAGGTATTTGGGCAAAAACGCGTGCTACCCTTTCTGCAAGCAGACGACTCGGAATGCTCACCGGAGGTTTCTCTGTATCTCCAGAATGTTCGAAACGAAGCTATTGCAGACCGGCCCTTTTATGCTACAAAGCTAGAAACGAAGGTCAGTGTTCAGGACAAACATGTTCTGTTACTGCAAACAATGATGGCAGTAAAAGAACAACAAATCAATGATGGCACCGAGAGTGCTAATTTGCATGTCAGCAGTGTGTATGCTAAGAAATTGATGTCTGAGTTACTTCTTGAAAAGCAGAAGTTCCAAAAAGATCCAGAAGAACTAATAATAACTGATCTTCACGATGTCCTGGAATATTCCTATCAACAGCCGGAAAGTACGGCAATTTCCCAAGAATTGGAGCCTACAGAGCCTGAAAATTACGAGGATCAAAAGCAGCTCAAAGGAAATTCGCTCTCGTTAAGCAGTGAAAACAAAGAAAGCTTTGAAAATAAAGAAAGCGTGGAAAGGATAGAAAGCAGTGATAAAGAAAGCTGTGATAAAAGCAGTGAAAAAAGCGGTGAATATAAAAAAAGGCACGAAGGCATCAGCGATAAGAGTGACAACTGCCTAATACCAGATAATCTCAAGAATAATGACACAGATGATGAAGATTTACCCAGCAGAAACGACTGTCTACAGGGCAAGGTATTGGAGAGTCCACGAGAGACTCTTCCAGTACCGGAAACAGCCGGAGAATGGCGGAAATGGGTCTTCAAAAGCCCACCTCCTCTGCTTGATTGGTTTTTCAAACAACTAGAGCACCCAACGGCGATCCGGCTCATAATATTTTATACAAAATGGCTTCTGGCGTCTCTGCCACCAACGCTCTACGAGTGGATATTTGCCACGTTTGTGCGCTTGGATAACGCCATGGATCACCAGGACATGTCACAGCTCCGAGGATTGGGTCTTAAGGCACAGAAGGTGTGGATGGTGCTGTCCGAGGGTAGCTGCGCACGTGACACAGCCAGAATGGTGCTTACTTTTTTGTGTGAATACTACGGTCAGCGGGACTTGGTAGTTGTGGAGAGAAGCGGGGATGAGCAAAGCGAAAAGTGATTTGGTCTGAGGTCGGAAAGTGATTTGATCTGAGGTTGAAAAGTGACTTTGATTATGAGGTTGGGTTTTATGTTATCTATTCAATTCCGGAGGTCTCATTCGGGGTTTCATATTCAAAACCTCGGAGGTCCATATCCAAATTTTCTTCAAGTGCTATCTCCGAAACCTTCTTCCAAAGTCCTTTCAAACTGCTTTCTAAGCTTCAAAAGCCATTCACTTCCAACGCCTTTGATTATTCTCTAAAACTTCAACTCCGCAGTTTCTATTTTCCTGCACACACTCCCGCGCCCGCCATTTCGGGCCTCACCTCAACATTGTCAACCACCAATATGTCTGCCCACAAGAGAGCCGACCTCGTCGTGCCGTATGTCTTACACTCAGTGATACCATAATGAGCAGAGGTCCATCCGCTTGGAATAATATACTTTTTTCCTACTTTTTTCTGCTCTCTTTCTGCTTTTTTACGGCATTCCGCTCGTTTCTTCGTCTTTCCACTACTAACCACCAGTTATGCCCATCAGCCCGCCAAACCAAGATCGGACGCCTCGTCAATGGTGTCTCAAACATTGCCCATGGCTGCCATGTTCATGAGAAACAAGATTATGTCTTGGTCTTCTGTTTTTTTGGCACTTCAGTCTTACTTGTCTGAACCTGCAAACAAACCGGCCGGAGACGAATCCGGAACACAACCTCCTTTGTTGAGATTGGCGTTTGCTTTCCTTTCGTTGGCCACGTGCTACTTGGAGTACTTTTTTCCCGCCACCAGCCCTACTTTGAGAAGAGTTGCCAGTGCTGCCACCGAGAGCGCGTCGTCGGTGATTTCACTGGCCACCGCCAAGGCCTAATTATCGTCTAGTCATTATATATAATACAAAGGCCCATTTAGCAGAATTACTAATTTCCAGTAACAGAGTTCCATTCCATTCCAGTAACAGTATCCATTCCATGTCCACTCAACAAGTGCTCACTATCGAGTGTTTGACTTAACAGTGCTCACTATCGAGTGTTTGACTTAACAGTGCTCACTATCGAGTGTTTGACTTAACAGTGCTCACTATCGAGTGTTTGACTTAACAGTGCTCACTTAGTCTCTAAGTGCCCCCACTGTATCACAACACTCTCGGCACCGTTGTAGCTCACGCTGAGTAAGCTACCGCTGCGGTTCCATGACAAGTCACAGATGCCAAAATCATCGGCCTGGCCAGTCACTTCAGGAACGAACACTCCCAAACACCGCAACAATCCACACCCCCGATAATGGCCCACTTGCACGTCCCACACGCTCACGGCTCCAGAATCGTCGCCGATAGCCAACAACGACATGTCGGGCGAAACCGCAGCCGCATACACCAACGCATTTTTCGTGGAGATGGAACTCTTGGAGTTGTTCTTGAAGTTGACACTCTTTGTGGACAGTTCGGCGTCGTCCTTGTAGCGGAAGTTATCCGGGTTCTTAAAGATATTGGCGCTGACTATTGCATCTCCGGTAAAAGCATCCCAGATATTCACAGCTCCGTCCATAGACACCGAGAGTAACAAGTTCCCCTCGATGTCGCCCGCACGCGAGAGCCACAACAACTCAATGATGGGCGCCGCGTGGTACTCCACATCGGGAACCTTCTCCGAGGCCACATTGATCTCAAGCGCATCATGCGACAGTTGGCTATTCCACACCTTGATGGCGTAGTCCTCGTCAGACGCCGACGCCAAGAGCTTCAGCACAGGGCTGAACGTCAAGCTGGAGATCACGTGCTCGTGCCCGGCCAACTGCCCTGCCGGCAAGAGACCCTCGCCCGCCACACCACTGGGATTCACAGCAAAAATTTGGATTTTGTTTCTGTTCGTGGTGGTGGCAAATTTGTGGTCGCTGATCCAGCACGCATGCACCTCGGACACCGGCGGTTCTGCACCGGAGCTGCGTGTATCCAGCACCAAGCTGAGTGCCACGCCGTCATACACACTCAAGGTGTTGGCCATATCGATTTTGAGCACCAACAGCCCACGTGGGTTCCATAGTAGGTCGACAACGGGAGCGGGTGTGTCAGAGGCGTCTGCGGCCGCATTGACGATATTCTTAAGCCTTCCGTCGGGAGTCCATGCCCTTAATTCTCCACTAGCACCGGCAGTCAAAACCATACCGCCCAGAGGCGCCCATGAAACGGATGTGATGCTGTTAGGGGCGTGTGTAATGCTGTTGGAAATGGACATGCTGTTGGAAACGGAGACATTATTGGAAACAGAGACATTATTGGAAATGGAATCATTGTTGGTGTTGTTAGTGTTGATGTGTGCTGTGTGCAGATGCAACACTGGTGGGTGGGAAAGTTTCACCGATTCGGAAATGGCACCGTTTCCAAGCGCATGAATCACGGCTGAAGAGTCGCTGCCACCCACAGCCACAACATCCGAGGCCGGATGCCACTGCAGACACAAGCTAGGTTGCATGTGCAAATAGGGCGAGAGCTCACGTGTTTCAAACTCTTCCAGAGGTGTGTCAATTGGCATGTCGTCTTCGGATTTGGCGACCGAGAGCAGCGCGTTTTTGGTGATTGCATCTGTATTTTCGCCACTCTTGGCCGTTGTGGTGTCCTGGCTTGTTGTGTGTAGCTCTGCGTGTGCAAGTTCGTCTTTTTCCCGAAGAACTGCATCTGGAAGAGAAAGCCGTGGAGTTTTGCCATTACTGGCGTCTTCCAAAAATGTGTATAAGATTCCTTTTTGTACAAGACTGACCAAACTGCCCCCACTGATGTGGGGGACGATTTTGTTTTCTGAATGTTCGTATTCATGGCAGAGTGATTCTTTTTGAAGAGCGTAGGCGGCGAGCTCAAGTCCAGATTCCTGGAGGTATCGCCAGATGAGGTAATTAAGCTCAAGGCTGGTGAGCGACATGCCAGAATGTGTGAAATGGTTGGTGTCAGCAGAATTTATACCAGAGCGTATATATCGGCAAGTTTTATCCTGTATGTATCAACAAATGTAATCCTGTATGTATCCTGTATGTATGAGACAGTATTGTATTAGCAGAGTAACTTCTGGACTGCTCTTGTGCAGTGTTGTATCTCACAAGTATTGTAAAAAGGATTGTATCTTATGTATTCTCCTATCTGATGGATGAAGCCAGCAGATTTCCACTGATACTATATGCACTCTCTTGCCCAACGCGACTTTGTGTCGTGTCTTGTATATCTTAATAGATTAGTGTAGTAATTGTGGTGCTGGTTCGCAGTGTTGATGGTGTTTTTTCCAGACCCGTGCACCACGTGTTCGCGCGCACCCGTGCACCAAACATACACCTCAATCTCCACCACCACACTTAAACAAACCAATGGACTACAAAGCCAACCGCAAAAGCAAAGCTCCGTGGCAGTTACAGCCGCTGCGTGCACGCAACCAGTCCAACCCCTACAGCGGTGGCGCAGCCGCCGGCGACGGCGCCTCCATGATCGGCGGGGACGACTCCGAATCTCTCCACCCAAATCGAGCCGCCCATTCTTCCCGCAAAAACAATCGCCGGCTCTCCATCCACGCGTCGGTCAATGCCTCCCACGGCAGCGGGTTTAATCCGTTGGCCGGCGACGTGCCGCAGCTTCCATCGCTTCCGGCGCTTTCTCACAAGAACTCGGGCCCGCTTTACAGAACAACCACCGCCACGTCAGACTTGGCGTCTCTCCACAGTGGGCGCGTGCAAGAGTCCATAATCAGCATCATCAAAAACGAGATGCGTCACAAAGATGCCCTGGCCATTGACGACTTCTACAAGTCGCTTTGCGAGCAGAAGCAGGCGGTGGACAAGGATATCAAAACGCAGATCAACAAAAACCAGAAAAACATCCTCCAGTTGACCGACAATTTGCAGCACACGCAGCAGGAGCTCTTGCTGTTGCGGGTCTCCACCAAGGAGCTCTACGAGATATTGGGCGAGTTTTCCGACAGCGCCCACCGGCGGCTCGACTTGGAGGCGCAGGAAAACGGCCTGCGTTCCGCCTCCAGCTCGCTTGCCGTGTCGTCCAAGCGCCGAGACCGGTCCTCGGTGATGGTGCTCCAGAAAATGCGTGCAACAGAGCTTCAGCTGTTATACAAGCACGTGGACGGGGCGCAGAAGTACATCAAGCCATCCGACGACCGGCACATTCTTTCGGAGAGTGGCCGCTGGCACGAGATCAACGTGGGCACGTGGAAGCCCAGCAAGGCCATCCACATCTTTCTCCTCAACGACTGCATTTTGATTGCCACACGCAAGCAGACGGGCGACAGCACCGCCAAGCGGCTCCAGGCACTTCACTGCTGGCCGCTTCATACCGTGGAGTGCTCGCAAGTGCAGCCGCTACGCCGCCCGGACGACGATGCAACGACGGCGTATGCCATTAACCTCCGCTCCAACTCCTTGAGCTACGTGTACCAGACCGATCGTTATGACCACTACATGCGTGTGATGAACGCCTACCAAAAGGGAAAGCACGAGCTTCAGCAAAAGCAGCGTGAGTTGGAGGAGCAGGACGAGCCCAAAAACGGCCATGCCCGCAGTGAAAGCACCAACTCCATCACGGAAGAGGGGCTGGAGAAGCGCCAGTTGCGGGACTCGTTGCGTAACTCGGGCTATGGCTCCTCCAATATGGCCGATGACCTGGCTCGCAACTCCAATTCCCACCGCAACAGCGCAGACTACCTCCTCAAGGACATCTCGGCACGTGTGCACCAGCGTAACCGGTCTCATGACTTTAAGAAGAACATGGCCCGTGACGGCAACCGCCCGGCGCAGCTCTTTGTGGATCTCAAGACCAACGAGGACAAACTCGACGAGGTCGACGTGCACTTGGCGCACAACGAGTACATGAACGCCGTCGGGTTGATCAAGCATATTGAGGGTCGGCTCAGCTCGATTTTCGACCGCATATCCACTTTCCCCGAAAGCAACCAGACCGAGGAGTTGAGGCTTCTTGTAGATGTGGTGAAGTTGAAGGTGAATAGCCGCAAGGTGAAGGTGCAGCAGGGGCTTGCGTTTGATCTTAACCACAACATCCAGGGATTGTCCGAGGAGGAGATCTCGAACATTGTGGAGTTTTATCTCAGTTTCGGAAAGTTTGAAGAGGGCTTCAACACGCTTCTAGACGCGCTTTCAAATTACTTGGCCTCGACTGTGGGTAAGTTGATTTCCAGTGCCCATGGGTCTACGCGCGTGGACATTGTCAACTACTTGTCGAACCTCATCATAGTGTATGTTTCGATTGTGAAGCGGGCGGTGCGCATCCACCGGTCATGCATTGAGCCTATTTTGAAGCGAGATGTTTCCAAGACTGTGGATCTGAGTGGATTCGTCACCTGGGCTATCCGAGAGATGGAGCTGTTGGTGGAGCTCATCAAAAAGCATGCTGCGGGGTCACTTTTGGCTGAGGACAAAGACTCGTGGAAGGTCAAGGACCCAAAATATTACTCCAGCCTTGTTGAGGTGATGGAGCCACAATTGCAGGTATTGAAGCAGGAGGGCCTTAACGTGGACTACCTTTTCGACGACCTTCTACTTCCTACAACACCAAACCAATGACCATCAGCGGTAAACTTCCAGCAGTGACATTAAAGCATTAATTAGTATCTATGGCACATTGCCAATATATTATTACATTCTAAGATTCAGCTTCAAAGTAGCTTGGCGTAGAAAAAAGTATTCCTATAGCTTGGCGTAGTAGTCCGCAATGTCATACTTCTCCCGTAATGCCTTACCCCGAAACTTTAGAAATAACAAGAGTAGCGACGTAACCGTGAGAATTCCGCCAACGATAGAAAACATGACACCAAGACCGAGAGCATTTGTCAATGGTGTGGTAATGAATGTCGCCACAGCAGCAAGAATCTGACGCACTAAATTGTTGATGGCAATTCCCGTGGCACCTTTCCCCGGAAGTGAGTCGATGATGTAAACCACGGTACATCCAATCATGAGCATACAGGCAAAGCCATAAATGGCCGTGCCGATTAAAGGCGTCACCCAGTGTTCGCCTTTGTCCAAACACCAGCCGAAAATCAAACATGCGGGGAGAAAAAGGGCAACGGCCACCACAGCATTCCAGGACATGCGGGACTCGGCAGAAATGAAGCCGTTATTGGCACGTGCCGTTTTTCGGGCAAGGTAGTCGAGCCAACGGCCGCCAAACACCGACGCTAGAATATAGGTGATGGAATTGGGAATGTACATGAGCCCCACAATAACCGGCGAAAAGTTGTAGGGCGGCTGGCTGTAGCGGGTGGATATGCTGATGTTGAAAAAGTACACGGCCATGAAAACCAACGCCGAGTATGTGATGATAAGCAACACCGGAGGGTAGCCCAAAAAGATCACGGCGTGCATAGGCCTCACCACATAGTCATAGACAAAATGGCGTTTTTTGTGGGGATGGCGGGAATGCACCGAGCCGAGGTCCAAGTTTTCGGGAAGCCGGACTGATGTGTTGGTGGTGTAGCGAGACACGGTGGGAAACATTGGTTCCACGGGAATTTCGTGGTCAAGAATGCGAGATGCTGACGAGTTGCGCCGTGACAATAGCGGACGTGGGTTTGGTTCTTCAGCGGAACTAGCCAGGCGGCCGTCGTGCAGTCCAGCATCGTTTTTGTTTTTGATTTTGTTGTTTTTGATTTTGCTCTGTTCACTGAATTCACCATTCTCTTTTCCATCTGCACTCTTTTCATTTGCACTCTTTTCATTTGCACTCTCTTTTCCATTATCACTCTCTTTTCCATTATCACTCTCTTTTCCATTATCACCCTCTTTCCTGTCCTCTCCATCCTTTCCAGCCTGTACACCATCGCCACCTGCCTTTTCAAGATCTCCAAACTGAGACGAATTTTCTACCTCATTCTCCATCCGACGCTGCACTAACGTCAAAACCTCACGTGAAAGCGTTTCCGGCAAGAAAAACAAAATGGTCACCACATTCAAACCGCTCACAATGACAATGATCCACATGGTGGCACGCCAGCCCCAGGCCTCGGCCACGGCACCGCCAATAATGGGCGACAAAAACGGCCCCAAAAGTGGCCCAAGGTAGAAAATGCCCATGGCAGAACCTCGTTCTTCCTGTACATACATGTCGGAAATGGTGCCGGCACCAACCGCCTGTACGGCCGAGGCGCCAATGCCCGAAAGAAGCCGGAGAACAATAAGCGCCTCGATAGACGGCGCCAATGCACAACCAATGGAAAACGCCAAAAACCACACAAACGACACCACGTACACCGACCGGCGGCCGTGGCGCTCGGAAAAGTTGGACCACCAGAGTGGGAAAATGCCTAGCGACAAGAGATATATTCCCACCGAAACGTTGACTGTGCCGACGGAAGTGTTGAGGTCACGTGCCAAGTCGTCGATAGCCGGTAGCATAATGGACGTCCCCATGGGTCCCGTGACCGCTGCCAACGCCACAACTAGTACAATGCCGTACTTGCGCCGCTGCAGGTATAGCTTGGCGTCGTAGAATTCGGGAAGCACCACCAACGACGAGAAAAGGCCGCGGCGGTCCGAGGTTTTGACTTTATGAAGCGACGACAGCGCTGAATTTTTGGAATTTCGAGACGTGGGTTTTTCCAATTGCGGCTGCTCAGAGTAGAGCGGCCGTGGCTGGTGGGCCTGCGAGTCTAGCGACTCTTGAGACGTGCCCAGACGCATGGAATGGGTGTCTGATTCGCTTGGAATGTGCAGCTGGACGGATGCGCTCATGAATTATGTGATTTTTGATAATTCTATTTTTTCAACTTTTGGTTGGTTAATTTCTCAGTTCTTGGTTGGTTTTTTAGTTCTTGGTTGATCTTGAGTGGTTCTGACCTTTTCTCGTGATTGTCTGTAATTGTAATGCAAATCTGCACTGTGTATGGTTCAACGAAAGTAGCGTGAAGTTGTAAGTAAGCTACTGAAGAGCCTTTCACCAATTGTGCCTGCCCTGGGTCCTAAACAATTCCTCTTTAGGCAATTTGGTTAAAGCCGTTTCTTCACTATTTTCGAACTTGTTTCACTTTTGAGTCGTGCACACACAGATATTTAGCAGGATATAAATCTGTAGCTTACTGATTGCAAATTCCGTGGCGGGTTGTGTTGAGTTGGAGTCTTTTTGAACTTAAGAGTACGGAGTTGAGTTAAAGTGCGCCGAGCGCGTGCGTCACGCTGCAGCGAGGAATTCAAAAAGTGACATGTCCCGTGTTTCCGATCCATTATGTGCCGGAAGAGCATCACTATATACTAAGATTATATGTACTACTGCTTAATACTGCTGCTTTAGGTATTTCTTGTTGCCGTCCGTGCTCAAAGTGACTCATGCAGTGACTCTTTCTTTTGGTGGGACTGCATCCAGTCCCCCGCATGCGTGCGCTTGCAGCGAAAGTCGTTTGACAGAACATAATTGAGTGTAAAAAAGGGAGTAATGTTGGGAGATGTTAATGAAATTATTGCTTCAGCTCGGCGAAGTGTGGTAAAAGCTGTGGATTTCCGTTGAAAAGAATATTCAAATATGTTCAATATGTTGAATTTTTAGGTTTCGTCTGCATGTGTCAAGACTTAAAGCAATTCAGAAACGGTGCGAGATTTAAATCTCAAATGCTTAAGTGAAATCTTTAAAGGAGAGTAAAAATTGGACAACAAGATCCAAGCCAACTAGCCTATCTATTGCATGTAAATTAGCGGCTTTTTATGCCTGTACGAATCATCCCGATCGACAATAACGTTGTAGTTGAGCCCAAATTTAGGTACAGGAGCCACACCACTTCAATACCGTTTTTTAGCTACAGCTGTTCTTTAGCTGTAGCTTGTAACAACTCTGATTTTGTTGATCTGGAAAATGATGAATCTTGACCATTCGAATTGTCATGGACTACTATAGACGCTGTTAAGTTTGAAAAGAAGGAATTCCCTGATTTATTCTTGATTATGGTACAGTGTTCCCCGGAAATGAGTTCCGGGGATGACTTACACCCGTACACCACGCTACCCCAGCACAATTTGTCCCAACGCAAACGCCACGAAAATGGGCCGGATTGACGGGGGAAAGATGTGGCTATGAACGCAAATTCCGGCGGGCAAAACCTCCCAATTTGGCTCTCTCACACGCTCTCCTTCTTGAAAAAATGGCACGTCATTTTGAATTCCGGGGCGCATCATCCAGTCACGTGACACAATATATCTGGACTGCACAATGGTGACCAGATCGATACGCACTCGTGCGGCAGATGTGAGGCACGGGTGTTTGCGCCGATCAACAAAAGCAAAGGTCCTGCAGACAAGCAACCGCTACTGCCGGTACACCTCACACTTTGCCCCCAAATCTATGTTATCATCAAGCAACAACCACTAAATTACCACCACATAACAAATTCATAAATACTTTGGCCAAACAGTCAAAAACCCCAACACCAATCATAAAACAGCAGCAGCATCCGCCAATTGCCTCAGAACCTGCCAACTGCTTTGGTTAATACATCTGTCCTGAGACTGCATACCACCTCCAATCACCATCCACTAATTCACAACAACCTCTAAACATGGGCGTTTTGCTGTGGCCCTCATACGCCTTACGCACGCTTTTCGTGCTTGTTGTTTTCCCCATTGGCACTTTTTCCATCCGTTTTTTGCAGATTGTGGCAGCATTATTCGAAACCTCTTCGCCCCGCTGGTACAATGTGGCGGTGCAGGTCAGCAAAGTGCACTTTTTCCAGCTCCTTACCTTGGTCACGGCGACAGTGAACCCCATGAAGATATCTGTGACGTTTAAAAAGTCGGAGCTTCCAGAAACGACCAACTTCCGTGTGGACGCAAGCGGAAACTTGGTTTCCAGCCTATCTCCGAATGCCGTGTACATTTCCAACCACCAGATCTATACAGACTGGGTGTTTTTCTGGTACTTGGCCTACTCGGCACGCATGGCAGGCTCGGTGTTTATCCTTTTGAAGGAGAGCTTGAAGAATGTGCCTCTCTTAGGCACAGGCATGCAGGTGTTCCGCTTTTTGTTTCTTCTGAGAAAGTGGGATTCTGACAAGGTGAACTTGACCAATCAGCTCTTGAGAATTGATGCTGATGCCCGTGGCATGGGTCCTGCGGCTGGTGTATCCGTCGTGTCTGCCCATGGCAAAAATGCCTCCGAAGCTTCCATTGTGCAGTGGCCCAAGGGCTCCTCGACCGCTTCCGCAGACTGCTCGTCCTACCAGCTTGTGATTTTCCCAGAGGGCACTGTCATTGCTGCCAACACACGTGCACGGTCTGGCGCATATGCTGCCAAGATCAAGAAACGTGCCTTTGACCACGTGTTGCTTCCTCGTGCACGCGGTCTCTTCCTTATGTTGAGGCTGTTGAGAAACACGGTTGATGTGGTTTACGATGTTGCCTTGGGGTTCTCTGGCTTGGCGGCGGACGAGTACGGCGAGGAGCTCTTCACCTTGAAGGCCTTGTATTTTCAAGGAAAGGGTCCCAAGTTGGTGAGCTTCTTCATTCGCGGCTATCAGATCAAGGACATACCTTTGGGAGATGACGACAATGTTGACGTGGACCTCGTGGATCCTGCAGTGTTCCAAAGATTTGAAGACTGGCTCTACGACGTGTGGGCTGAGAAGGATCAACACATGAAGTATTTCTTTGAACATGGTTCGTTTGTGGATGAGGCGGACTCATCGCTACAGACTGTTGTGGCCGACTTCAAGTTACGAAGCTGGGTGGAGTATTTTGCTCCAAATGCTTTGGCCGTGACTTTCTGTTTGGTGCTCTACTTGATTGTTCGTCTCTTCTGGTAGTGCGCCTGCACACAACACACAACACGCCATATGCAGGCCCGACTCTACCACAGCACCGTTCCTGCTTTGTGACGTGCCAGAAGATGGCTTGTCATGTGTCTTGCTGCATGTTTCAGTCTTGTCGGCAGGAGCGGCTGTTTGTGTTTCAGTTCTTGCGGCATGCTCAAATAGCCGTTGATGGCGGGCGTTCTTAGCTCCATTACAGTCACACCAAAGCAAGCTCTTGGTCACAAACACAGTTTACACACCACGAAGATGAAGAGGCAGAATTGTCGCGGATCTATTTGAGCAACGCACTGAAACACCATTCGACTCTGGTGCCCTTTGTTTCAAAGCTGAAACACGGCACAGTCTTTCTGACAGCGACTTTCATACAATTCTGAAACAGGCACAAAGCCTGGCCTGATAGTTTGCAATATAATAATGTGTCTTCCCTTGGCATTATGCTTTCCCCGAACGTTTCTGGTCATGTTCTTCATTGGTGTTATCATTCGCTACTTCCCGCTTCTCCTCAGCTTCGTCACCTTCTTTCTTTTGGGGTTTCTCCTCATTGGCTGTGCATCTACCAGCTCAACATACTCGTCGATTTATTTGATCAAAGTGGCATATAATGCCACGCTGGACGCATATGCAAACACCACCACAGGAGGCCTCCAGGTAAATTACATGGCTCTCTGCAGCACTGCTGGTGGGAATATCGAATGCTCAACTCTGCGTAACTACTCGGCGTTAGTGGCAGCAAGCACCGTTGAAACACAAGCTGGCCTGCTCAGTCTCGCTGAGCTCGCAAGCCAAATGAATGACGTGTGCACGCCCTACATCTTGGTGGCAGCCCTTGTGATGGTATTTTTAATGCTCATTTGTGAACTTTGGCAGGCGATTCCGCTTGTACCTTGGAAAATCACCGTTCGACGCGTTGCAGCCGCTACTGCATTATTGACTTCGCTCTTGTGGGGTCTTGGCGCCATGCTACAACACCAAGCTATCGACTGCGCTCAAACGTTCATCCGTGCCGCCACAGTGGCATCGGTGGTGGTATCGGCGGGATCACGAGCGGAAGCGTTGTCGTGGACATCGTTCACGTTTTTGGTGGTAGTGTTTCTAGCGATGTTGCTTCGAGTTGTTCGGGACTCTCATACGATCCACAGCGAGGAAAAGTGATGCTGAAACCCGGCAATACGTGCAAGGACATGTAATATTTAAGACACGCCACATCTCATAGCATGCCAGATATTACGAAGGCATGCCGTATATTACAAACACAATCTACTATAAATGCATGCCGTATATCACAAACACAATTCATTATAAACATGCCTTACCTCGTAATCTCGTGGCATACGCGGTACGTTTGAGAGCACGTGAGAGTCACGCGACATGCACGTGACGCGTGCACGTGAAAGTCACATGCTCGCGCGAGAACAGACTAAACGCATTTCCCACTTTTCATACTCACCAAACAACATGGATTACATGGGCCAGATCGACGGGTTTGTCCGTCGCTTGACGGCCGCAGAGAATGATTACAAGGAAACCCAGTCCATTCTCTCTGAACTCTTGGACATGATCGAGGCCTTTAACGGTGCCACCGAATACGCGTACTTTCTCAAAACGCTAGTTCCGGAGTTTCTCTCCAAATTAGAACAAGTGCCAATTTCATTCCAGAGCAATGCTCCCGAAAACAAAGTGCGTAACTCCGTGCTTGAGATTATCCACCGGCTGATCATGACAGAAACATTCCAGCCCTACGCCGAGGACATATTGGCGTGCTTGACCCGGATTTTGCAGACGGAAAACGAAGACAACGGTGTTTTATGCATGAAAATTATCACCAGCTTGCACAAGGCATACAAGGCCAACTTGGCGGACAAAACAGAGCCGTTCATCGACATCATGAACCGCGTTTATGACAACATGGATCAGGCGGTGGTGGACGTTTTCGAAACGGAAAACGGGCAGCGCGTTCCCGAGGCCCAGCAGCCAGAAATCGACGCAGACGGCAATCCAGAGGAACCGGCCGCCGTGTTGTGTCCCGCCATGAAGTCCTTCAAAGTGCTAGCCGAGTGCCCCATCACAATGGTGTCTCTCTATTCGTCATACAAGACTTTGGTGCAGACTTCACTTCCGAGCTTTTTGCCCAAGATCCTTCACATTCTCAATCTTCAGATAGCGCAGCAGCGGGAGTTCCGCCAGGAGCAGCTCCAGCATGCCACTTCGGTGGTGGCCATTTCGCCTTTGATCCACAACCGCCAGGCATATCTGGACTTCATCTTGGGCCAGGTGAAAGCCGCGTCTTTCTTGGCGTACGTGTTTATCCGCAACTATGCCACGCAATACCTTTCTGCCGAAGAAATGAAAATCGTGCCTGATGTGATTCTAAGGTTGTTGCAGGACTGCCCGGCTGAGCTTTCCATTGCCAGAAAAGAGCTTTTGCATGCCACCAGACACATTCTCAGCACTCCCTTCCGCACGCACTTTATTCCAAAAATCGAGCTTCTTTTCGACGAAAAGATTCTCATTGGCCACGGCCTCACGTCCTTCGAGACCTTGCGCCCGTTGGCCTACTCTACGGTGGCCGACTTCATCCACAATGTGCGCAACGAGCTTACCCCTAAACAAATCTGGTCCACGGTCCAGATCTACTGTGATTTGCTCAAAGACGATTCTCTTGCGTTGACTGTGCAGATCATGAGTGCCAAGTTGCTTCTTAACTTGGTGGAGCGCATCATGAAGTTGCCCAACAAACTCGAAGGCCGTCACTTGTTCATGATGATCATTGATCTGTATGCCAAGCGTTTCCACAGTCTCAACCGCAAGTTCCACTACATCCTCAAAAAACACAAGACATTTGAAGAGACGAAGAAGTCCAAGGACAAAGAGATCAAAAAGGCCACGGACCGCTACAGCTCCAGAACCGATGATCAGCAACTCGCCTTGCCCGAGTCCTTAGACGAAACCGACGATAGCATGGACATTGTCGAAGACACGGCTTTGGACATTGACGAGCCTTCCGAAGAAGACATTTTCAGCATCGAGGAGCTTTCTCCAATTAGTGTTTCCGTGACCTCAAGCAATTCCGATCTATTAAAGGATGCGAGATATTTGTTCCGCACCTTGATGACTTTTCTCAAGTCAGTCATCTTTGGCTTGAAAAACTGTAACCCACCCGTTCCCCCACAGCCCGTGCAACAAGACCCAAAATACGCAGGACAACGGGTGAACTACGACAAATGGAATGATTCTGCGAAGTTGACATCTCTTGAGGAGATCAAAATTCTCAAAAGCTTTTTTAGAGGTGGTATCAGCTGTCTTAAATTCTTTTCGGTCACTAAGCCAAAGAAACTGACACAGCCTAAGAGTTTTGATTTCTCCACAGGTGGACCAAATCTTCCAATCACATCTTCGAAAGAGGAGAAAGATTTGATGGAAATCTTTGCTACAATCTTTATTCACATCGACCCTGCATCATTCAACGAAATTGTCACTGACGAGTTGCCTTTTATGTTTGAGTCTATGCTCGACAATGCGGCATTGCTCCATTTGCCGCAATTTTTCCTTGCCAGCGAAATTACTAGTTCCAATTTTTCTGGCATTTTAATCTCTTTCTTAAGGGCCAATCTTGACCAGCTCGACAAAGTGGATTTGGTCAAATCTAACATTCTTATCCGCTTGTTTAAGCTTTGCTTTATGTCTGTTAACCTATTCCCAGCTGCTAATGAAAAAATCATTCTTCCTCACTTGAATTTCCTTATTTTGGAATCCTTGAAACTTGCTACAAAAGCTGAGGAGCCGATCTTATATTCTTACCTTGTGAGAACTTTATTCAGGAGTATTTCGGGGGGAAGGTTCGAAAGCTTGTACAAAGAAATTCTCCATATTTTACCTGTTCTTTTGGAAAGCTTAAACAAATTGATTGCGAATTCGAGAAGACCATACGAACGTGATATTTACGTTGAATTGTGTCTCACGGTGCCAGTCAGATTGTCTGTGTTGGTGCCTCACTTGAACTTTTTGACCACGCCTTTGGTCTTTGCATTGAATGGATCTCAAGAGTTGGTCAGCCAAGGTTTAAGGACATTTGAGCTTTGTGTTGACAACTTAACTGCTGAATACTTTGATCCTATGATTGCACCTGTCATTGATGAAATCATGGCTGCACTTTGGAAACACTTAGAACCAGTTCCGTATCATCACCAGCATTCACACACTGCCATACGAATCTTAGGTAAGTTGGGAGGAAGAAACCATAAGCATCTCAAACCTTGCGATACTTTAAAACCTATGTCTGAATTAGATCAGGAGATCAAGGCTCTTTTCACAGTTCATGGTTTTAATGGCCAAATCCCTATGTCTATCACTCCCGGGGTGGAGTCTGCGATACAGCTTATTGAGGATCCAAGATTAAAGGTTCACTATAGAATTAGCGCATACAATTACTTGTCAAGTATCTTGAAGCTTTTCATTGACACAAATCCTATTCCTGAAAACTACCCCAGTTACATTCAGGAACAAGTTGCTTTCCTAAAATCAAGCAACCAGGCAGAAAGTTTTCCGTCTTTGGAGAGTTCTGACATCAAGGATGGCAACAAATTGACTCATCAACAGGAGCTCTTTTCACGTTTACTTGAGATTCTTTTCTTCTCGCTTTCCATCCCTGAATTAACTGAAGACGCGAGTGAATTGATTGATAATATCGCCACTCATTTCACATTGATTCACTTGGGTACCTCCAGCATTCAAAAGATTAAGAAAGATCGTCCGTTCTCGGTCAGAGATCAAGAGGGGCGTGCTTTTATTTGCGAGACTGTGTTTTTTAATGCTTTAAGTTACTCTCTTAGCTTTTGGGATAAAAGTGTGCGGAATAAGGGTGTGGAGGTGATCAAAAGCATGTACAAAACTTCGGTTATTCTCTTCGGATCAGAAGAGGACGCGTTGTTCTTTCCTCTTTTCCGGACGATGTTCTATAAGTTCACCCACAACTGCTACAATGAATTCTACCACACAAAATTGGGAGGCATTCTAGGCTTACAAACCATGTTCTCAGACTTGAACATCCCTCCAAGTTGGTTTTTCAAAAGACAGTTCGAACTTGTCCGTTCAATCTTTTTCATCTTAAGGGATACACCCGAAACTGCTCCGTTTGAGGTGAGAGACATGGCGCAAAAATTGGTTTTAAAGATTCTCAAAGAGTGCAACTCTGACGTGACAAAGGAGATAATATTGGAAAAGCCATTCCAGACTCTTGTTGGTGCTTTGGTTTATGACCTTGCGAGTGCTGTCCCTATTGTGAGAGAAGTCTCGCAAGAGTCCCTCAAGGTTTTGTCTGAAACAACAGGCGTTCCTGTTGCAACAATCATAGATCCTTCAAAGCATTTGCTATTGACGCCTATATTCGGCAAACCATTACGCGCTTTGCCTTTCCCAATGCAAATCGGTAATATTGATGCGATCACCTATTGTTTAGGATTGGAAGATACATTCTTGACATTTAATGAAGAGCTAAACCGCCTTCTTCTTGAGGCTTTGGCTCTTGTTGACGCTGAAGATGAGTCACTTGCCAATGTTCATCGTCTTTATGAACACAGAACAGCAAAACAGTTGATCGAATTGAGGGTTGTGTGCATAAAGTTGCTCTCATTAGCCTTGAATAAACCTGGCTTCTCATTGGGAACGTTGTCTGAGGCTCGTATTAGAATTCTTGGAGTGTTTTTCAAAGCATTGTGCAATAAGTCCACAGAAATCATCAACGCAGCTCACTTGGGACTTAAATCAAGTCTTGATGAGAGTGCTAAACTTCCCAAAGAGCTTTTGCAAAACGGATTGCGTCCGATGCTCATGAATTTATCCGATCACAAGAAATTGACTGTTTCCGGGCTCGAAGCTCTTGCTCGTCTTTTGGAACTCTTGATTTCGTATTTCAGGGTAGAAATTGGACGGAAGTTGCTCGATCACCTTATGGCTTGGGCACAAATCAATACTTTGCGGTCTATTGCTGGGCAGGATTTGGAAAACAACCACACTGTTCAAATTGTGATGGCAATTTTGAACATTTTCCACCTTTTGCCCGCCAAAGCTTTTACTTTCATGGAGGAAATTATTAACACTTTGCAATACTTGGAAGGTCATTTGGACCGTCATCAAAACTCTCCATTTAGACTTCCAGTTCTCAAGTTCTTGAATCGATTTGCAGAAAACTGCTTAGAATACTACATGACCAACTTCAAAAACAGAAAGTTAGGTAACATGTTGGCATTTTTCGCCGGAGCCGAAGACGGGCCTCGGATTCGTGATGTATCAAAAACTAAAATCAGTGGCATCATTGAAGATATTAAGGCAGAAACAGTGGAGGAGGTCAAGATTACAAAGTTCGCCAATACCATAGACTTGGTGGAAGCAATTGCCAAGCATGATTTGGAGTGGTTCCAAGAACAAGCACCATTGTTGCAGACCTTAACTGAATTGGTTGAGGATGTTTCGCATATCAGACTGAACTTGCCTTTGATATCTAGCGCTCATCTTCAGGCTGAGCAAGCAATTTCAAAACTCCAAACGATTGGAATTAATTTCATGAGACGTTCTGAGAACGACAACAGCCTCATTTTCTTCATTGTCAATTTCCTCAGCAAATTGAACATTAAGTTGAATTCTGAAGTTGAGGATTTTATCTTCCGTGACGTTGTATTGTCATCCGACGTGGATAGAAAATTGGATTACATGGTCAAATGTGTGGAGTTCATTGCGAAAGAGGGCACTCATTTGAAGGCCAAAACTTTCTTCTTGAAGAAATTGTTTGACTGTATTTATCTTCGTGAATTAGAGGTTTCGGGTAATGTCGATGCGCTTTTTGAAAAAACGGAGTGGTTGGACAAGTTTTCCGAGAATATCTGGAAGTCTACCAATGACATCATCACAGACAGAACCAGTGGTAAAAACGACACTTACAGATTTGCACTCCTTGAAACAACATCCATTTTGCTCAAGTGGTCTTCAGACAAGTTGGTGAACTACAAAAAAGAAATCATCAAATTCAGTTGGAACTACATTAAGCTTGAGGATAACATTACGAAGCAAGTGGCGTATGTGACGACCTCATATTTCATCTCCGCATTTGAAACACCTCCTCAACTTGCGACGCAAGTCTTTGTTGCGCTCTTGAGGACTCATCAAAACGATTCAAGACACTTAGTCAGGCAGGCGCTTGACATCATTGCCCCAGTCATGTCTTTGAGAATGGTCCAGGGCGAGTCGCCAAATAGTTGGTTGAAATGGCCAAGAAGAGTGTTATCTGAAGACGGCTTCAATATTACACAAGTGCTTAATGTCTACCAATTCATCAATCATCATCCAGATTTATTCTTTGTTGCTAGAGAACATTTTGTTTCTAACATCATCACAGCCATGGGCAAGTTGACCATTTTGGCTAACACCGCTATTGAAAACCAAGTGCTTGCCATTGATTTAGCAGAATTGATTTTGAGTTGGGAGGTCAAGTCGAATGAAATTAAGAAGAAGAAAGCGCTTGAAGTTTCAAATCAACCGAACTCCGAGAATGCAAATAATGCTTCCGAAAACGATGAAATGTCTGATGACGATAACAAGACTTTGGTAGACTCGGTCATAAATGAAAAGGGGTCCGACTATGATTTCACCACTTCTGAGAATTATGCTATTCCATTTGGTCAGAGAGAAGCTTGTGTTACTTTCTTGGTGAGATATGTTTGTATTTCGCCACAAAGAGCTTCTGAAAGTGAGCTCGGTCAGAAAGCTTTGGGCATTCTTTATGATCTTTTGAGCCCGGCTCATTGGCCAGAGGTTTCGGTGAAGATTACTTTTTTCGAAAAGTTTCTTCTCTCTAATGACTTGAACTCACCAAATCTTCTCGGTTATTGTTTGAATGCCTTGGAAGTGTTGGGAGTTGTGTTAGAGTGGAAAGAAGATGAGTGGATTATAAACAACCTTGAGTACCTTCACAAATTATTGGAGAAGTGTGTCAAGTCTGAAAATCACGATATTCAGGAGGTTCTTCAGAGGGTGTTGCGCATTATTTTGAAAGCCATAAACTCAAAAGATTCAACGGAACCTGCTGATGAGGAAGAGTCTGAGGTAAGGTCATTTATTCACTTATTGACGAGTACCGTCTCGGAGAATTTGAGCGACACAACTTCGCTCGCCGCAGGTGTGACCTTGTCATGGACCTTGGCTAATTACAAGCCTGCAACATTGGATGCTCTAATTCCGATGATTATGAGAACCTTTAATAAGCTCTGCACGGATCATATTGCAATTACTCATCAAGGCGTTCAATCCGCTAAAGAATCATCTTCCACATCAGGTGATGAAGCGAAGGTGACCACCAAATTGTTGGAAAAAGTTATGAACTTATGTGCGATGAGAATTTCAACCCTCGGTGATCAAAGAAGATTCTTTTTATCATTACTTGCCCAACTCATCGAAAGATCTTTAGATAAGGAGACCTTGGAGAAAATTATTAAAATTCTGAAATCTTGGGTCTTTTCGAGAACCGATTTATTTCCAACAACGAAAGAGAAAGCGGCTATTTTGTCCAAAATGATGGTGTTTGAGATTCGTGGTGAACCAACTCTTTCCAAAGAATTCTACCAAATTATCATCGACATTTTCGAAGACGAAACTTTTAGTTGTACTGAATTAACTGTTCGCATGGAGCAACCATTTTTGGTCGGAACTCGTTCAACGGAGGTACCAATCCGTCGCAAGCTTATGTCTATTTTAAACAACAGTTTGGAGAAGGATATATCTAAGCGTCTTTACTACGTGATTCGGGAACAAAATTGGGAATACTTAGCGGACTACTCTTGGTTGAATCAAGCTTTACAAATCCTTTTCGGATCTTTCAACTTAGAAGAGAAAATCGCCTTCATTGATGATGAGAATAAGTTGGCTCCCTTGACGGCATTTCCTTACGAGGAGAAGGATGTTGACATGGATGCCGAAAATATGGAGGTTGATAATTCTGAGCTTGAGAATTTGTTGAAGAAACATAACAAGTTTCTTGAATCCATTAATAATGTCACCGCAGGCTCCCTCCTTGAGCCTCTCATGGATTTGTTCTATCAAAGTAACGAGACCGTTCATAGGGTATGGGCTCATGTTTTCCCGATTGCATTCCACTCGCTACCAAAGGGGGAGCATCTTGATTTCACGAGATTTCTAGTGGTTTTGCTTTCTAAAGACTACCACACCAAGCAGGTTGACCTGAGGCCAAATACCATACAATCACTTTTGGAAGGTATATCCAGATGCAAGGATCTTCAACTTCCTCCATTTGCTGTGGAATGTTTGGCCAGCAACTTCGATGGCTGGTTCCAAGGAATGCACATTCTTGAAAATATCGACGAAGCTTCCATCGATGGCAATGCTGAGGTGCGCGAGGTCACTCAAGATGCTTTGTGTAAACTTTATGCCACATTGAAGGAAGACGATATGTTCTACGGTCTTTGGCGGAGAAGAGCGAAATATTCGGAAACCATATCTGCTCTTTCTTACGAACAAATTGGCCTCTGGGATAAAGCACAGCAGCTCTATGAGACGGCTCAAATAAAGGCCAGGAGTGGTGCTCTTCCATACAGCCAATCCGAGTACTCTCTCTGGGAGGATCACTGGATTTTGTGTGCAGAGAAGTTGCAGCAATGGGATGTGCTCACTGAGCTTGCAAAACACGAAGGCTTCTCAGATCTTTTACTTGAATGCGGTTGGAGAGTTGCAGACTGGAATGCGGACCGTGAGACCTTAGAACAGACCGTAAAGAGTGTGATGGATGTTCCTACTCCAAGGCGTCAAGTATTCGAGACTTTCTTGTGTCTTCAAGGCTTTGGTCAGGAGAAAGAGACTCTCCAAGAGCTCTCAAGATTATGTGACGAAGGTATACAATTGTCATTGAAAAAATGGCATGGCTTGCCGCATAAATTGGGCAATGCTCATATTCCACTTCTACACACTTTCCAACAATTTGTGGAATTCATGGAGGCTAGTCAGGTTTACTCCTCTCTTGTTTCGACCAATGCCCAGAACTTGGATGTCAAGTCACAAGACCTAAAGAGAGTTCTTCAAGTTTGGCGGGAAAGACTTCCAAATGTTTGGGATGACATTAATATTTGGAATGACTTGGTTACTTGGAGACAACATGCCTTCCAGGTCATCAACAAGGTATACATGCCGTTCATTCCTATTTTGCAACAGAGCAATTCAGACGGAAATGCTAATTCTTACGCTTATAGAGGTTTCCACGAAATTGCGTGGGTCATCAATCGGTTTGCTCACGTCAGCAGAAAGCATAATATGCCAGATGTTTGCATCAACCAGTTGACTAAAATCTATCAGCTTCCAAATATTGAGATTCAAGAAGCTTTCCTTAAATTGAAGGAACAAGTTAAGTGCCACTTCCTGAACAATAGCGAGCTTAACACCGGACTCGATGTCATCAGAAATACCAATTTGGTGTATTTCGCCACTCAACAGAAAGCCGAATTCTTCACCCTCAAAGGTATGTTCTTGAGTAAGTTGAATCAGAAAGACGAAGCCAACAAAGCGTTTGCAACTTCTGTGCAAATTGACCTTAACTTGCCCAAGGCGTGGGCAGAGTGGGGTGTTTTCAACGACACTAGATTCAAAGAGAGCCCTAATGACTTGGTTTATGCTAACAACGCTATTTCTTGTTACTTGCAAGCGGCAGGTCTTTACAAAAATGGCAAAACCAGAAAACTTTTGGCACGTATTTTGTGGTTGATAAGTTTGGATGACTCAACGGGAACCTTGGCACAAGCTTTTGAGAACTTTAAGGGAGAAGTGCCAGTTTGGTATTGGATTACTTTTATTCCTCAACTTTTGGCCTCACTTTCTTACAAGGAAGCCAAATTGGTGAGACAGATTCTCGTGCGTATAGCGAAGAGTTACCCTCAAGCATTGCACTTCCAGTTGAGAACTACGAAGGAGGATTTCGCTGCTAAGCAGAGACAATTTTTGGAGCTTTCGAGACAGAGGGCTTCTAAGAGCGTTGGTCCAAAGGATACAGAAGATAAGAAGGAAGAACCAGCAGTTGACGCCGAGGAAAATAAGAAGGACGTGAAAAATGAGGGTGAGGAGAAAGAATCTAGTGAAGAGAGGGGAGCTGAGAAAGCTACTGGTGAAGAGCCAACCAATGAAAACCCAACTAAATCTCCGGAGGAGAACACTAAGACCGCCACCGAAACACCAAAGTCAAATGAAAACTCTGACGCTATGCGCCGGTCGTGGGAGTACGTTGAAGAGATTATGGGAATTCTCAAAACTGCATATCCACTTCTTGCGCTTTCTTTAGAATCACTTGTTGATCAAATCAACCAGAGATTCAAATGTACTGCAGATGAGGATGCTTACCGCTTGGGTGTAGCATTGTTGAACGACGGAGTCCAGTATCTCAATCGTCTTGGCAATCCAAGAGAGGATGCCAAATTGCCACCCGTCACAGAGGTTAACATCACCAGATTTGCTGAGACTGTTCTCCCCAAGCAAATTAGGGCTGAGTTTGAAAAGGACTTAGTTGTTGGTAAGCCAAACTTGGAGTCCTACATCAACAAGTTGAGAAAGTGGCGTGATCGTCTCGAGGACAAGCTCGACCGCAGATTTACACAGGTCAACCTCGAGAACTTATGTCCACACTTGAGCGAGTTTCACCACCAAAAATTCGAGGACATCGAAGTTCCTGGACAGTATCTCTTGAACAAGGACAACAACACACACTTTGTGAAGATCGAAAGATTTTTGCCCACAATTGACTTAGCAAGAGGTACCAACGCGTGCTACAAGAGACTCAAGATCCGTGGTCACGACGGAAGCTTGCACAGTTTTGCAGTGCAATTCCCTGCTGCTAGACACTGCCGCCGTGAAGAATGCTTGTTCCAATTATTCCGCATTTTTGACGATACCTTGTCCAAGAAGGTTGAGACACGTCGCCGAAACATTCTGTTCACGTTGCCAATTGCAGTGCCATTGTCGCCTCACATTAGAATTATCAACGACGACTCGCGTGACATCTCAATGCAAAAGATATATGAGGACTTCTGTTTCAAAAATGGCAAAAACCGGGACGAGCCGTTTATTTACACGATCGAGAAGTTGAGAGCCGCTTTCGATCCACGCTTGCCTAAGCCTGATATTATGAGCATCCGCGTGGAGATTCTTAGTGCCATTCAAACATTGCTTGTGCCTTCGACAGTTCTCAAAAACTACTTTGTGGATCTCTACTCCAACTTCGAGGACTTCTGGATTTTCAGAAAACAGTTCACAGCACAGTTTGCCTCTTTCATCTTTTCGACTTATATGATGTGTGTCAACACGCGTCAACCGCAAAAAATTCATGTCAATCGTGGATCCGGTAGTGTGTGGACCTCGGACATGCTTCCTTGCAAGATTGCCAGCAAGAGTGCTTCGCTTGACGGCGTGAATGGAGGACGCCCTGCGCCTTTGTTCTACAATGCCGAAATGGTTCCTTTCAGATTGACGCCAAACATCCAGAAATTGATTGGAGAGGCAGGCATTGAGGGTATTCTCGCCATCAATGTGTTGTCTATTGCGAGAGCATTGACGGAGCCAAAATCGGATTTGGACCAGTACTTGACCATTTTCGTGCGGGACGAGGTCGTGACGTGGTGTACCCAGCAAGATCCTCCAAGACCCGTTCCTAAAGACAGCAAGTTGAGAGAGATTGTGATGATAAATGTGGAACTCATCATCAAGAGAGTTCTCTCAATGGCACATAGCTCAGCAGGCTCTACCGTCAGTACTCAGAGCGTGCTTGAATTGATTGCGCAGGCGGTGAACCCACACAACTTGGCTGCCGCCGATACTCTTTGGATGGCGTACCTTTAGATTTCGATGATGAATCGATCTGAAATAAATTAGGTGGTCGTTCTGAAATAAGCAAGTTGGTCGTTGATCTAAACAAGTTGGTCGTTGATCTAAACAAATGGTCGTTGAATCTGAGTTATATGAGTAGTCATCGTTATAGGATAATACGATCCCAAAAGAAGCTAGGTATTGTCAGCATTAAATCGATGATTCCTTTGAAACACAAGTCCATGCCACCCAGTTGTACAAGTACATAAGCAAAGCAAGCAGCATGGAAAGAGCCGCCAGCACCATCAAGAGAACACTGATGACCTGCATGTAACATGTGATGTCTGCAGGCACTATAAAGTGGGAGTTTCTATCGATGTGGAACTCCACCATCGGAGCTTCAACGTTAAGGCACATGACACACAGCACCATAGTGGCGGCTACATCTGCACTTTTGAGCAAGAGTGTGGCGCCCAGACAGGTCCGTGACATGGCAGTGGGATTATCAACTAATCCTGCAGGCAACATAAGTGCCAGAAGGACAAATGATAACAGACCAAAAAGACACAGGAGAACAAAGGCCAGAGGTCGGTTTTCCACATCGCTAAGAGGTACTGCCAAAAAGATGAGGAGATACTGTGCTAGGTTCAGAGCCAAAAAGCCCCGAATTACCCACATGTACATAGTTGGCGACATACACAGTTTTTTACTGTTTCCCGAATTCAAAACACGATCCTCATCTTTTTGGACATCAGCAAATTCATCAGCAAGTCTTTCATTTTGGATAGTGTATTCCTTTGAGAAGAGTCTCAGTTGCATTTGAACAAAAGTGTATGTTATGCAGAGAGATATGTTCAACAAGTGTTTAACAGTTCAAGTTCTAAGTGAGTAACAGCTCAGTTCTAAGTAGTGTTCCACTTTCGTTTAAGTGTTCAATAAAATCTGAAGTGTTAAGTTACATTCACATATTCATCGCTCAGTTCTTCAAATTTTGCACCCAGTTGCAAACGGGCACTGTCTGCAGGACGCCAATAGCAGCTAGCGGGTACCATTTCCAATGTTACAAAACACATTAATCTAGTTCCACAAGGGCTCAAACCATGATGTTACAATTGGCAAACTTACAACCTCCACTTTCCGGGAACTTCTTGGCGTTTTCCGCCACATTCTCCGTATACGTCAAACTGTGGGTCACGTGGCATCTGCAAATGTCAATGACGCGAGCCAAAATATGCACCGCGCTTAAAAACCATAGATCTCCATATCGATATCTTCTGTGGATTCGCCAAAAACACACGCCTAAGGGCCACAGGCCGGCATATGCCACTGCACGGCGTACGGCGGTTCCACAGTTACAACTTAAACAGAGGGTCCCAAGGATATATGCAGGGCCGTCATTGAGAGCCTATAGAAATCAGTCTTTAGTCACCGGCGCCATGGTCGCGTGATAAGCCATACCCATAGGTATAAAAGCACTCTTATTGGAATCATTGATAGTAAGAGTCAAAAGTTTCGAAAGTAAGAGTCCTTTCACTCAAGAGCTTATTGAACAAGAGCTTATTGAACACTCAAGACTTTTTGAATATTACTCAAGCTGATTACTTCTCAGATAGTATAAGTTCATGAGTCAAGGAATAGTGGCCGACGAAAAGGTTGCCTGGGCAGCAAAAGAACTTGAGGCTCCAACAGATGAACTTTCCAACAGAAATGTGGAGAATAAAGTCGTGGAGAATAAAGACGTAAGAAACGTTGATGACGTCGATAGAGACATCAAAAAAGAATGGACCGATCGCAACGAATCCGATCTCCTGTCCTTAGCATCCAAATATTCCTTGGCATATGTGGATGAATACAATCCCCAGGGATTGAGAAGACCCACCGATGAAGAAGCAAAAACACTTCGCCGTGTTTTGGGCCGGGCGCCTTATTATGCATACCTCATTTGTTTGACCGAATTGGCAGAAAGAGCTTCCTACTACTCCACATCGAATGTTCTTTCCAATTTCATTCAAAGACCATTGCCGGATGGAAGCACGACGGGCGCTCCATTATCCCATTCCAGCAGCGAGTCTGCAGGAGCATTGGGTTTGGGCATCACCACTTCGTCAGCTCTCAAACTCCTCCTCACGTTTTTGGCGTATGTGGTGCCTCTTTTCGGAGGCTTTATTGCCGACACGCAGATCGGCAAATTGCAGGCCATCTGGATTGGAGTGTTTGTCGGTTTTTTTTCCCACGTCTTTTTCATTATTGCCGGTATTCCCCTGGTTATTGCCGAGGGCCATGCCATTGTTCCTACTGTTTTGGGAATTCTCACGCTTGCCTTGAGCTCGGGACTCATCAAACCCAATCTCTTGCCACTTCTCTTGGACCAATTTCCGGTGAAGCACGATAGCGTGAAAGTATTGAAGTCGGGCGAATTGGTGATTGTGGACCACCAGAAATCGCTCCAGCGCATGACGCTTTTGTTCTACTGGGCCATCAACATCGGCGCCTTTTTCATGCTTGCAACTTCATACTCGGCCCGGCGCATTGGCTTCTGGCTTGCGTTTTTCGTGCCAATGTGTCTCTATTTGATCTTGCCGTTTGTCTTGTGGTATCTCAACGATAAGCTTGTCAAAGGCAAGCCGCAGGGTTCAGTTTTGACCAACGCATACAAGATTCTCCGCGTGAGTTTCCAGAGAAACTGGATTTCTCGCTTGAAAAACGGCACATTTTGGGACCATGCTCGGCCCTCTCGCATGGTGGAGCGTGGCGATGTCTTCTATAAGTTCAAGACTAAGAAACCAATCACTTGGGACGACCAGTGGGTACTTGATGTCAAGAAAACGGTGGATTCGTGCAAAATCTTTATCTTTTTCCCAATCTTCCATTTGGCTGATGGCGGCATTGGCAACGTGCAAAATGCCCAGGCGGGCGCCATGGTTCTTAACGGTGTGCCCAACGACTTGTTTGACAACTTTAACCCTTTGACAATCATTGTGTTGATTCCCATTCTTGACAACATAGTGTATCCGCTTTTGAGAAAGTACCGCATTGAATTTCCTCCCGTGTGGCGGATCTTTGTCGGATTTTGCCTCAGTGCCTCATCTCAAACTGCTGGAGCCATTATCCAACACTTTATTTACAAAACCTCTCCATGTGGTAATCATGCATCAACTTGTGACCAAGTTTCCGAAGTCAATGGCTGGCTCGAGGTGATTTTGTACATTTTGCAGGCGTCTGGCGAGTGTTTTGCAGTGATTACCGCCTATGAATTAGCATACACCCGCTCTCCGGCACACTTGAAGGGCTTGGTAATGGCCTTGTTTTTATTCACATATGCCATTTCCGCCGCCGTGGGTGAGGCCTTGACGGCCACGTTAGTGGATCCTCTTCTTGTTGGCACTTTTGCTGGCACTGCCATTGCTGGGTATTTGGTAGCGATAGCATTTGTGGTGACTTTCCGCAACTTGGGTGCCAAAATGGAGCAGGAGCGGCTTGAGGCCGACAAGTTGAAGAGGGAGGCTGAAAGAGTGCAAGTTGACCTTGGAAATGCCGGCGTGCAGTATCAGTAGATTATCATTGGTAATAGGTGATTTGCTTCACGGTGTCTATATAGATCTATAGCCACAGCAAATGATAACAAGCCGATAGATGTAATTCAAGCAACTAAGATGAGACTGTTTAGTAAATTTTCAAGCAAATTTTCAAGCAATTTCAATAAGCACTTAAAGCAAATTCTATAGCAGATCATTAAGCACGGAATTACGCTCAGACACACATTTGCGGTAGGCACATTCCTGAGCACAGTCACCATAAGCAGGCACAAGTCTTTAGATCAAAATCCAAGCACCATATTACTGGCCAGTTTAGTCTGCTTACTCGCTGGGAAGAGCCGGCGGTGTAGGTGGAATGTACGGGTCTGCTCTAGACAGCACTAAAGAGTCGTACAAGTACCGTTCAAGCCGGGGAAATGGTTTGTGGCTAAGCTCCACACCCTCCGAGAGCCAAATGCCCCATGCACCCATCATATTGGCCATCAACATATCGGTAAAAAGACGATCGCCGATCACGGCGATTTGTGCTGGCAGAGAGATTCCGGCATTGCGGAAGTAGTCCATGATTTCAGCATGACAGCCTGGTTTTTTCGTAGGATGACGAAGCACTGTGACGCCCAAATCCCGTTCAAGCTTCTGTGCCTGTGTGTAGTCCACATCATCGTTGGTACCGGCGGAATTGCTAACAATCAACAAATGTTCCTTGGGGTAGTGTGCACACAAGGCATCCCAAGTGGCTTGATATTTGGGCCAGAGTTTGTCGTCGTGGTCCTTTGCAAAACAATTGTCCTTATCGATCACCAAAGCTTTGATTTGGGCATTGTGGTTCGGAATCTGTAAAGGGACGGGGATTTTGTCGAATGACGTCACAGTTAAATGAGGGAGGCAGAGCGACGGATTGTATGCCAAACGTGACACGTTGGTGACGGCACTGGCGTTGAAGAGTTGCATGTAGATGTGATTGAGTTTCTATCTTGAAGTGAGTTTCACCTGTAGTGAATTGAGTTGGGCACGACCAGGATATTAAACAGCTGATATTAAAGTGATATTAAAGTCAAGTGATCTATCAAATAGATAGGTAGAGGACAGAATGACTTGTGTTTTATTGATGTAGTGATTAATGTAAATGCGAAATTAGACTATACATAGTGAAGCTACCCATGCGAAATTACGCGAAGTATGACAAAGTATGATAGCACAGTATGATTACAAAGTTAGTAATGAATTAAAGTTTAAAGAGCGTAAAAGGAGTAATAAATTTAGAAAGTTTAATAAATAGTCCTAATTTCTTATAAAATTTCTCATATAAGTATATTTTTGACAAAAGGCTCAATATAGTCTAAGCGGGAACAAAAAATCACTCAGTGAGTATTCTTCACAATATATGCTACAACTGAAAATCTCGCAAAGTGCACCTAATACCAATACAACTCACACAACTTCTAAGTCACATATCAATTCTAAGCCACTTTCATTTTTGTCATGTATTTTAATCACATGTCACTCTTAAAAATCATCACTCGTAATTACCAACCCACTTTGCAGCCGAGAGTCGTGCCGGAATCAAATCCCAGCTGACAATTCAACTCATTCTTCACCTCTTTTCTTCACTCAACTCATTCTTTACCGTTTTCTTCACTCCACCATCAATGTCCCCAGCAATGGCGCTGACCCCTCTGGCCGCCCAAAACGGACGTGCCCCTGCATCGAAAGAAACACTTACCGTGCACTGCATCATATGTGCCGAAGAAATCACTGTTTCTGCCGTCTCTCCATGCAACAACATCACATGCCACATCTGTGCATTCCGCCAACGGGCATTGTACAAGAAGAAAACATGTCTTGTCTGCCGTACAGAGCATGATGACGTGGTATTCACCGAAGACGTCTTGTCCGAGGCCAAATACGACGATTATGTGCCGAAATCCCGCCAGTTTTACCTCAAAGAGTACGGTGTGCACTTCACCTCCCAAAAGTTATTGGACAACACGGCGGCACTTTTGGAAAAACAATGTACTATATGTTCGGAACTGTTCCAGTCTTTTCGCAAACTCAACGAACATACCAAAACTGTTCATGCCAAACAATACTGTGATATCTGTGCCCAGCACAAAAACTCGTTTCTCTTTGAGTTGCACATGTATACGCCCAAACAATTGCAGCGGCACATGAATGGCGAAGATGAAAAAGCGGTTTCGCTGCAAAATAACGGATTTTTGGGCCATCCCAAGTGTAAATTCTGCCACAGGCAACGGTTCTATTCCGAGGACGAAATGAACGTGCACATCCGAGACATGCACGAGCGGTGTTACATCTGCAACCAGGATCACTTTGTCGCCACGGACTACTACAAAAATTACGACGACTTGTTTCGCCATTTCCAGGATGCCCACTACGTGTGCCATGTGCAGGACTGTCTTGACAAGAAGTTTGTTGTATTTCGGGAGGATTTGGATCTCACGGCACACATGTTAAAAGAGCACGGCGGTATTATGGGCCAGAACAACCGTGTGGTTCTAGGTACTTCGGCGCCAAGATTCCGGTCTCATTTGTCCACATTTGACAATTCGCTGAAGGACCGCCAAAACACACAAGACGAACTGCAATTGAAGCTCAAACGACTCCGTTTTAACGAGAGAGCAAAGCATTACCTCAAAAACGACTCGGCCAAAATCCAGACCTTCAACTCCATCAACAATGCATACAAATCCCGCAAAATCGCCGCTTCCGAGCTTTTGGACAAGTACAACGCCTTGTTCTCAGACAATGAGGTGAGCGAAATTGCGCTTCTCATCTACGAGCACGTGGAGCTTCTCCCGCCGCAAACGGACCAGAGAAAAGCCCTTCAGGCGGTGTTTGACCAACTCAGCAGCGCTTCCATGGCTACGCCCGTACACCACAACAATGCCAACGCCTCCAATGCTAAGTTGTTTCCGTTGCTTTCCGGCAGTCAGAGCTCCAACTTCCGGGCCTCGTCGTGGGGTGCCGGCGTGTCGGGTCGCCAGGGAAGTCATGAGGAAATGTTTCCCACTTTGGCCAAGCCTAAAAAGGCTGTCGCCGTTCCTAAAAATGGGCCTATTCGCTACACAACGATCAAATTGACGTCTGAAAAGCCCAAGCCAAAAGTCAACATCTACAAGGAAAACACTACATACAAGCCAACATACCTTGAGGGTAGCTCGTCTAGCCAGGCCAAGGTGCCGGCGAAGGCGCCAGTATTGTCGGAAATGAGGTTTCCTGCATTGGAGCAGAAGAAGAAGAAGCCAGCACCGCCACCAGTGAAACCGGTGCAGCAAAGCTCCACGACGTGGGGAAATGGAATTGTGCAAAGTCCTGCACAGGAACCAAATCACATGGACTGGGGTGGCATTCCGATAATTGACAAGCGTAGTGGGAAAAAGAAGCGGGGCAAGAACTAGGTCAAATGAGAAGCTACAGAAGAAGTTAATATTGGAAGAAAGAAGGTTTCAGACGACCATGAAGGGTTTATTGTGACACTAGAATCACTTGGAAGTGTGTTGTGTGCAGGCCTGGCGAGTTTAGTCAGAGGCCATGCAGTCGCGTCTTTAGTCAACGTCTGACTAAGCGTTCTGTGCAGGCCATCAGCTATGGTATATGTGTGGAACATCACCCAAAGCATTTAAAGCATGGGTAGCGTCTACTTTATTCTGGCAGTGGTTTCACTAGTGGCTATTTTATTTTTTCAGCCGCAAACTTTTTTGTTTTCCAGCACCGAGACAGTCAACACAGCTCAATCAATGAATTCAAACAGTCATTCAAATGATTCAAACAGCTCCCAAACAACGAAGTTAAGAAGTATTCAAACAATTTTGCCTGGAATCGAACAATCCGAAGGTGCAGGAGCCACAGTCCGGCGGTCCATCGGAAATGCCAACTTAAGGCGTTTTTCTCCATTTCTCATGTTCGACCACTTTTCATCCAGCGGAATGCAAGGTTTTCCCGAACATCCACATCTTGGCCAGGAAACTATAACGCTTATGTTGAAAGGAGCATTTGCCCATGAAGACTTTACTGGCTCCAAAGGAGTGTTACGAGAGGGCGATTTGCAGTTTATGACTGCAGGCAGAGGCACCGTGCACAGTGAAATGCCGGTGAACCATGCCGACGGCTCCAAAAACGTCGGGTTGCAGTTGTGGGTCGACTTGCCGGAGAAACTCAAGGAAGTGGAGCCTCGATACCGGGACTTGAAAGAATGGGAAGTTCCCGAAGTGGAAACTCATGACGGCCAAGTGAAGGTGAGAATCATTTCTGGCAAAAGCTACGGTGTGGAGTCGGTCAAGGAGTTGGCTTACACGCCCGTGCAGTACTACCACTACACGTTGAAACCGGGAGCCAGATTCTCCCAACAAGTTCCCAGCAACTACAACTTTTTTCTCTATGTGCTAGGCGGAAAAAGGCTTGTTCTCCAGGGCAACACGGTGGTGAACCAATACGAGAATGTGTTTTTTAAAGCCGACGGTGACACCATCACGGGCGAGCTTCTGGAGAAAGCACGAGAAAACGTGGAGTTTGTCCTCATTGGCGGCGAGATATTGGATCAGAAAGTGGTGCAGCACGGGCCCTTCGTGGCAACGTCACGTGACCGCATCCAGCAGGCGTTCCAGGACTATCAGAATGGCCGCAATGGGTTTGAGCGCATGAAAACATGGCGATCATTGATATCTGGCGGCGTGGACGACGACATGATAAACAACGAATTGGGCGGGTCTTTGGAGGCTAGAGAGAAGGAGAGAACTGCGTATTTGCGTGAAAAAGGGATGGTGGCCTAGCCGGCTACATACAGGTGGTCATTACGCTGATGTTTCTGGGATTGAAAGCAATTGAAGGTTTTGTATTGCAAGTCTTATTTTGGGCTGATTATGCAGAGCTATTACAGCAGGTGTGCATACAAGACAAGATTTGGTTGCATGATAAGTCCATGAAGAACCAAGAAAAGATCAGAGAGGAGAATGGGAAGGGAAGATCAGATATTCATATCATTCTCTTCCAAGGCGCAATTCTGAAGATTCTTATCAGATTCTGTAAAGAGTCAAAGATGGGATGTACTGGTTTCTTACGGTGACATCACACGCAGGACGCCAGCAGCAGCCTAGAATTTCCCCTACAAGCAATTGTCCGCATGAATGACGCTATCGAAACGAAAATGGCGTATATTTTTAAGCAATCCAAAAGTGGAAATTTCACTAAACTAGTAGGCACAACTCCGTTGCTACAAGGCTTATGGATGGCGAGCTGGTGATTGGTCACCTGCAGGGATTAGCGGTCCTGCATGCAGCCAAGCCACTTGACGTTTCAGCTGCGCATGTCAACTCACGCAGGTGCACGCCAAATGCCAAATCCAAGAGCAATCCCATAGAAATAATTTGAAGTGATATTTTCAAGTTTTTGTAAAAATCTACACTTAGTTTAGTTAGACCATATATTACTTTTGCAAGCAAGGCTCACTATTTATATAAACCGACCCAATAGCCTTTTGGCTGCAAGTGTTAATCAAAGATTAAAACACTTACAAAGCCAACAAAGCACCAGCAGCCAAAGCAACGGCACCAGCAGCGTATTGCTTAGAAGCACCAGCCTCGTAAGAAGAGACGTTGGCGGTGGCGGTCCAGTTGGAAGCAACAGAAGAAGAGTGCTTGGCTGGGCAGTCAGTGACCTCGGAACCACAAGAGGTGACGGTAACCAAAGTGGAAGCAACGTCGGTCTCAGTGACAACGGAAGCAGCAGAAGCAGCAGCAACGAAAAGGGCGACAGTGGAGAATTGCATTGTAAAGATGAGCGAAAGACTTAGTAGTTAGAGATCTGAGTGATGGAGAAAAAAATGACAAGGAGGGATTTGGCCCGCCTTATATACTTTTTTGCCGCACCGCCCACTCCGCCTCACCAGAGGTCTGAATATTACTCACGGGACCGTGAATGCTTGACGTATTTTTGTTTTGCTTCCTGGCCCTGTAGAGCGCATGTGCTTCCGCATTTGGCGCGTGTAAACATACCAGGCGCGAGGCTCCGGCTTGTGTGCACGCATGCCATCTCTCCATGCACGTCCGCTCTCCTATGTGCCGACGGATTTTCCCGTACTGCGTCTGCAGGTGCGCTTCTTCACGGTTCTTTGTTTCATAGTTGGCGTGAATGTCATGGCTGTGCACAGAGTCTGAATAACCTTAAAGCTTGAAGGTAGGTGACTTTGAAGAGGGTGCCATTTGTGGAAATGTCACTTGATTCGCCGTGCTTTTAGTGTCACCGCCACTAGCAGTTGCCTCCACCTCGGCTGTGCCTTCCACCGCCTGCGCCCTGTGTCTTGGAGCCCTGCCATACATTCCTGCTGGTGACTTTGGGCAAGGCTGCCAACCAGAATGTGGCTGGGTCCAGTTCGTGCTATGCACCAGCACAGCGTAAATATGGTCCTGGAATTGCTCACGCCTTTTTGAAAGTCTAGACCGGTGTTTTTGGCAACTGCGCATTAGCGCGCATCCAGAATCTCGGAAAAATTTTCAACACTAGCGCAGCTTTAGTTGTGTTAAGATAGCGGGCGCGCCCGGTGTGCAGGACCCGTGCTTCCACTTGCCCAGCTTTTCTTCATCACCACCACTTCATGGTTACCGCCACGCCTGTGCTTGCCAAGAAGAGAATTTTCGAGGTGAAATTTGAGAGGAATTGTTTTCATTTGGGATGCCGTGAAAAATCAGGTGGTTTTTCTTGTCTTGCTTTTGTTGCAATTACCAATGGCTTAAATGCTTGGTACATAGTGTATCAGTATAACCGCGGATCACTTCATCACCAACCATTCACCAGTGATAATTCATCATTCACCAGTGATAATTCATCTTACACCAGCGCACAATAATCATAATGTATCAAGTAACACCGGTCTTCAGTACACTTAAGCATTTCCGCCATCTATCGCCATTCAGACCATTATATTGTGCGTAATCGGAGCGTTCACCTTCTGGTTAACATCCACTTTCCTATCAGTTACCTTCTGGAATCAATTCCAACAACTTCTTCAACCCAATACAGTCCTTGGAATTAGTTCCCATCTCTGCTTTCTCTTAACAACCCACACCAACATGAGGTATAATCTCACCCGATATGCGTAATTACTGCACTCTTCAGAGGTAATTTGCTCAATCTGTTGCCTGAGCTTCGCCTGCATCGATCTGATGATATCTGGCCCATCTGGCTTGGCCTGCAAAACTCTCAAATAAGTCTGTATCAAAACCAAAATTTCCTCTTCTTCCTCTCTAGCCCACTCATCGATAATCACTTGTGTAGACTGTTCCATGAAAGGAAATAATGTGGCTATGTTCATCACGGCACACTCCATGACTTGCACAGCGAACCGCCGAACCGCAACCACTGGCGCCGGGTCAAACGCCTTCATTTCCAATGCATTGTATCGTTTTGTGTGCACCTGTTGCAACACAGTCGAGTATCCACTATTCATGGCATCTGCCAAAGACGAGTTGACGCTATACGTGAACTTGAAAAGCAGCGAAACGAACCGTATCGCATCATAGTCCACTCGGTCGGGAATCGAGTGCGTAAGAATGTTGTCTTCGATCCATGTACTGATCACGTTGCCAAACATAAAAAATGATAGCGCTGTTATCAAAAGACAGACGGAGATGACAACGTGTGGTTTGCAGAGGGATAAAATAGAGTCAAGCATGAGATACATCGTGAACAAAATCTGCAAAACCAGCAGGATGATATAGACTCGGTGCTCGTAGAGAGTAGCAGCAATTACAACGAAAGCCCCACGATTTGGTGCCTGTGCAGCCTGATCGTTCCGCTGTCCGCTTTGCACATCACCAACCAGATCGGAAATATTCGTTGGTTGCCCGGTTGCTTCTGTAGAGTGGTTCTCAAAAGCATTGGAATCAGGCGCCGGTGTTTGCACAGAATCAACGACTGATTGGCTTTGTCGAACATTTACCACATTCCCGGAATCTTGCGACACCGTCTCTGCATTATCCGTGTCTGATGTGTCATTCTCTGCCACGGTTATCGCTTCCGTAGCCAGAGAGCTCTGTACAGCATCTTCAGACTCCGTATTTGGCACCGAGCTAGCCACTGACTCTTCGGTGGCAGTGCTCAGCGCATTTTCAGTTGAATACGGTTCAGCGGATTCACTGCCATTCTCGGGAATCAACAGACGTTCCTCTGTGACGGACACTTCAGCTGACACAGTAGTAGTTGATGCATCACGCGAAGCAACCTCGCCCACGGCAGATCTGGAGTCTGCATCTGCCGTCGTTGTGGAGTTAGGTAGCAAGTGTGCCACATCTAAATCCCACTTGTCATTCAACTTCTCCACCGCACCAGGGCTCAAAGCAAGCTCTCCTCCGGCAAGGCGACATTCCGATTGGGTCAACTCGAGCAGTTCACCATTGATTTCAATAACATAAACTGGTTGAGACTGCGGATCGACGACGTCCACCAGACTTTGGGCTTGCAGCAATCTTGTACCGTTTCTTGCCTGTAATGGCTGTGTTTCCAAATACTTAAACTTGATGTAGAAAGGCAGAGCTGCGTCGTAGTCGTCAAAACTGAAAAGTTCCTGTAGCTGTACCTGAGAAGGGGCAGAAAATGCTCTCGAAAAGCAGTGATTGCGGTAATATAGCTCGAAATTCGACGCATCTTTCAGCAAGGACAATGCTAGCTTTTGCCTCAACTCGAAAACAGTCGTGCAGGCATGAACACTAAGAACTAGCGCAGTAATTGGATCCTGCATTGGAAGAAGATGTAAGTTATAGGACGGGATTCGCTTGGAAGCCACAAAACTTACGCCGCTCATGGGAGGCACGTCTAGAGCCGTGACTTCTCGAAGTGTGCTCTCATTCGTAAGCTCGGAGGATGATTCCGGTGAGCGGAGCTCAATATCAGCCACCAGAACTCCCAAAGTTCCGGAGATTTGCCGTTTCACATGCTCTATATCGTGAAGAAGCGAGCAGTTGCACAGCGCCGTCTTATCGGGTAAGTTGGATCGAGAAAGCGTGGTATTCACGGGAAAGCAGTCAGCTTCGGGGACCCGATTTGGAATATAGGGCGATTTGAATAGCGTATAGTCTATTGTCAATGCAAGCTCAAGGTTTCCAGTGGGACTGTCAATGCCTAGGATCTCCAGGAGAGTAGAAGAAGACGACAATACAATGTTATCTTTTGAAAGCTTCAAAAATATCGGTTTGAGCTCGTAGTTTTCGCTAAATAGCCAAATCAGATGCGTTAAATGCATTGGTGTGTGTCTGAGGGTCGTTTGAATACTCATTGACGTGATTTCGGGCGTTTCAGGTGGCCGGTTCTTCTGCTGCACAGCTAGCAGGAGTGCAAAGGGGATATCCATTGAAAATATGAGTTCAGATTTCAGATAAAAAACTAGGGTGTGTTATTTGTGTTTTCAAAAACACTCGTTATGTAAGTTTGGAGAAATATTAGCTGGGGCAGCAATTTGGTTGGAGTTAGGGGAATGTTGTGGGGTCTCGAAGTTGCAACGTGTGATATGAGTGCGCTGTGCTTGTGTGCAGTACCATTCATTTTTAAGTATCTCCATCGGATAATCCCAATGAGCAAGTTAAACCCCCAATCATGATTCTAGATCCCTCCTGAAAACACCGAAAGGTTGAGCTTTTCATACGACATGAGAAATATATGCAAGCTTTAATTTTTACAAATAACAAAATCCGATATGGTGTAATGGCTAGCACAGTTCGCTCTCACCGAGCAGATCGGGGTTCGATTCCCCGTATCGGAGTTTCTTTTTGCTTTTATAGACATTCGGAGAACCGACAAACACATCACATAATTATAGAAACTCAAAGTTTTTGCAAAACCCTCCATATCAAGACATCACGATGCTACAGTTTTTAAAAAGCCCTTAATAATTAAACACCATAGGGACGCTACAGTAGATATCACCGAAACCTTAACTATTTACAATCATGTGCGGATGGCGTGATATCTCTTTCCTCTGAAAGCGAAAATGTCGTGATTCGCCTGGAACGTTTCAGTTGGGTTTGAGTCCACCAAATCCAACTTTGTAGAGCCAAAAATGTTCTCCGTAGGCCTCATCAATATATCTGTCTCTTCATATAATGGATGTCTCTCAAGCCAGCTCAATTCCCGCTGCAAGTCTTTGCCATGGTAGCCAGTTACATACACCGCACATTTAGACTCTAGTAAGCCCTTCAAAGATTTATTCCAGTGAATTTCGTCCGCGGTTTGAAAGCCTGGATGGAACAAGAAGAAACAGTCCAAATATGGGTCAAAGGGGAACAAATCGCCGGTGTCGTATACTTCATGGAAGTACTTTGTGTGGTGGTGGATCACAATCTGCTCGTCGTATCCCGTGACAATGGGCCTGCCGTGGGGTCTGTCAGATGGTGTGAAGTTCTTGGATTCCACGTCGAAATGCGAATGTGGGCCGATCAAATGGATCTCGAATTTTGTGTCTGGGAAAAGATAGCCAAACTGCTTCCACACGTAGCCTGGAAGCATGGCCTCCATCTTGGCGCCGAGGATGAAGATTCTCATGGGTCTTTCTTTGAAGGTGACTTCGGACTCCTTGCTCTTAGATGGTGAGTAAAGGGAGTACTTCAATGCAGATGTGGACCTAATACCCTCCAAGGTCACGGGACCTTTAGGCTCCATTTGGTATGGAGAGTACTTGTGGATCAAGGAAGCAATGGTGATGGGGTAAGTCAACACCTTAGTAGCTGCGGCCAAGTTGAATTCTGTGTTCATGGGGTTAAAATCCCGGGTGTAGAAGAAGGAGTCCCAAGATCCGACGGACGTGGCGAAATCATGCTCCACAGGTCCTGGAAAAACGAATTCGTTGAACTTGCGGCCCGACCGCAAGTCGTGCTCGTACAAGTTCACCTTCTTGAGCAACTCATACTTCTTGTTGGCGTGATAATCCGTGTCTTGTTCATAGGCTTCCTGGTCATAGTGTGTAGGGATACCTGATTGTGGACAAACAAAATTGACCGGTTTCTGTGTCACAGGACATTTTGCCTTGGCCCGAATGAACGCTGCTCGCGTTCGGATGTCCTGATATGGAGACTCGTCCCAATAATAGACCGGCCGCTCGGAATCCTCGACCTCGCTGGAATCCAACGAGAGAAGTTTCTTGAGAAACGAGATGTTCCGTGTGGAACTGAGCTGCGTCTTTCGGCAGCTTGACGCCGAGCCGGCGGCGGCAACGAATCTAGGCAAGATCATGGTTGGAAGATAGAATGCACGAAAGGGCTGGATACTTCGACAAGTCACTGGGTGAGGGTTTTGGCTGGAAATGTCTCAGCGACTGCGTGTCTAAGGATCAAAAGTCTTTGTTGGAATCTGATCTCAAAGTGCCACTGTTGTATCTCAAGAATCAATGGAATTTGAGCATGAGATGTAGCTAAGTTTTTTTCGGTGGCATTGGCCCGCGCTGTTGGTCTGAAGTTTACGCGTACCGCATAGGCTGCGCGTAAATGCGAGTCGCACCTCTCATGGGTGCAAATCATGAATGAACTCGTCAGAATTCGAAACGAAAGAGACTGGATGCTGAAATATGCATCTTTGAAGACACTCAAAGCTCATCAATATTGCGTTGATAATCGTTTTGGGAGCCATCGCGATCGGCTGGGCCCTCCTCAAGTGCATTCTCTGTTCTCATGTTTTGCACATTATCAGCACCGAAATCTTCTGTTACTTCAAAATCTTCAGGTAATTCAGAAATCTCAAAATCTTCCACTTTAGAATCTTCCGCTGATTCCTTGTCCTCGTGGCCTCCCTGGACCTGTGGGACATCGTGCTCGTTTGTGGCCTCAGTTTGAAGCTCAGCGGAAATCCTTTCAAGAACTTCACTGAGCCGTTCCTGGGCGCCGGAACTTTTGGGGGTATCTTCATCAGAGATGCCTAGATTATTGTCGATGCCCTCAAGACTGCCTGGTTCTTCAGTTTCTTGGTTGCTTTCTTCCTCGATAATCGGCACATTTACACGAAAACCGTAAAATTCTTGATAAGGCTCCACAGGGCGAATGGCAAACTCAAGAGATTTGCCGGGCAAAAACTCGAGCACAAAGCGGTATTCATCCTCACTAACATAATAGCCTGGCAAAATAGCTTTGGTTTTGTCGTCAATAACCTCAACATGGACCACGCCATTGTCATCCACGCCACGGTTATACACGATAATGAGCCTAGACTCTTGAGGTGATGATTCAAAGCCGGAGTCTTGCCCGGCCATGCCGCCTTTCTCCTCCGTGGATATGGATTTACCACTTTCATCAAACAATTGGTAGTTCCACATGTCCATTGGAGCCTCATAGTCAGGCCGTTTGAAAGGAGCGAGTTCCATGACGTCGCCTTCATTGTCTCGTAAAGTCTTTGGTTCCAAAATAGCTGCCGAAATAGACCGTTCCTTGCGGGATGCATCATGAAGTATTTTGGAAAGACCCAAAAACTCGCCTTTGTAGTCGTATATCTCAAAGAAGAGAACGAAGCTATGCAGCCATTTGAGCACATTACCAGCAACATACTCGCCAGCTTCGTTCTCCAGCACAAGAGGCGCTAGGAATCTTTTGCCTATGCCGCCGATTATCGCTTGCGCAAACTGCATGTTGAGATCCAGAAGACTTTGGTAAATGCCATTGAACAAAACAACATTCCGATTCTTGACATAGTCACTCGTCGACTCAACAACAAGTTTATTCCGGGCCATGTAAAAACCTCTGCTGAGAGGAGCAATTTCGTGGTCTGCAATGTTGATGCGATTGTCTGCTCTTACAGGAAATGGCAGGTTTTCCCGAAGAACAGGCCGCATAAGATACTGTGAAAACAGAGTAAATACCGGCAGCATCGCGGGAGGAGGTACCTCGTTTGCAAAGTCAACTTTCTGGCAGTCAATGTCCACCAAGTGGTCTTGAACATACTTATCGGGCACAAACGCCTCGTGCGAGCACAACTGTGGAATATGAATGGAAAGATAATAATGGCAAAGCTTTATCTCCAGCACATCAATAATCACTGGCAGTGACAGCTTGACAGAAGACTCACATTTGTACACCACTTCGATTGTTCGAGGCTGGCCCGTCAAATCGCACACGGACCCGTCGGTGATGATTTGCAGTACAGTTTTTTGAGCCGAAGAATGGGAAAATGGAGAAGTTTGTTCATCTTTGAGAGTAGCTGAGCGCCTGGCCTCCACGTCCACGTAATGTTTATAAACCAGAGGCGAGGCCTGGTTTTCGAAAAGCACATCAGTTGCTGAACTCTTGGAAAAGCGGCCAAGCACAAACACGTGATGGGGCGGGTGTGCCACGTGCTTCAGTCCTCTTTCTGTTAATGGGGCAGCCTCATGATACTGGAGAATTTTGTCACCATTGCAGAATGCGTATGTCCAATAAGAACGGCGGAGATCATATGCCCAAACACACGACTTCAGGGAAAACGACAGTTGAATTAGTTCGACTGCTGTATCCAATATGGTAGAATCTGGCTCGCCGGCATCGTTGGCCTGCGCCACGGGTGGAGTAGTCTCAGTTTTCTGTGGGAATTCACATAAATACAGGTCAGGTCCCACGTGATGATAGGCGTAGGAGAGACCTTCAGGCGGCAGATGCACTAGGTTTTGAGCCAAATCGGGAGGAAGAAACGATTCATGGAGCCGGATGTTGTAGGGAGTCTGGCCACTGGCTAAAAGTAGATGTAGGAGAATAGTTAACATTTGGAGGTGTAGCAGACTTATTTCAAATGGGATTGAGCCTGAAGAATATAATTTGGATCTAGATTTTGGAATAGTTTGGACTGCACTTAGTTTGGACTGAACTTGGAGTAACTGATGTAACTTTGGATTCAATATTAGGCAATCTGTAGAACTTTATCAAATAGTTGGCATTAATCAATGCAAATGATTCTGATATTGAATCGATTAGGAACTCTGATTTATACAATATTTATCAATGATCAACTGATAAACCACTGAAATCCCAAACAAATAAGAGTCGAATAACTTTGAATAAGTTTCAAATAAGTTTCAGTAAGTTTCAGTAAGTTTCAAATAAGTTTCAGTAAGTTTCAGTAAGTTTCAGTAAGTTTCAGTAAGTTTCAGTAAGTTTCAGTAAGTTTCAAATGATGTAAAACGGCAAATTCTTTAAACGGAGTTTTCCAAAATGCAATCCAATTGTATTTGCAGTGTAATAGTAACGTGGCTGATAAGAGTAAAAGGTGTATAGAGTTTTCGCGCGCGAAATAAATCGCGAGGTTATCACACTATTAAGCTACTATCTCATTCATCACTTGAGTGCAATTGACAACTAAACTCTTTTTCGGAATATACTCTCTGATCTTTGAAAAAGACTCGTTTATCTTTGAATACACTCTTTACTTTGAATACACCCTTTACTTTGAATACACTCTTCACTTTGAATACACTCTTATATCTGAACACTTTAATCTTTTGGACATCATGACAGAAAACGTGAATGGATTAACAACTTCAGCACTCACTGATGGAGAGTTTTCGCACAAATCAGACGAGAAATTGGAGGAGATCAAAGAAGAGAATGTGTCAACAATTCAGCTCACGCAAAATCTCGAGGCAAAATTGCAGGCACTCAGGAAGACGTTTCAGGAGGAAGACGCTGCAATGGAAGCTCAGTGGACGCGGATTTCGGAGAAGTTAGATACTCTTGAGCGGAAGTTTCTGTGAGTGAATAATACTTAAAGCAGAATGAAGAGTAACAGATATTTCAGATGAGAGTGAAGAAACATTTGTTTTAGGTATAGTATGGTCTGAGAATGAAGAAATGTCTGAGAATGTGAATGAAGAAATGTGAGAATTTGAATACAATTTGATGAGTGGGTTTCAAAGAATGGAGATTAAGAATCCATTGTGGATGCTACAGCCATCAACAATCATGGAATTTGCCTATTCTGTGGCATGGAAGATTTTGACCTGGCTGAATTGAATATGAATGAATATTCTCATGCACATTGCATATTTTCAACCCCGAAAATAAAAAAACGGCAAACGAGCATCTGACAATCAACACGGCAACAGTCAAAATTGTTATCAAGAACCAGTCAAATTGTTATCAAGAACAAGTCAAATTGTTACTAGGGCCATTAAATCTCTAAGGCCTATATTGTGTGTACTGCATACAGGCGCGCATCTTCATATCACCACGCTCATATCATTCTCCATTTCCTACTCCACTACAAACAAAACGTGATTTGAAATGGCGAAGCGGAGCAAAAATCAATTTAGGCGTGAAAAGCAAAAGCTACGAAAGGTGCAGGCCAGCAAAGCTGAGTCTGTAACCTCAGCGACCGATATAAAATCAGAGACGACAGGTAATGAAGTTGAAGATAAAAAGTCCGAGGTCAAGAAACCTGAAGAAGTCAAGGTGCCCGAAAAATTTCCCGGAGAAGTCATAGTTCCTGAAAAAGTTTCAGACAAGATTCCTCAAAAAGTCATAGAATCAAAAGACGAAGAAGACAATACCCTTCATACTACAGAGACTCACAAATTCGACGACAGTCAAGAGAGTGCAGTCAATGAGGAATCTGGCCCCGAAGATCACAAAAAAGAGCTTCTCAACATTTTCTCAGGGCTAAAAGATACCTCTGTTGAAACACCGCCAACTTCCAACGACCCCCCATTCGACTCGTCGCTAGCGGCGCAATATGAAAGTGTGTTTTCCAAATTCTCTCAAAATTCCCAGCCCAAGTCACTCACCGCGACAAACTTAGCTGCTGATTCTTCATCATCGTCTTCGGAATCCGACTATAGTGACCACGAGGAAATAGCCGCTCCGTCTCGCAAGCAAAGAAAACTACAACAAAAAGTATCGATTGCAGAACTCAAAACCGCCACGCGGCAGCCGCAAATGGTGGAGTGGTTTGACGCCGACTCGCCGGACCCATTTCTTGTGGTGCACCTCAAAACAGGACTCAACCATGTGAACGTGCCGGCACACTGGCAGCAGAAAAAGGACTATCTCCTGGCCAAGCGGGGATCGGAAAAACCGCCGTTCCAATTGCCCAAATACATTGCCAGCACCGGAATTTCGGAAATGCGCAATAATGACCCCGAACTGCTCAAAAAGCTGCAGCGGGACCGCGTTCAGCCCAAGATGGGCAAGTTGGACATCGATTATCAACGGCTCCACGATGCTTTCTTCAAGCACCAGACTCGCCCCGAAATCCTACCGTTTGGCACTGTGTATTCGGAGGGACGGGAACACGCGGAAAAGGCCGATTTTGTCGGTACCCTTCGGCCAGGAAAGATATCGCTGGCACTCAGAAGTGCGGTGGGCTTTGGAGACGGTGTTCCGCCGTGGGTTTCGCTCATGCACGACTTGGGCAAGCCCCCCTCATATGCCAATCTTATCATTCCAGGCTTGGATGTGGTTTACCTGAATACGGGGTATAAGGTGCAGCTTCCTGACGGCACCAGGCCGTTGGATTTTTTGGACAGCACATGGGGTCTAATGGAAGCAGGAGAAGAAAGCGAAGAGGAAACCGACGAGGAGGAAACTGATGATGGTGACAACGAGAATGGCGCTGATGAAGTTGCTGGCTCCGATCTGGATGCGCCAGTGGAGGAGCCAGTCCCAAGTGGTGACGAGACACCGGCGAAAGTCGAAATCTTCGAGTTTTCTCGCTATAAAAGTGCTGGTTCCACTGTTGCTCCTACCTCTACCGGCACATTATACACTGTGCTTAAAGAGTCCGAGGGTGTATTGAATGGCGTCAGTAAACAGTCTTACGAGCTAGGCGAGAATACTGAAAAGGCTGACCCGCCAAGCGACCATGAGGGTGAACACGTCAATGAGTCTGAACCTGAAAAGTTCAAATTCTAAACATGTAAAGCTGACATATCACGTTCCATCTAATTAGTCAAATTATCTATGTACATTAGTGGCTATTTAAACAGCCTAATTAGTTAAATTTATCTATGTACATTAGCGGCTATTTAAACAGCCTTAATCGACATGTCCGAGTATTCATCCTTAATGGACATCTCCGAGTACTTATGCTGAAGTCATATTCACAGATCGAAGCCAAAGAGCTCGTCGTTGCGGAATGGATTGTCAGTGAATGGATTAAGAAATCTCTCAATGTCATCTTCAAGCTCTTTGAATATCTCCTGGATAGCCGAGTCAGAGACGTGGGAGACGGACATGTCGTTATCTTCTTTGCGGGAATCCAACACGTCTAGAGAATCTTTTTTGACTTTAAAATTCTCTCTCAATTCTTGAGTGGCTGGCTTCTTGAGCCGCTCGACCTCTTGACCCTTGTCAAGGGTGTATTTCATGGCTCCCGAACCAATAGACTCATTTTCAATGGCCAAAACCCACGCTTCGATACGGCACAAAAGGATCGAAAACCGCTCATTCACCGGCAGATTTGAAGTAGGGCGATAAGTCTCGTTTACCCGAACCACTTTCCTGTACAATTCCAGGAGATCAAAGGTGATCACCGAACGAGTGTCACAATTCAAGTGATTTTTGACAATGTCAGACTTGACTAGAATGCACATGCGTACAAGAGCCATCAAGGAAGAGAGTGCACGGTAGTACATGAGGGTAGGAAACTGCGGCAAGTGACCGTTTGCAGCCACATGGAAAAATAAGTGGAGGATAATGGAGCATGAGGCACCCACATCCATAATGAGCGAAGCAAGCAAGTCGGAAAGATCCACGGCGGACTTCCGGAGGTGGTGCATCTGTAAGTGGAACACACAGAGTCCGATCACGTGCTCGTGGGCCATGACCATGATTTGGTGGTAGGACACCAACATAAGGAGCCTTGGCGCATACTGTTCCAACACAGAGACGTCGATAGAGGCGTGGCCGTCCACAAGAGACGAGGCATCGCCCACCGTCAGAAGAAACGAGTCACGAGCCGAGGCCACTCGGGCCAAAACCGTCGGCAACGGCGTAGCGTCGTGAAACGTGGGCAAGGCATCGGCAAGTTCCTTTTCCGAGGCTATGAAGTTGGGCAGAAGCGATGTTTCGTTGAAATAGTCCATGAGCCGTACGCCCTCCACTATAATACGCAGGTAGTTGCACAAGAAAGCATCTTCGGCGCGGCGGGTTTTGGCCAAAAGCAGAATGGCCAAGTCGTGTTTTTGCAGCCACAGCACAAAGCGGAGACGGGACAAGGAGAAGGAGAGCGAGCCACAGCAGCAAAACACACACACAAAGGAACGGAGCATATCACAATCCAGGTCGGGACCCACATCTATGCAAATGGAAATGGAGTAGGCGATCATGAGATCCATCTGGCTCTTGAAATGGCCTGCATTTCGTGGTGGCACGTTCCAGAGCGAATGTACCATGAGTGCCGTCACGAGATTGCTTGATAGATTATTTGCATCCACAAACACGAGCTGGGCAAGGGTGCGGTCGATGTAGGTTTTGAGGGCTGAGTAGTCTGCTTGAGAGGTTTCTGGAGAGGGTGACGAGGTTTTATTTTCAGGTGATTCTTCACTTCTCTTTCTTTTTGTAGCCTTGTTTGTCTCGATTCTTTTGTGATTTATTGGCGCAGCTTGTTCAAGTTCCAGAGGTTCAATTTCTCCAATAATTCCAGACACCGTTCCTTTCATGATTTGTTCAGGTAGTTCTCTCCTGGTTTGTTCAGGAGCTATTCCTGTTCCAATCACTTGATCGTGTCTTTCTTCAATACCTTCCATGTCTCCCTGAAAAAGTCCAGAGTGACGGTGGATGGTGGTGGCGTAAATACAGACCACAAGTAGCGCCGGACACTCTTTCATGCACAAGTCAAAATCATAAAGACGGGCAGGAAACATGAGAATGGCATACAGTGGACGCATTTGCGCCAAAAAAAAAGCATACCGCTGGCGGGAGTCCCAAGGAAGCACATTGGAGACATCCAGATGGTCGAGGCCTAACCGACGGCCATGGGAGACCACAGACGAAAAAAGTGCCTGCGTGTCTCTGTCGTTTTTATGATGCTGAGAGCGGTTTTCTGTATCCAGTGTCGCCAACTCCTTTTCCAACTCTTGCAATAATCTGTGGAGACGAGATGGAGTCAGCACTTTGCGCCGGCGAGCTTTTTTGGCCGTGGGATCCTCATCGGGAGAACATGTGATTTGCAACTGAAAACACCGTTTGCACAGTAGAAACGTGGGATCTTCATAAACACATTTGCTTTTGAGACGGTGGCAGCGTGCACATGCACTACGGATTTGATACCGCTGTGAAAAGGCCTCGCCTGTGAGCTGTGGATTCATGGATAAGGGGTGGTGTTCTGTGTGCAGGACGCCTGATTAGCTTGTCAGCTGCGTTGGTGGGTAGTTGAATGTGATTTATTCGTTTGGTGATTGTTTGGTATTTTTGGTATTTGTGGTATTTTTGGTATTTGTTGGTATTCGTTGGTATTAGTGGTGTATGGATAGAATGTGTGTAAGAATGGTGTAAGAATGGTGTAGAAATCTGTGTGTGGTAGCCGTGTGTAGCACGCTAAAATAGAATGTGCAGGACTATGGTAATGCTGTTATATACAGTCCCTCTATATCAGCACAATGCTTTGTTCAACTACATGCTGCCACATGGACAGGCTTTATTCAATGTGTTTGTCTACATGATGGTACTGCACAGGGTACATTAATTGTTCAATCATTTTGCCTATTCTGGTGTTATTCACACATGCTATATTATACATCCGCCCTTAGGCAATGCTGACCTCCGGCTTGGGGTCCTTGATCTTGTCTATCTTGGCGCCAAACGCAGACACACACTTGGCCATGGTTGGCGACGACCGCGAAATCACATCGGTAAAGTAGAAGTTGTCAATTGGGTTTTTGAGCCCAACACCCGTGATCTTGGCCGAGGAGTGTCTGTTGACAATGTCCTGCAACCCAAGCTTGGCAACATCCTCACTCACAGTCTCGACAACGTCATGACGCACAAAGTGGGGAGCAACCTCGCCCAAGCGCTCTCTGACTGAAATCAAGTCGTTGTATGGCAATGCGGCACCCAAGTACTCGGACAAGGCACGCACAATCTTCCAGTCCTCACGAGCAGCGCCCGGAGCATTAGTGGCAGCACGCGTGATCTGCGTTCTGCCCTCAGTGTTCACATAAGTGGCCGATTTCTCGGTGTATGCAGCGCCCGGCAAAATCACGTCGGCAAACGAGGCTCCCACATCTCCATGGTGACCCTGGTAGACAACAAATGCATCCTTAGGAATGTCGGCGCCCTTCACCTCGTCGGCGCCCAACAAGTACACGAACTTGGCCGGTTTGGCGGCGTTTTGCAAGTTCTGGAAACCAAGGTCCAATGCGGCAACACGCGAAGCCTCGCGGTGCAACAAGTTGACACCGTTCCAGCCTTCAGCGCTGAAGTTCTTGTTCTTGGAGGCAAAGTCAGCCACCGTGGCGTAGATGGCGTTGGCGTCGGCGGAAGCAGCCACTCCCGAGCCCACAATAATCAAAGGCTTGGATGCAGCAGCAAGCTTCTTTCCGTAAGCGCCTGCAAGAGCAGACTTCAAGTCCTTGGCCGAGCCACCCAACTTCTCAAAGTCGAAGGTGGACTCGAAGTCCTGGCCCACGTGGGCAATTTCCAAGCCGGATCTCAACCACACCTTTCTGATTCTGGCGTTCAAAACCGCAGCCTCGTGTCTGGTGTTGGAGCCCACAATCAAAATGTGGTCAGCATCCTCGATGCCGTCGATGGTAGAGTTGAAGATGTAGTTGGAGCGGAAGTCCACGCCATGGGCCTCGGTGGCCTGCTTGACGTCGGTGGTGGTGTTCTCAGAGCCCAAGCGGTTGGTCAAGTCCTTCAAAGCCACCATGGACTCGGCATCAGACAAGGCGCCGGCCACGGCCTGGAACTCGTCGCCCGCAGGCTGGAGCTTGCTGTAAGCAGCAGCCACCGTGGACAAAGCCTCGTCCCAGGTGGCCGGCTGGAAGGATGCACCCACCTTGATCAATGGCGTGGTCAATCTCTGAGACTTCAAGGCGTCGCAGGCAAACCGAGACTTGTCGGAGATCCATTCCTCGTTGACCTCGTCGTTCAAGCGGGGCATGACTCTCATCACCTCAATTCCACGTGCATCCACACGCACATTGGACCCCACGGCGTCCATGACATCAATGGTCTCGGTGCGCTTCAACTCCCAGGGCCGAGCCTTGAAGGCATAGGGCTTGGACGTCAAGGCACCCACCGGACACAAGTCAATGACATTTCCAGACATCTCGGAGTTGATGTTGCGCTCGATGTATGTGCCAATCTGCATGTCGTTTCCACGACCAGTGGTGCCCAACTCCGGAGCACCAGCCACGTCGTTCATGAACCGCACACACCGCGTGCAGTGGATACATCTGTTCATGGACGTCTTGACCAACGGACCAATGGCCTTGTTCTCCACGGCTCTTTTGCCCATCACCTCGGAGAACCGCCCGCGGTCGGAGCCGTACCGCTGCAGCTGCTCTTGTAAGTCGCACTCTCCTCCCTGGTCACACACGGGACAATCCAACGGGTGGTTTTCCAAGAGCATTTCCGTGACTCCCTCACGTGCCTTGTGCACACGCTCACTCTGCGTATTTACCACCATTCCGTTTTGCACGGGCATGGCACACGACGCAATCAATTTGGGCATTCTTTCCACGTCAACAAGACACATCCGGCAATTTCCGGCAATGGCCAATTTGTCGTGGTAGCAGTATCTGGGGATCACCACGCCTGCCTTGTCGGCTGCCTGGATAATCGACGATCCGGCTTCGATGGAGACGGTTTTTCCGTCCACTGTCACCGACACGTTGTTCATGCGCCGTGCGGTCATGGCCAAGGATCGCTTGGATAATCTTAGAGTTCTCAACATTGAAGGTTTTGGAATCTTGTGTTTGTGGTTGTTATATGTTGTGGTTGTTTTGTTTCAGTGGTGTTTTAGATGTGTTGCGACAGCACTTGAGTCTAGTTTCGAGTCTAGTGAGTCTAGTTTCGAGTCTAGTGTTGCCGAGTTTCGATGTTATGAAAGGAAAAGGCAATGTTTGAAACCACACGTGCCCTGTTTCACTAATCTAGTGTTTTATGGGAAAAAAGGAGAAGACTGTTTTTGGGATGTGGTGCCCTATGGTCTGGTTTTTTTCAGGTGTAAGCTGAGAATTGGCGATTGGCTTACCGCAGAGGTTACTAAATGCGAATGATACGGTTCTGATAGGCTGCCTGCAGATAGGCTCAAATACTTGGTGCACGGGTGCGCGACCAAAACAAAACCAAAGACTTGGTGCACGGGTTTTTTGATTGACTTGGTGCACGGGTTTTCTTCAGCTCCTTGTCACATGGCGCTGGATGTGGATGGAAGTGAAGATATTTTTGCATATGAATTGGTTTTCTTTTTTGTGCTAATAGACTTTGTTCTCTTTATTTAGACGTTATGGGGGCAATTTAGTTTTTGTATGTTGTATTTCAGATAAGTTTAGTGTGATTTGATGAAATGCGATTTAAGCTGCAAAGTTACTTAGTTGTACTGAAGTGCAAATTGTAACCAGTACACCTAAACACCATCAACATGAATATAGAAGCTTAAAAAAATTTCTCTATAGCTTTTGGTCATGTAATGTTGAACTAAATATCAAACGATTCAATACCCATGGTTGAGTACTCATATACAATACTCATGCTACATTTCCATGCTAACTATTTCATCGGCAGTCTCGGTTTCTTAAGTGGTGACAAATTCATTATCAGGCCAACAACGCAATTTCATTCTGATCAATATTAAACGCTGAGGGGAGATCGTGACTTAATGCCAAAGTTCTCAGAAATAAATGATTGTCAGAAGGACTCCATTTTGCTTACTTCTCTGGAGTCATTATTAAAAGAAGAATCAATGGCGGCACAACGTACATCCAGTTCTTCTGGATCCACGAGCGATTGTCCGTCTCCACCACCTCCTCAATCTCCTCTTCGATTTCCACCTTTTCCCCATTTTCATTCTCCACAACTCTCTTGCGCACCACCTTTTTCGTCACTGGCTCCTGCTTCACCGTAGCCATTACCGCGGGCTCCAAGTTGGGAACAGGTGCCTTCTTTGGCCGCTCAACAACCGCAGTAATCCCTTCTCCATCCGTGGACCGGAAGGTCACGTCTGCAATTCGATCCTGTGCGTTTATATAGACATGAAACTCGCCCGTGACTGTTTTATCGCTTTCCTGATAGGCAAAACAGCTTTTCAATGGCAAATCATTTGTGCCAATACAGAATTTGCCGTCCGTGGCTGAGTTGTGCAACACAAAGTCGACCGCTCCGGATTCGGCGTCGAATGAAAGCTTGCCAAAATCCGCCTGTTGTGACCCACTTATGTCTCGCCAGAAGATATTGATCTCTTGCAGATGCGCAAGCGCTAGGAAGAGGAATAGAAATATGCTCCACATGTCAACAAGTCAATGAGTTTAAAGAACGCTTGTTATGGTCACTTGATAAAACGTCCTTTTTAAGCGCTGATGGTACTTTTTGAAAGCTGATGGTACTTTTTGAAATGCTGATGGTACTTGTTGATATCAAGCCTGTCACCACTTGTCGCGCCCTTTTGTCGCCCCAAGTTTCAAATGGTGCACCATAACATACCTTTTCTGACACACACCAATATTCAGTAAATTTAGACATCAAAAAAGTGAATATCTTGAATAGATCTCGGTATTTTCAATCACCTCCAAATACGCCATGAATCATAGGTATCGCTAGTACTGTTTCCTGGAAGTTGAATAAACTAGTAATTCGTATCCAGCATTCAAGCACTTGGAATATTCGATTTTCAAGCGACTGAATTATCAAAATTCAAGCATAAAAATTTCCATTTGGAATTGTAGAATTAGGGAATTGGCGTATTTAAGTACTTATTGATGGATGCTGCAAATATGCACACTGCATGCCGCACATGTGCGCTTGTTTCATCACAAACACAAAGAAACTTGTATATATAAAAAACATCTGCCGCTAAAAACTAGACTCATATAATTTATTTGTTTGATGCGCCAAAAGTTTTTAAACGAGCATTAAAACCATCAAATATGTCGCAATTGCGTGTCTTGAACGGCATTCAGTCGTGTCAAGAATACTTGAATATGTGTCGGAACAAGGGTCTCGGCTTACTGGGCTCCCAGTTCAGAGGCACATTTTATGAACTAGGGGCAGGAGAGATTTTGCGTCCATCCATGAAATTCAAAAACTTGATTCGTACAGGCGGCTCGGGCGATAATGGCGTGGATCTTCAAGGAACGTGGGATTTGAGTGGTTTTGTTACCAAGAGCACAAGCGCCGACAAAAAACACGACCCCAGATCGCTTCTACATTTAGCTGCCAAAAACAGCAATTTTGACTTGCTGCGTGATGTGAAAGTGTTTATTCAGTGCAAAAACTCACGATCCAAGATCAAGGCCTCGGTGGTGCGCGAGCTTGCGGGCGTACGAGAATTCCACACCAACATGGCTTCCAAATTGGAGGTCAGCCTGCACTTTATGGTGTTAGTATCTGCTCTCCCACTTACGCCGCAGGCTCAGGTGCAAATGCAAAAGAGCGATGTTCCCATGATCCATGCCCGCATGAACCCTTCACAGAAGAAACTACAGCATTGTGGGCACGATTATGAGTTGCAAAATTGGACCGGTGCTTCTTTGCAATCAGTTTACATAAATCCGAAGGCATGCAGCTTATTGAATGGCTTAGAGATTGACAGCTGGGTTCAGAGAATCAACAAGCCACTTCCGAAATGATTTACACTTCAATCATAAAAATCAACAAGCCATTTCCACTTCTCTAGACTTCTATGATACGAAGGTTTGTTGCCTACATCGATAAATGCGATATGAGAAGCCTTGCTATAAAGAATACTTGCTATCCTGGATGAGAGTCTTATCGGGTTTTATTCGTCCTGTACTCAAAGTAACACTTCGTGGAGCAGGCCATTTTTTTTTTCTTTTTTTGGTTTTCTGGTTTTAGACTGGTTTATTTTTTTTTTTTTTTGTGACTTTCACTCGAGATCTGCCAAATCTTATCAATTGGGGCTCCTTGGTCCTCGCAAGGTTCATCACTTGCCGTGGAGGTAACCCCACAACTCGTTGACGTATGTGACATTGTGAGTGTTGATGTTTCCATAGGCAGAGGAAGCATCCCAAAGACTGAAGCCGCCAAAGTGATTATTGAGTGCGTATTTGTCAAGGTTGTTCTTGACTGTCTCAATGTCAGAGTAACCACTTCCTGCAGATCCGGGAGAACCTGGAAGCCCGACAAAAATCTTAGCATTCTTGGATGGTCTGTTTTTGATAAAGCGGAGCCATTCGTCGAAGTTGAAGTGAGGTCCCAAGTTACACCAATTGTTATAGAACTGAACGAAGATAAAGTCAAGGTCGACTTGTTCGAGAATTTCAGCATTGGCATAGTCTGGGAGGAAACATTGAGGGGCAGAACTCAAGTAGTACTTTTTGGTACCCTTTTTTGTTTCTTCTCTAAGACTGACTGCAAACGTTCCGGTGTGGTCACGCGCGTGGCCTTCCAAGTCAAAGTCAAAGCCGTCCACTACTGCATCATCAAAAGGTCTTTCAGGGTCCTCTCCCTCTCCGAACTTGTTCCACAAAAGGGTTGCGGCGGCGGAAGCTTCCTCAGTTGAATTGAACTTATAGTCGCTGATTGCTCCACCCATGGAAATGAGAACAGTCTTTCCTTTCTCTTGACAGTGCTTGATGTCACGGCCAATTTGCGGACAGTGAAGCTGACCGCTTGGGTAAGTGGTACCACACATGTTGGCAAAGTTCAACTGGAAGGGATCAGGGAAATCAGTGAGGAAGGCCAAAAGGACAATATCAACTTCTGGCTGGTCGCAGTAGTATGCCAAAGGTTTCTGGTCATGGTTAGAGTTCTGACCCCAGTAAACGGCCACTTTTTTGTCGTCCAGGGCAACTGCTGCACCCGAGACAATCAGAAGGAAGAGAGCTAGAGCAAGTTTCAACATATTAAGGTATTGATGTTTGATGAGTATTAGATTTGCTGGCGAACATCGACCTTTTATATTTCTTTCACCACTTGGCAAAATCCAGTTGTGGGCGTCGCCAACAAGTGCAGACAAAGGAACGCGTTCTGGATCCAGCTATTGGTTTCCTGCATGACTGCATGATCAGGAGATAACTGAATTAAGGTGGAAGCAAATAAAGCTGCAAGTGAGGATCTCCTTTGTTTCTTATCTCATCATGCATGAGAAAAGTGCATAATTCACGTGCTATTTGACATTATTCATTCGAATTCCTCAGCCTTGCCGAATCAAGGGGGCATATTATCGCACAGAGTCAGATACGGCGCGTCAAGTTAATTCAGCTGGAATAAAGGGCACCAATAGACAGAAGATGGTGCAGAAAAGCTCAAAGTGCTGCATAAAGCCCAGTCGAATTCTGCATCGGATTTACTTCTCTACCTTTTTACCCCAGCCTTCGGTCATGCAAAGCCAAGCGGCGCTGTTGAGGAGGCGGGTGAACAATGCCAACGAGATGTTGCAAAAACCGTTAAGAAGAAAAGTACGGCTTAAACTTGCTTCTGTCAGCAAATCTGAGATGCGTTAGCGAAAGCGCGTGAACTTTGAGACAACACAATGGCCCGATTTCTTTTTTCCTGCATGCTATGTTTAGACATAAGCATGCAAGGCAATCAATTGTGCATGCAAACAATACGGGAGAAATTCAGCGGGCTCAAATTATTGCTTGCATGGGCGCACAGAACGGCCAGCAAATGGCATGGAATTTCTTGGCTGCTGGGCTATGCGAAGCCGGCTTTCAATGATTTGTTGAACTATTCGTTGAATAAATGAGCAGTTATGGAAACGTGTTGCCCACTTCTTCATGCTTTGAGATGTGCAGGAGCCGTTGAATGGGTGTGAAATGGCCATTATATTTGGTGTGCAGTAGCACTTTAAATGGTGTGCAAGTAAGAATTCCGCATTTCAGTTGTGAGGGCATAAGTTTTTAAGGTGTTTGATAAACTGGTTACCACTAGCTATCTTCCAGTTGATTAGTGAGATGCTTCATAGCTGTTAGTTATCGCCACGTCACGTCAAACATTTAGTCAACAATTGACGTTTACAATTGACACTTAGTCAACCAATTGAAATTTAGTTAACAATTGACATTTAATTAACCAATTGACACTTAGTCAAATTCGACGCTTCAATTCAAATTGTCACGCAGTTAAATTGGCACTTATAACAAAGTTGACATTCTTTCACAAAATCCTACTTGATCTTCACAGATTTGACATTTCATCGTCACGTGACTACCGAATTGGGTTGAGTTGCAACATTTGACCAATACTTGAGCTGAGATACACGTCACATCAACTTCACACAATGAATATTCAAACGAAACTGCGGTCAAATCACTGCTTAGCCAACAGGGTCAATGACTCTAAGCTTCATGACGTTAGTTCACATGCTAGTCGCATCTGCAGGTAAGACTGAAGCCGGCACCTTTCAATTGCAGCTGAATAAAACCTTTCATTTGCAGCTGAATAAAATCAATTCATTTTCCTGTGATTGAAGGACAAAATACGAAAGCGTACCCCATGACTTGGAAGTTTGAAAACACTCAATTGGCTCAATCCGGCAGCTGCATGAAGAGGAAAAACACGGTAGTGTAATCCACAACAACTTGAAGGCAGCTTGTGACTTTCGCACCGTGATTGGCCATTTTTGGAACTCGTGTTTTGGATGAACGTTCTCACACGTATTTTGAATTTGGCAATTGAAATACTAATCAACGTGGATAATTCACCAATAGAAATGAATCAGCATAAATCAGAGAGAGCAAAAATAAAGCGGTTCTTTTGATCTTCCCGTGAATTTGTTGGGCCGAGGGCATATATGTGTTGACGATAGGGGTTCAGTGGAGTGCATGCAACACACCAACTCGCCGAAATTTCGGCGAAATCCTGCACCACCCTCACTATGTGCAGTGCAAAGCTTAACATTCCAGCGCCAACAGCCATGTGTTTCATAGAGAGGGGATTGCAGGAGCCGCCCCGAAAAGTATAAATACTCGGCCTTCTGCCCTCAAATAATTCTCGTTCCTCACTTCTTATAATCTCTTCTTCATGACTGTTAACTTCAATACCAAAGCCACCAAAAAGGACGGCGCTCTCTTCACTAATTTCAAGTACGAATCTGCTGTTGTCGAGAAAACAGCTAATGGCGATTTGAACGTCACACCCACTGAGGTTGACTATGAGTTTAAGGTGGACTTGAAGACACCAAAAACCGGCTTGATGTTGGTGGGACTTGGTGGTAACAACGGAACCACCCTCGTTGCAGCCATCTTGGCAAACAAGAAAAAGTTGACCTTCGACAATAAGGAAGGCACTGTCAAGGCCAACTACTATGGCTCGGTGACCCAATCATCTACCATCAAGCTCGGTGTGGACAGTGAGGGCAATGACGTGTATGCTCCCTTCAACCTGATCTTGCCCTTTGTAAATCCAAACGACTTGGTTGTTGGCGGATGGGATATTTCCAAGCTTCCATTGGACAAGGCCATGAAGCGGGCCAAGGTGCTTGACGTTGACTTGCAGCGTCAATTGGTGGACGATTTGAAGGAGATCACACCGTTGCCATCCGTGTACTACCCAGATTTCATTGCCATTAATCAAAAAGAGCGTGCGGACAACATCTTCAACAAAACCAGCAGCGGAGAGGCAGACACCGGTGACAAGTGGAAGGATGTGGAGAGAATCCGCTCGGACATCCAAAAATTCAAGAAAGATAATGGTTTGGACAAAGTCATTGTGCTTTGGACTGCCAACACAGAACGGTACGCCGAGATTATTCCTGGAGTGAATGATACTCACGAAAATCTCATCAAGGCTATCAAAGATAACCACGCCGAAGTGTCTCCATCAACAGTGTTTGCCGTGGCCTGCATCTTGGACCAAATTCCATACATCAATGGATCCCCACAAAACACATTTGTTCCTGGAGCTATTGCATTGGCTGAGAAGCACAAGTCGTTCATCGGCGGAGACGACTTCAAGTCCGGACAGACCAAAATCAAGTCTGTTTTGGCGCAGTTTTTGGTAGATGCTGGCATCAAGCCAGTGCTGATTGCGTCGTACAACCACTTGGGTAACAATGATGGCTTCAATCTCCTGTCGCCATTGCAATTCCGCTCGAAAGAGATTTCCAAGCAATCTGTGGTCGATGATATGATCGAGTCAAACGAGATCTTGTACAACGAAAAGGATGGTAATCATGTGGACCACTGTATTGTGATTAAGTACTTACCAGCGGTAGGTGACTCCAAGGTGGCCATGGACGAGTATTACTCGGAATTGATGCTTGGAGGCCATAACAAGATTTCCATTCACAACGTGTGTGAGGACTCGCTTTTGGCCACGCCTTTGATCTTGGATTTGGTGATTATGACCGAGTTCTTTCAGAGAGTCAGCTATAAAAAACAAGGTGATTCCGAGTACGAAAACTTTTACGCCGTCTTGACCTTGTTGAGTTATTGGTTGAAAGCGCCATTGTCCAAACCAGGATACAAGCCCATCAATGGTTTGAACAAGCAGAGACTTGCAATTGAAAACTTGTTGCGTCTTTTGGTTGGAATGCCTATTAACAATGAGTTGAGGTTTGAAGAGCGTTTGCTTTAATCTTATTTATTACAAATCATGTAATGCCTACAAAAGCGATCCCGTAGCGTTTTTATAAAGTGACAGTGGCAAACTACATGATGCATGTTCGAATTCTGAAACAATTATGCTGTGAGTTGGCCGTCCAAATGCCGCCATTCTTAAAAGGGGCTACATTGAGATATAGGAACAAATTTGCAGGAGGTTTTGTAAACAACAATTGAATATATGAATGATGATCTTGCCAAAAATAATCACTCATTCTTTAGAAAGTCTGGCCACGAAGATACAATTGAATCTTGACACAATAGATTGGATGTTATGAAAATCGGTTGATCTGAAAGGATAGTCTGATATTTGTAAAAGGACAATCAATTCAAGATTATCTGAACAGGATTATCTGAAAATGGGATGATCAATTCAAGATTTTCTTAAATGGAATGATCTGAGTCTTTGTCTTGCATATGGCTGCCCTTTCAGATATTAAGGGCCATCCGGCATGTCACCTCATAATTAGTTGATCAGATCTCTTGAAATGTCGCGTATTGGAGTTCGTGCTACTAAGGGACTGCCCAGTCCTCCGCAAGGAGTTCTATTGGCTTCGAAGGGATCTTCCTCGATCGGGATCGTCTGATACATTCAGAAAGGGAATGTTTCCTGCACAAGGAAAATGCACAAGGACAGAATTTCGCCTGATTACAAATTATTTGGAGAAGAATTACAGGGGCCACGTATGTGGGCGTGGCGTTGGGTCAGACCACAGTCCCTGAAATTGCTCAAGAAGGCAGTGCACCACGAGCTGCCTGCATGCAAGCAGCGTGCATACCCTCGGCACATGTTCTCCACACTCAAATCCGGCATATAGGCCAGATTCAATCTTATCGAATATGTCGTCACCTCCTCGCCTCGCCATGCGCTGCCATGCGCACCACCTCGTGGCTGCGCTTCTGTTTCACAGCCACATATTTGCCCCTATAGTATAAATACCCCTGGCTCCCCTACATTCTTGATGCAACAAAATTTCTGCACTTTTTGACCAAAACTTTTTACCATTGACAACACTTTTTTATAACTATTCTTTACCTGACAACTGAAAAACAACAAATTATTCAAAACTCACAATGTTCACTAAATTCTTGGACAATTTAAAGGGAAATCAACAAAACTCATTCACTGCCCCATTGCCCACACACAGCCAGGACGATTCTGTGCTCCCCAATGTTTTACAAGGTGCCCAGCCCACTAAGCGTCGCTGGAGCCATGTGACATACCTTAACCAGGGAACGTTGCATGGCGACGGCGACAACTTGGTGGTTGGATTATGAGCACCAGCTACCGCATTGATCGGCTCTGATCACCCCTTATGATTCACGAAATCTGTCTTTATGCACCCCTTCAGTTCAAGACAACATCCTATTCTACATATCTAAATACATGCGTTTAAAATCCGGGGTCACGCCACGCGTCAAATCGTGGGCGTGGCACAGTAGATGCGTAGCTTCAAGAGCAACTTCTAGGATTGCTTCTAAAGCCAATACCCGAACCCGGTCTAGAGAATGATTTTCATGGAGCCACATTAGCCGAACACGGGCCTTTTGCTGAATGTCGGGAGGCACGGAGGTGTTGCTCGCCATGTGCAGGAATAGCCGAATAACCGAGGAGAGCCGTTGCATATTGGTCGTGTTGATGTGGAGATTATAAGCACGAACATATAACGTTCCGTGATTGATTGGAAGGTGAAGACCGGAGTCCCAAAGCCGGACCAACAAATTGACAGCATGCAAGACGGTTTTTTGTTTTCTCTGCAGGAGCAGGGTAAATTTGGACGGCACTTTGAGGATGCCCACAAGAGCTGTAAGCAGACTAGAATCGGCGGCAACCAAGGCAGCGGCGTGGCGAAATGAAGTGTTGATTAAGTTGTTGGGGCCCGTGACTGCTCCTGCACAGTGCACAATGCCTTCCCAAAACGCCGACCGGGCATCGGAGCTATCGTCAATCAGACGAAAGAGGGCGGCCAACTTGGAGAAGTAAAGGTCGTAATTGGAGAGATATTGGGTTTTTTCAACAAACGGCAACCCGTGGATCCGGCACATAAGCGTGTAAGCCTGCACACGGAGCCGGTCCATCAGCTCCCCACAGATCCGGAGCAATTTCCAGCGGTACGGGATTCCGTCGAAATTCGGCAAATCCAAGCACGTGGCAAGAGCTGCCATGGCCGCTTGACGTGCGTGGGCGCCAACATCGCCTTTACTGGAGACGGTATAGTCGTCGAGAAGCAGGAGGAGTGCATGTTGGAACACGCTTTGGGTTTCGGCATTCACAGACGAATATGGAAATTGCTTGAGAATACGGGAACGTACTTCGGCATCGACACGTGTGTTTTGGAGTATCAGAAGCACCTTTTGGTACTGGGATTCGGAGAGCAGGGCACAAGAAATCGCCGAACAGATGATTTCATTTGAAAAGTGCACGATTTGGGTGCAAATTTCAGCAAACTCGGATGGTGGAAGTACCAAGCCAGTAAAAAAGGCTTGGAACTCGCCGGCCAATTCGCTTGTCCACGAGACTCGGCTGATGGAGAGGACTAATGGGAGAAAAGGTAGCTTGGGCGTTTTCTGCAGGACATCCAGCACGGTATTTGGGACATTAGAGCAACGCAGGCACTCACCTGTGGTTCTCATGTTGAGCCAGTGCATAATAGACTCGCCAAGAATTGCCGCGTTGGGAGAATGGATGGAAAAGTCAATGCTTCTCACATACTGGTCAATTTGTTGAACGTGGCGTTCCGGTATGAAAGAGCCCGTCTCTGCCAAAGCAAAGAGATTGGCGCCGGTATCCTGCAAGAGAGTGGTTAAGATAACGTCGGCGGACATTTGTGGAGCGCCAGAAACAAAAGCCGGAACATCCGAACACGCAAAAAGCATTTTTAAATGCTGGGCTGCTATTTTCTTTGCAGAAAAAGGTGTTTCTGTGGTGAGCTCATCAAGAAGTGGAAGGAAAAAGTCTTGTTTTGGGAATCCCAAGCGGATGAACAGGTGGATGAGTGTATGCAGGTCGCTCAAGTTGGACACTGCTGAGAAGCTGAAGAGTTCAACGAGACGGATAGTGACGGTCCCGACAATTTCGGCGTGTACGGATTTCGGGACCGAGAGGGATGGAACAATTTGCAGTGCTGAGTCTTTTGGCAGAGTTATTGCCTTTTTTGGAATCACACTGATGAGAGAAAAGAACAGTGCACCATGGCGGCCAATGAATTCCTGGAGACACGAAATTCCACAGCGGCGGATCATGTAATCATCATCAAAGATGGCGACATGCACTAAAGCAAAGAAAAGTCGACGGAAACGAGGTAAGTTTTGGGGCAGCGTCACGTGCCGCGTCAGAAGCTGTCGAAATAGTGCCCAAGCGCAGAAACAGGACGAGTCTCTGATTTGGCTGCTCTGGATAATGGAGAAACGCAGCCGGGAGAGAAATAGTGTGCTAGATAACGTCGCGGTGATTTGAGAGACATTTTCTAGCGGAAGTTTGCGGGAAAGGGCCAAGAAACCGAGGAAGAGAAGGGCGGTATGGAAACGCGACATGGAGAAGGTTGCCATGAGGTGAGATAGTTCTGCTTTGATGTGGGCTGGTGTGGCGACATTGTCTGGATAGACAGCGACATTTGCATTGACAGCGACATTGTCTGAAGCAGCGACATTGTCTGAAGCAGCGACCTTGTCTGAAGCAGCGACCTTGTCTGAAGCAGCGACATTGTCTGAAGCAGCGACATTGTCTGAAGCAGCGTCATTGTCTGAAACATCCACAATTTCTGAAGCACCCACGTTTTCTGGAATATCTCCCGTCAAAGCTTGCATCACATACGATATAAGCTGTCTGGCATAATTGGCAGCCATCGGCTCAAGAGCACATGTCGTCCGGGCTAAACTTTTCGCCAAGCATTCTCGCAACAGCGTCTCAAGATCTCTTCGAAGAAAGCCAAGCAGCTCGTTCAAAAGCTCCGCCACTAGCTCGTACTCGCCTCGGGCAACGTAAATGTCCGTGGTCTTGGCCAAGACCTTGACTATATGCAGGAGCCCAGCGACATTGAGGGTATAGGCCGTATCATAAGTAATCTTGACTGTTTCAAGCCGTAGAAGCGCCACGAGCTCAGGCAATGAATCAGACTCGCCACGTGGATCCCGAAAAGATGCGTGCTTTAGGAGCTGGTTGAGAACCATCAAATCACCGAGCTTCTCCATTTCTCCGGCATACATCCACAGGTCAAAAACACGCCGCAAGTACAGCAGACGCAAACCAGAACAGTCTGGCCGCAGTAACAAGTTCAGAAGCAAAACGGCGCAAAGCTTCTGGGTCCTGGAACCATGGCGTCCTGCATACAAGACCCGGGTGCCAGTGTCTGCCAACGTTTCACCAAAATTGCCTGAAATCGACGCCAACGGAAAAGGAGATAATACGACCCGGCAGAGCCAAAGCGTCAACAAGTAAGTTTCATGGTCGGAAATGTCGGCGCCGAGAAAAGCGCCAAGTTTCGGTAAAAGGTACACATCACTGGAAAAATGGTTGGACACGACCTTGTAGCCCCGGATTCTGGCCATGGTATACATGAAAGCCGAAACTGCCGACACACAATCGGGGGCGGTCGGGGAATCTTTCAAATCAAGGTATATTTCGGCGGATTTTGTCACTGCAGCGCCGAGAACAGCATCTAGATCACGTGGACTCGGCTCAAAAAGGGCCACCACCGACAGTAGGCGGCGGAGAATGGCGGCGGCGGCCGAGAAATTGCCTTTTTTGATTAATTGTCCTGCAGCAGGCAAATCCGTTTTGATTTGGTGGAGAGAATTGGCAAAGGGCGAGGACATATCGGTCACGTGGGGAGTTTACCAGATATATTCCATGGATCTGTAGAAATGGAAATAAATAGATATGATGGGAGAATGGAAATAAATAGATTTAGTAGAATAATGGAAATAAATAGATTTGATGGAATAAATGGAAACGATGAATTTTAAGAAATAACAGAATAATGAAAATGGCAGTAATGGAGACAAATTTATTTGGATGAATGGATTGGCTTGAAGAGTTGAGGCTTGATGCTGGTCACGTGCATAGCCTGTCACGTGACCTGTCTCGTGACCAGCATCCGGCGCGCCTACATCAAACTTTTCTTCCCTCTCTTAAACGCCAATGTTCTACCGGGTAAAACAATTAAGATCTACTATTGGATTGCCGCCACTGGTCCGCAAGAATATGCAGGCCTTGGGTTTGAAGAAGCGTGACCAAGTTGTCTACCAAAAAGTGTCTCCTGCCACGGCGCACAAGCTCAGACTCGTGAAGGAGTTGGTCTCAATAGACTTGATGCCTAAATCGATGATACAGGCTCTGAAGACGACAGATAAGCAAAAGTTTGCTTCTGGTTTTGTGAAGATTGGTGAGTTGTAGCTACCAGAAGAAATTTAGAATGCTGATTGCATTCAATATGACATTGAAGAGAAGTGTCGATGAGACGAGATTTGAGTTGAGAATCCATGAGCCTTAGTGATATGTCTTCATGTGAATGAGTTTATGATTTTCATGACTGTTGATGTCGGTCGAACACTCATGTCGGTGATGTCGCAGTACTATGTCGGCGATGTCGCAGTGAACCATGTCGGTGAACCATGTCGGTGAACCATGTCGGTGAACCATGTCGGTGATGTCGCAATTAACCATGTCGGTGAACAATGTCGCGATGTCGCAGTGAACCACGTCACCGTACACTCCAAATGCCACAAGCCCCTCCAACTACCCGTGTATATAGCAGGCATATGCCGTAACGAATCAAAATACTTTCAGGCCCGTCGTTGTAAACCATGTCGTTCAAGTATCATATACAACGGTGTGCTGTATGCCGTACGAGACACATCTTAGGGATGTACTGGTTTCTCTCGCAAACATCCAGGCTGTTGCAATACAATTCAAAGGACTGTACAAGAACCCATTCTCGAACCCAACTGATCTGGTCCATTCTCGGACAAACTGAACCGGCCCAGGTCTTATTCTCCAGACTTTGGCACACTAGAAGAGGAGTAGACCCGTGCACCGCAGCCAATCAGCGCGCTCAAAATATGGCTCGCGCATCCAGGACTGCACACAGAGGCTTCAATAGTACACCTTCTGTTTCTCATTTTCAGCACTTTTTCAGCGTAAAACTCGATCATCACAACTTTCCACTCGACTTCTGTCTCGTGACCCATTTTGCATTTGAAAAGTCGGACTTCTGCAGATTTTCCGTTTCATCCTTTTTTCCTTCATTTATCTCCAAATTATGCTTAGAGCCACGCTGAGAAACAGAGTCACATCTTCGATTTTCTCTTCTACTTTTGCCATTTGCTTTCTTTTGGTAGGTGCCAATTCAGTTCTTCCTTGTCCGGTAGATTCTGTGCATGGAAATGATGCTGTTGTGGATGAGCGTCTCAAAAGAAAGTATGAAGAGCGTCAAACGTGATAGAAACAGATCAATAAATAGAATGATCAGAAATAAGTGATCAGAAATCTGATCGATAGAAACAGAATGACCAAAAAAAGGAATGATCAGAAACATAAGTGATCAGATATTCATCAGAAATCGAATCCATCAGCCCAATGTTCAAGGAGTAGAATCTAGAGAAGGAACATGGTCAGAAAGAGAATCCATCAGAAACACAAATCATCAGAAATTTGAAACGATCAGATCACAACCAAGATCAATGGTCAATCAAACTTGATTTAATATCAAGGAAACAATTCTTCTTGAGTCCAAAAAGCAATCATCACATTAATCAAAGTTTCAATTCAAAATCTGCAGACATAATGATTAAGTCACAGGTCTCATTCAAGAGATAATTCGATTGTCAAGGTGATAATTCGCTTATTGAAGGAGATAATTCGATTCTTCAAAGAAGATCAAAACTCCATGTTTTCTGATTGCTGATTCACATTTGCACATGCCTTGCACTGAAGAGAGGTTCAAGTGACCTAGATTCTAATGAAACTGACAAACTGGAGTTGATGTAAATATTCCCGAAACTCCTGCCCTTTTGAAATCATATACTGCCACATATAATTCCTATGAAGTGTATTCCAAAGAATACTCAGATCAAGTCTCAATATTCATGGCAAACATGACCCATAATGATCGAATTTATAGATGATCAATTTGTCATAGATCAACTTGTGATCAACTTGTTATATGCAATATAATTCACATACACGAGATCCAGTCTGTGATTGTTAGGACATACCCTGAATTAATGACTTTACACGATCCAATCATTTGTAGACTAGGTTCCTGCATACAGTGCCGCCAACACCAGTCCTCGACGACTCTAGCTATTTTTGGCAAGTAGAGAACCAAAACTGGCGGCATTACAATCAACTCTGCCTGCAGCAACTGACCTGACGTTTCTATAAATTGGCTCCACTTTCTGATATGGAGATCACGTGACGCGCCGCATTCGGCCATTTCGTAAACACCGCATCTTTATCTCTGGGCTTATAACCCAAAATATAGCTATTCAAATTCTAAATCCCAATTCTATTTCTGTAATTCTTGTTTCAACACAGCCTGAACCACAAACATATATCCAGCAATCAGCTTTCTATTCCCAGTTTTTCCTTTCAACTCAGGTTCCAAAACAATTGACAAAAACCAAGACAAATACCAAATACCGAGGACAAATAACAATCCCATGTCGCTACATTATAGTTTTCCCCGGGCAGAGTCAAGAACCACCTCCGCCACGGAACCTTCCAGAGAGGCCCAGATCAATAAAAATTTGGAGTTTCAAAACCATCAAAGTACCCCAAAGAGCCAGATTCTTAAAGAACCATACGTCAAAAGCTTCACGTGCAGCAATCCCAACACTCCAGAGTCTCTTATCATCCTGTCTATCAACGACCCAATCGATGACATTTTTCAGGAAAGCAGGCGTCAAATTTCCCTGTATAACATGACTTTACCCGGCATGAAAAGCGCAACCACTAAACCACTTCAAGAAGTGAACCTCAACCAGACACACAAGGAACCAGAACTCAAGACAAACAGATTGGGATTGAACGATTCAGAACTTAAGAACGATGAATTCAAGAACGATCCGGAATTCAAGAAACATAATCTCCAGCTGACTCCCGAGCGTGTTACCTCCATAATTAACCCCCAGCTCAAAACACCAGTGACCAAGGAGAAGAGCGCAGCTCGTAAATTGAGCTTCTCCGATGATTCTTATCTTGACCCCTTGGCGTGTCACGCTGATAACATCATGCGTATGGCCATGGACTCTACCTTGGCCCACAGTTTTCTGTCAAACTTTTCGAACTTGGTGGATGAAACGCATCTTGAAAAAAGCAGAAGATTTCCCGGTTTTAGCGAACGGGCTATGGTGGAGATCAGTGCTGCAGATTTGGAGAATGCAGTCAATGACCCTTTTAGGCTTTGAGCCGTTTTATAGTTATCAATTAGCCATTTATGCCACAGTTAAATGTGTAGACAGCAGTCTCAGTGAGCCATCGAGGTAATTGATGAGTTACTGATGAGATTCGAATACCGTCTGGAGTAGTTTGCAGTCACGAGAGTCGATTGCAGTATACTTTTCTTCAATTTTGGGTAGTTTGATATCATAACGGCTCAGATTGAAATCATGAGAATTCCATATCTCATCCACTTTAGTTTTATCCACTTGAGTATTCTCATCCACTTTGGTCTTCTCGTCCGTTTTAGTGTTCTCAACCTTGGTGTTCTTAAGGCACACAGTTCTCCCAAGTACATCCAAAAGTGTCCGTTTGCGATCTTCATCTTTGCTATAATTCAGAATTCGTTCAAGCACATACTCCGTAGGAAAATAGCCCTGGATGAGAAGCTCGTAACAATAAAGCTCAAGAAGCAGGTTGTTTTCATCGCCACGAAGACTTGAAACCATAAGGCATTCAATCTCATGCTGATTAAGGATTTTCCCGGAGTCTTTGAAATACAGAAACAAAAAGAATCCACATTGCACAGATGCCGGTGACCGAGATAATGACTGGAAAATGATACCAAACAGAGCAGGCTCAAGCAAACGCAGAATGGCATCGGATTCAAATCTTTTCAACACAGTGAGAAGGCGTACAATGGCCGAGAAGTTCTGGTACACAGCAAGATGTCTGATAAAACAATTCATTATTAATCGCATCACAGCTGGTGCAAACGCCTTTTCCCGCATGTATTCCATCGTGGAAGCAGTGAACGTTTCAAGAACCTCCATATTGCACAAGACATTGCCGTGTGCCCCAGAACGCACGTTCGGATTAGTTGCCTTTCCTGGAAGCAGCAGAATTTCGTCCACATGTGGAATTGTCACCGTATCAGAGTCTAACGCCTCGAGCTCGGCTTCTCTGGTTTCAAGCCGCAGTTGTACCCGAAACTTATCCTTGGCATGAGCCTGGCGGACGTTATCATCGACAATAGCCAAATGATTGAGTTTGTACAGTACAGCATCAGCCACGTCCGAGGTTGAAAAAGAGGTTTTGGAGGAAAATGCTGAAATGGCGTCCAAAACAGAATACCACGAAGAGTCTTGAATAGGGGAATGGTGGTCTTCTGGCAGCATGCGGTGACAATATGATTGGATTATCGACAAGCACAATTCTTTGGTCAATGCATGCTCGTTTTTGAAATGAAGATAATGCTTTTCTATAATCTGAGTGCACATGTCCACATTTCCCTGAGTAGCATAAACCTGCACTATTTGCGAGATGATCTCCGGAGAAAGTAAAGCCGATTCCAAACACGTTGGCGATTCCAGCACGAGTGCTGTATAGAGCAAGCCCACCAATTTGGGGTGATTTTGAGCCAATCCAAGACCCAAGTACTGCATCCAGTCATTTGCCAGGATTTTGGGAGCATCCAGACAGACTAAGTAAGCTTCAAGCAGGTCGGCAAGCCCCAGACAGTCACGTGCTCGACACGCTTCGGCCCAGAATTTCTTCATAGGAAGTTTAGAAAAGAGGTGTTTTGCACACAGCAAATCCACACCCACTAGAGTTTTTTCCAAATGGCGTAGTGCCAGGGTGTACTGGCCGGAGTTAAGAAGAATATGAAGGGATACAGCTGCCATGTTGACATCTCCTTCTGTCATGTATTCTGTGTTGTCTTCTGTCTGAATAGTTTCGTGCAAGATCCGAAAGTCAAATAAAAGCGTAAAGTCATCACAAAATTCAGCAGTAGAGTAGAACAATTTGCGTGCAAGTAAAGTATCAGCTGCCAGCAGCGGAATGGAACAAAATTCTCGGAACAATTGCAAAGCTAAAGGCACTTGTGCTTTTGATCGTGCTTGTACAATCAGCAGCATTAGAAGAAGATAGGTGTTTGAATCAGGGCATTTATGTATTGACGAGTTTTTTGACAAGTTTTCCAAGTTTTTCAACTTTTCATTCTTCATCAGCTTCACAGAATTTGCGATGGTCCATATTGTCTTGTGATTTCCAATACATAGATTGAGAAATAGTACTTGTTCCAATGCACTTGATTCGAGAGATGCAAGAGCCAGAGATTTGACCGAAACAAATCGCCATAAAGAATCATCTTCGGACAATTGTTTTTTAAAGTTAACTCTTTCAATTGGCGGAAGTAACCAGTAAAGGTGAGCTAATGAAGATGGACTGCCATAAGCCAATCGAAGACGCTCCACAACTCTATAAGGGCGAAGCATAATCAGTATTCATCAAGTTTTCACTAATTTGTGTTGATCTGATAATTGATGATGACGTTGTTCTGATGTACCTCCTCTACCAACATGGTTGTGGTAATGTTTAGAGCTTAGATAGACCTGAATGTCAGAGACCCGTACACCAGAGACCCGTGCACCACCAGAAATACGGATGGAAAGAGCTCGAAGACAGTGAAGTGTAGAGAGCAAGAACACAAAGGTAGAGAACAATTTGGAATATAGAGGAAGAGAATTCAGATCAACGATTGGACGGGGTGGGTTGATTGGGGGTATGTGTGTCTATATACAGGACAAAGGCCAAAGCTCGTTTTTGGCGGCCGGAATTTTTTTGTTTGGCGGAAAGGGTGGTAGTTAGCAGGTTCTTATGCCAGGGTAGTGGCGGTTTGACTGGAGACGGCCCCGTGGTGGAGAAAACACGACCCCCAACCACGACATTGTCGCTATGTCGTACGGTAATATGCACTCCCAATGTTCAAAACCCGTACACCAGCCGACTTGTTCAACCAAATGTTCGGGAATTGCTGTTTCATACACATAGAGAGACATGAGAGTTTTTACTGACAACTCAACATTCATACTCTGTTGTTCGAAAACTCTCTTAACAACAACAATACATCACTTAATAAGTGGTGATGTCCGAGTGAGATGTCGCGAGACTGCACACAGCGCATGTCTCTTCTCTACTAATACTACAAATTAACTACAAATACAAATTACCTACAAATACAAACCACATTTTCCAATGCTCCCGAAATTTAGTACTCGAAAACTCGCTACTCTGAGTAAACCCTTCCAGGTGTTCGATCGAGCAGCAAAAACCATGCAGAAAGCCCGCACGCCGGCGCTTGAACCCGAAGTTTCCAGAAAAGCAGATTATCTCCGGAACGAAGTGGCTCTTCGTACAATCGAGCGCTTGGCTTTCATCACTCGTGATTTCAGCCGCACTCTAGACCTAGGTGCTCATCTGGGCAACTTTCTTCGAGCTTTGTGTACCACCAGCACCGTTGAAAATGGTGTGGAAGAAGAAAAAAATGGTGTGGAAGAAGAAAAAAATGGTCTGGAAGAAGAAAAAAAGATGGTGGCTCAACTCAATTCAGACAAAAAAACCGTCCGGGACAAAATTCACGAGCTTGTGATGGTGGAGCTGGCGGAAGCGTTGCTTTTCAGAGACCAGCACTTGGAAACAGACCAACCATTTGCCGGAAAAGTGACTAATGTGGTGGCAGACGAAGAAGCATTCGACCACTTGGAGTTGCAAGATTCAGAGCAGTTTGACGCCGTGGTTTCCAATCTCCTGATGCATTGGATCAATGATCTTCCCGCTGCGTTGGCAAATATCCATCGTGTGCTTAAACCGGATGGCCTTTTTATGGGCACCATTTTTGGCGGTGACACGTTGTATGAGCTCCGCACTTCTCTTCAACTTGCTGAGCTTGAGCGGTCCGGCGGAATGTCGCCACGTGTGTCTCCATTGGTGAAGCTCCAAGATATTGGAAGTCTCATGAACCGGGCAGGCTTTAGTATGCTCACTATTGATACCGAGGACATTGTTGTGGGAGGATTTCCCGATTTGGTGGCCATGGCAAGAGAGCTCCAGCACATGGGAGAACAGAATAGCCTTTTGACCCGGGCGCAGACGCTTCCGAGGGATGTTCTTTTGGCTGCAAATGAAATATGCAAGAGTTTGCATGGAGAACAGGGCCCGGAAGGGGTGACACTTCCTGCCACGTTCAACGTGATCTTTATGATTGGATGGAAAAAGTCCGATTCTCAGCCTCAGCCATTGCAAAGAGGTTCCGGTCAAGTTTCGCTTAAAGACGTGCTTTGATGGTAAAGATGAGGAATCGAAGAATCTGAAGAATCTGAATTCATCTTCTCTCCAGATCCGCAGAATCCATCTTCTCTCCAGATCCGCAGAATCCGATTCTGTTTGAAAGATCAGTTTGCAGAATCTATCTTCTTCAGTGGAAAATGAAGGAATTGATCTCTTTAAAATGAATCTGCAGATTTCCTCTTTGAAACGATTTATCGAAGAGTCTAATCACCTTTGAAACGATCAATCTGCAGAATCTCTGTCTCTAGTGGAATTACATTGATTTCGTTTAGAACGACCAATTGCAAGATCTCTCTCGATTTTCTCGAAATCATCATTCAAAAAATCCTTACTTGATTATGATCATTCGATTCTACGGTTCCATTCTTCCATGGTTAACTTTCCATGGTTCCATTCTACGGTTCCTTTTTCCATGGTTCATTTTTACATGATTCATTCTTCCATGGTTAATTTTGCATGGTTCTTATCATCAGATCATGTGATCATAGATATATCACGCGCCCAAAGCACGTGATTCATCCGCGCACATGCAGCCGCGGTTCCATTCTTGTGGAGAAGTCCCTCCTCTCCTTTTCCACATTCACAATCCACACAAAAAGTTGTCATCAAAATCCTAAACCACCAAAATCTCCATCAAACCCAAGGACTGTATTTAAATAATCTTTCCTCCTCAAATTTCCCCAATATTCCTCGAATTTCTCAAGCCTCCTCATATATCCTTGAGGCCCACCTTCACCGACGCTTATCAATATTACCATCATGGGATACAAAAATACCACCACTCACAAAGATGGCAACGTTACTCAAAGACTTTTGCTACCCCAATACACTTTCGACACTCCCTTGGTTCTCATGCCTGGGATAGTGTACAATGTCACTCTTCCACGGTCCAAGGCAGGAGCCCTTCTTGCTCGGTTTGGCTCAAAAACGAGCCATATTCCAGTTGCAAAAGAGTTGGTAGCTGAGTATGACTCTTCCGCCCCGGATTCAGAGTCTAAAGTGCAGCTTTCTTCGGACGCTTTCAACGGAATTTCCCAATTCAACCGAGTAGATAGCCAAATCAGGGCAAACCTGAAGGCAGCATCTGAGCAAGATCTGAATACTTCGGATCTCGATTGGCTTGTCTTGGCTGTCAATCCCAGTTTGTCCAAAATCGACTCGTCCTCTGCCAAAAGTCATAAATCGGCCGCTGTTACCGTCTGTCGAATTGCTGGGATTTCGGAGCTGCCCAAGAACGTCCGCTTCACTTTGCAAGCAATCGTCAGAGGCTCCAGCCTTAGCCGTGGATCGGGTAAATCAAACAGTTTCGAGACACCCGTGTCAATTGAATGGGCCGAGAAGTCGTCCGATAGTGCAGCCAGGATCCAAGATCTTCAGCAAACCGCTGCGGCGCTCTTTTCGTCCATGGACACTTTTGTGGCTCAGTATCGTGTGGCCATAGCGGCAAATGGGAACAAAAAAGATTCAGACTTGATATCCTTGAACCCTTTGGCCAACGCATTGTTTCTTCAGCTTGCCGGGTCCAAAGACTTTGAAAGGGCCTACTCAACTTTGCAAAAGCTTCTCAGCGGCTCACTCAACGAATCGTCCAAAAATCTATCTCGGGTGCTTGACTTGACAACCGCCATCATTCCGTTCCCCAGCCACGAGAAATTAAGAATACTTCTGAGCTTCCAGTTGGACGAGCGTGCCGAGACCGTTGTCAACGCGATGAACAAGCTTATCAAAGTATTTGAAACGGTCAAGGAAAATAGTGAAATGGCGAACAATTGGTTTAGAAATGAGGCCTCCAACATCCAGAAAGCCACACTTGTTGCTAACCAGTTAAAGTCAATTCGCTTTGTGCTTGAAGGTATTGCTCAAAACAAGACCGATGGCCCTAAGCAAAAACGGTTGACCCGTCAAAAAAGTCATCCACAGGACAAGCCTCAAAACCCCAAGTCGCCAGATGACGATGAGGATGATGACGATTTACAGGCAATCACAGATTTCGTGAAAAATAAACTTCCCGAAATTACTTCCATTTCCGATGACAGCAAACGGTTGATTGTCAAAGATTTCAAACGTATCAAGAACTCTCCTCCAGGTAACGCAGACTTCTATGTCATACGTAATTACCTTGAGATTGTGGCTGATTTACCTTGGGATGAGTACGTGTCCAAGTTTGAATCTAACAAAGACATCGACTTAAAGGAGGCCCGCTCGCAGCTTGACGAGGATCACCACGGCTTGGAGCATGTGAAAGAGCGTTTACTTCAGTATCTTGTTGTTTTGAAGCTTTTAGGTGCCAACGCAGAGCAGGAGTTTGCGAAAATTCGGGATGAGGAGGCTCAGAAGCGCAAGCTAGAAATCGAGAACCGGAAGTTCAAAAGAGAGTCTGCTAACGGCGAATCCATCATCATCCCGGATGAGGAGGAAAAGGAAAGTGCTGTTAGTGAAGACAAAATCGATCCAAATCAGCAGGCAATTATTGCTTCCAAAAAGAACAAATCACCAATTATTATGTTAGCGGGACCTCCAGGAGTCGGAAAGACATCACTTGCTAAATCGATTGCAACTACCCTTGGAAGAAAATTTCAGCGGGTCTCTTTGGGTGGTGTCAAGGACGAGTCAGAAATCAGAGGTCATCGCAGAACGTATGTTGGTGCTATGGCTGGAACAATCGTACAGGCACTTCGGAAATCACGGTCGATGAATCCAGTCATTCTTCTAGACGAAATCGACAAGATTATTGGAGGCCCGAACAGCTCCACCAAAGTCAATGGCGATCCCGCAGCCGCTTTGTTAGAGGTGTTGGACCCCGAGCAAAACACGCAATTTATGGACCACTACATTGGATTCCCTATTGATTTATCACAAGTGATTTTCATATGCACCGCAAATGAGCCATACAATCTTTCGAGACCGCTTCTCGATCGTCTCGAGATGATCGAAATAGGAGCCTACGACTACAGCGAGAAACTCGTCATTGGTCAAAAGTACTTGTTACCAAGACAAATATCCCGAAACGGGTTCCCCGAATCGGCTCTGGTTCACATCCAGGAGTCTGTTATGAAAAAGGTCATTCTTGATTACACAAGAGAGGCTGGTGTCAGAAATTTCGAAAGAAAGCTCGGTACGATTTGCCGCTTCAAGGCCGTTGAATACTCCAATTCATTGGCCGGGGATGCTACATATTCAAGCATCGTCGAGGAATTCGACTTGCCCAGGTATCTCGGATTACCTTTCCCCGACTTGAGCAATGAAATCGTGGAACTTCCGATCATGTCAAGCAAGTACGGCGTGGTGAATGGAATGTCATACAACACCGATGGGTCTGGGTCTGTTCTCATCTTTGAGAGCATCGGGATCCCGAACGAGAAGGCTTCGTCTCTCAACATGACTGGGCGCTTGGGTGAAGTTCTCATGGAAAGCGCAAAGATTGGAATGACATTCATCAAAAACACTATTCATCGAGGACTTCTCAATTTCTCCAATACTGAAGAGTTACTCGAAAGATTCAATACCCTTGAAGTGCACATGCACGTGCCTAGCGGTGCTATCCTGAAAGATGGGCCTTCTGCAGGTATAACTATGGCATTACTGTTCTTGTCGTTGCTCCTCGAAAAACCTGTGCCTCTGAATATAGCCATGACTGGGGAAATCACACTTCGTGGCTTGGTATTACCCATTGGCGGGCTCAAAGAAAAAATGCTTGGCGCCCATTTAACGGGGCAAATTCTGAAGATTATTGTCCCCAGAGAGAACAGAAGGGATTTGATTGAAGAGTATGTGCATAAAATTAATGACCTGGGCAAATTGAATGAGCTCTTGAAGGACAACGCTGTGCTGGACTTCAAAAACGATGCTCCCGAGGAGTATTTCCGGAAAAAGTACAATATCCAAGTGGTCTACGCCAAGGAGTTCTGGGATGTCATTAGACACGTGTGGGGAGATGATCTCCTTGGAAATGTTGAAGACGCTCGTATGGAATGCCATTTATAAGTGAGAGAGGATCAGAAGACAAGCCCCATGCATGCAATGAGAGTCTTCAAAAATGCAGTATGAGAGTCTCCACAGGTGCAGTACTATGGGTCACGTGCAAGACTTTGCAGTTTCCCCCACAGCAACCAAAGTGGTTTGGAACACCTTACAATGGGCTATGCAGCGTCCGCAGAATTACGAGTTGCCATTGTTGTGTCAACAGTGAGCGCGATTGAGGCGCGCTTAGAAGTTGGAGCACAGCGAGTGTATGCAGGACGAGACACCCTTCAAGTGAGCTGTCAAAGGCAACTCACGTGGCCATACCCTTGGGCCTGGATATCTCGCAATTGAGCTGCTTATTCCTAAAACACATTCTATGAGATCTTTTTCTGAAACACGTTGTTGAATTGCAGCAACACAACATCGAGATCACAGCTCGATCTGAAAGTACCTCTGCGACGTGCGCGCGCGTTTACATGACATAACTGCACATGAACTGGAATGCTTAGCACCGCCACGATGGATCAGCCACCAGCTAAGCACATTGTGCGCTTGTTCAGCCACCCAAATCAAACCTCTACGCATAATTAACAGTCTCTATTGCATCGAAACGTAGCTTTAACCCCACCCCGCTATTCCCCCTACTTTAGTGCTGACATTCACGTGACCGGTATACAGGCGCGTTTCTTTTTCTGCATCTCACATCTCCCTGTCCTCTAACATGCGATTGCGCGCTTCGGATCAGGTTCATAGTGTGGAATTTTTTTAAACCTGTTTTTTAAGCTTCAGGTCTAATTTTAAATCCAACGCTTATTTTTGACTTTAGAAAAGCGAACCTTTTGACAGCCCTTTTGTTATTGGAAAGTGGTCTCTGTTGATTTGGCGCCTATCTTTGCATCCTTTCCCTCCTCGGTTCATTGGAATCTGATCCGGACGCAGAGTCTGCTACTCCTTCCGCAAAAACCCGACTCAACAAAACACCTGTTTGACCTTTCGGATTCGTCAGTTGCTTAATAGAACTACTGGTGGATTAGTTCTTTCTTTTTGAACTCCTTCAAAAAATTTCGTGTTTTCCATTCATCGGTTCCGATTCATCACTCACTGCACCGATCCTTGTTTCATCTGACCTCAACTCTACCCATTCGCCAACATGAATTTCTTCACCTTTCTAATGCTAGCGTGGGCCCTTCCGGTCTATGCCAAACGGAGTATCACAGCCACATCTCTTGTGACATGCATGTCCAACTCTCAGATTTCGCCTTCATACTTCAACGTCACCTTCAACCCAGATGATCGGTCCTTGCGTTATAATCTCGACTTGACAACGGAGATTTCCGCCAAGGTCATGGCCCATATCCAGGTGTATGCGTACGGCTTTGTCATCATCGAAAAGACAATCAACATGTGCGACATTGGATGGAAGCAGTTCTGTCCGATCTACCCCGGAACCATGCAAATCGAGTCGATTCAGTACATCTCTGAGACGTACGCCAACCAAATCCCCAACATCGCCTATAATGTGCCGGACATTGATGCTGTGGTGAAGCTCAACGTCTACGACCAAAGTACCGGTGAGCACTTGTCGTGCCTCCAGACCTCTTTCTCTAACGGAAAGACTGTGGCGCAGACAGGGATCAAATGGGCCTCTGCATGCATTGCCGGCTTAGGTCTTCTTATTGCCGCTGTCATGTCCACATTCGGTAACTCCAATGCCGCCTCTCATATTGCCACCAACGCTGTGTCGTTGTTCTTGTACTTTCAGTCCGTGGTGGTGGTTTGTATGCAGAGCGTGGACCGTGTTCCACCCATTGCTTCTGCGTGGTCCGAGAATTTGGCTTGGTCCATGGGTTTAATCCGTGTGGAGTTCATGCAAAAGATCTTTCGTTGGTACGTTCAGAGCACCGGCGGAACGCCTTCCTTGTACTTTATCAGTACAAACAAGCAGATTTTGGTTCAAAGAGCTTTGGGATACTTGAGGAACTTGCATGACTATGTGAAGAATGACTATTCCATCACTCCGGGCCACAAGCGCTCGTTAGACTATTCCTTGAATTCCAACCAGAATCTCATCGTTTTAAGAGGCATCAAAAGAATTGGTTACAACTCCCATATCGAGCCCACATCCATTGTGGTCACTGGTTTTGCCTTCTTCGTCCTCATCGGCTTCGTCTTGACAGTTGTTCTCGTCATGGTGAAGCTGATAGCAGTGCTTTTGATCAGGATGAAGAAGGTCAATCCAAACAGACTTTCCCATTTCAGATCATCTTTCCCGATCATCTTAAAAGGCGCCTTGTTGAGATACATCAATATTGGTTTTCTTCAATTGGTGATATTGTCTTTGTTTGAGTTCACTGTCCAAGACTCGCCAGCAGTCATCGTTTTGGCATGTCTCACACTTATATTGGCACTTGGCATCATGATTTATTCTTTCTGGAACACGTATCTTCATGGTTCTCGCTCTTCTCGGAAGTACAATAACCCAGCTGCTGTGTTATATGGTGAAACTAGGGTCTTGCACAAGTTTGGTTTCTGCTACACCATGTTCAATGCGCAGAAATATTGGTTCGGCATGGTGTTGGTCCTGTATGGATTGATCAAGGCCATTTTCGTGGGCTTGTGCCAGGGCTCGGGTAAGGTCTCGTCTATTGTCATTTTCGTTCTCGACTTGGCGTACATGATCTTCCTCTTTATCCAAAGACCTTACATGAACAAACCCACGAATGTGTTGAACTACTGTATGGCAGTGGTTGTTACCATCAACTCCCTTTTGTTCGTTTTCTTTTCGGACCTTTTCGGTCAACCGGCACAGGTGGCTTCCATCATGGGCTGGGTCTTTTTCATCTTGAACGCTGCATTCTCCTTCGTTTTGTTGATGATGATCATCGGTATCATTGTGTTGGCAGTTTTGTCCAAGAACCCAGATGCTCGTTTCGCCCCCGCTAAAGATGACAGAACTTCTTTCCAAAGGCAATCTTCCATTAAACACAAGAAGTCCGAGAAAACCTTAACTCAGGAGGCCCGGACGCAGAACGAATTGTTCGCTTTGGGTGCTGCTGCGCAGGACCACCAGGAAGATTGGGAAAATGAAATGTATCGTCTTAACGATATTCAAAACCAATCCGAATCTAGTTATGAGGCCGAACATTCTCTTTTAGAGAACAACAGCGACGACAAGTTTGAGTTCTCTTCAGGAACTAATGCTGTTGGAAGCGACGAGAGTGTCGAGAAGACGTTGGGTGAAAAGCTTAAAGATAAAATCAACCGGAAGTTTTCCACCAAAGACACATCCGGAAGGAGGAATGGAGACATTACGCGGTTGAGCGATAATCTCAGCACTGACACTTTGGGCAACCTCCCGACAGGAGCTGGCAGAGGCAACATTCGCCACGCAAGAAATGAATCCATGAAGTCAACCACGGCATATTCTGACTATTCGGAATCGGCACCTACGAAAGCCGAGAGGATCTTATAGGTACTCAGGTAAATATAGAATGTAATTTCAATCACAAATATTATCGTCATCCCAAATGTCCTGCAAGCGTTTCACTAGTATGATGCTCCTTGCTTTCTCCACCAAAGACAATACCAACGCAAATACCAAGTTGACGTCCAACTTAGCTAGCAACGCCAATTTGTACAAAATTACCCTGGAGAATCGTGGTCCCAAAGAGAGTAGCTTTTTGTGAATGATTTCCACCGTGGCTGCCAATGCCACGGAGGCAGCGTCCCGTTCCTGCTGGCTGTAAGTATACGTTTCGCTGTTGTCCAAATTCAGTTTCCATGACATCTCAGCACCTGTCTCCGAGTGGGGGAAACGTGGGTCCCAATAAGATGGTGATTTCATGTATGGCACGTAGTAGATGAAATTTCTCAGGCCAAACAGCATAGAAAGCCAGTGCGTAGCATAATCATCGGCAACCAAAGGGCACAAAGGCTCAACGTTGCAAAGCGATTTATTTTTTTGGATAGGAATTGTTTCTGAAACTTGTTTTCTGAGATCTTCGTTCTGTCGTAGCTCAGCTAGCAGCTGCTTTGAAATATCAGCGGTAATAGTGACATTTATGAATTCGGAGGTTGGCTGCGAAAATTCAGTTTCCAGTGCGAAATGTGAGGAAGACGGAGCATTCTTATAGTTAGAGGATGCCGTTTTTGTGGTATGTTTCAGATATGAAACTTTGGCCGTGTTCTCTAAAACCCCCTTACAGTCGCCCCTTGTTTCGTAAGCAGTATATAAATCCCCTCTCATGTCCTTATTTTCCGTAATTTCACAAGAAAAAAGTGCTCCAACGAAAGTGGTGGGAAAAAACAACACGATGTTCAGCTGAGCATATCGCTTTTGTCGGGCCATTCGAAAGCAAGTGCTTGAGTTATAGTCAATTGTGTCGTCTTCGTACCAATGAAAAATTCTAGCAAAGGTCTTGTTAACTAAGAGACTCCTTAAATACTTGACTGCTCCGATCTTATGAAGCCGCCTAAAAATTTTGCTTTCCTTGAGCTGTGATAAACGACCTTTTAGTTTTTTGAATCCATCTTTTGGTGTGTCGGGATAAGCAGTAACCGCAGATGCAAGTGATGACTCGGTACAAAATAACGCTGAGAATTCATTTGAGGTAGCATTCGTTTGAATGCTAGCTGAAAACATGGGATCGCCTTTTCGGCATTTTGTGAGAACGATAAAGTGCTCTATGTGAAGAGGGAAGAAACTGATGACATACTTGCGGTGAATCTTAAATCCGGAAAAGGGAAGAACGGATCGAGTCGAGCACAAATCTGCTATAGAAAGCTGACAGAGCAAAAGCGCTGTACAGCAACGAGCCCAAAGGAATTGCATGTGCTAGCACCATCAAGTTGGTTTCTTTGGTGAACTTCTGTTCCGTTGTGGTTTTCGCAGCATTTCTTTGTGCGTTGCAGCTGGTCTGTGTGGAACAGCACAAAAAAAGATTAAGAGAAACAGCCATATAAATTTCATTGGCGGAAGTTCCATAGTGGTTTTATGAGCACGTCTTGAAGAATGATTTGAAGGCTGGAAAAAAGAGAATTACTGAAGGCTAAATTATTATTTGAATTCGTCTTGGGAATTACCTACGACTACTGAACTGTCACTATGAAGTGAGCATCGCATACACAAGGAGGCACGGGTGCACATCTCATGAAAAATATTGAGATGCCCTCAGACATCGCAGCGTCTTCTATTCATACCCCGAATATGGAACAAACTAATAAACCCCATAGAGGTGGGGATGGCAATAAGAAAACTGCCAAGAAGAAATTGCATCAAAATGGCCATAATGCCAAGGCTTTCGCCGTGGCTGCTCCCAGAAAGTTGGAGCGTCAAGCTAGAAGAACACACGATAAAAATGAAAGGAAACTCCATGTCCCCATGGTCGACAGAACTCCTGATGACGATCCTCCGCCGGTCATTGTCGCTATTGTCGGTCCTCCTGGTACTGGTAAAACAACCTTGATCAAGTCTCTTGTCAAGAGAATGACCAAGACAACATTGACAGAAGTCAAGGGTCCCATCACCATAGTCAGTGGAAAAAGAAGAAGATTGACCTTTCTCGAAGTCAAAAATGACTTGAACTCCATGATAGATGCAGCTAAAATTGCAGACTTGGTGCTTCTCATGATTGATGGAAACTTCGGGTTGGAGATGGAAACCATGGAGTTCTTGAACATTGCACAGCATCATGGTATGCCCCGTGTGTTGGGTGTGTCCACGCACTTGGACTTGTTCAAATCACAAAGTACATTGAGAACCCTGAAAAAGAGATTGAAGCACAGATTTTGGACAGAGGTTTACCAAGGTGCCAAATTGTTCTACCTCTCAGGTGTGATCAACGGTCGTTATCCAGACAGAGAGATCTTGAACTTGTGTCGATTCATGTCTGTGATGAAATTCCGGCCTTTGAAGTGGCGAAATGAGCATCCATACTTATTGAGTGATCGTGTCACTGATTTGACCCATCCTCAAAAAATTGCCGAGAACAGCAAATGTGACAGAAAAGTTGCCTTCTATGGCTATTTGCATGGTACTCCTCTCCCAGCATCAGAAGCCAAAATTCATATTGCTGGTGTCGGCGACTACAGTGTACACAGCATAGAGAAGTTACCCGATCCATGTCCTACTCCATACTACGAACAAAAATTAGATGAGATTGAGCGAGAGAAAGCCAAGGAAGCAGCTGAGGCGGGCGAAGAGGTTGCTCCCACGAGAAGACGCAGAAGAAAGAGATTGGAGGATAAGCAAAAAATTATTTATGCTCCAATGTCGGATGTCGGAGGTGTTTTAGTTGACAAGGATGCAGTCTACATTGATGTCGGCGAGAAGCAATCCTTTAACAAAAACGGTCACGACTCGGATGAAGAGACTGGAGAGGGAGAGCGTTTAGTCACTGGTTTACAGGGCGTTGAAAAGACTTCACACGAGAGATTTGCTGAAGGGCCTGGCTTGAAGTTGTTCTCCAACTCTGAAGCAATCGGAGCGTCAAATGAATATGACGATGAGGAGGAGCTTCAAGGTTTGATGTCAGAGGATGATGAACATCAAGAAAATACGGGTAGGACACTGATGAGAAAGGCCCGGGTCTACGGTAAATCCGTTCAAGAAGACACCGAGTTTGACGACATGTCTGATAATGAGGACGGCGAGGATGTTGAGGACAATTTCGGGCCCGAAAAGGTGGAAATCGATTTCGGCGACTCTGCAAAAGCAAACTCATTAGAGTATGTTGAAGACTCCTCATTGTCATCCGATGAAGAGCCTTCATACACATCCATGGCATCCAAATTGAATGGTAGTGTGCAACGCCGCTGGGATATAAACAAACTTCTATATTTGGACAATGTCGATCCGCTGGAGGCTATCAAGAGATGGAAACTGGAGGACGAGGAGGACGAAGAGGAGTCTGATATCGAGGAGGATGAAGGTGACTTTTTCAAGAAAAAGCAGAATGCGAAAGACTCTGTTGATTTGGATTCGTCGGTGCCTAAGTATCCTTCATTGGAGGACTTGAAAGACAAATTCGACTCCTCTCGAATTGAAGATAGTGACGAGGAGTATGAAAATGGCTACAAAGCGCTTAAGTCCAGACTCCTTGTGGCACCTAAACTCAATGATGACGACAAAGGTGGGGATGATGATGATGATGACGATGAAAATGGTGATTTCGAGGATTTGGAAGCCGGAGACGGCGACGAATCAACTACCGCCCAAGCTGACGAAGGAAGTGATGACGATGGAAGTGATGACGATGGAAGTGATGACGATGAAGGTGAGGGTGATTTTGCCGATTTCGACGAAATGGAGCAGAATGGTGAAGCATCCGAGGAAGAGGATGACACCAACGATGAAAACCTTACAGTTGAGCAGAAGCGTGAATTGAACGCAGCCAAAAAAGCCAAGCTCAAATTACAATTTGAGGAAGAAGAGGACCGTGAATTTGGCGCAAAAGACTTTGAGGGTGATACTGAAGCTGAAACTTGGTATGAGTTCCAGAAAAATAAGATGGCCAAACAACTTGAGATCAACAAAGCTCAATTCGAGGAGATGGATGCACACACAAGGGTCAACATCGAAGGATATCGTGCTGGCTCCTACGTTAAAATCGTGTTCGAAAACCTTCCTTGTGAGCTTATTGACAATTTACAACCAGAATACCCAATTGTTCTTGGTGGATTGTTGGCCACAGAGTCACGATTCGGAATCATGAATGTGAGAATCAAGAGACACAGATGGCACAAAAAGATTCTCAAGAGTCAAGATCCATTGATTCTTTCCTTGGGTTGGAGACGTTTCCAAACGATTCCAATTTACACCACGTCGGACTCGCGGACCAGAAACAGAATGCTTAAGTACACCCCTGAACACGCGTACTGTTTTGCATCGTTTTACGGGCCGTTGGTTGCTCCAAATACGACATTTGTTGGTTTTAACATCATAGATCAGCAGTCTACGACTGGATCATTTAGAGTGGCCGCCACTGGAGTGGTTGAGGACTTGAACTCATCGGTGGAGATTGTCAAGAAGTTGAAATTGGTGGGCCACCCATACAAAATTTTCCGCAACACAGCATTCATCAAAGACATGTTCAGCAATGCACTCGAGGTGGCCAAGTTCGAGGGAGCTTCGATCAGGACTGTTTCAGGGATCCGAGGCGAAATCAAGCGAGCATTGTCGAAGCCAGATGGATACTTCCGTGCGTCGTTTGAGGACAAGATTCTCATGTCAGACACTATTTTCTTGAAAACGTGGTATCCCGTCAAAGTGAAGCAATTCTACAACCCCGTGACTTCTATGCTTTTGAGAGACCATGAGGAGTGGCAAGGTATGAAATTGACAGGGCGAGTCCGGGCCGAAAACAATGTGGAAACGCCGTTATTGCAAGATAGTGCATACAAGAAGATTGAGCGGACCGAGAGAAAGTTCAATGCTTTGAAGGTGCCACGCTCGATTCAAAAGAATCTTCCGTTCAAGGCACAGGTGTCTGAAGTGAAACCACGGTCGAAGCCAACCTACATGGAGAAGCGAGCAGTGGTTGTGGACGGAGAGGAGAAGAAAATGAGAGACTTGATGGAGAAGATTCAGGTACTCAAGAAGAATAAGGACAAAAAACGGACAGACAAGAAGCAGGAGAAGTTCCAGGAGCGCCTAAAGGTTCTTGCCAAGAAAGAAGAGGGACGGCAGGAGAAGGAGAAGGAGCGAAAGAAGGAATACTTTTCCAAGGAAGGGAAAAAGCGGAAGTTGGAGGAAAGTGGCAGTGAAGCCTTTGGTAAAAAGAGAAGATGATAGCATCATCTGAGAACAGAAAGTCAATTTTAATAAAGCGCACTCGGAAAGAGGACAAGCCATTTGAGAGGGCATTCATTTAAGAAGACATCCATTTGAAGAGGGTTCGAAAGGTAACTTTGAGTCTCATGGCCAAAGTTGTCTGGGGAACAAACGACCTGTAATAGCGCGCGCATCACTACTCCACACGTAAAAAAGCATTTGATTACACTTCAATACAACTCACTTGGTCGCCAACTCTTCGGATGTCAGAATACCAAAACAAATTTGTTTCGGATATACTTCTAAAACGGCCGCATGAGACATTTGTCGACGACCCCGGCTCGCTTCTGGAGGTAAACGTGGCCGAGCTCGTTTTCGACCTTGAAAATGATATCAAAGACATAAACAACCTTCATTTATTCCATGCGGTGGCCATTCTTCGACAGGTGGTGGAGGATTTGATTGTATTGGGTGGCGAGCCAGAGAAAAATGATGCTTTCCGAAGACGTCAACTTCTTGTCAATTCCATAGACCTCAACGAATTAGAAAGGGAACAAAACATGAACAATGGAAGTCAAGATAATCAAATAATTGACAATGGCAATGTTCAGGAGAATAACAATGATGTTCAGGATTCTGACAATGAAAGCAAAATTGAAACTGAAAGCAAATTCGAAACTGAAAGCAAAAATGATATGATTGGAAGCAATGGAAATGGGAACGATAACGTCCATTTACCGCCAATGGCAGTGCTACAACCTGAAACACAAAAATTACAACCGTCGCCTATATCAAAACTTTGCAACCAGCGGTTGCGCAAGGAAGTGATGTTTCATATGAAGCCACAAGTGCAAAATCAAGCCGTGCATCTTGTACGCAACTTCAGCCTTGCCAAAGCGCCGCCTATAAGTATCGAGGAGTTTCTCGTTCGAATTCACACTTATCTGCCGTCGATTTCGGTGGCAGTCTATATCCATAGCGCATATATGCTTTACAAGTTATGTGTTGTGTTGGGAGTTGTGACGCTTACACCGCTAAATGTGCATCGATTTGTGTTGGCGCTGCTTCGGTGCCTGACGAAAAAGTTGGAGGATATTTACCAGAAACAAAAGAACTTTGCTACGGTTGGCGGCTTGGCGCTTCGGGACTTGTGCCGGATAGAGGTGAGTTTTTTGTACTTGTTTAACTTTCAGGTTGTTGTGAGCGAGGCCATACTTAATGAGTTTTTGAGAGGAGGGTTTGTGGCACTTCGGGCGGTGGTATCAGAAATGATAGATGAGTGATAGAGATTGGATAATGAGAGAGTTACATTGGATAATGACAGAGTTACATTGGATAATGACAGAGTTACATTGGATAATGACAGAGTTACATTGGATAATAATGAGGATGTTACGAGAGAAGTAGTAACGAATGAATATTGAAACAACGTCAAGATTGAGGGGTAACGAATGATGAGTAGCAGTGTCAAAAAAGAGGTGATTAATGGAACAGATGTACTTGAATGTAAAAATTGCTGGATGTTCTTAAATGTAAAAAATGCGATTTCTGTGGATCGAACACAGGACCTTCAGATCTTCAGTCTGACGCTCTCCCAACTGAGCTAAAACCGCAGAGAACCCATGCCGGGACTCGAACCCGGAATCTTTTGATTAGAAGTCAAATGCGCTAACCATTACGCCACACAGGCGGTTCTGATTCTTAAGTAGCCATGATTTTAATTGTCATTTAGCTAAACTATATTCTAGCTAATTAACTCTTATTAAAATTGTGCCTCAAAATCGAGAAAATACCTACAGCTTCTTTACACTTTGAGACAAAAAGATTTTTAGCATATACTATTTTTAAAAAAGCATACTTTTTGCCTTAACTAACGCGATATCTTCAAATTGTGTAAATTTCACTCCGCAAAAATATCATTAGTTGATGACCTAGTACATATACGAAACTCTAAACATGTAAAAAGCGGGGCAGGACGGCACAAAGAACACTATTCTGAAACGCAGATGGACAGCAACTCTCGTCAGCAACACCAACGGAGCGATCCGAAATATTTCCTTATCGGGAAAGTATTGGCAAAAAGCGGAACACTCATGGACTATTTCCTATTCGGGACCGCGCCGCAGAAGAGCGAGCCAGCGCAGTCGCGGACGTCGCTCCATGCACACTCTCCGAAAATCGCATTGCCGGACCTGCACACAGCGAACGATGACCACTTCCAAAAACCAACACGAACAAAAGAGGACTCAAATACTGCAGCACACGGAAGCGAATAACCTGCTGCATACCTTGCTGCAGAACAACAACAGCATCTCCCCTGCAGAGCAAATGAGCACGGGTGCTGCAGAAGCGTTGTTGAACTTGTCTAGTGTCCAGTACTGCATCTAGTCATTTAACCATCTTTAGAAGCAACAGCATACAAGAAAGAAGCAACTCAGCATACAAAGATAATAGAAGGTGAAGCACAATATAGAAGATATTGCCGCCATTTTCAATCATTACAATTCCCAAACTACAAAGACTATACAATTTAGCTCCATTTCTTACTCATTTACAAACTACAAAGACCAGATTCCATACCGTAGCCCAGATGTCGTACTGCTACGACGTCACTGAAAAAATAGCGGTGTCCTGCATACAACATACCAAGTCCGACGTCCGACGAATAGGCTGTGGGGATTCTGCACAGCAGAAGCTCGAATCGGGCGTCGCTAATGTAAGTAAAATCGAAGCAAACATCGAGAAGATGTTCAAGAAAGCTGTTCAAGAATAACTTCAAGCTTGAAAAACTGAACATCTTTTATACAGTTTATCAAACCTCGTAAGATAAATCGACTACTAAAAAAGATTCTTATTGATTTAGTGGAGACGGTCACGATAGGTAACGAGCCTGTGTAGTAGTAGATACAATCAGCATAGCCCGCAGACGAGGGTCCAAGGAAGGAAAAAGCGGGGCGCTAGCTGCAGGAAGGGGAATCCATATAGGCGGACGGAGTATGTGCAGCTGGGGAAAAGGGTATTAGCGCTGACTAAACGAACAACGAAAAGAGTCTTTAAACGCACGGAAAAATTGCCGTTGGAGGTACGTCACAGCAAAGATGGTTGGCTGCACTCCGGCCGGCAGCGCGACGCACGTGTATGCAGGACGTCGATTGATTTGTCGGTTGCGCGCATTTCGATAGGAGTGGACCGGACGTGAGCGACGCGCAAAATGGAGCTACGCCTGCAGATAGGGCCCCAGCCCCGGTGTGCGCGTTTTCATACAGATCTCAAAACAGACGACATGATAGAGTGGACTCACGGAGAATCAACTGGCAACGTTTGAGACAAACGCGGAGGATCACGGCATCTGTAGAAGTTCCAACCACTTTTTTTTCCAACTCCGAAGCTCACCCAACACCTTCCACACAGATAGGGGCTGGGCCGGGTCTGCAGGTATGCATATGACCGCGCGTGCACACAGGCTGCGCCCGGATCGTGCATGGCCAAGCCCGTCGCGTGCATGATCCCCGGAGTCTCCTTTGGGCAAGCCTTCTTGCCAGAAGTCTTGATCCAAGTATAAATGATCAACACCCCCACACTGCAGCCGGTGCCCCAATCTGAAACTCATCTTTTCGGTCCTATTCCAGCATATTCCCTTTAACACTTTAACACTTTAACGCATAACAGAGTCAACGCGCATCGCCCAGTTGGCACTGAAAACAACTACTGAGAACTTACAACTTTATTATCTTACTGACTACTATATTAACTCCTTTCTTTCCATATTTATTATCTCATATCATGTCGTACACCGCCATCGCAAGCCGAGGCGACAACATGAACCTCAACATCTTCAGCCACCCACCTGCAAAAGAATACTACCAAAAGCATATGGACAACGGCTACCAAAAACAAACGGACGGCTACCAAAAACATCTGGACAACGGCTACACTCAAGCACTTCACGGAAAACCCACGCCGCCGGAATCCGTGCCTTTCCCCGAAGACGAGGATTTCTTCGACCTTGACATGGTCACCATGGACATGGACTTTGACCAGGCCTACTCCATGTACCTGCAACTCCAGCAAAAAAACGCCTTGCTGGAGGTGGAGCAGCTCCAGAAAGCACAACAGACGTTCGGCAGCCACATGCAGCCGCTACAAGAAAGCCAAATTGGTGGACACAGCCGAACTGACAACCACACCCGTGCATCCGAGCCTAGCCAACCAGCGTACACCGGCCACAGTCCGTACCACGGCAGTTTCGGCGGTGCCGGCGTTGCGGTGAGCCAGCCACAGCCTCGGCGGGTGCACCGGTCGGTGCCGGAGGTCAACTTCCACTACAACTTCGACTTTGCACCCAAAACGGAAATGGGCGCCGAAACCGATCTCGACGACAGCGTCGACGATGACCAGTTCTTCTCCAACACCGAGTCCGACGCCCTTCTGCGGTTCTTGGACAATTTGGCGTATTCGTCACAGGTGAACCCGTTGGACCTCTATCTGCAGGACCAGAAGGTGGACAACGGGCCCGTTTCGGCCGGCGTTGAGCAGGCCCCGGCAGCGGCCACGCCCGGCCTCCAGCACAGAGTGCAGCCCGGCCGGCCCGAGCTCATGGACGTGTTCGGCCACCATCCCGTAATCGGGCAAAAACCCGGGGCCGAAAGCCGAAAACGCGCGGGTGTGCTTACGCCGCCCGACTCCGAAGAAGAAGAACCCAAAAAACGGCGCAAGTCCGGAAAACCGCTTCTTCTGCTTGAGCAGAAAAGACTCAACCACCTGAACCTGGAGCAGAAGCGGCGCATGCTCTGCAAGGAGGCGTACGAGCGGTGCCTTCGCCTCATTACCAATGTGGACGACTACCGGAACGATTTGGTCTCCGCACGCCTGGTGCCTCCGTCCAAGAAGAAGAGCAAGCGGCGGCAGCTCAACAAGGCGGGGTTGCCGAACTTGTCGAAGCACTCTGCGTTGATGAAGATCTCGGCGGAGATTGAGAAGATTCAGCGGAAGAACGCTGCGTTGCGTGCGTTGGCTGGGTTATAGACCACGAATAGACACGACTCACGAGCAAGAGTAGAGAATGTAGAGGACGAGAATTGAGAATGAAGAAAGAGGACGGGAATATGTGTCGAGAATCTAGACCAAATCTAGATCACGTTGAATGATGTGAAGGACCGTGGATCTTCTGTATGCAGGACACCAACCAAACTTGTTCCGTGCCCCGAATGGTCATGTGGGGCGGCAGCGTGATAGTGAAGGCGCTCTTATGCCCGGATAGTGACGGCTTGGCTGGAGACGCCCACGTGGTGGAGAAAACACGACCCCCAGCCACGACATTGTCGCTATGTCGTGTGGTTATATGCACGCCTTAAAGTGCACGGGTGCACAAGTACATCCAGTGGTCTGGTGATCGATCCCTGGATCCAGTGATCAATCCCTGGAAGAGTGATCAAACGGAGACACTTCAATTTGTCTTCACAGACGAGTGTTGAGTCGGGGTGTACGGGTGTATGTGTACATATGTCGCGTCTCAACAACTCAAATCTCTCCACCATGTCTAGAAACGGCTCCAAAACAGCCCGACCAGGCAAGTCGGCCGCCGTCGCCGCGTCCGGACCTCCTGAGCATCCCGCCGCAGCATTGAACGTGGGCACTCCCGAAGAAGCCGCTGCTTTGGCCAAACTCAACCCAACAACAATGCCAAATGTTTCTTTGGTACTTGACCTTCAGCTGCAATACCCCGACGAGCCCCGCTGGCGGCTCTTCCGCAACCTGCCGCAGTATATCTTCGTCATGAATTGGATGCACCAGTGCCGGGGTTATCTCCGCTTGCAAAGCGAGCTATTTGACTGCGATCTCTTTGAAATCGAGCTCTTTTCCTTGGTTTCGCCGCCACCCGTGGACGATCTGGTTTTATTGGTCAATAAGGTCAAGCTTGCGTTGATCAGCAAGGTCCACGGCCGCAAGGTGTCCAGTTTGGCCATGTTTGAGACGCTCTTCCGCCTTTATTTCGGGCCCGACACTCCCTTGGGCGCCGATCCGGACGCCTCCGAGCTGCCGGAGAACCTGCCGGCTCCACCGAAGTCCGGCGCCGAAGCCGTGGCTTTCGACGATCTTTTCATCGACCAAAAAATCTCCATTTTGTATCTTCTCATGGAGGAGGTCACCCACTACTCCGATTTCAAGGAATACCTTGTCAAAAACAACTTTGCTGCGGACCTGTTGCGGCACGTGTCCATATACGACGTTCCTGCCAAGAAGAACTCCGCCACGGGCGAAAGTTACCATCTCTTGTTCGACAACACCGCCCTTTACCGCAAAACCGTGGCTGTGCCGGAACTCTCCGTGCCCAAAAAGCGAAAGCTTGCGCCTGTGGACCCCGAGGCGCTGTTTCCCGAGGCGCTGTTTGACGTTGTGGCCGTATCCTATGAGCTCGTTTATAACGACTTGTACGGGTTTGATGCGTACGTGGCGCAATTGTCCAAGAACAAGAAGCTCAAGGAAAACAAAACGCTTCTTGACGTGCTTAAACAGCCCGATTTCGTGTCCCACATTTTTCTGCTGGAGCTTCGAAAACGGAAGTTTCTTATGAGCAGAAAACGTGATCTTGAGATGAGCCGACTCATGGCCACGCGCAAGAGGTCCTCTCGAATTGAGGCCAAGGAAAAGCAAAAGAGTTTAGAGGAACAGGAACGAAAGGCGGCGGAATTGGAGGATTTGCGCCATGCCCGCAGCCGCCGCTCTGAACGGGCTCGTCTGAATATTCACCTGAAGATGAACATGGATTATACTGCTGGGCTTTCACGGGCCGAACGACTCAGTCTCCGCTCGGAAAAGATGGCTCAGGAGAGTCATGAAAATCCGGAAAAGAACGGTCTTGATGCGGCAATCCCGACTCCCGAGGCCTCGGAAGTTCCTGAAATTCCTGATGTGGATGATGTTGCCGATGTGACTGTGGTGCCAGATGCCCAGCTTCCAGAAGTTTCTGTGCTTAAGAGTTCGGATGTGGCAGGAGGTTCTGTACTTGAGAGTTCAGATGTGGCCCCTTCAGAAGCTGCAGCCATTCAGGTCACTAATGATCCTCTCTTGCACGGAGTAAACGCAGCGCCTGCCAGAAGTACAGACGGTGCATAGGCAAACAACGATATATTTATAAGTACATACCAATCCATCACACTGCCTGATTGAGCCAGGCTACAAATTCAATTCCTCCAAGATGTGGCTTGCCAATGTCTTGTAGTTCCACGTGTTTCCCAAAGTCTTCTTGAACTGGACTCCGTACAACCCAACAAGCGGAACCTTAACAATATTGATCTCGAACTTCAACGGCGTCTTCTTGGTTGGCACGTTGGCTGGTTCCTCGCCCCAGCTCAGCGACCTGCGGTGGCCGGCTCTCTGTTCAATCCGTGAAGACACAAGCATATCGCTGCCTCCTCCGTTCATCTCTCCATTGATAGAGTCATAAGAGTCGTCGTATGACATCTTCTGCATTTGCGCGAGTGTTTCCTCGTCAATCTCTCCATCTTCGGGGTCCTGCGATCCCAAGAGAAGTCGGTTGATTTTGGCGGCGGCGGGCGTGCTGGGAGGCACAAGGTTCTGAGATCCGTTCTTCTTACGGTAATTCTGGAGGAAACTCTGTCCAATCGAAAACTTCCGGCGGTGTCCAGAGCTAGTAGAGCTGGTATGACGATGCCCCTTTCCTCCGCTTGGCGAAGCTAACGCATTATTGTTGCTTATTGAGCCTTTTCTGCTAAGCTGCCGCGATTGATTTGGCGTGACAATCAGAGGAATCTGTGGTGCTTCATGTCCACTCTCCGGTGTGTGGGCCTTGCCGCCATTCAAGGAATCGACCGAGCTCTTGAATGCATCTCCGTACAATTTCTGCTCTTCGCTATGCTCGTCCAGTCTGTAGCCGTCAATTATAGTGCTTGCAGTTGGCGTGTCCTCGTCATCTTCGTCGTCAGCCTTCTCTTTGTCGCCAGCTGAGACCAAGTTGGTGTGTACGCACAAGAACCCACCCTTGACTTCCTGAAACTTCACTCCGAGGTTGCTTAAGACGCGCAAAATGTTGTACCGGATCACAGGCAAAGGCTTGGTGGACGTTGTTTGAACACTGAAAAATCCCTTCAAGAAAAGAGTCTTTGGGTATTCAATCGAAGGCATGCTGTTCTTTCTCGAACGGTTGAACTGCTCGATTATCTGTTCTTCACTCAAAATTGGAACTTGTCTGCGTTCAGCATCATCTAGCACTATGTCATCAAAGGTGGCCTCATTGCTATCTGGGGCATGATCGATCCTGTCGTCACTATTTTGGAAGGCCATACTATTGGGTAATGCTGGTTGGTTCGACCCGCTCCTGTAATAAGATGAGTCCTTGCGAGCATGTGAGCCCACAGACTTAGCACGGGCAGTTGGATGGAACCTGTTGACTTTCAATGTGTTGTTACCTCCGTGGCCCGTATTGGCCTTAGTCGAGGCTTGAGGCGCTTCACTTGCAGCTTGACTAGTCACAATATTAGGTAAAGGTGGTAAATATTCAACTGGGATAAACCCGTGTGATTTGCCAGTGGTAGAATGAGAGCGATTGTGAGTCCTGACAGCGGGAGGCTCCTTGCGCAGAAGCTTGTTGTTAGTTGGCTTATGCAATTCTCCGTCGTGAAGATGAGTCTTTGAGCCGTTGGATTTCTCCTTGGCGGTAACCTTCATACTCACACCACGACGCATCATTGGGTCTTGAACACTCAAGTAACCCGATGAATGAGGCGCACTGGTTCCTGGAGACAAGAGTTCATCATCTTGATTAACGCGACCATAAGATGATTCGTTAACGCGTGTTGGCAGTGGTTCAGGGGATGCGCTAGACTCCGGTTTCTTTGTAGAGATTTTGCGTAAAAGAGAATTGAAACCCTGTCCCCTGCCTGCATTTGGATCCAAGGTGCTCGAATAAGAGACAGTCTGTGCTCTTTGCTGCAGTTGCTCGAACTCACCGCTCGTATGAGATAAAGATGCGCCTGGACTACTTGGTGTATGCGCTTGTTCAGGAACTTGCAAAGCAAGCCGCGGCTTTTGGCCCGGCGGCGCCAGTACGGCTTCTTGGGTAGTTGCCGGTGTTGGATACTGCATGCTTGGACTAGGGCTTCCTTGAGTTGACGAACTCCTAGCGTGCGCGTAGTCTTTCTGTTTTGGAGCATGTGTTTTGACAATAGGAGTCTTCTGTGCGTTCGCTTCGAGTTCCGCTTGTTGGCGCATTTGAGACTTGTATGCTTCTTCCTTTGCCTTCTTTCTTTTCTTCATCTCATCCACCAAATAATAGATCGAAATTAACGGGTGATAACCAAAAACGGGGTCAGGTGAACCAGGTTGAAGCATGCGTCCCTGCTTCGCAGCCTTATACCAGTTATCCGAGCTTAACTGATAATCGGGACTTGTGACAATCTTCGTAAGTTCCTCGGTTAGCGAAGAAACAGAGCCCAAGTCAAACGAAGAAATGGCCTGAATTATTTCAGGGTCTAAAGGCAATGAAATTGGAACACGTTTGGGGGCATAACTTGGTGTAATGTATTCGTAACCAACGTTCATCCACGGATGCTGCATTACCTCGGCTAGGGTAGCACGTTTTGATGGATCTACCACAAGCATCCTTGAGAGTAAAGAAATACATTCTTTGGAGATGAAAGACGGATATTCAACATTTCCTTTCTTAATTTTCTCATGCAAGGCAGAAACCACAGGATCGTCAAAAGGGACTTTTCCGCACACCAACACGTATAGCACAACACCAAAAGACCACACATCCACCTCAGGCCCAGTATATGGCTTTGCACTTAGAAGTTCAGGAGCTGCAAAGTATAGAGAGCCACAGTATGTTTTGAGTAAATGGTTTGGCATATACAAGTTAGAGAGCCCAAAATCAATAATTTTGATCTCACCCTTCTGATTGATCATGATATTCTCAATCTTTAAATCACGATGGACGACGTTGTTCTTGTGACAATAGTCAAGCGCCAGGGCGATACCGCGAGCAAATTTTCGGGCATACTTCTCATTAAGAGAGCCGTGAGAGACGATATAGTCGAGTAACTGACCTCCTTCAACGTATTCAAAAAGCATATAGTAGTGATTTGACATGGGCACCATCTCGTACAAACGACAAATGTGAGGATGGAAGAGCAAACGGCCCAACGCACCTTCTCTAATGGTTCTTTTGTCTCTCGCAACTTCTTTTTCAAATTCCTTCTGACGCTGATTAGCTTCCTCGGCCGACGTGAGAGGCGGATCATTAGCATGCGCTCTTTGATACAATTTGGCAGCACGTGGGACAATTTTGACCGCACATTTCTCATTAGTTGCATTGTGTCTTGCTAGTTTGACTTTTCCCATAGAGCCTGCTCCGATAGTACGGATAAAGTCCCAGTCACCTATGGACTTTCTGTGAAATTGTTGCTGTTGTTGATGCTGCGGCTGCGCCTCAGAGGATTGAGTATTGGATGCTTGGCTTTTGGATGGTGTTGCATTCTGGGAAGAAGGGTGAGGAGAGTGGTGGCTGTGCATACTCTGATGTTGGGATCTGGGGTCTTGTTGATGATATTGCTGTTTAGAGCGCGGCTCCTGAGCATGCTCGACCGGAGCAGAAGGTAATAACTCTCTCTCGTTAGAGGCTCTAGAAGTGGACGGTACTCTATTCATGCCAGATTGGCTCAATTGACGAGTTGGCATTCGAGAGGTGCTCGATGAGCGTGATCTCGAATTACCGTGGTGGCTCGGTACCTCCATGTGGGTCCTCGGTTGTTGCAGAGAGACATCTGCCAGCTCCGTGGAAGATCTTCCAGAGCCAAATGCACTTCTTAGCATGCGAGGTGTTGCGGGCTGGTTTGTGTGGGAGCCGCTAGGCAGCCGTGAGGGAACTCTTTCGGCACTGTCCATCAATTGATCGGGATAGAGATACGATGGTCCAATGATAACGCGGCAAATGCAATGATGTGACACAGAACCGTCTGGGCAATATTTGGTAGTTGTAAGACGCTTGGAGGGTACTGTCTCTTCCTTGCTTTCACTTTATAATGCCTAGAAGCAATTTGTTCGACCTTCAATGCCTGTTCCTGGAGAAAAGGAGACGAAGAGCCAGAGCGGAGTTTGCGATAGTCCTCCGAAACGATTTGTGGCACTAGTTGGGCTTGTATGACTTCCAGCCAATTCAGCAGCTTGCGTATTTGTCCGAATTCGACTTGAAGTGCCTTTCTATACCCAAATTATCAATTGGGTGTCTAAGGGAGGATTCTGGGGACTCGTTAATTGCGTTTGTTTTCCCGATTTTTTCTCGGGTCCGCGCACGCCAGAGGGAGGCTGGTTTCAAAGAAGCAACTTTTGCGGATTTGTCTCTGAGTAGGAATACAAAAACACGAAGAAATGAGCCTTGTGTGGCTTTGAAATTGGTAATATTCTTCAATTGAACATAACCACTTTGACCGGCCAGGATTCACTTGTAATATACGAAAAGTGAATATTATCAAGCTACCGATTCTAGCGTTTTAGCAACTTTGGAATTTTAGCAATTTTCTCGAGGAATAAAAAGAAAATTCACACTATTTATATATTTGGGCCGGCATGAATTCTGAAACATTCAAGTAATGTCGTTTTGCAGATGGCTGTAAAAAGGGCCATTTTGGTGCACAGCCGATAGGGAGTCCTTGCATGATCCCCATTCATGCACGTTCTACGTGCGTGCTGCAACAACGTATAGGCGACGACACGAGAATGTGTCAAACAACACAGCTTTAAGTAAACGACATAAATTGCACCATACTTCAGACGACATTTGTTGAAGTTGTTTCAGAAACGCCGATATGTGCAACATGTACGGTGATATGCATCAAGTTTCGTGATGTGTGTCGTCAGTTCACAAATCCTATTTGCACTGTTTCATCGAGCCCGCATAATAAGTTTTATATAAAAGGTCCTCGCTGATACTCGGGAAATTTAATGTGATTATATGTATAGAAGGGCAAGTATCTAAGGTATTGATTTGAGATAGTCTTTGCACCCGAGAAAAAGCAATGATGTCTATCACTGATAGACTTAATAACAAATAATAGAGCTGCAAATTTGCCTGATCATGTCCATTTCAAGGGCTCTTAGATCTCAATTTAGCCATTCGAGTTTTCAGTGGCCCAATGATGACAATATGCTTACAGGCAATTAGCTACATATAGACTGGCAAGACGTTACAAGCCCAAATGATGATGATTCTGACGTATATTTTATGGGGATTTAGTGCTTGTGGTGCTTCAAGTGAGATTGGTACTCCCAAGTGTAACCGAACAACACAACAGCAACAGCAAGGTGAAGCAAAGGCTTACCAGAGGCGTTTTCGCCGTCAAAGTAAGCAGCCTTGTACTTACCCCAAGGGGTGGTTGGCTTCTTGGCTGCTGGGGCAGCACCGGTTGGCAACTTCTTGTAGAAGGAAACAACCTCGGCCATTCTCTTGGCGTTTGGGTTGGATCCAATGTTCTGCATGTTAGTATGGTGTTTCATGGAAATGTGGGCATAACCAAAGATGGTCGAGTTTTGCGAAGCTTGGCTGATGATGTGTCTTTCTTTGGAATGGTGGACAGATATTCGTGGACCGAGAAATATGGACCAATTCTGTTACGATTCACAGTCAAGTTTCAAGTCTAGAAAAGGAAATGATCATTGTTGGCCAAACAAAAAAGAGGAGTTCTTGCTAAAATGAGTGTTTCAATCAGTCGAAATGTTGATTCCTTTGAACTCTAATCTGGAAATTTTGGAAAAAACTGGAGCTTTGGAGATGAAAATCGCCACTGCAAGAAAACAAAAGACAACCGTTGTTGGAACATGTGCTGCCTTGGGAATATAACACTAAATGGAGTGGACATGATGAACTCTTGGTGTTTGCCTCTCGTGGACACGATGCTTTCGAGATTTGATATGAAAGTACATAGGAACCAAAACATCAAAGTGGAAGATTACATACCTTTGCCGAGGCAATCTTTGGTGGAATCAAGGTAGACAATTGTCTTCTGACGATAAAGGACATGATGCTGAGGTACAAGTTCTTTGTTGAGAAAGAGTTCAAATCTCGGTTTTTTCCTTTCGCGGGACGAGTTCTCATTCGCTGGCTTGTGTGCAGGACCACACATATCACTAGCGGCGGTTGCCATTGAATTGAAACGTGTTTCTATGATGACCCAGCTACCAAGGCGGCAATGTATGTAAAATTGTACAGCATGGCAAGGGATGGGGCTTTCCAGTCAGGGAGACTCGTCGAATCGAGTATCACGTGATCTAGCACGTGATCGCAAGAATCCCTTGGCTTGTCTACAATCAGCAGTTTTCTCGTATTCGTTTATTAATATTACATCGTGGGGATCATTCAGACTCGCTTATGTACAACACTGCTAGTTAGTATGGTTTCGAGTTAATGACTGAGATGGGTACCTCAAAGCTATAGTAGCACTAAATGAAAGCTTTGAAGCACCAGATGAAAGCTTTGAAGCACTAGATGAAAGCTTTTAAGCACTAGATGAAAGCTTTTAAGCATTCTAGGTGCTCGAAAAGAAACATACCGTTGTTTCCCCTGATAAAGACGTCGCCGTAGCTCTTGATTTCCGTAGCCTCCACATATTCCTTCGCAGACTGTAACACGACGTTCATGTAACCATCGATGCTTTGTAAATCCCCCTGATATTCAACACCGTTATGAAGTTTCACTGTCACAGCACTACCTATGATAGAGCTTAGGAATTTTGTGGGGTCTGTTTTGATGTCGGCCATTACTAGTATGGTATTGTCCGCTGTGAAATTCATTCAAAACGAGCAGTAGTGTGTGCACCAGATTTGGTGCGACTTGGGCAGCACCAGGACACTCCAGACGTTTGATCAGACTTGACAAGAAGTAACGCCAAAGACATTGACAACTCCAATGATTTAAACAGATTTAAATGCAAATTGATTGGGTGTAAATTGATGAAATGCACTTCAATTAAATGCAATTCATCTTATTTGTAGAGGTTTAGGCTGATTTAAACTCAGCTAATTGTTAAACACGCGGCCACGATTGATTGCCCCGTTGTTGGCCATGTTATTCGATAACTGACACCCGCTTAAGCTTATTTCGAATCTAAACTGCAAGTAGGTTCAGGATTCTCTTGTCTAAATGCAACGAGCTGTCGGCAAAGCTAGTAATTTTGTCTTTCAAGGATTCCAGCCCTTCACTTCGTAACACATCAAGCACCCAAAACCCCCTCTTTTAAAACACTTACAACAAACTCAAACGTGGGATTGCCGATTTTCACGCCAGCACTGCAAATTGAGAGGAGAGCGCCACCTGACACAATTGCATGCAGTCGAGCAAGTGCCAATTGTTATAGCAGGTAATCTTCAAAGACTTTCCATCGCCAGCGGAATCACATTGAAAATTCTTTCTTTCAGAATTCACATAAAATAATCAATTGGGACTAAACATGGAAATGACTCCTTTTATATACAATCAAGTGGGCGGCCAGGGAGTATGCGACATTGTGCGGTTAGTTGTTGCAGCTGCAATAATGACCCATGCATGAAGGGCGCTCGCTTCAGCATCACCATGCACACGAACTTCTACGTCACGACTCCAAATATCCAATGTCGCTATATTGTATAATTCTGAAATAGTGCATCAAGCACGACATACATAGGTAGTGCAGCAAATGTATGTCGTTGGTCGCATAGTAGCCGCAGCCACCCACGAGGGATAGTGCGACTTACAGAAATGCGACCTGCGCCGGATCAGCACGTGACGATTGTTTACACGAGTTGTCCTCAGAAAAAAGTACAAAAAGTCCCCACTGCGCTCCTTTTTACTCGCCCTACCAACACTCACAATGGATAAACTCAAGGAGGTACGTACCAGAGAACATGGATGTGGACGAAAAGCACATACTAACCGCAGAAACTTAACAACTTGAAATTGGATGCCGAGAAGTGGCAAGAAAAGTCGGATGAATTATCCGAGAGAATCAAGGAGTTGGAGCAGGAGAACTTGGAAAAGGACCACCAAATCCAGGCATTGACCAGAAAGAACCAAGTCTTGGAAGAGCAGGTTGAAAAGTTGGAGTCCGACGTGACGGAAATCAAGGAGACTGCCGACCAATCCCATTCTTTGAAGACCTCCAACGAAAATTACACCAAGAAAAACCAAGTCTTGGAGGAGGAGTTGGAAGAGGCCGACAAGAACTTGAAGGAGACCACCGCCAAATTGAGAGATACCGATATCAAGGCCGAGCAATTGGAGAGAAAGGTTGCTTCCTTGGAGTCCGAGAAGGATGAATTGGAGAAGAAGTACGAGGAGTTGAGCGACCAGTACAGCGCTGCCAAGACCGAGTTGGACGAAATCAGCCAGCAATTGGAAGCTATTTAGGACCTTTCGCCATAGAGAGTTAATTGATACCCGAAGCGCCCCGTAGACGCCTCCCTCGTTGTAGCGTGTCCAGAGAGGCGCATTAGCGGGGGCCCACTGGATTGTATGTCTCTGGCGCGCCCACGCACCTCTCGCAGTAAACGCAGTTGAACCGCACGCACTTCAAACGCACCAAACTGTGATATTTACAGCCATCCTTTTTGTAACCGTGCCTGCCTGCCTTTGTGCAACGCCACCTCCTTGCTTTCCCCTCACGGATTATCTATATAAATGGAGCCTCGCGCTACCATGAGCGATTTGCTGGCTCATCTTATTGATGAGGATTACAATGTCACCCGCTCGCAAAGAGACTCGTTGTCTTTCAACTCGGAAGATTCGTCACGAGACCGGGCCGTCGCCATGCGTGTACAACATGACTTTTTTGATCCTGGTGAACGTATCCCTTCTTACGAATCTTCTCAAGAGCAGGAGAATTACCAGCGCCGTGTGAGCCGTTCTCGGCCATCTACAGATTCCAGTGCCCATGCGGTGCCTCTTGAGGGATCCTCCAGAAGCAGACTGACCCGAGAGTTTGACTTGCCTCGCATCAGAGAGCGAGATACAACTCAGAGTCCCGTCAGAAATGGCAAGCGGTCACTAAAAACCCTTGGGTTGAAATTTCTTAACGCAAGGCAACACTTTCTTTTGGCCGCATGCAGGGACTTGTCGCTAGTGCAGTGCGTGATTGGGCTTTCGAAATCTTGGTGGATCATTTTCCAAAGTGAGCTTGGTAGCTCCACTACAATCACGGGTGCCCGCATGTCGGAGCACTTTCTCACGGGGATCTGGTGCATTGTGGCTGGCTTTCTCCTGTATTCGGTGCTCGATGGGCTAATGGTGCGTTGGATTGTCTCGTATACCACCACAGGCTCAATTGTTCGCATGGCCACCATGTCTGCCATCATTGTGGTGATTGAAAGTTATTTGGTGTCTGCCTTTTCTGCAGAAGGCTACAACTACGCCCTTCATACATGGATCTTGATTAGTTGTGCGCTCACAGTGACTTATATCATCCAAAACTTTATCACTTCGAATATTGATCTCAAGGGAAAGCATCGTCCCCGATTCTTTGACATCTACAATATAGTTGTTTTTGCTGTGGTGCCAGTGGGTATGGCGAGTTTCATTACTATGATTGGCTTACTTAGATCGTTATTGATTCTACGGCTAGATATTGATCAGCAAAGAGGCTAGGATTTGAAAGCAAGGCCAGGATTTGAAAACAAAGCCGTGATTTAAAAGCAAGGCCGTCTATCAAAAGAGAATATCCCTGTCACCGACTCATTTTATTACCATCCATCACGCCTCTTGACTCGCCAGGTGGAGTATATGTGACTGCATACAACACCACCACATGAGCGCGAGAAAATCAAAGGAAAAATCGCACACCAGAGCTTCGTTCAAGGCACAATGGGAGTACATATCTTTGGAAAATCCATCAAGCATAGCTCGCTTGTTAGAATAGGATTGGCAAAGCGTATCTTTGGCGTGGGGCAGAAAACCGCTCAGGAGATTTGTGCGCGTGTCGGCATATATCCAAAGATGAGAATGAACCAGCTCACTGAGCCGCAGGTGATGGCCATCAACAAGGAGCTCTCAGATTTGACTATCGAGGGTCACTTGAAACAGCAAATTTTGGAGGACATCAACTTCAAGAAGAATATTGGTTCCTATGCTGGTAATAGACATGCCAACGGGCTTCCGGTGCGGGGACAAAGAACCCGTAACAACGCCTCTACCGCCAAGAGATTGAACCGCCTTGATAGAAAATTCAACTAAATACTTGTATATAAATGCATATTGAAAGCAGCCGTGCCTTGATAGGCACGTCGTAGTTAGTGGCCAATGCACTCGTGAATGAGTTGGGGCCAGTGCACTCGTGAATGGGTCAAAGGGCCAATTTGAGTGTTCCACAAAAGAACTGGTGTTCACCAGCTCACCATTTTAAAACTTTCTGTACCTTGTGATACTCTTTACTTACCATCAGTTACCACCATCTGATACTTTCTTACACCTTAAGGTGTGAGAATTCGCCATCTGTTACTTACAACCCTTAAATCATGATTAACCAAACAATTTAATGGAGTCTGCTGCAACATCAATTTCTTCTTCGCTGCTGTCACCATCCTCGTCTTCGGAACTCTCCTCCTTCATGCTGATTTTCTGACCCAAAAGAGATGCAAAAAACTCGTCAATCTGGTCATCGTTCCACTTCACCCATGGCTTAGGCGTGTCGAAGTTAGCAAGCTTCTCGTGCACATGGTACCGCAAGCGGCGCCCCTTAGATGCCTTGTTATCGACGTTCTTCTTCAACTTACTGCTTGCAGCTCCCTTCAAAGCAAATTGCAATCCCGAGGTCGGGTCGTTGGACTGAATCTTCTTATCCACCAAGTCATTGAGCAAAACACGATAAAAGTCCTCATCGTCGAAAATATTGGGCAATTCCTTCAAGTTAAGAGCCCGGGATTGGCCGCTTTCCTCCTGTTCAGCATCCACTTCATCCTCCTCTTCGGGATGGTATCCCAATGGAGTTATCTGGCGCCTATTGAGCCGCGTCCGTTTTACCAACCGCTCCATATCCGAGAGATTGTTGACAACCTGCTGCTCTGCGGACTGATTCAAAGCTTTGAACTTGTTGGCGTTCATAGCGCTTGCACCCAGAGAATTTTGAATTTTAGCCAGCCATTTTGTCAAAACAGTGCCTCGGTACTGTTCTAGAGCAGAGTCATATTTTGAGCTCGCACGTGAATATTCGTCCAAGGAACGCTTTTTGGGCACAACTTCCTCTGTGATCACCTTGTCTCGGCGGAGAAACAGTCCCCGGAGCTTATGAATGGCATCTAAAAGCAGGTAGCATGTCTCCACAGCCTTGGTGGCTTTGTCATGTGTTTTTTCCAGCGAAAACTCGTCAGCGTTATCGAATTGCGGAAGCATATTACTTTCTGTCAATGCTTTTTGGATTTTGAGACGGGCATCTATGAGGGCGTCAAATTCCTTGTGTTGTTGAAGAACTGCATAACCTTTGGTGGCATCCAAAGCGGCGGATTCAGAGAGTCTCAGCACGATGTGTTTTCTTTCATTGGCCATCATATCTTTGATTTTGCTCCGCAAACCGTCTCCATTTTGATTGGAAGATTCTGGAGACTCATCGCTTGAAATTTCGGAGTCTTGCTCTTCTTCGTTTGGATTTTGCTCCTCATCACTATCATTCTGATCTTCGCTCTCCATGTCATCACTATCATTTTGATCTTCGTCTTCACTCTCATTTTCGCTTTCCATGTCATCAATCTGCTCGTCATTTTCCAGTTCGCTTGCTTCCTGATCAAAAATGGAGTTTCTGCTGGCAATCTGGCCGGAATATTTCTTATCCTTCAAAAGTGCCTGTTCTTTTCTGAGCTTGGACTTGGATACCGGTACATAATGCTCAGTAGCGTCTTCGGAGTCGGAATTTTCAGAGTCGCTCTTGAGAGGGTCTGCAAGTTCATTATCCTCAATGTCAAAGTCGTTCTTTGTTTCTGAGAGCAGGGCAATCTGCTCCGCTAAAGTCTTCTTAGCCATGGTGGTTGGTTTCACATTCTCATCGCACTCATCGATGCTTTTCTGCGTGGCGCCTGCACCCGTACACCGCGCCTTACATACCTTTGAAATTGAATCAATCTATTGATAATATACAAACTGTCAACCCACGCAGAATTGACTCCCTTTGCCCCATCAAGTGGCAATCTTGGGGTGTACGGATAAATCGGTTTAGAGCCGCCGGGCATGCGTATCTACTCAATCCTCAGAATATGCAATGCACGTATGCCATTCAACCATCAAGCGAAAGTAATGCTTCTATTGAGTTCACCAATGAATCCTTAGTTCAGCCAATCAAACCTGAACATCTTTTAAAAGATGAATCTAGTTCAAATGAAGCTTGTTCAAATGAATCTTGCTTTTCTTGCTCAGACCTCCATGGCATCAGACTCAAGCTTTTCTTCTGAAACAGGGTTTTCAGCAGCTTGAGTTTGTGCTACAAACTCCTCGCTAGGGATGCCCGTAATTATTGCATCCAAGTTATCTTTTTTCTGGTTGACCAAAGCATCATACTCTGCTTGGTTCTCTTTCTTGTTTGCCTCTATGGCCTTATATTTCTCCACAGATTCCAAGAAGCGGTTCATGTTGTAGCCTGCGGCTGCTTGACTCTCCAAAGGAGTATATGGCCGCTGCTTCAAGTCCTTCAACCGACGCTTGTGCTTTCTTCCCTTGATGTGACGGTCCAATGCATTCTGGTTTTCGTAGTATTTGGCACATTCGATGCAGTAATATTGGCCCAAGCCCGGCTTGGTTTCGTCGAGGGGCTGGTTTTTCAAAGCGATAATCAGCTCCCGACTAGAAAGGTCGTTGTAAACCAAATCAAGGTCTCTGGTTCTTCTTTTGGTCTTGTACCGCTTCACACTGTATCTTCCCATGGCGATATTTGGTGTAGGGATAATGCTGCGATGAGATGATTTTCTGCTTTTCGCGCGCTTAAAATTAATTTTGATCTTGTCGTAATTGTCGCGACTTCTTGCAACCAAGCTGTGGGAACTTTGAGTTCATTAAAGGTGAAATTCAGGGGAATGCTTTAATCAAATGTTCACAAAATCGTTTTGCTCAAGTTTCATAGAATTTTCTTGAGCTTTAGAAAATATTTTTGATTAACCTCACAAATCCAGAACAATGACTGATTTGATTGATTTATTGTCGTGGATAAAATCTTGTGGGTATAATCGTACCTAATTGGAAGAAGAAACCGATATGATAAAAATTGTTTGTACCAGATAATATCAATACAAATGACAAGAATTAAAAGTGAGGTTTTAAAACAGCAGCGATGAAATATTAGAATAGGTTTGGTTTGCTGCCAAAATTTGACCCTGGCCACTTTCAAAGCTTTAGCTAGATTAAGTTTTTAAAAGACAAAAAGTAAAGTTGAATCTAAATATATTGCTCAAATTATTTGCATTTTGATTTGTAACCTGGAATACAATTTTCATTTTGATTTATAAACTGGGAACAATTTTTATTTTGAGCGAGAACTCACCTTTTTATATCAAAATCGCCCGTTTTGCAACCATCCTACATGCATAAATTCCGCAAATTAGCCCCTGAAATAAAAGACATATAAATAGGGCAAATTCTTCCTAAATTTTTACTACCATTACGCTTTGGCAACAATTTCAGCTAAAGAAAGAAGGTGAATCATGATGTTTCCCCCGACAATTATTGGTGACTTACGTTATTGGTTACTTACGCCGGCAAAATCAACTTTTGAAATATTGTTTAAACTTGCATTTTGAAATGGATGTATTTTGCAAAAGACGAACAATTACAGGATGCACAAACTTGCGGCGCTATTCCATCTATCAACTATTTTATTTCAGCATGATGAGACAATCCAAGCGACAACGTGTGTTTTGAGTTTCAAGAAAAAAAATCGTCTTGATATTCGAAAGATCGTTTTAGGGATTCCAGAAATAAGCATCCAGAAAATGTAAATCATCATTCACTCCTTTTGCTCTTGGTCCATATACATAGCCTGCTCTTTTCTCCCTTTGGTCTTGGTCCGTATTCTTGCAGCCGTGCTGACGCGCAACTTGTGGGTTGTGACAAATTCTAAAAATGGTTCAAAAATTACAGTCAGTTACTTGAAATTGTTCAATTCACATCCAAAGTCATTTTGCTAATGCTCTGCCGTCGATCTTTCCAACAATCTACGGTTGAAACGTGTGATGAAACACCGGATAAGTCGCAGTCACATTCATCACGTGCAAACCTGTGCGCACATGACTGGCGTTATATACACGCCCGAGAGCCCGCGCAGCGAGCGCACCCCGAAAATTTTTGTGCAAAAATCTTAACCTTCTTCCTATCTATTCAAGCAATCAACAGGTATGTTAGACAACAAACTACGCCAACTGTCTGCTGTGTGACGCCGCTCAAATGATACGAGAATGAAGACCGCTTCCTGTTGGCCATTACGTTTTAAGGGGGCTCGATTTGAAGCTAATTTCCAAAACTGAGATTGAAAATTGACACTTCTGAGCTGAGACGTTCAAACATATCTGTTTGTCACTTTACCAGCCGACTTTGATACGTGCTTCTCCTGATGCATCTTTTCTTTGCCAACCACTAGTTCAATTCTATGTCATGTCGATATATTGGTTTTTCATCTTGAGAAAGTTTATATCATCTGGTCGAGTTTTCTATGATAGCCTCCGTGTCCGATTTGTGAATTGTTGATCCCGGCCGTACACTGGCCATGCACACTGCTATTTGATTTTCACAATACTGTTATTTCATTTTTATTGTGGCTTTTTGTTGAATCCATGAAATTTTTGACTTCGCACGCATACGCATTATTAATAAGCAAGGCCCTCATTCTCAAAACCTATAAAAGGCGCATCCGCACTTCAGACAACCGCCACCGAATAAAATACTAACTTCTTTTAGACAAAATGGCTAGAAGACCTGCTAGATGTTACAGATACTGTAAGAACAAGCCTTACCCAAAGTCCAGATACAACAGAGCTGTCCCAGACGCTAAGATCAGAATCTACGACTTGGGTAGAAAGAAGGCCACTGTCGATGAGTTCCCATTGTGTGTCCACTTGGTCTCCAACGAGCTTGAACAATTGTCCTCTGAGGCTTTGGAAGCTGCTCGTATTTGTGCCAACAAGTACATCACCAAGATTTCCGGAAGAGACTCTTTCCACTTGAGAGTCAGAGTTCACCCATTCCACGTCTTGAGAATCAACAAGATGTTGTCGTGTGCCGGTGCTGATAGATTGCAACAAGGTATGAGAGGTGCTTGGGGTAAGCCACACGGTTTGGCTGCCAGAGTCGCCATCGGCCAAATTCTTATGTCTGCCAGAACCAAGGACTCCAACAAGGACGTCGTCATTGAGGGTTTGAGAAGAGCTAGATACAAGTTCCCAGGTCAACAAAAGATTATTATCTCCAAGAAGTGGGGTTTCACTCCTCTCGACAGAGACCAATACCTCAAGAAGAAGAACAACGGTGAAGTCAAGGATGACGGTGCCTACGTTAAGTTCTTGTCCAGAAAGGGTAACTTGTCTGAGAACTTGACTCAATTCCCAGACTACCAATACCAAGTCTAAGCTACTCGTATAGTTTGAATTGTAATACAGTGATCCTTCAGCTGAGAAACTTCATAACTGTAGAATTAGAGCAGAGTAACTAAAAAAGATCTGACAATGCATGGTCACGTGGCGTGGCTTCGCCGCACGGTGTCAAGGTGCACGACCTACACGTTGCACTAGTCGCGACACGTAAAAAAAAAAAAACATACTTAAATAGTGATTTCCCGTCCAACGATATTTTCCTCACAACACCACAATCAACATGTCCTTTGCCCACAAAGAAAAACCAGACACTTTAGTCCTCTTCGATGTTGACGGAACATTGACTCCAGCTAGATTGACCATCAGCGAAGAAATGAAGGAAACTTTGGTGGCCTTGAGAAAGAAGGTCGTCATTGGATTCGTGGGTGGCTCCGATCTTGCCAAGCAAGTCGAGCAACTCGGTGACACCGTCTTGCAAGACTTTGACTACTGCTTCTCCGAAAACGGATTGACCGCATACAAAATGGGCCGTGAGTTGGCTTCGCAGTCTTTCATTGCATGGATCGGAGACGAGAAGTACAACAAGTTGGTCAAGTTCATCTTGAGATACTTGTCTGACATTGACATTCCTGTCAGAAGAGGTACCTTCATTGAGTTCAGAAACGGTATGATCAACGTTTCCCCTGTTGGCAGAAATGCATCCAACCAGGAACGTAACGAGTTTGAGAAATTTGACCTCGAGCACAAGATCAGAGAAAAGTTGGTTGCTGCATTGAAGGAGAACTTCTCTGACTATGGCTTGTCCTACTCCATTGGTGGCCAGATTTCTTTCGATGTTTTCCCAACTGGATGGGACAAGACTTACGCCTTGCAACACGTTGAGGATGAGCATTTCAAGGAGATCCACTTCTTTGGTGATAAGTCTTACAAGGGGGGTAACGACTATGAAATTTACAATGATTCTAGAACCATTGGACATGCTGTTAAGGAACCTGCTGACACCATCAGAATCTTGAAGGAATTGTTTGACTTGTAAAGTTCATGGTGGCTTTGCTCGGTAACTTAGTAACTTTACTCGGTAACTTAGATTTAGATAAAATTAGAGGCGTATAGCACATTATATAGAGTTATTCGTGTTTGCAAAAAGGTGCAGATTAACCCTCTTAGTGAAACATGTACGGCGTAATCTTTCCAAAAATACCACTAATGCGCATTTTTGCAGCCAAATCAAACTCAAAATTTACTTTTCTTTGCCATATATGCATTTGTGTGCATAAATGAAACTGGACGGGCGAGCGCCTATGAGTATAAAAAGGGTGACTATATCTTTAAACTATAAACTATAGATTTTTTAGGTTAACGCGCCAACACTAATCTTTCTAGACAATGATTCTTCAGATGATGACTACCTAGACGATGATAACCTAGACAAGGACAATTTAGACAAGGACAGCTTAGACGATGAAAATCCGTGTAAAAATCGTTTGTGATTCCGTTACACAACGGTTTATTCTTGGGCCACTATAAATGCCAGAATGTGTTCAAGTAGTCGATGGATCCAATCGTCAACAAGGGGCGCGACTCCATTGACCATAATTTCCAATCACTCTCTTTCATTCCTCATCATCGGGATCTTTCAGCAATGAAGCAACTCTCAGAGATAAAGAAAGAGTTTGAGCTACAGCCAAATCCACTTTCTCATCAAAAGACTTTGCGGCTTACTGTACCAGCTTGTTTATGCATTTAAGCTTTCGATCAGACCTTTCGCAAATCAATACTAACCGGCGGTTGACGAGAAAGCTTAAGTCGTGAATCAAATATATTGACGAGTGAGTAACCGGTGAATTCCATAATATTTAAGAGAGAGCCCTTCCTCAGGGATGTGACTCTCTTTTTATTATTATTGACTTAAGATGAAAGCTGTTTTGATTCTCACGCTCGTTTACTTGTTTGCAGCAATTTCAGCCAACCAAATTAATGAACATGAGAATGATATCCCTTCACTTCCTTTGATTCCTGCTAAGTTTGCAGTACATTCCAAACGTGAAGCAAACGCTGAGCCGCTCAAAAACTTTTTCAAGTTCGGAAAGCCACTGGCATCAAAGTTTTCACCAAAAACTTTATTTCAAAAGTTGAAGCTGTCCAAAATCCTGCCAAAGAAAGTTTTGGGAAAGGTGCTGCCAAAAGGAATTTTGGGTAAAGTACTGCCAAAGAAGTTACTGGAAAAGGTTTTGCCAAAGAAGATACTTGAAAAGGTTCTGCCAAAGAAGATACTCGAAAAGGTTCTGCCAAAGAAGATACTCAAAAAGGTACTGCCAAAGAAGATACTCAAAAAGGTACTGCCAAAGAAGATACTTGAAAAGCTCCAACCAAAACATACACCATCAAAAGCCGACCCAGCAAAGAATTTATCGAAGCCTTCACCAAAACCATTATTGAAGCTGACGTCCAAAGCGAAATCAAAAACATTGGCAAAACTCTCGATAATGGCGAAGGCTCAGGTATTACCGAGTCTGTCAACAAAATCACCATCAAGACTGTCAACAAAATTACCAACAAGACCGTTCACGGAATCACCAATTCAGCTGTCAACAAAATTTCGAACAATCACGCCAACAAAATCACAGCTGTCTACCTTAAATACAAGTGGTAGGCATTCAACGACTTTGGTGTCACTGACACATCCAGCGCAGCTTCCAAAAGAGTCAAGCACAATGACTGCAAATGACTCTGGTGAAAATAAGACACGCAATCCCTTTGGTTTTGACATCGAAAAACTCAAAAAATTTATAGAAGGCCTTCGCCAATTTTTCGGGGGAAGTAAGGGTCCATTTCTACAAAAATTCAAAGAAAAGTTTATCGGTGACAAATCTGCCACTGAACAAGTTGAATTAGTTGCTGAGACCCCTAAACCTGTTAAAGACGCCGATAAATTTGTTGAAGACCCTCATGAAACTGCTGAGGTTTCTGATGAAACTGCTGAAGTTTCTGATGAAATCGCTGAAGGCCATGATGAAACTGCTGAAGACGCTGATGTATCTATTGATGTCTCTACTGATGGACCAACTGAAGATACTTTAATATCTGCTGATGGACCTATTGATCGTACTGATAAATCTGCTGATGAACCTACTGAAGATACTGATGAATCTGCTGATGAACCTACTGAAGATACTGTTGGAACAACAAAAGATCTGAACACTCCAAATAATCATAAAGTTCAGGGACACCTAGATGGTCCGGATTATCAAGTCGATTCTTTCGGGAACTTTTCCTTGGTACACCCAAATGCTACCACATGAACTCAGCTAAGCACCTACAGAACAGATTCCAGTCACTAGCAGCAGCCGGAGTTAGTATAACTTCCTTCACGCTGCCAGATGCTGCTCGATCTATTCTACAGTTCTGTTTTTTTCATACCTTTTCAAAATACTAATTTGCTCTAGTTGTAGACTCAAACATTATTTGAGCACATGCATTCAAACTTCAGGTCAACTCTCAAGTCTCACTTCTTTCTATAAAAGATGGCCGAACTGTTTTGGCCAGCCGCAAGCACCTGCTCAAAATCACCAGTATCCAACAATTCCAACCGGTGTTTGCTACGATCGTGGAATTTCTTCACCAAAAGCCTCGAAGAGCCCTCAAGGTCCTCGGGTTCAATCAACTTCGGGAGCTGAAGCGGCTTGGCGCTTTTCACAGTTTTGCCGTTTCCAAACTGACCAAAATCGTTGCTGCCGAACACCAACACCTCCTTATTCCCTCCTCTGTTGTCCAAAGTCAAGAACGTATGGTTTCCACCAGTGGCTACATTCTTGAACCCGATATTCCTCAAAGAGTTCACGGACTCATCATACTCCTGCATTCCTGCCAAGCTTTTGATCACTTGGGGAGTGGCTGTCATGTGCAAGTATCTAGACAAGCCCAACTGGCCCTGAAGACCATTACCAAAACTAAGAAGAAGGTCTTGTTTCGGTGCTTGTCTCGGATTGAGGTCTTCCACAGCATCGTCGGTGGTAGAGACTTTCACATAATTGCAGTCACTGACGGAATAGATATCGTCCACACACAACCGGGCGGTAGCGGCCATTTTTGGGAGATACGGTTTGGTCCAGTTCCGCAAATCGTTGATGTTGAAGGCAACACGGGGAACCGCCTGGTAATCCTCGTTGGCGGCCTTCTCCTTTCCACACTGGCACGAGGAATTGTCGCCCCACGTCCAGACATTGCCATTGGCCTCCACTGCAACACTGGAGTAGTCTGTGGCGGAGATGCTGGTGAAATTACGGCGGCTGACAGACTTTGTTTCTTTCAGAGCCACGACCTGGTAATTCATATTGGTGAGCTCGAAGGGTTTGTTGGCAGGTGGGAGCTGCGCACGAGCCAGGAAGTTCGAGTATGTTGGAGTTCCAAACTGGCCCCTGTTTTGGGCGTTACTGGCGCCGCTCATGGCAAATATCCGCCCGTGGGAGGTGAGCATGAGAAGGTGGTTTTTGCCGGCCGAAAGGTCCCGAATCGTTTCACCACGGGCCAAGTCAAGCTGAATCTGAGCTACCGACGGGCTCCGGAAAAGGCCTAGCCAGCGAAATTTCGACGATCCTGTCGCTGCCGAAACAGGCCCAAAAAAGGAGCGGCCGTCACGAGCCAAGAGGTACAACTCGTCTCCGCAAGCCACTGCTCGAGATACCTTTTTCGGCACAGCAATACGCCGCAATTGTGGAGCTTCCTTCTCACGAGCAGAATACTCGAGCACATTTCCCTTGTCATCCACCGCCACCACAGCGCCGTCTTGCACAAGCACTTGCTGCAAATACTTGCCGTCAAACTCCGGCACACGAACAGGCACACGGCGGCCGTTGATGGCGCCGAAAAGGTACACGCCCGGGGTCGAACGCGAGTCCTTCAACGAGGCCAAGAACCCGGCGTCGATCTCGGCATTTAATCGCTCCATCATGTTTGCCACCCGCTTGGTGTTGCCACGTGGATCCTTCATATCCTTGACTTTGCTGATATCCAAGTTGAAATCCATGAGCCCACGAAAGTACGTTTTGATGTACTTATAATTCATCACCACCAGATATCCGGCAATCACGCCCACCAAGGCCAAGCCTCCAAAGGCCACGCCTTTGATGCGCTGGAAAAACTCCCATTTCTCCTTCGCCTGCTCCTGGTTTTTGGAGTTTTGCTGCTCGGCGAGAAACTTTTGGTATTTGTAATCGCTGGAGGACTGTTTCAGCTGGGAAGGGGTTGTGGTTGGCTGGTCCAAGTCGAAAGAAAACTCTTTTTTGCTTTTATTGAATTCGTCGATGGAGTTTTTGTTGGCGAGATTGCGCTGTTGCGGGAATCGGGGTATTAGCCGTATTTGGCCAAGAATCCGGCCCCGTGCTGTGGCTGCTAGCATGCTGGCGTCGTGTGATTGGAAACAAGGGTTGATACTTGTCTGAGATTTGAAGGTGTATTGAGATGTGCCACGTGCTATGGATCACGTGCGTGTATATGGTCGCGCAGCCAACACTCCTTTCAGGCGCCTCTGACCTTTTGAACCGCCTTTGTGGATCACTTCAACGGTTATAACTGCTGAACGGCTTGAAACAGCTTGAGACAACTTTGAAACAGCTTTGAAACATACACGAAACAGGAAACACGAAACACCTAAAACGCTTTGAAATGCTTCGAGTCGGTCTTCAAAACAACCCCCGGGTAACCACTCGTGCCCTTAGCGGAATTACCAAATTTGACACCAAGAAATTTGTTCAGTCGCTAGAAAAAGGCGGTTTTTCTCTCCAGCAGGCTGAAACAGCTGTGGTGATTGTCAACAAAGCCGTCAATGACGGTATTAGCTTGATCGCCAAAAACCTTGTGTCTAAAGAAAAGTTGAATTCTGTGGCGTACCAACAAAAAGTGGATTTTGCCAAGTTGAAGGGTGAATTGCAAACCATGGACAAGTCCGAGTTCTCCAGCTTGAAAAAAGAACAGGAACAGCTCCGGACCAATTTGACGAATCTTCAAAATAGGCTCAAGGAAGAAATCACTAAAAATCTGGCAAGTGTGCGGCTTGACTTGAACTTGGAAAAGGGCCGTATTCGTGAAGAATCGTCCAGTCACGAGTCCAGAATCGAAGACACTTTTACACGGATTGACGAGGAAATCGCCAATGTGCAGATGCAGATCAAGAGTGTAAAGACTCAAGTCATGCAGTGGTTAATTGGTGTGAGCTCAGGTACTGCGGCGCTTATGTTGGCGTTTGTACGGTTTTTCGGATAATGGCGATTACGATTTGGCGAACTACTATTTTCGGATGTCGTTTAATCGATTTTGTCGTTTAATCGATTCTCGTATATCGTTCAATCGATTTTTGGGTATTGGCGTTTGACGATCCAAATAATCTTGGCGATTTACCATTTTCGGAGAACAATGCCACATTTTACGTGGAGTCATTGATGGATCTACAATAACATCTAAAAAGCACTTGTGCCGTATACGGGTGTACGGGTGTGTCCTGTCTACAAGAGAAGCACTGAGAGCCAAACAACACGCAGTCGAGCGCCTAATCTCGTGTTTCTTCCACACAAATGAATTCCGTCTATAACCATGGCATCAAGCAGACGCAGAGTCTAACACGAGACCTCGCGTCATTTGAAAAAAGCGTGAGCACATCTCCCATGTCGCTCCAAGGCCTGATCATCACGTCCCTTACGGGGTTCAAGAAAACCATCAAGGAGTACAATGATTTATTGCGCCAGAGCGACAACTCGGAGGAGAAACACGAAAGCCGATTGAAGAAGTTCCAGGACGACTTGGTGCAATTCCAGGCCAAGTTTGACTCTTTGCGTCAGCAGCGAGAGGTACTAGTTCAGGCCGAGTCCCATCAGCAGTTGACGGGGCGGCGAAACGTTAGTTCGGACAATCCATACGATCCTGCAGCACCAGCATCACAGCCTTCATCGATGTCGTATCTGGAAGGACTATATACAGAGAAACAGTCACTTGGGCGAGGAAACCAGCAACTTGATATGATTCTTGAAATGGGCCAAAGCGCGTTGGGCGATTTGGTGGAGCAAAATGAGACTTTGAAGAAGCTCGGGACAAAGTTTGAGGAGAGTTTGATGACGTTGGGCGTTAGTCAGGGTACTATTCGGCGAGTGGAGCGCCGGGCTCGTCAAGACAAGTGGTTATTTTGGGGGATGGTCATTGTTTTCTTTGTGCTTTGCTACTTTATCATCCGTTACTTTCATTAGAGGGAGACGTGATACTTGAGACGACTGACAATAAATCAATGGATCAATAAATCAATGAATCAATGGATCAAAGGATCAATGTGTGAATTGTGTGAGATTTATGATCAATGGGATCAGTATGAAAATGATCAATCTGTTGACAATATGGTCAATATGATGACAATATGATCAATGTGATGACAATGTGATGACAATTCGCTGACAACGTGATCATTTTGACGAATGTGATCGATGTGATAATGTGAAATAATATGGGCCTGATACCCCACTATTCAGGCCCACACACTTTCAGATAACTTCATTCACTCATCCACTTACCATCACACTTTATCACTCACAGGTCAGATGCAGTGATTGCGCGAAACTAAGCCACCGCAAAATTTCCTCTCCTGGTCCATGAGACCATATGCATTCCGCCCAGAGACCCACGATCACGAGTGCCTTACAACCGATCTGCTGACTATCCTGTGTGTTGCGCATGACAACAGTGAGCGGACTGCAAAGATCGGACCCGCCCCGCGCCAAAGCAATATGAGTGAGTCCCAATGATTCGGAGTGGTGCGCACTGGTGAGGTATTTATCCCATTTGTAAAAGATATCATCTCGGGCACTACCATCGTCAATATCGTCTTAGTCAATACATCCTGCTCAATAACATCTCGGTCAAATGGTCATACCATCTTGGTCAACTGTAGCGTCAACACGTGCTTCAACACCCGCCCTGTTTTTAAGCCTCTACCCCACTTGCAAGGCTCAACGAGTAGTCCTGCATGTAGCGCCGCCCGCGCTGTGCAGCAAAATCACTCGCGTAAAAAAGCTGTCAAATCGGAGGCACGGGTGTGAGCAGCAACAGCACCAAAGCAGGCACTGGCGGCGGATCAGGACTGTGGTCACGTGTTGTGGAGCTGACTGCAGGTGTTCTATCGGAGGAGTCGGACTTTTCATCGGGCCTTTCAACGGACGAGTCGAAAAAGCCCCGCGGGGTCCGCCAAGGCCTGGCCTAGCGAGGCTCGGCAGTGGACTTGGCACTCCTTTCCGGTAAGGCAGACACCGGAAGAAACCAGCACAGTTAGATTTCCTAAAGGGGAAATACCATGACAGCGCTTTTTGCGTGGGAGAAGTGCATGCCTAAAGCGGATAAACGAGGTGTAGGAAATTTCGCGGGACGCGGGCCGCAACATTTCCTAATTAGGCAATTCTGCAATGGCTGCGAAAAGACTTTTGCCTAAAACGGTCATGCCATGGATTCATAGAGTGTTGGCGACGGTTAAATACACCGGCAAATCCCCGGAGAATCCTTTTGTTTTAGAAATCACAATCAACAGATTCCGAATCTCTAGTCTTAAGCTCCACGCTTTCTCGCTTTCTCGCTTCACTCCTTGCCGGCCATCATCGTGGCATAACTCCAGTCACCGAAAGACTGTCAATAATCCACAATCCAAAGCATTCCAAAAAACAAGATTCCAAAAACAAGTCACATCCGACTAGTCTCTGATACCTATGCTTCTCCTCCGCATCTTCCTCCTCTTGGCCCTCACGTTCGCCTTGCCTGTTCAACTACAGGCACGTGCCGACGGTGATGTGATCATGACCACCACACAAAATGTCGGCTGGGCAGCCCTCTTCGGCGGCGCCACCACCACCGCCGCTGCTGCCACCACTACCGCTGCCGCCGTGGCCACTCCTGCTGCTGCCACCACGGCTGCGGCCGCAACCACATCTGCCAAAAGCGGAGGTGTTCTTTCATCGCTTCTTTCCCTTTTCGGCGGCTCCTCTGGCTCGTCCAACTCGGCTGCATCCACCACCACTGCAGCTACCACGCAAGCCGCAGCCACCACCGCAGCAGCAGCAGCTTCGACATCGTCGTCGTCTTCTTCTTCTTCTGGCGGCTGGCTTTCGTCGTTGATGAACCTTTTCGGCTCTAGCTCCGCCTCCAAAACCTCTTCCACCACCACTGCAGCCTCCGCCGCCGCCGCCGGCTCGGCGTCCGCATCTGCATCCGTGGTTGGGTCTGCAACCACGTCGGATACTCCAGGATTCACTGGGCTTGTTTCTGTGCAGGGCGCCGGCAATGGACAGTCTTCGTCGGGGTCGTCGTCGGCAGTGTCCAGCACCAGCTCCGGCACCGCTCTGGACCTGGACATTTCCGAAGTGGCCGCCTATGCCGAGCAAGGCGCCGGAATCTCGTACTCTCCATACACCAAATCGGGCCTGTGCAAGAGCGCCAGTCAGGTTGCGCTGGACATCAAGCTCCTCCTGGGATACTCGTTGATCCGGCTCTATTCCGTGGACTGCTCGGGCGTGGAAAACGTGCTTGCGGCCATGTCGTCGTCGCAGAAGTTGTTCTTGGGAGTTTGGGACATCACCGCACTTAGCACCGACTTGCCTAGTATGGCCGAACAGGTGGAAACCTCCAGCCGAGGATGGAGTGCCGTGCACACGGTTTCCATTGGAAACGAGGTGGTTAATGCCGGCACCGCCACCGCTTCCCAGGTGGCCGCCGCCGTTCTGTCTGCACGCACGTGGTTCAAAAGTAACGCCTCCTCATACACTGGCTATATTGTGGCCGTGGACACGTTGGCTGCTGTGATGGCGGATTCTTCCATGTGTGACACCGGCGACTACCTTGCAGTCAATTGCCACCCATACTTTAGCGGCATTGAGGCCTCCACCTCTGGCACGTGGTTGAAGAGCCAAGTGCTGAGTTTGCTGAGTCTTTGTGGCGGCAACAAGAAGATTCTCGTGACGGAAAGTGGCTGGCCCACGCAGGGAAACACCGAGGGTAGCGCAGTTCCTTCTGTAGCCAATCAATTGTTGGCCATTAAGGGAATTGCCAATACTATGGGTGATCAGGTGTTGATGTTCACCACCTATAATGATTATTGGAAGTCTCCTGGCTCGTGGAATGTTGAGCAGCATTGGGGTATCTATGGAGACCCCAGTGCATAATCACAGATGGTCATGAAATCATATAAAGTGACTTATTTTGAATATTCAATGATTCTGTTAATCTGTGATGTTTTGATGCTCTGATGCTCTGATGCTGATGTTCGACATTGATGTTGCTAATCAGATGATTGTTGATGTTGTGATAGTATCATATCTTTAAGGATGCCATGTGCAAGACTGAGAGAAAGTCTTGGTGTGCACGATACCCGGCATGTAAATTAAATGTCCCTTTGGGATTTACGACTAATAAAAGCGCTTACGAATCTGAATTATTTTGATAGTGATTGTACTAAGTGAAATCACGAACACGCTAAAACACCACTCATTTCAATCGATTTTGCAACATGATTTTGCAACAATTTTCAACACCCAACACTTTTGTAAACAAGGCGATTTGTTGAAATTGGTAGATTTGTCGCATTTAAAACCTTAAACTACCTCAATACAATTTTTATTGTGTAGAAATAGCTCAATTAGGCGGCTTCATCAGAGTGATGCCAATTCCGGGGACCGGAACTCACATATGTGCACGTGCCAGGCGGTTATATGCAGTTCCGACCTCTTGACCCAGGTCGTTTCTTTCTCCCAAAAACAAATAAAATTTCATTAAAATTGGTCATATAGTATTCAGTCTGTATGTTTAAGTACCCTGAGCATATTACTAACAATTGGAGCTTTGCACTAGTGTGACATTTCTCCCAATGACCAGTCACCCTCGGAACTCGCTATTTTAGATGCAGGTGATCTGGTATATAGCGCCCGTACCATAGACCACAATCCATCGCTTTGAAGTGTGTTTTATCTTTAAAACTAAAGACCTTAGTAATCTGTCTGGTGATTTTACCCTTTAATATACAAGATCACTTTTTGAAGTTCAATACAACTCAACTTAATTTTGAAAAATTCCATCTATTTTGTATTAACTTCCAATATTTCAACGCTGTACTATTTCTTGACTGTGTGGCACTATACTTCTACAAGCACCTTCGTAATACTTCCGGTTGCGGCCATACCAAGTGGAAAATACTGTTTCCCGTCCGATCAACGTTAGTCAAGCCACTTAGGGCCACAGTGAGTAATGCAGTGGGAGACCATGTGTGAAATTGTGGTGCTGCAATCTTTTTGCATCGATTTTGTCATTGAATCTGTTAAACCTGATCTCTTAACTAAATCTGTTAACTAAATCTGTTGATCTGTCTATCGTATATGTATCCATCTTGTTGCATTCTATCTTATCCTACAATGTTTCTTGATCCCGTTCTTTTGAGGCAAGCTTTTATGTTAAGCCCAATCATGTCGTTTTCATCATTTTCTCTCATTTTCAACTCTTCACCAGATCTTTTAATCTGATTCCCAAGTTCACCCAATATCAGTCATTTTGATGCTAAAATGCGAAATCTTGTTAACTACATTACAGATGTCCCACGTGATTATTCAGGCAAGCTTTGAAAATACTCGTAATTCCACAAATAATATGAAAGGATACACAAGATATGAATGAGCCAATTACATAAGTGCCTTATTCTCCTCTGCCGAGATAAAACGTGTTTTGTAGAAATGATGGCAGGGTACTGCACATAGAATACTCGCGTGATATCATCAAGCTTTTAAAACAATTCTTAGCGATACAAGTGAGAGATTAATGTGTTGATTTAATGCATTGTGACCATGGAATCAAAGGCGTAAGTACTAGTTGGGATTTAAGTCTATAGTCCACAGTCTACAGTCTATCAGTCCATCAGCCTATCTATCAATTACAAATCGATAGTTCTAATCCATTTGATCTGTAATTATCAACTCCAATATTTTTGTTAATTTGATCAAGGTTTGTTTGTAATTTAATAATCTATGTGACTCCAATTTATTCTTGTCACAGTCTTCATCTCTGTCAACAACCTGCATACGTGGATGCAACCGGCGTGCGCCAACCACACTCGCACCGAAAACACATTCCACCACAACATTCCATCTTCACCGCCAATGTCCGATAGAGAAGCAAAAAAGCTCGTGTCCCGGCTCACGCACGTGTTTGACCCCATCTACACCCTCACCAACAGAACCGGGCTCGCCATCTACCCCGATTTCCAAAAACTCCCGCCAAGAACAGGCACAGACTACTACAAGTTCATCACCCGCCCAATTTCTCTCCACACAATTGGACGCAATGTCAAACGGCACGCGTACAAAGACGCCCAGGGCTTCATCGACGACTTGGCCCAGATCACGTGGAACGCCCGCCACTTCAACGAGCCCGGCCTGGAGATCTACGAAAACGCCCTTGTTTTAGACAAATACATCCGAGAAGTGGCGCTTCCCAAGCTCGCCGCCGACCCCAAAGTGCCCAACGCACTGCAATTGGCGTATCCCGACTTGGGCCCCTTGGAGGATTACGGCCACGTGGCGCGGTATGACGACGACGCCCATTCGGCTCTGCCCTATGTCAAAAACGAGGACTACGACGACGAGGACCTGATACTGGCGCCACGCAGAAGCCACTACGGAAACCGCAACTCCGCCGGCGCCGTGCGCCGTGGCCGTCCTCCTATCATTGACAAGCCGTACGAGCTGCGCATCAAGGCCATCATCAAGCTGTTCAAACGAGTGCGTCACCCAGACGACGAAAACCACATCTTGACCCACCACTTCGAGCGGCTTCCCGACAAGAGCCACGACGACTACTACCAGACGGTGGCAAACCCGATTTCGTTGCACGAAATCCGCACGCGTGTGCGCAGCAGAAAATACACCAACGTGCAACAGTTCTTGGACGACTTGGCGCTTATGCTCAGCAACGCCAAGCTCTACTACTCCGCCGACCCGGGCATGTCCAATGACATCCACCTATTCGAGCAGCAGGCCGACTACATCATCCAGGCGGAAATGCAGAGACCAGACTCGGACTACATCTTGGCCACCAGCTCGGGCGCAGAACGCCACAAGACGCCTTTGGACTCCGTGACCGTCAACAGTCACCGCTATGCCGTGGGCGACTGGGTGCTCATCCGCAACCCGAACGATGCGCAGAAACCCATCTGTGGCCAGATCTTCCGTCTTTGGAACGCCGACGGCATCGACTACACCAATGTGTGCTGGTACATACGGCCCGAGCAGACGTGCCACCGTGCGGACCGTCTTTTCTACATGAACGAGGTGTGCAAGACGGGCGAGTACTCGGACCACCGGGCCGCCGACATTGTGGCGCCTTGCTATGTCATTTTTGTCACCCACTACCAGAAGGGCGACATTCCGCCCAACTTGCTTCCGGCAGGCGCCGAGTGGTTTATCTGTGAGTTCAGGTACAACGCCAACACATATGCCTTCAACCGGATCAGGACCTGGAAAGCATGTCTCCCGGACGAGATTCGCCACGTGGACCAGCCAATTGTGCCAATCAACGAGCCCAGGAAGTTGATCAAGTACGACTCGCCCATCAAGGGGCTTTTGACCCCAGACAGCCCCGACGATGCCTTGAAAGTCGCACCGGTGGAGGGTCCGAACGACAACGGCCCACCATTGGTGGGTGCTGTGTTTCAGAAACCGCCATACTACAACGACGAGCTCGGCCAGTGCTCGACGTCGCCCAACGTGACTCCGTTCCCGGAATTTGATGACCTAGAGTCGGGCAGGAAGGCGTACATTTTCACGCCGGTGTCGCAGTTGAAGACAACCGTCAGCGGCTCCGGCGTGTACTCGTCCTCTGGCACCAGACACGTCAACGCCAACTACATTCCCGGCGGCGACACGCCCGGATATGACAGTCCGCAGGACACGCCACAGCATGACCCGGTGTATGGGTACTCTGCGATTAACAAGCACAAGAGCGAACTCCTCGCCGGAGCACGAGATCACTCGCCAAGCCACCAGGTGCTCACGGGCACGTTCAACTCGACGTCGACGTACTCCAATGTTCTTCCTGGCGGAGTTGTGTCGTACAAAGACGCCGGCACGGCGTCGGACGTGAACCTCGGCGAGATCAGTGCGCTGTTGATCAACTCCGACGGGCATGTGGTGTGGTTTAGGTCTCCGCCTGCGGTGATCAACCAAAAGGTGATTACGCCAGTGTCACACACGGCCAAGTATTTGGCGTGGAAACTAAAGCGCAGCCAATAGTGTATAATAGAGGACGGTCGGATTCACGTAGCCGAGGAATAAGAAAGAGGTAATAGAATTGATAAGAGAGACATAGAATTGATAACAGAGACATAGAATTGAGAACAGAGAATAAAATTTGAGAACAGAGATGATATAGTCACTGAATCTGGAGGACTCCACTTGTCCTGCACACAGCGCCGCGTGGTAATCTCGCACGTCACCTCCACATTCACCAAATGACCCTCCACTCCTCCAAATGACCCCCGAGGAGCAGTTTCAGCAGTGTTACGCCTCGGCCAAACGCGTGGTGGTCCTCGTGGGCGCCGGACTATCGGCAGCCAGCGGCCTCCCGATTTTCCGCGGAACTCAGCAGATCTGGAAGAACTTTAACATGATTGATCTAGCAACTCCCGATGCCTTTTATATTGACCCAGGCCTCGTGTGGCAATACTACGCATGGCGACGGCACCAGGCCACGGCAGCACAGCCCAATGCAGGACATCATGCTTTGGCCCGACTTTCCAAAGATAAGTCACGTGAGATAATCACCATCACGCAAAACGACGACGGTCTCCACCAGCGGGCGGGACACGACCCGGAGAAGCTCCACGAGGTGCAGGGCTCTTTGTTCGAGGTCAAATGCACGCTGTTCACGTGCACATACAGGGAGAGCAACTGTGCCCGGCTCCTGGCGGCGCTAGAGGAGTCACGCGACGAGTCACGTGATCAGAACGAGTCACGTGACCATTCCAACAACGACAGCAGCGACGGCGACAGCGACGATGGCAGCATCGTGGGCGGCTCGGCGCCCGCCAAAACGCTTGGAATCGCCGACCTTCCGCAGTGTCCAGTCTGTGGCACTTTGATGCGGCCCGGAGTGGTGTGGTTTGGCGAGCCGCTTCCGCTCCGGGTGCTTGACGAAATCGATGATTTTCTCGAGGCCGGCGTCGATTTAATTCTTGTTGTAGGCACTTCGGGTACTGCTTACCCGGCCAATAGTAACGTGGAGTTGGTGCGTCTGCGAGGTGGAAGTGTGGCTATTTTCAATACAGACATTGAGCCGGATGTTTTGGAAGGCCGAGTGCCGCAAATGTGGGGCTTCAAGGGGGATGCTGCGGAGACATTACCTCGGCTCACAGAGAAATTTGGTTAGTGTTGGATTTAATGCAGAAACAGAGGTTCAGAAGTCTTCCTCGAATGCAGGAGAGTCAACCAGGAGAAAACATTGTTGGAAAGAGTGAAATCTGAGAAGAAGTCAATCTGAGAAGAAATCAATCTGAGAAGAAGTCATCGAAAAAGAAGCCAATCCAAGAAGAAGTCAATCTGAAGAAATGATTAAAAAAAGTGGTTCCACGATCATATACAAGGCTACAAATATGAAACTGGTCATGCACACGCAGAGGGTTAATCAACAAAGATAGAGTTTTTTCTGAAAACAAAATGCCGACTTCTGAAGACAAAGAAAGAGTTTTTCTGAAAACAATTGCCGAGTTCTAAGGATTTGTGGCGATAAATTGGCTGCTTCTGCCGGTTGATTGTCCAAATATGCTGTGTGGCGGCCAATCATGGCCTATTTAGTAATCGTTCCAGGGAATTCGGATTTATAATGGGGCATGCAATTTCTACGCAGGAGCGGCTCCGGGAATTATTGCCGTGCCTTTATTGCCGATATTACGATCCGCCCGGGCCGAGCTCCCAGAGAAGGAAACTAGATATTGAGATCGGCAAAGATTGCATCAATATAGATTTTGCACTAATTAGCAAATCGATCATGGACAACGATAAATTAATCAGTGATTATTTATCGACCACTATCAATTATCACTCATCATCACTCTATCAATCACTCATCATCACTCTATCATTAAAGAATTATCATTATTTATCAATGAATTAGGTAGTAAACCCAAACATGCTTGGCATGAAGAATGAACTGTAAGATACCACAAAAGTAGACACTTGCTTTCAAGTAGTTATAAACGAGAATGTAAGGAATTGTATGACCTTGATAAGAAACTGATAAAGAGTGATCTCGCCAACAATAGACACTTTCGTCATGTATTATTAGAAACTTCTGAAACAAGCAGCCGGCGGTTGCGGCACAAACTGCACCCAGATGCCGTTCCCTACATGTTTCGACATCTTTGCCTATGCAAGATGACAAGGTGGGGAACAAATTGCCGATCGATGCACGAGTGCGTATGTAGTTTTATATACGAGAAGCAACTTCGGTCTCTAGCGAGCTCGCTTAAAGTAGCCCTTCGCTAAGGGTCCCTTGCATGCGTTGTAAGGCGTTACGCGCATGAAGACGCCTAAAAAAGTGATTTGTGACGGTAAGACGGTTGCCCCCACCTAAAATGGGGTTTTTGAGTGCGAAAACAGGTCTAACGTAGTCGTGGATGAGAGACGGGAGTGATCTCGAAACAACAAAGAGACTTTGTGATAGTCATGGTGTCCCGATGCCAATGGAGAGAAAAAAGTGCTCCAATACCAGTGAAAATCTTGCTTGAATTCTGGTCTTTTTAGCCCCAATGATATATACGTTCGCAGAAAAGAACTTTCAATTAAATCCGATATGGTGTAATGGCTAGCACAGTTCGCTCTCACCGAGCAGATCGGGGTTCGATTCCCCGTATCGGAGCTTTCTTTTTTTCGCTTACAAAACAACAATTCAGTATAAATGAGTTAATCTTGAATCTGTTGAGCTCTGAACTTGATGTATGGGGTTCATAGTCTGCAATCACTTGGGACACTCCCGGCCTCGTCGTCACAAGTCCGGCTTTCTTGCTCTTTTCATCAATCTGTTTCATCTGGCATAAGGGGAGACGTACTGCATATATAATCAAGGCACCAATGTGCGGCAGTGCGAGCTGCATGACGACATATGTGATAAGTTGGAATATACGTGTCAATGAATATAATTTGGTTAAACCTTCCATAAATGCCGGAATCGACATTCATCAATTGCAAGATTGAGGAACAATGATATCTATGATCCCAATCGCGGAAGCCCACGTATGCTTCTTTCTAGGAAAGTCTAACGGTCAAGTGATACCCCAAGCTACGTGCAGGTACATGATGCATGTTGAGGATTTACATGTATGTCATCACCACCTGTTAAATAGACTCAAGCGCCAAGATACAAGACACATGTAGGCTAAGCCTGCCCTGTGGATCTTCGTACATGTACTTGCCACGCATATGTTTCAGTACTTATAACTGCTCTCGGACCCATTGTCTCAAAATTCGAAAACTTATTCCGATTGCAGCTCAGTTCAGTTCTTTGCTTTTAAGGCAGGTATCCAGAGAGCAACTCGTTCATCCCACTCTTTCAACAGAATAAAGCGCCCTTAACCCAGTCCATCTGCATTTCCAATTCACAATGTCAGCGTTTCTAATGGTGCAAACGGCTCCGGTGGTCAAGCCTCCCTCCAACGGCAGACGAACCAGCCGGAGCTCAAAGGCATCAGCAAAATCCAACCCCAAAAGCAAATCCTCAAGAGCCTCGATGGCGACAACTCTATTCGGGAGGCGAGACTCGGCAGTAACATCTCAGACGCCACGTCCAACTTCTTCGAGCACTATTCGAGAAGGCAAAATTAACACTACCTCCCTCAACGAGTCACAGCATCATCCACAAGCAAGAAAATTGTCTGTAGCCAGCACAGGCCATCATCTGAAGCAGGACGGAAAATCCGACGAAATAGCATACCCATGCGAGAACCGCTCTAATTGGGACTCGCGTGCATCAGGCCGCATACACGAATGCGGCGCTTCCAACCAGTCTCGCCTATCAATGCCCCTTTCTGATGCACAAACTAGTGCGCGCTCGTTCTATGGCTTAGCCTCGGTGTCAGAAAGTGCCACCAAGATTACTGCTCACAGGAAAGTGTACAACGCCAACACGCTGCTGTACATGGATGTGCGAGAGACGCTCAGTCTTTTTGAAAAAAAGTTGTATGAGTTCAACCAAAAGAAACTCATAGCCCAAGATAGCCTCAGTGCACCTTCCGTGTACCTGACCGCTAACGGACATTTTCGCACTCGCACGCTGGACAACGGGAATATCATGCAAGAGCCAGTTTTGACGCGACAAAATCTTGAGATGTTGCGTTTCAATTATTACGTGGGCATTCAGGCAAATGCGCACCATGTGCAGTACTCCATCGAGACCTTTGATTATCCATTCAAGAAGCATGTGCCAGAGGAGCATCTGTACGATGAAATCGTCAATGAATATAAGCAGCGGCTCGCCAAAAACAAAAATGCTGGAAAGCAGCATCCCGCCTCCGCACCGCTGGTATCGGTAGAGGCCAGGCTTGAGGAAATGAATGCAACTTTGAACACCACTAGCGGCCCACGCCCTCTGTCTGGCTTGAGACCACACCTTCTGCAGACCAGCTTCTGGCGAGATGTCTATCAGGACATCCGTGCAGACTCAAGTGACCGCAAGATTCTTCAATGGCTTCCCGAAGAAAACGAGACCAAGAAATTTTTTCTCATGTTGCTTGATATTTTGCTCCGGCGCATGCGTATCATTGGCTGCGACATCACCGAATCTGACCGCGATAATCTCAGCGGGGATGAATTGCATGAGCTCAACAAAAACATCTTCTGTTATCTTGACGAAACCGACCATAGCCTGCTCTATCAGCTCCATCTGTTCTTGGACGACCGTTTTGTCAATCAAATGAGTGTATACGTGCCGTTAGTGACCGCGGACCTTATGCGGGACATGCTTCACGTTGTCGTTCTGTACATGAGTGATAACCTTCGGTTGCAGTGTTATGGCGTGAGTCGGTCGGATGATGTGGTTCTGTTGTTTGAGGACTTTACCGTGGTCTGCATTGATATCTTATTAGCAGGCTGGAACGGTTCGCGCGGCCACCATCCTCTCACATTACCACGGGATTCGGCTGGCTGTTCTGTTTTTGACCTTCCCTTGACGAACAATAGAACTTCATCCGCTCATTCGTCACCACCCCCATTGAGTCCGATCAGTGAGACACCCAAATTGCCACAGAAGAAGAAGGGTTTTTTTAACAAGCTCAAGAACTCATTTAAGAACTAGCTTGGCTTTTTCTAGGTTGCCTCCATAGTTTATGTCTAATAGCAGCTTATAATTTTGTCTCTGAAACTCAAGTTGGCCACCATTTAAGGTAAGCAGTAATTGCGAGAGGCCGTTGTAGAGTAGTTTCGAGCTAGTCTATTTGAAATTCAGCTGTGCTATGGATTGAACACTATTGCTGAGATGTGTGTAATTCAAAAGTTAGCCTGGGATGTTCATACTACGGCCAATTTGGACGATCATGTTTGCCATTTTCAAATGGCCATTGTCTGTGCAATCTTCATTGTCATTGTCATTGAAATTTCCATGTAGTAAAGTTCAAGTTATCATTTTCAATTTGTCATCTTATCAACATTTTCATATTAACATTGACATACATTCTCATGTTGTTCATGGGAATAATTCTATTTACTGCTTTCATTAATATCAAAAGCAGATTTGCGGAAAGATACATTTTATAAGCACGGATCTCAAAATTGCAGCCAAAACAAGCCTCCTTTGTGTGCACTCTACAGCACCAAAAAGTCAAGGGGCAAATCTGAAACAAGCAATATACGCATTAGTGAATTTTGCGGCCAGTCGGCAAATTATAAAAGATGACGGATATCCTCATATTGTTTTCATGAAGTTTTCTTTAAACAATCTTCTCCTTTAACATAAGCTGTTTGAATTTCTACGATCCATTCATACTAACATCCAGCATCCTACTCGCTGATACGATCTGTTCAAGAACACGATACAACTTATTCCTTTATACGACCAAATTTCAAGGAACAATATGAGCGGTCCAAGAATAGTCAGTCTTGTGGAAGTCCGAAAGAAATTCAATAAAGAAAAATCAGCCAAAGAAAGTCAACCAAAGAAAGTCAACCAAAGAAAAATCAGCCAAAGAAAAATCAGCCGAAGAAAAATCAGCCTTGCCCCATATGATAAATTAGAAAATTTACAAAAAAAATGTCACCCTCTTCCAGAACGTGTGCATGAATAATTTCTTACATTGTTCCACAAAATTAGTGGAACCATCAGTGCATCTTGCGATTTTGTCCTGCACTTGCCTGATGATACCATTCGTGGCCTTTTCAAAGAAACAATATACTTCTGATAGTCATATAGTGTCACGGGAATATTTCCACTGGAAGAAGAATTTACATCCTGCAATATGGCACGAGACACGGCTGTGCTTCCATATCACAATCTTTACTTTTTAGCGAGAAATTGCCCTCGCAAAGGCCCACAGTCCTGCATGGCGTACAGACCGGCATCTCGCACTACTATTAATAGCTCGGCCATTTGTGAACTCTTTATCTCATGGATATATAAAGGGTCTCTGTCGCAATGTTGCATAATTGTCTTTTACCATCCATTGAAACTTCTGCCTTTGATTTTGATCATCCCTCTACACATAATGCTCGCCGACGCCTCTAGCGACATGCTTATTATGAGCGAACATGCATACTATGCAACCACTCCCACCCATAGTAGCCTGTTCTCCCAGATGCGGGTCATCTCTCTTATAGGAATGGCTTTACTATGTGGATTATTGAAAGTTTTGTTTGCAATGCATTCAAGATGGAGAAAGTCCAAGCCTTTGGCTATGTCTTCCTACGAAGTGTGATGGGTCATCAGGGAAACGTTGATGCTGTAACAGGCAACATATTAAGAAAGAGTTCTCTCACCATCTCGTTAAAAGTCTGAAAGCTGGTTTACAGGTTGTCGAGAATTGATTCTCCGATGATGAGCTCTTGACTATGACGGTTTTCGGCCACACTCAAACCCCGTGCATAATTTCATTTCTTCTCTTCATTACGGTTCTAAGAATCTAGATGATTAACGGTTACTAGAATCTGAACCTACTTCTTTATAGCGTCCATCGCCATAGGTGGGTCAATCGCCATTGATGTGTCCCACTGGTGCTCAAAGAGTGCTGGCTTACCTGCACATATACATAGGTTGCATACCTGCACAAACTGCACGTACCCAAGATCTCACCCACCTATCCGTACCTACATAATCCTGCATAAATACACTAGCTGAAGGACCGCGATGATGCTCAGTACTGATGATTTCGTCTTTGAATTTCTCTGATACATGGGTAATACCAGCATATGCAATTTTGTTTTTGAATCATCTTTATTAAGTCATTTATTCAAGAACATCTTCTGTAAACCATTTCTTTGAAACCATTATCTTGAACCATATTCATTTGAAACCATTATCTTGAACCATAATCATTTTGAAACCAATTTTATATTTGTAGTTTTCCTTCACACTAAAGATGAAGTTTTGGCAATACTTCTGTTCATTTCCAAATCCCAAATGTTCCAGTCATACCATATTAAAGGCGGAAATATTGTACAGATGTGCCAGACAGAGTGCGCATCTAACAAACCCAACCATGGCTCGAAATCATTTACTTCAAAGTAAATCGAGCAAAGGAGATACATGTTTAACAAAATGGGTATAAATGGCACCACTTGCAGACTCCGAGTCCCAAAAATTCGAAGTTTTCGAAGCATGACTCTCTCATACGTCTCTGCAAACATCCGTGCACTTGTTTTTGAAACTCGATACACTCTAAATGAGTGCAATACCCATAATGTAAGTGATGAAATGCCCATGCAAATACTAAAGTTCATATTGTACTCGTAATCCCACTTGTGGTAAAGGTGATTATAGTGGAAGCCGAGAAGTAGTAGAAGCAAGGATTGGAAGAATCTTCGGAGGACAGTTCTTTCATGCAAATTGAAAAATCTCACGGTGATGGCATTCAAATTAGCGACCACAATGGAGCCAGCTCCAAGATAGTCCATGGTCTCGGAAATTCTTGTGTCACGAATGTGAAAAATGGCACTAAAAAACCAGCCTAGCATCAGGAGACCCAAAAGAATGCAGTACTGGAAAGCCATGATGCCTTTGGGCGGGTCACGTGACTTACACGAGGTGTAGTAGCGAGTCAACTTCTGGAAGTTGATATAGTTCACGTAGAAGTTAGCCCCGGAGAATAAAACGGAAAAAAACTCTGTTGTACCAGCCACTCTTCTAAAGGGCCATTTTCCGTAGAACTTCACGGCTGGTAAACCCTCCTTCTTCCGCAGGGCGTGTACAATTTGCTGGCATTTGTAGTTGCAGTCCAGCACACAGTCCCAATTGAATAATATCTGGGAAACAGGATTGATAGAATTCTTCGAGTAAAGAGCTATCAAGTCATCAATAGAATCCACTTTGCTCGCAATTGGGCCGATTTTCGATATTCCTGGAGATTCCGAATTAGACCGAGCATCCTTCGGGCACATGACCCACTCACACTCCAAACAGCATTCAGAGAATTCCGGTAGCTGGTCGCCTTGCGAAGCAAAGACGGTGGATAGTAGAACAAGGTATATGAGTGGGGACCTCATATTGTATGCTTAAATGCTCACGTGTAGGTTTCTGTTCAGAATGTGAGGCACATCGCCGCACAAAGTTACACGTGACCCCTGGCCATGTGACCAAGCCAACTGGACCAAATACCGGAGTTATTCTGCGGTAACAACAGCTGAATATTTTTTAGACACACCATAAAGTCGCCATAATATTTTAGGCGCCGAGTGAACTTAGGCAAAAATCACACACAATAGAAATCAGAAACACAATGAATCGGCTCACGGAAATATGTTAGGCAAATTGGTAAAATTGTATGGCCATTGTTGCAACTATAATTCGATGCGGTAGATGTGCCAAATAAGCAAATTGTGAGTGAGAGTTCAAATAAACTTAGACTTTTGACAAAACAATTGTTATTCTGCGAATAGAAGCTAATTTCAATTGACGATTTCGATTGATGATTTTTAATTGAAGAATTTCAACTGACGATTTCAATTGACAATTTCGATTGATGATTTTCAATTGACAATTTCAATTGATGTTTTTCAATTGACGGTTTCAATTGAACTACTTCGACGCTATTTTCCAATTGAAGACCCATTGATTTTGAAGAAACAAACCCTGATTACCGACGAACTAGAGGGTTCTTCGATGATTTGGGATTTGTGATTTGATGCTCAATTTCATCAACTTTTTCACCTCAACTTGTGGAAACTTTAATTGCAGACAATATCACTTTGCGCTTTGTTTCCCGAATGTTGTGTCATTTTGAGAATTGCAGTAAATTGATATGGCATTCCACATGAAATCAGTAGTATTTTTCTGCTGGTTTGATTCGCAGAATTCAAGGCTCGAGTAAGGCGTGGTTTGATATGCGCTTACTCTTGATGCACAACGTGCATATACATGATTAACACAGGATGAGTGCATCAGTAAGTCATGGTTTCTCATCTTGAGTGGTTTGAACCCTGTCTCCTCTGTAATGTGACATCAGCGAGAATATGACATAATTGACACACATGACACAATTGACACATACCTCATTTTCCGAAAGAAATTCCCGGAAATCAATAAAAGTAATAGCACAGTAAAAGTTCCCAAACATGAAGCACTTCTGGCACCTGTGGACTTCCACCACTCGCTTACTGCTCGGCATATAGCGAGCCGTATTTCTATGCGGGAGTGCATATTGATACAGGCGCGGCATAGGGATTAAGAAAAGAAACTCAGTAATAGTAATTTCGCGGCCGCTCATTTGTTAGCTGCCGGTCCTGCAGAAACTCATATGCACGATGCATTAGGAGATCGGTGCCAGTATCCCCTGTCACACACGGTCCGACTTTTGTTTGGGGAAAAGAATTGCCCAAAGAAAATTAACCATCTTTGCAAAAAAGAAGGACAAGGTTTAAACTCAGATAGCCGAATGGGGAAACCCGAAACTTTGATCTTGCCTGCATTTGTCTTGCACATAAGAAACTTGGTTTCACCCTCGCAAAATGCATTTCCACATAGGAGAATACCGAGTCGGAGAAACACCAATTATCGTCAATTCACCACTAATACTCCGTATCCAAATTCTTGCTGAACGGAATTGTCACGGGACCACATTCAAACGGTAAAAAAAGAAATGCCATTCTCCAAAAGTGGAGAAGTGATAACGGGAAATCTTTAGCAATTGATGTCACACCGCCCCTTCCTAAGTCCGTATTAAGCAACTGACACCAGATAATGGAATTGCAATTCAGAAATAGAGAAATTGCATCCATTTCCAAGTTCATCCATTTCTCAATTGCAATTCAGGTATGTTAGCCTTTAAATGAATATGATTGGATGTCATTCAAAATCCATTTCGACCACTCAGATTTATCCATTCAGGACCCAAAAATTACATCTTTCACTCCATAATCATTCTGAAACTTGGGTTCAAATCACAACATTGCTACTTTATCCATGTGGTGGAATAAGGGGCTGGCAGAAATTATGGAAGGGAATTTCGGGGTGAAATTGGCTGCTATTTCCAGTGGCAAAACACCTCATGTTGCATTGAGAATTTGCGCACCATGCTAGTGCTTCTAATTCTGCCGCCGTACACGGGACCGGTTCTCCAGACATGAACTGCACTAATTTTGGATTTGTGAAAATCTTAGGGGCAATTGAAGGTGAAGAAACTAATCAAACAGAAACTCATCAAACACGAAACCCATGAGACATGAAACTCTGAATCAATCATGAAACCAAATATCCATGAAACTCGGCCAATCCCCGCTCTTCCAACAAACTAGCTCCTTTGAGTGCGATAAGCTCGCACAAGCGCAAAACAAATCCCTTGAGTTTCGAAATATTGCCATGTCATGCAAACCCAGTTTTTCCTGCAAAATTGCCGTGACCATGTATTTCGGCCCCGCATATCTTACAGGCGGGTGGCGAGAAGTGAATCTGGATATTACCCAGTGGGAGGGCGAGGAAACGGGCGACCTGCACAGGGCTGCTGCGGGAACAACAAGTACTGCACATAGCAGCATACATCTCTATTTTCCTTCCCATGCGGTTTTCCACTGGGTGCGGTGCTGCACCTTGCGGCATTTTTTTTTTCATGCATAAAAATGCAATTTTTACTTCATAAGAAGCTCAGACCCCGGAATTTCCAACTCCTGAATTATCTGCCCACTTTTGCCGACTGCAAAGGCACTTTATTTCTTCCATATTTCTTTTAAGCTTCAGTTTTTTAAAGCTTCAATTTCTTCAGCTTCAGCTTCAGTTTCTTCCAAGCTTCATCTACCCTTGATAACCTTCTTCAAGCTCATTCTATTCTTATCAAGAGTGCGACCACATACTTTTCATTTCATTACCAGGATTTTCAATGTCTAAACTACACATACACGGCGACGAGGCCGGTACAAAGAAAAGGAAAATCGCCAAGGAGGTAGACGCATGTGACAAAATGGACCCCGTTGAAAAACTTTTGAGCTTGACTTGCTCGAACAATGATCTCCTCGTGCAATTGAATGAAAGCGAGTCGCTAAAAAACGAATTGTCTGATGCTTCAGCGTCAGCCTCTTCATCTGCACCCACCCCCGGCCATCCCAACCTCTCCTTTAACTTCAGCAAGATCATGAACGAAAACCTCATGCGGCACTACTCCAAGCTCAGAAGGTCTCCGATGGAAATCCACAACGACAACTCATCTTTCTCCATCTTGACCAAACCACAGCCCAATGGAACTCAACAAGAGAAGGAGCCCAGTTTCCGGGCTCACCAGATCCCATTTTTCAAAAACGTCAACTTCAACTCCAGTCCTACTTTCGGTTACAAGGTGGAGGACTACATACACTACGACGATGAAGAAGACGAGGACCCATTGACCACCGACAGTGAGCCCTTGCATACCGACACAGAGGAAGAGCTTTGCTCTCCGTTAGATCCTGTGCAGGCTGTTCCTGGCAAGATGTCGTTTCATTACCGGCAAAACGACAATTTCAACTTTTCGTTGACGGGCGAGGGACCCAAGGAGGGCTCGCACGACAGTCCCAACGACGGGTTCAAGTTTCTCAATACTCGGTCTGTCATCTCCGGCAAGGCCAGTGAGATGATTGGCACGCCCAACTTCTTGGTGAGCGACTTCTTCTTCTGAGGTACAGGTTCTCGGAAAGAAAACTGGTCTAACGGCCCTGACATCCATTGCATTTTTTTAATTCTTCTGCAGCTGCCTGTTCCCGGCCGCCTGCAGTGTTTTACCTATACTTTAACGGACACTTTGTTGGAACTCTGTAGACGGAGGCGCACCCGTGCACCGCACCCGTACACCGCGTATTCTCACCTTGGCTGCACAGGCTATCATGTGTTCCACATACACTTTAGCTGGCAACACCAGTAAGCAGGCACCAGTGGAGCAAGCAGCAGGCATTATACAGGACCCATGTCATTCGTGCATTTTCTATATGCCTATTTTATCGGCGGCGTGACCTTTATTCCGGCAGTAATTGCCCTTTTCATCTATCTCCACCCCCGAAAACAGGCCACGTCAGCCGAAACACCACTCCGGGCGGCCAAAATCGAGGAGGCACGTGATTCCGGCCTTACCGCTTTCAAACAGGGATGGATTGTGGTGACACATGAGGAATTGGAGTCTCAGGACGACATTTCGGCGCGATCCGAGGCCGTGGGCGAATCCCACGACGCCAAATCGGCATATTCGTCTCTTTACAAGTTGGTGACAAATACAAAGGTGGCACTTAAGCCGGATGCCGAGAAACTGGGTCGAAATGAGGGCCCAGAAGCGGAGATTTCGAATGGTAATCAGAAGTCCGAAAATGATCAAATAGAGAATGGAATTCTGGAGTCAGAGAATAGTCATTCAGAGATTCGGGAAAGAAGAGATTTTGATCATTCGGTGGAAGATGCCAAGTTGGAAGGAACTAAATTGGAGGATTTCAAATTGGAGGATTCTAAATCGGAGGATTCTAATTTGGAAGGATTCAAGTTACAAGAATCTATCGATCCGGAAAAGTCAATTCCTCCAAATAAATCAGCAAATGATTCAAAAAAACCAGCAACTCATTCAAAACCGGGCGGTTTCAAAGAAGATACCTTTCTGATAAGAGAACCCGAGGAGTTGCAGCGGGAATTTCGAGACCTCATGGACGAAAGTAGCAGTCCCATTCCCAACGGAGCTGCAAATACAACGCCAGCTTCGGCGCCCTCCAAAAAGCACCGCTACTACGCCGTTTTGAAACACGGCAATCTCTTCTTATACAAGAATGAGCGGATGCAGGATGTCAAACATGTGATTGTGTTGCAGAACCACATCGTGTCGCTCTGGCCACGTGGCTTGTCGGAGGCCACGCTTTTCACCAAATACTCGCTGATTGCCTTGTTGAAGGCCGACTGGAGCCGCTCTCGAAGACTTTCTGACAACCGCCGGGACGCTTCCGATTGGCACTCAAGCAAGGTCACCACGCAGGACGTTCTAGACCCCGCCAGCGATCTTCCAGCGCCTCCAGGCGCCATTTTCATCTACACAGACTTCAATATCGACAAAGAAGACTGGTATTTTGCCTTGATCAGGGCCACCAAAACGGCCCATTTTGCCAACGAGGCGCTTGACCCGGCGGTATATGCAGAAACCCTCCATTTCCAGACGTCCAACAGTATGAAGTTGATTCAGGCGCTCTACAGCTCGGAGGGCCAGCTCCAGACCAAGTGGATCAATTCCATTTTGGGCAGGCTCTTTTTGTCGTTGCAAGAAACAGACATTATGAAGAACTACCTTATTTTGAAGATCGAGAAGAAGTTGAACAAAATCAAAACCCCGGGGTTTTTGGACAAGTTCCACATCACCCACGTGGACGCGGGCACGGCGGCTCCGCTCATCACATATCCTGTGTTGAAGGAGATGAACCCCGAGGGCAATCTTTTGGTGTCTTTCGACATGCACTATACTGGCTGCCTCTCCATGCAATTGGCCACGAAGGTCAACATCAATCTTGGTTCAAGGTTCAAGACAAGAGAGGTGGACGTACTTCTCTCCATCACCTTCGAAAAGGTCAGTGGCCCAATGCTTCTTCGCATGAAGCCGCCTCCATCCGCTAGGATTTGGTACACTTTTGAAAGCGAGCCGCAAATGTCCATTAAAATCGAGCCTGTGATTAGTTCCAGGCTGATGTCATACGGAGTGATCACCAATACCATCGAAAAGAAGTTCAAGGACGCCATCAAAGAGTCCTTGGTGTATCCTCACTGGGACGACATTGTTTACTACCACACCACAGATGAACTCTACCGAGGGGGACTTTGGGATAAAAAAGCCCGGCTGGAAAAGAGTGGCGCTCGCGGAAAGAGTGAAAGCAAAGAGCCCAATGTTGCTGCCGAGACTGACCGAGTCAAGGACGACGAAATTTCTTCCGTTTTTACTGCTGGCAGTGAAGAAAAAGATTCCGCCAGTGTGACCAGTGGTGCATCCACACGCAGCCAGAAGGCCCGCATCTCCTCCACGCTTAATGATCTCTCGAAGAGATTGAGAAAGCCCAAGTCAGCTTCAACGCTAGGTGTGGATGGAACAAGCATCTTGTCGGATGGTTCCGAAGTGCCACTGTCGCGAGGCATTCACTCGCCCAGCAAATTGGCTGAGGGCTCCGAGGAAAGTGTTTTTGGCGCTTCTACCACAAGCACAATCCGCAAGATTGGAAGCTGGTATTCCAAGCCCTTGTCAAAAACACCGTCCTCGCCTCAGACGAGTGGTGCGGGATATGTGGCTCCAGAAATGATTTCCAATCGGCGGCCACGGAAGCAATCTTCGGCCACTATAACCTCGGATCTGGACCGACTGGAGCGGACCGAAAATTCGGGCTATGACTTTGGCTCAAAACTTTATTCCGACGATCGCATACTGAAAACGATTGATGTTCATTTGGACTCACAACCTGTGAGCGACGCTCCGCCACTTCCACCTAGGGATGTTCAGGATCCGCTCAAGAGGCCCACCAGGAAAGCCCCTCCTCTGATAACCGAATCATATACCCACGAGCAAAGAGATCAATGATGAATAGTGCTTTTGTTATACACAATGATCGATTGTTTCACAAATACAAATGGGCCTACGCTTGAAAATTGATGAAAATCTTTGTTCTTGATTGGTCGGTTCAACATTGGTGTTAGCAGTGAATCGATATATTCAGATGTACGGGGCCCATCCAGCGTACATCTGGCTGAGGTTCGAGCGAGAGGTGGCCTGCTGGATCAAAACGTCGACTTGACCATGGACGTTCATGGGCATTCCTTCCTTTTCGTCAAGTAAACCACGGATTTTGTTGCGGACTCGCTTGAGGTGTTCCTGTGGTTTTTCCTGAGTTCGCCAATCCAATAATGGATCGTAAATTAAGGTTTCAAGGATATTCATTAGGGAGGCTTCATTTTCACGTACTAATGCACCCGTAACCTCACATGTAATCCTGAAGGGACCTTCTATACCTGTGATACCCATAGCATCCACCATGTTTTGGGTTAAGCGGAATGGCACGATTTCTGGCGTCGGCAAAGTTTTTCCTTTTTCAAAAAGACAGTCAAAGTCAATGTGCAAAGCAGCGCCATTTTCCTTCAAGAAAAGAATATTTTCACAATGTCGATCGCCCAATCCAATAATGTAACCAACAATGGACATGACCGCCGATGTCCGGACAAATGTTTTGCGAGCAACATACCAAATGGCCGGGTCCGAAAACTGCTCAATAAACCAATGGTGGAGTACAGGACTCACTTCCCGGCAAATTGTATGGAATAACGAATCCAAATCATCTTTAGAGTTTGTGTTGGGATTAGCTTTGAGCACCTTTTGCGCCTCATCCAATTTATGAAACACCTTGCGTTCGTTCAAGAAAATGCCGGACTTTTTCTGTTGAAGCTGAATCACTGCTTTCATCGTCAGCACATTCTGCACAAACTCGATGACTCCCATATCTTCTGCTAGTGGAATAACCGAATAGTTTTCGATAATGAGATTTCTTTTCCGAGCATCCACATTTGCTGAAAGAAGTCGATTTATCATATCAGTGAATTCAAAAACCTTTGCATCTTTTCGTGTATCGTCTCGCTTCACCATAAGTCGGTACGCTTTGTTGTCGGTGCCTCGAATGGTGATTTGCTTTGGCATTTGGAGTGACAGGAAAATGTTGACGTCTTCGTCGAAACCATCAAATGTCACTGGAGATCGTGGAAAGGCGTGGAAAGTTTCACCTACTCGATGGGGATGAGTTGCCGGGATTTTGATCTCAAGATTGCTCTTCACAGGCACCACGAGCGAGTCATAGGGCTTTTTGGTGTCACGGACGTTGAAATCTTCACTGAGAGTCCATCTCTTTTTCGTGGATTTCTTAACCTTTTGACTGGCAAGATTCTCCAATATTTCAAAGAGCTCCTTGGCGTTGTTAACAGACGGACCAAGAGTTGCCTGAACATTACTCAAGATTTTAAGCACCCGCTCCCGTCTTTTGAGGTCCTTGGACTTGACATGTGACAAAACATACCAGAGACTGTGTTTAGGGTACGTTGTGACAAGTGTACCAAGTATAGAGAGAATGGCGTCCACGCTGCCGTCGTGGGAATGGGTTATTCGGGAAAGCAACTGTGTGATGGAGGTGTACCACACATACGCCGGGATTTCGTCTTTTTGCTTCATGATTTCGGCAATCATGGAGTCCAAGCGACGCACGGCATCGCGGTTCTTATGAGACTTCTGGGCAAAATCCAACCACACTGAAATCAACTTTGGAAGGGCCTCGAAAATGAACTTGGTACCAAGTTTCAACGCATGGAGGTAGTACCGGATGATGTGCCGTTCGTATAGTCCAGACTTGTCTGTCTGCGTGTCCATGATTTTGCAATAGTACTTGCCCAAGTCGAAAAACGGCTTCTCCCATTCTTTGTCGAGTTTGTAAGCCTTAGTGTACTCCTCCACAATCGTCGACGACGAGCTGTGGCTGGATTCATCGAGCCAGAGTGCATATTGAAGCTGCCGCCGGGCACGAGTTTTGGAATCGGAGTTATCCAGAGAACTCAAACTTTCAGAAAGTGTTTTGATGGCTTCGGTTTGCTTCCCTTGCTCCCAGAGCAAATGTGCATACTCAACGTTGGCATTCTGGTCGTTTAAAACCATGGCATTCATGATACATTGCGTGGAGATGTCGAGCCGCTTATCGCGCCGGGCGATTTTGGAGCAGTGCATGTAGATTTTGCTGATCTGGTCGTCTCTGCCAGTCAATAAGTTACACAACCTGTGGATTGAGAGGATTTTCCACTGACTGTCGAATTCAAGATCGGTGTTTTTGAGGCGGTCCCGCAAAATATTGAGCATCTCAGACTGTGCAGACTTGGAACTGACGATAAGACACGCATCGAACACGATATGAAGCTGCCTCATCAAATGTGTGTTTCGAGAGAAAGACGACGACATTGACAGCGCTAGCGACTGGCCAATAATCGAGTAGATTTCCTCAATGTCTTCACGGAATCGGCCAACCCTGTTGCTGGTCAATTGGAGAATGCTGTCTGCAAACCTGGACGTGATCTGATCCTCCACTTCCTGCGGCTTGCCGATTGTCGCCGAGATGGTGCTCCATTTCCTTACTTCCTTAACGCTTCCCGAGTGCACAGAAGCCAGGAGCCCAGCTATGGCCCAAGCCATCGGCAAATGGGTATAGTTTTCCTTCCACATTGTCGAGTCGAGAGACGATAGCACTTTGTTGTATAGAGCGTGATCAGCAAACGATTTGAGGAGTTTGGTGGTATAGTCCACGCGAGACTTCTCGTCACCGGTGTGGCTCAAGACTTGGAACGATTCTTGGGCAATGGACCAGTTTTCGTTGAACTGGAACGTCTGGAGCTTTTCTGAGAGATTGCTAGTCGAGAACTTTTTGATGATTCCGTTGAGAGCGTCGTAGTCGTCTATGCTCGAGTACACTGACTGAAGCGTAGATGCAACATTCAAGCTGGAGGTGTCGATGTTGCTTTTGCGAGAGTCGGAGTTTAGCTCGTCCTTTCGATAGCACTTTTCAAGGTACAAGATCGTGCGCTCAAAGGAATCACACTGCGAGGACGTGTGGGCAATAAGCTCGGTGGGTATCACATTGAGCACCGAAGTCACATAGGACCGTCGCTTGGTCAAAATCGCTGCTTCTGCCTTTGACAACGAAACATCGCTAAGTTTCTGTGTGGCGGCAGATATCCACTCGTTGAAGTAATCCAATACCTCAAACACGCTTTGGTAGCACAATTTAAGGTTTTCCACCCGCTCAGTTCCGTTTTGGCCTTTGACATCTGTCTGGAGAATAGCAAGGAATTCGCTCAAGATGTCGTCTCGAGCATCGTCGTCACCGTTCACAATATGACTGAGTGCCACATATCTCAAAAGATACTGGGAAATAGACACTTCTTCATCGCGGATTAACATGGAGCATGTCTGGAAGATTGCAGACTTGGCAGTTTTTCCCTTTTGAGACTTTTGGGAAGGCAAAGAACTCGACTTGGAAATCGGCCGCCGAAACAAGTTGGTGGTGATATCGATAAGCCACTTTTCGTACTTCATCCCCAAAGTGAAGTGTGGGTATTCCAACGGTTCGTAGCGGGGTGTCTGGGCAAAATACCGCGAGCTTAAAAGCGGCGTCAACGTAGATTTGTCAATTTCCGAGAATTCGTTCCAAACTTCACTGAGCACTCCTTGACTGTCAGATTCTAAGATAGACAGATCCAAACCGAGGATCGAAAGGAAACTTTGCATCGAGTAGACGGAGAAGAGCTGCCGAATGGGGTCATTGGAGGCCCAGAAGTTCTTGATGACTTTCACCTGGATGAAGTCCACAAGAAAGCGGGCGTTTTCTCTGTAGTCTTGAAAGTCGTGGAGAATGATGATCTTGTTTTTGACGCTTTTGAAATTAAAGCGGTTGGCGTCCAACGAGCCGAGGCTTGCCAAGACTTTGGCACTCTTTGTCGAGATGGACGCATCTTTACTTCGAAATTGCACAGATATGTCCAATACACTTCGAACCAAGTCGGAAATTTCCTTTACACTAGTATTGTCACGGAGCGTATCACTCTGCCAGGATTTCTGGTGGGCGTTGGCCGAATTGATAAGGTCATCAAGCGCCTGATGCACCACTATTCGATTTCCAGTCTGGAGCCGGCGTGTGAGCTCAGGGAAAAATGAAATATTGCTCTTGAGCTTCAGCAAGATGGAAGACGACGCATCCGGCACGTAAAAGCGGTCCAAGTCCTTGATATATGGGTATGAGTAGTAGTAGGGCCCGTACTTGATGTATTTCTCCTTGATCACAGAGAACAACTTGCGGAGGATGTCTGCGGCAATGAGTTTGGAGCGGTGGCAGAAGGTTTCGAATCTCTGGAAGATAAGCGAGATGGTAATATCAAACAACGACACGAGGTTGGCCAGATCAAGACGCTGCACCAAGACATTCCAGCAGTTGAGCGCATGCACCTCCAAAGATGGAGTATCCATTGCTGCCTGGAGACAGGTGGAAATCTGGCCCAAAGCCCACGAAGCAGCATTGGTATTCTTGGAAATAAGGAATTGGATCGCTTTGATGGAGCTGACTTTCTCAAGATACGGCTTGATACCTTTGATTTGGTGGACGTTTTCGCTGAATCTCTGTGCAAGCTCCAAAACATGTTCCTGTAGAATATCCCGGATGTAGTCAAACTCAGCCTCGGGCGGCGGGTCTGAGTTGGCATGGTCATTTTCCGGGCGTTTCATCCAGCTGATTTTGGCCACGTAGACAATGGCATTGAAGATTTTGGTTTGGTTGTGGATGGTGCCGTCGTCGTCCATTTGCATCTGAAGAAGAATGAACCAAAGCACCTCGCCCACATTCGGCACCAAGTCGGGAATAGTCACCTTTTTATAGTGTGGGCTAGCGTTGCTGAGCACGTTAACAATGTAGCGGGCGTCGATCTTGTCGTCTTTGCAGAGGTATAGCGCCATGATACGAGGTAGTGTTTTGGTGATGAGTTTCAATTTGGGCATGTTGGCGGCGTCGGCGATTTCCAGAATGAAGTCTCGTTTGTAGTACTCGAGAAAGCGGGGCGTGGTATACTCTTTGGTGTTGTTCAAAAAAAACTTCTTGGTGATACCCAACAATTCCGTGAGCCGAGTGAACATTCGGGAGTGCTTGACGATTCTCTCGGCAATGCTGGGCAAGTAAGGCGAGAGCATTTTGTAAGGCGTGAGCGATTTGGCCGAGGCAATGTAAAGAAGCAGGTTGTAGGCGATGTTGACGTGCTGTTCGTTGTCCTCGCTCAAACAGTCGATAAGCTTGATGAAGATCACACAGAGCCATTCGCCTTCACACACAATGGCGAGATCGGCAAGTGCTAGAAGCGTGGACTCCGCCAAGTGGATGTCAGTGGAGCCGTAGTTGATGTTGGAAACGGCCAGAAACATGTGCTTGAAAGTGGCTTCCAAAGACAGGTCGTTTTCACGAATTAGAAACAACGGAAGTGTTCTGGCGGCAAGAATACGCACATCTCGGTTGTCGTGGGTCTTCAAACAGGTGAGCACAAATTGCAAGCATGCGTTGTTGACGGTAGCGTCTTTTTCAGCAAGCCGAAAGGTGGCTAGGAGATTGTAAAGTGCTAACAAGAAGTTGGTGGCCAAGAGACTGTTTTGGAAAATCAAGTGTCTGTATTTGCCGAGCAAAAGTCCCACATAAACATAAGAATAGAGCGTGTGGATGTCGCTGGAGCTGGTCATGTGCCGGCGAGAAGGCAAAATGCCCTTGTAGATGTTTTTGGAGCTGACGGCAGAGCACGACATGCATTGGCCAGCGACAAAGTCGTAGTCTTCCGCTATAATGCATGGAGTGATACGGAGAGCCGATAGAAACGTGTGGCACGTTGTTTTGTCGGCCAAAAAGTCCGTCGGCGCCAAACTCCGAATGTAATCGAGCCACGCCTTGATTTCCGGCACCAAGTTGTTTGCAGCCAAATAAGTCTGAAACGAGCGGGCAGAGTCAATGGAAAAACGGAGTTCGGAAATGAGGCCCGGCGGCACCGACGCCAAGGTCCGGAGCCGAAGTCCGCTCAATTCCACGTCGGCAAAAGAGGCCGAATCCTGCTGCAACACAACTTTCACCACATTTGCTACCGCCAGCGGAAGAACGACACCATCGAAAGCCGCCGCCGCAAACGAATTGTGGAAGTTCACAAGAAGGTTTTTCTCCCGGCAAAATAGATGGAGCCGGAGGAGACACAGGCACGTGGCTTTAGTAAAACGGCTTTTGGCCAATTTGGCCGGGGAATCCGCCCGAAAGCCGGAAAAATGCACATGGATGAGTTTCAAAATGAACTCCACCGCCGTCCACCGGATATTGGCATCCAAGTACACGTTGCTGGCGAGATTTAGGAGCAACACAGACTTGCACGTGTCCACCACGGAAAACACGAGATCGCTTTCCGCCGCCGAAAGCACAAAAAAAAGCCGTTTGGCCACGGCGTCAAGCTGCACACGACACTGGGCGGAGTTGAGGCGGAGTTTGGCGCAAATGTCGTAGTCGTTCACCACAGTGAACAAATGGCACGTTGTGGCAAGCAAAGGCACAAAAAAGGCAGCGTTTTCGCCGCTGGTCAGCCGTGCCATGAGTGTAGTGGCGTCGTTGGCCACGGAATCAAGAAGCATTTGCCGTAGTGCCGTTTTATGCTTATATCCGAGCATGTGCACCGCCACAATATTGATGAGTTCCAAAAGAAACGACTTGATGGTGTTGGTAAGATCCAAATCGGAGGGAAATTGCGCTAGCCAGTGGATTGCAAACTGCACCAGCCACTGGTAGAGAAGGGAGGAGTCGGAAAAGGTCCATTTTTCCCCAAAATCGGGCGTTTTTTCGCCAAAAACAGCCGCCAACTCGTCGGGCCCGATGGGAGTGTTGAGAAGGTGTTTTTTTTGAGCCAAGACCGTCTCAATGGTGGAAAAGAGCTTGGGCACAAACGCGTGTGCCTCAAAGGTATCACTGGCTGGCCCGCAGGCTAAAATGGCTAGTCGTGCGTGGGCAAAAGCAAAAAGATAGAGCACGAGTTTTTTGAAATCCGTCTGGTCATCTTCGGCGATGTTTCGGTGGACATCCTGGAGAAATTGCTCGAGATCGGGCGCCGAAATCATGTTTCTTTAGTGATAATTTGGCTTCGCGTTGTATCTTGATGGTACTGCATGCAACACCATACCTACATCTATTTAAATCTTCAGAGTCTTTGTTCGTGTATCTTCTATGGATAAGTGGAACGAGCCGGTGCTGGTAGTCTGTGCACAGTAGAACAAGTCAGTAAAGCTTCAGTAGAACTTCATTAGAACTTTAGTAGAATTTCAGAAGAACAGACACTTTAGTAAGCTTATTTCCTAAAGTTGCTTCAATAATCCTCAGTAATCCTTGAAGTCTTCAAGTTTCAGTAAGTATTCAAAGTATTCAAGTATTCAGTAAGTATAGTAACAACAACAATGTGGACCAGGATCTCCGGACTAATTGGGCTAGTCTCATAATTTGACTCAATCTTGACAACATAACTTTAACAGCCCTTTCGGACCATACACAATCTGAAAGACTGCTTGAAGTTGATTGGCTCTGAGACTGATTGGTTCCGAGACTGCTTGAAGTTGATTGGTTCCTGATTGGTTCTAGACATTGGTTCCTGATCCTAATTTCTGTATGAGTGTCCAGATTAAGCCATTGCCTCAAGCTTATCTAGCGAATATTGTATCGATACTGACAATGGCCATGATCAGTACTCTCAACCTAATCACAATTGATGGATCGCTTAAACAATAGGATATGCGGCTCAGGCGCATGTGTCTCGTAGTGGGCCCAGCCTAGCGACTGCGTGATCCCCAAACCTCGCCATTCTTCCTCTAATAGAATCCGTAACGTGCCGGTTTCCGGGTTGAAATAGTCCTGCGGAATGGCCTTCAACATGTTCTTGGGAAGCATCACGTGACGGTACTCGTGGCTGTCGTCGCTGTAACGTGGCGAGTAGTGGATCATATCCAGAAACTCGAGAATCTTGGCTCGCTCGGTGTCGGTTAGATATCTGGGTCTGCTCATGATCTAGGGGGCACGTGACGCTGCGGTTTTGGGTGCAGGATAATGCTGTGGGCTGTGAGTGTTTGACTGAGAGTTTTCGCTTGGTCTCTGCTCGATGGCTGCTTCGGTGGTGACCTGACGAGTTTCTGCCGAATGGTAGTTTAGGGTTGTTTTCGTGCACATCTTTATGGTCTTCACACGACCCGCGCGCCGATCCACCGTAATAAGCTCTTAGACGAGATTCTTTGATTGGCAACTGAAGATTGGAGAATCTAAGATTTTTGATGATTTAAGATTTTGGATTGGCATCGGAGGATTTAGTGGCTCTGCTGAAACAATTACTGATGCACGTGTTCTGGACTCGGACTCTGCTATTTTGGTCTGTACTGCATATAGCGTACTTTGGTGTCAAGTCCGAAATGCCATCCACAAGAACTCAATTCGCTTCCGCAAGAACTCAATCCATAAGGGCAGATATCAAAAATCCAAACGAGTGAATGATATTATCACGATAGATGTCCATCGCTGAATGTCCATAGATGCCCATGTTCTTGTGGCTGTGTGCAGGACCACGACATTACCTCGCGTTTCTCCGCCATCATCACATTATGCCCTATGGTGTGATTTTCACATTATGCCCTTTGGTGTAATTCTCAAAGGTCCAAAGCCGCTGGTGGAGGCCAACTTTTTCATTCCCAGGGTCCTGCAGATAGAACAGCTCTCCTCTCATGTTTACCTTGGCAATGCAAACCAAAGCCAGATCATTGCCGTGCTCCAAAACACTGCCAAGACTGTACTCGTTCATTTGCAACAGCCATATGGGACTTTTCTAGAATTCACCAAGAGTTTGAAAAATCCCAAGGTGGTCCTTGTTGTGACCATTGTACAGGACGCCTGGCTCTATTCACAGCTCCGTGACTCCCAAATTCCCATGGTTTTATGCTATCAAAGACCAATTGATAACTCTCTTCTCAGACAATACCAATGCCTTCGATACGGGGCGGTTTTGGCGGATTGTGACATCGGAACAGAAACCAGAGAGCAAGTGTCGCTTCTACTTGCCAAATCCAGTCGGCCCAGTCTCATCACTTATGAACACCACGTTCATGATACAAAGCCATGGCAACTGCTAGCGAACGCCCATCTCCCTCCACACACTGATGTGTTCATCACCCCGCTTCAGCCATTGGTGGAAGATTTGCCTGTTTCGGTGTATCAGGTTTTTGAAGAGGATCAGGTCAAATACAAACAATACGAACACGCAATAGAACTAGCGCTCGGCGATCTCCGTGCCTTGAAACCGCTGCTCCGTATTCTTGTTGTAGGGCCTGGCAGAGGACCATTATTGGAAATGGTGGCCCGGCGGCTTTGTCTGCAGGACGAGGCCATAGCCTTGGAGAGAAATCCGTCTGTTTTTCCGATTCTTGAGGCCAAATTTCGAGACAATCCGCAGGTGCAGCTTTACCTTAAAGACTGCAGGGAAATGGCTGGACTCGGTTCATATGATTTGATTGTTTCGGAACTCTTGGGCTCTTTTGGGTGTAACGAGGCGTGTCCTGAGATTCTCGACTTTCCGTCGGACGCCGTTTTCATTCCACAGCAATTTTCGGCGTTTTTGCACCCCATATACTCCGATGTGGTTGCCGATCTTGGAAAGAGACCACCAGACAGGGACACTGCACAGCCTTGTGCCTTACCGATCAAGAAGACCGGCCAAGTGGAGCACACGCAGATGTACTTGGCAAATCTCAGCTCACGGTTTTCGATATGTGAACCGGTTGAAACTTTTGAGTTTTCGTTTCCCGGGGAAAAACAGTTGAATCAGCGGAAAACAATGCGTTTTCCCGGAAACCGCAATCTTTCTGCCAATGCTCTCTGCGGATACTTTCACGCGACCTTGTATGGGCCGTATGGCATCAGTATTCTTCCGGATTCCAGCCACGAGCGGTGCCTGTCGTGGTTTCCTATGATATTTCCAATTGCCGAAATTTCATATCCAATAACGGTGGAGATGCAGAGATGCAGTACTGACAAGCTAGTGTACCGGTGGACGGTCAACGGTCAGTTATATGAAGGCTCAGACGTCTCATTGGCGTGATGGAATGTAGACAGAAAGGAATAATGATGGAATGTAGACAGAAAGGGATAATGATGAAATGTAGACAAAAGGAACAATGATGGAATGTAGAACAGAAAGGAACAATGATAGAGGCAACGGATAGAATAACAATAGATAGAGCAACGGATGGGAATAATAATAGATGGGCAACGGATGGGAATAATATCAGATTTAGGCGAGTAGAATGGAAAATAACGGGAATGGATATGCTGGATATTGTTAACCATGAGTAAGAAACATACACCAGTAAAACACACACCAGTAAAACATAAACGCATAGGCCAGACATGTACATAGGTCAAAAATGAGCCACGAACAATCTGCAAAGAAACACTCTCCACTCCAATCTTCAAACACTCTCCACTTCAATCTGCAAATAAGCTCCCACTTTAGTCTCCAGAAGTCCCGGTGGAAATTCACCTGATGTGGTTTCCTGTATATAAGCACACAGTCAGTTCCAATCCTATTCCCTCGGACGGCGGTCGCCAGCATCCCTGTGGCTTCTATGGCGATCAGCAGAGTCATGCCGATACCTATGGCGGTCGGAATCTCGAGATCTATGGTCGTTTTTGGAGCTTGGAGACCGTTCTCGGCGGTTTTTTCCGCTCGGAGACCGCTCTCGGCGATTTTTCGAATCGGAGGATGAATTGAAAGTCTCTCTCTCTCGATGCAGGCCTCCCCTGGAACCGCTAGATGGGCGGTGGCGGGCGTTGTGTGTGCCTGGTCTATATGCAGTCCTCTGTTTTTTAATCATCAACAAAGGATCATCACTTAACGTCGACGGTGCCGCTTTGGAGGCGCCGACTGATGAAACGTGGTCAAAGCGGCTGGAGGTGTGTTTCACGGCACGTGCTCCATGCATTAAACGGTCCATTTCTTTGGAATTGGCCAAAAAGTCTTCCTGCACCTCGTGGAAACCCGAATCATCGGTTTGTGGCCCGTTTTTCGGGCCGTCGTACATCCAGCCGAGTTTGTTGAGCTCGAGCTTGTGTTTCAGGGGCATCAGTGCCGGATCGGAGCCGTACTGAAGACGGATCATGTCTTCTTTTTCTCGTTCTTGAGCAATTTCTTTTGATTTTTGCTTTATTGCTTGATATTCCTTGAGGGCCTCCTGCTCACGCTCCCAGACCTTCTTTTGGTTTTTGAGTAAAGCGGGATTCCATGACTTCTTGAGGTTTAGATCGCCAGGCATTTTGTATGGGAGTATAAGGGTAAAAAGAGACTTGATAAGATGGCTCGCGGCACGTGCGCGGTCACGTGCTACGTTTGGTGTACTGATTTATGGATGTATCGATTTGTCGGTGTACTGATTCCATGGTCTACAGCTAGATTGATCAAAGCTTACACTATAAAGCACCGTTTGAGGCTTGCTCAGAAACCGTGGATCTTGATGTTCTTTTTAGGCATCATGATCTTGTTGACCAAAAACTCCGACACCTTAACTCTTTGATCACCTTGCATCTGAATAACCTCTCCCATCTCATCGTCCTTGACAATGTTACCGTTACAGGCAAAGTCTTTCTTCAACACCTTCAAGATCTTCTTCAAGTCATACTCGCTTGGAAGGCCCTGCACAGTGGTCAAAGTCTTACGACCGTTACGCTGTTGGATACGGATGTGGATGTAGTTGGTGTTCTGAGCATCAGAATCACCGGTATCGGCGAAGGGATCTGTATGTTAGTATAATTCGAGAAGAATTTCTATAAGAATCGTGATGGCGACACCGACACCGACATGGCGACATATTGCTATTGTGACATATTAATCCGTGTGCTGTTCACGATAACTGTTTGCTGTCTCTGATAACTGTTTGCTGTCTCTGATAACTGTTTTACTGTCTTCCTGTTGATTTGGAATTTGGATGTCTGTCAACTTTGAAGCTAGATGCTATTTTATCATGTCGGATTCAACTTATTACCCCGGTAAGGACATTTCTTGGAACCGAATAATCTCTTTTTCTCGTTTTTCTTTCCATGATCAAACCCTTTTTAAAACATGTTTGTTATTCGAAAGACATTTGAAAGTTATTTGAATGTTAAAGCATAAAGATATTTGAATGTTAAAGCATAGTGATTTCAAATTCAGGGGCAAAGTATTATAAACCAGTTGACGGATGGCAAACATCGGGCACAGCAGAGTAGAAAGTCACGTGTGTACGACTTGTAGAAACACATACCAAATGAGTTTAAGTTTTGGATAGTAGACATATACGGATAAGCAGTCAATAACAGGAGTTGTTTGTGAAGTAAGTGCGCAGAAAAAAAGAATGGACAATAATCTGCGCGGACGACATTGCGCGGTGGAGGAGCATGTCGCACGAAAAGTGGAAATGTCGCTGATTATTTGGAAATGTCGCTGGTTATTGAGTGGAAATATCGCTAGTAAGCGAATGAACACCAAAACATCCGTACCTGCTGATAATCCCGAAACAGCTGTAAATGTCCACCCCGTCACTTTTGAACATACATTCAGAGTTTATGAGAATCAGAGGAGATCGAATAGAGAACCATAGACTTGGTCACGACATTGTGCGACAAGCGATGAGTGCGACACATGGAATGCGACATGGCACCGCCGCGCAGATTTTCGCGATGCCATACTACTACATTTCTTCATAAATGGCCAAATCATTAAGATCTAAGCCCAAATTGCGGGCCAAAAGCATTAAAAGAAAGGGCGAATTCGCCAAATTTGTTGACGACAGAAATGCTCGTTTGGCACAGAAAAATTTGGAGCATTTACATAAACAAAAGATCGAGGAGAAGAAGCAGGAGGGCGACAATGTCGCTGCTGCCAGCACCGAAAATGTCGCTGCCGCCGCCGACACCGACAATATGTCCGACGACACTGAATCCACGCCTGTCAAGACTTCAGGTTGGAGAGGCTCTGCATCCCAGAAAAAGAAGGCACAGAAAAAGAAGGGCCGCAATTTGAAACGCTCCTTGAAGTTTTAAACTCGCTAGCCGAGATTCCATGTCGCTGTTTTTGCGACATTCTTCAATCTCATTTCTATTCCGATAGCATGAGAATCCTGCCATCAAGACTACCAGGTCTCCATTCTGTACAATAGACACTTATACTGCAATGTAATTTAGTAGCCTGCATGTGCGCCCCCTTTTGTCTGTGTGCAGAATCAATGTCTGGTGTACGGGTTTTATTGTGCTCTGCCAAGTGAAGGTGCGTTGGTGGCGAGCCAGCGCAGGCCCCGAGGCGTCATTGTCTTTTTGACGCATTGTCTTTTTGGCGACTACAGTTTGGCGACATTGCATTTTGACGCATTGTCGTCTTGACGACATTGTCCCCCGACATTGTCCCACCCAGACTATCGCGCCTATACACACTCCCCGCCGCGCTCAACGTCGTCCCCACCCAATCATCAATACAAGATATATCATACTTTTGCATTTGCCAGCACTTCGAACTTTAGCCCGCTATCTCAAAAACCCACAAAGTCGGCACAAATCCCCTGCAGAGTTATGTCCAAAGAAGCAGAGCGTGGCGGCAAGCCCGCCTCAAAGGGCAAAAAAAACCCTGCCCCCGACAATGTCGCTGGCAAGCGTCTAACAACACCGGCAGCAGAAAAACAAAGCCAGACATCCGGCCGGCTGGAGAAAAAACAGGCCTTCATCACCAGAACAATTTGGTCGCTCGTGATGATCTTTGGTTTCTTGGTGCTCATTGCACTGGGCCACTTGCCCATGATCATGTTTGTCATTTTATGCCAGATTCTTATTTTCAAGGAAATCATTGCCTTGACGTCGGAGCCAGCCCGAGACAAGAACTTGCCCTTCAACAAGGCGTTAAATTGGTACTTTTTGATCACCACCGTGTACTTTTTGGACGGCGAGTCCATTTTTGCCTTTTTGAAGGGCATCTACCCAAACGACATGTTGATTTTCTGGTACAAGAACCACAAGCTCGTGGCGTACCTGATGTACTTGGCCGGGTTTATTTTCTTTGTGTGGACGCTTAAAAAGGGTTTTTACAAGTTCCAGTTTGCTCAATTATGTGCCACGCACATGACCTTGATTGTGGTGGTGTTCCAGAGTCATTTGATCATCGACAACATCTTCAACGGCATCATCTGGTTGATTTTGCCCTGCTCGTTGGTCATTGTCAACGACATTTTCGCATACCTTTGCGGCATTACTTTTGGAAGAACGCAGTTGATTGCTATTTCCCCCAAAAAGACCGTGGAGGGCTTTATTGGCGCGTGGGTTTGCACCAGTGTGGCCGCCGTGCTCATCAGTGACTTTTTTTCCAAGTTGGACTACGCTATTTGTCCTGCCACCAACTTGTCCACCACGCTCTGGAACTATCCGCATTGTGAACCCAACCCGGTGTTCATTGCGCAATTGTACCAGCTTCCTTCGAATGTGGCGGAATTGGTGGGCACCAAGGTGTTGTTTATCAAGCCCTTATACTTCCACGCCGCTGTTTTGGCGACTTTTGCCTCTTTAATAGCGCCATTTGGCGGTTTTTTCGCCTCAGGTCTCAAAAGAGCCTTTGGTATCAAGGACTTTGGCGACACCATTCCCGGCCACGGCGGCATGACTGACCGCTTTGACTGCCAGTTCTTGATGGGCTCCTTTTCCTACTTGTACTACCAGACTTTTATTGCTGCCAACAACATCAACTTAAGCAGCGTTTTGCAAATGGCCGTGTTCCACTTGTCCAACGACCAGATTGTGCACTTGGTGCAGGCACTTTTGAAGTACCTTAAGAATAGCGGCGTGCTTGAGCAGGAGAAGTTGGAGGCTATTTTCGAGCTCTTGAGCTAAACATGTTGCTTGTGATTCTAGACGCCCGGTGCACGGGTCTCCGCCCTCGGGCGGCCATGGCATGTATTTAATTGAATGCTTCGTGTATATGAGCAGGAAAGCCAGGAACGGCTTCTGTAGAATGGATTGTTAGTAGAATGGGTTGTTAGCAGAAAGGGGAACCTGTAGATACAACAGGGACAATGGCTAGCTGGAGATCAGGCGATGGTGCCCCTGCGCCGCTGTATGCACGCCTCGTGTAAAAGTCGTTGTTCCTTGACTTGTTCTTCTTTTCTCGATATCATACCCTTTCTCATGGTCGTCTCAAAATGTATGCGCTCGCTTGAAACGTCTCAATCGCATCCTTCTCGAAAGTATCTTCTTTAATTGATAATCTTCATCTTTCCATGCAATGCCGCGCATAACAAACCCGGTTCCTGCAGGCGGCGTGCATGGCTGCAACTCCATTGTCCCAGCTCTAATCGAGATCCCTGGAAGGCGACCACTCTGGCAGTAACAGTATAAAAGGGAGAGGAATCCACATAAAGCCCATTTGGCCCCCCAGTATCGTCATGGGCACCATATTCAACGACCAAATCTTCTTTGTGGTGTTCCGTGAGGCAATGGAGGGCTCCATCATTGTTTCAGTGCTCCTCGCATTTCTCAAGCAAGGCCTCCGTGGCTCTGCCGCTAACGACGTTGCCTACAAGCGGCTCCGGTGGCAGGTGTGGCTAGGTGCAGGACTCGGGGTTCTTCTCTGCATGATTTTGGGCGGCGCGTTCCTCACCGTGTTGTACACTCTCGGCAAGGATGTCTGGATGTCAAGTGAGAGCATCTGGGAAGGCGTCTTTTCTCTTGTGGCGTCAATTTTGATTACCTTCATGAGTATGGCCATGCTACGCATCAACAAGATGCAGGAAAAGTGGCGGGTTAAAATGGCGCGTGCGTTGGTGTCAAAAAAGCCCAAACATGCGAAATTCGGCTACTACTTGCGCAGGTACGCCATGTTCGTATTGCCGCTAGTCACGTGTCTCCGGGAAGGCTTGGAGTGCATTGTGTTTGTGGGCGGCGTGGCCGGCGTCAAGCCGCAGCCTACAGCTATAGCGATCGGCGTGGTGTGTGGCTTGTGTGCAGGACTCCTGGTTGGCGTGGCTCTTTACTACGGCGGCGCCTCTGTTTCCTTGCAGATTTTTTTGGTTGCATCCACGTGCTTCTTGTACTTGATGTCTGCAGGGTTGTTTCTGAGGGGAGTGTGGTATCTTGAGGCTGCTGCATATAACAAAGCCACTGGAGGAGATGCCACGGAAAATGGGTCTGGCCCGGGCACTTATGATATTGCCAAATCGGTGTGGCACGTGAACTGCTGCCACCCGACCACGGATGCAGGATGGAACGTTTTCAATGCCCTTCTCGGGTGGCAGAATCTGGCCACTTATGGGTCTGTGATTTCCTACAACGTATACTGGATAGTGGTGATTTGTTGGGTGTGGCTTTTGTGGCACGAGGAGCGGTACGGACATTTGCCGATGCTGAAGCATCTTACCATGCGCCATTTGAATCCGATGAACTACATTTGGCGCCGCCGTAGAATCGAGCTTTCGGCGAAACAAACGGATGAGTTGATGCAGGAGGTGAGCGAGATGCACGCAGATGTAACGCAGGAGAACGCTGCAAATGGGAACTTGGCTGCAGAAGAAACGCAAGAGAACTTGGCTGCAGGTGACAATTTGGCTGCAGATGGGAGCTTGGCTGCAGAAACCTGCGAAAGCTCGCCGTTGGTGAAGAAAACGGCGTCTCTCCGCGCGGACGCGGTGTAACTCAAACGCCACTGAAACGCTGGTGAAACTCCATGGACGAGCTGCTGCTCACCTGGATGCCCAATGCACACTATAGGCATAGCCAGCGAATCTTGGCATTCTTGGTCGAGCCGGCGCTAGGGAATGTGGGAGCTGCAATAAACAAAAAGGATCACACATTTGTAGGGAATCTTCTGTGCCAGGCACGGGCCTGCATATAGTGCGTGCTTTATCTCGCTGTGCGTGGCTACTTGCCAGCGATCTGCAAAAGGGTTCCTGGTTCGCCGGTTGTCTGCAGGACTCACCGGCCTCTGCTGTGGTCCCTGATCACCGGCGCTCGAGAAACCTTGGGCCTGCACATAAGGCTTCCCAACGCGGAACAACCAGGCGCACAAAACTGGTTGGTTCCAGTCCCGATCTGGCTCGCACGCTTGCTGGTCCTGCAGAAAACACCTCGCTTTCCCGATTTGGCCCACCAAGCACTATTTCGCAGCCACCCTGCACAAGCACCCGCCGTTTTGCTGCAATTTACTGGTTAAATCCTCCTGCAACAGATCCTGGTTGATTCCATTTCAGGAAAACGCAAGTTGCCCTCGGATCTGCCTTCACAATCTATAAATACGCCGCCTTTCCTCTCTTTTTTGCCAGCCGATAATTTCTACCCATTTCATCAGCGATACCTTCCACTCTTTTATAAACGCTCTTTTTTTAAGGTTCCCTTTCGAGTTTATCAACACCACTTTCGATTTATCCCACTTTCGGTTAATCAACACTTTCGGTTAATCAACACTTTCGGTTTACCACACCCACTTTCGGTTATCAACACCCACTTTCGGTTTATCAACACTTTGAATTTATCAACACTTCGATAAACTAAATTCACTGACAATTTCGAAATGCTCTTCCTTCTTCCTTTGTTTTTCCTCGTCCTTGGAATTACTGCCATTCCTGTGCCTCGTTTAATTACGAGAGTTCACACTGCCGCTGCTGTTACCGAAACCTCCACATACATTACTGGTACCACCACTGTTTGGTTACCTCCTGTTCAAATTCTTATCTCAAATGGTGTGACTTACACAAACACACTTACCGATGGCCAATGGGCTACTACTCAAGTCATCAGCACTTCTACGTTTGCTGAACCTACAACCACGGATGCTGGTCAATCCGAGGCTACACAGGCTGCTCAAAACCAAGAGAAGGCTGTTTCTGTGACCACTGCCACCACACCTACTACACAAGCTACCACACCTACTACACAAGCTGTCACTACATCCACTACACAAGCTACCACTGCTGCTACTACTGACGCTGTTCAAGACAATGTTGCTTCTGCTCAAAACAATGTTGCTTCTGCTCAAAACAATGTTGCTTCTGCTCAAAACAATGTTGCTTCTTCTTCCCAAAACACTGTTTCTTCTGCTGCCACTTCTGCCACCACTGAGGCTGCTCAAAACAATGCTTCTAACGAGTCTACTGAAGCTACTCAAAACACTGCCACTACAACCTCCTCTGCTTCTGTTGCTACTTCTGCTGCCACCGTCGGCGTTGAGGAGGTACAAGGCTCTACTCAAGCCGCCTCCCTGACTTCCGCTTCTGAAACCACTTCCGCCGCTTCGGGTTACATCTCCGCCCCATCAACCATCGTGTACTCCCCTTACGCCAACGATGGCTCGTGCAAAACTTACGATGTGATCAAGACCGACTTGGAACTCATCTCTGGTAAGGGTATCAAGAAGATTCGGTTGTACAGCACTGACTGTCTCTCGCTCTCCGCCGTGCTTCCTCTCTGTCAAAGCATGTCCATCACAGTGAACCAAGGTTTCTGGATTTCCTCCGCAGGTGTTGACTCTATTGACTCAAGTGTGCTGGACTTGATTGACTGGGCAAGCACCAACGGCTGGGACATCTTTGACTTTATCACCATTGGTAACGAGGCTGTCAACTCTGGTTACTGTTCCGTCTCGGACTTGATCTCCAAGATCTCCAGCGTCAAGACAACTTTGAACAACGCTGGATATTCTGGAAAAATCACCACCGCCGAGCCACCTGCTACTTTTATCAACTCGCCTGATTTGTGTACCGAGGCCGACATTGACTTTGTTTCCGTTCAGCCCCACAGTTACTTCAACACTAACTTGTACGCCAGTGAAGCCGGAGAATATGTTGTCTCGCAAAGAGACCAAGTGGCCAAGGTCTGTTCCAAGACTGCTTACGTTTCTGAAACCGGTTACCCTCACAAAGGTGACTCCTACGGAAACAACGTTCCAAGTGACGCCAACCAATTGGTTGCACTTCAGTCTATCATGGAGAAGACTGGAGGAGACGTCACCATCTTGACAACATATGATGACATGTGGAAGAACCCGGGACCTCACAACATTGAGCAATACTTTGGAATGATCAACCTCATCCAGTAAGTTTGACCCTAAACTCCCTCTGCATATCATCATAGCGTTTTGTAAAAGACGCACACCCTTTTCGTGAATACATTCAACCATTCCAATTGCATTTATATATAGTTCTTCAAATACATTAGATTAGACGATTCATCAAAACGCTTTCTATGCGCTAAGCCACCGGATTCCCAGTTCTGCTACTCTCACAACTCCCATAAATTGAAATTACAACTCCCATAAATTGAAATTACAACTCCCATAAATTGAAATTACAACTACCATAAATTGAAACTACAACAGCCAGAAAAAGCTTTCTTTTATACTTACAACTTGTTCCAATATCTCGTTTAACAACTCGTTTCCCATTAGTTCAAAATTCGCCCAAATCCGCAACTTCCTGCGGAGTGTCTATCAACACCTAAAAATCCACAATCTTCTGCGGAAAGTATTCATCTATCAACTCCATATAATACGGCTTAAGTTCCTCCACATTATACAGGTCATCCGCCTTCGAATACAAATCGTACTTGTTGAAATGACGCACCCAACGAAGCGCCTCGTGGTCTTGTTCATCCATCAAATACTTGTATGCATTCTCCTGGTGCCATGGATAAAACAGGTGGTATCGTATCATGGCTAGAGCCTCCGGCGGAAGCGTCAGACTCGCCTTAGCAATGTGATACATGTATTCGTCATGACCCCAAGAAAGCATCACCGACGCCAAGCCACAATTTTTGCTGTAGATACCAAATTTGGAGCTGTATAACGGATTGCCATAGTCGGGGTTATTAACAAACGCCTCGTTGAAGATAATTCGTCGGGAAAACCGGCATCCCACGGGAAAAGTGTCGCCAACCACATCCCATTGGCCCTGCAGATCGAAAAAATAGAGGAGTTTTCCCAAATCGTGGATAAGCCCAACCAACTGCATCCAACGAGGCTGTTTATCACGCCGGATGGCCTCTGCGGTCTGTAGAGCGTGATCAATCTGCGACAATTCTGTATCTGGATCACTGTCGTCGAGCAATTTGTTCAATTTCTCAAGACCCTCCCAAATGGTCATTTTTGCCCTTGTTTTTGACTTGAAGTTGATTCTTGCCTGGAGGTTATAAGCCACAGTTTGCCGCTCGTGCTGTTCTTGGTAGAAGCCTTTCACTCGTTCACATGCAAGGTCATATTGGCGGAATGATTTTGGATCTGGCTGAGACGCTAGAGACGGTGGAGAGGAAGTATTGATAGCTTCATGGGTGTTTTGAGAATCTGTTTTTTTGAAGGTTGCATTATGATTTTTGTCGTTCAAATTGCTGTTTTTGTCATTCAAATCGCTGTTTTTGTTCGAATCACTGTTTTTGTCGTTCAAATCACTGTTCCTGGCACTAGTATCAATATCACGACCTGATCCCACATTCTTTATTTTCACCCCAATATCTGCCTCCGAATTTCCACAAACTTCCTCACCATCATCACCAACTTGCACTTTATTTGCATTTGCCCTTAAATTTACCGAATTTTCTGTTGTGTTCAAGTTTGTCTGTGTTTTCTTTGTAACAACTTTTGGAAAAGAGCCGTTTTCAGAGCTATTTAGCTCTTCGACGCCTTTAAACCCCTTTGATTCTAAATCTTCGCTCTTCAAACGGCCAATTTCATCATTTGTCCCTTCTTTCATATCCAAAATGTCCTTTTTTAAAAGATTTTCGTCCTCGTTCTTGTCTTTAAACTCGTCGTTTTCGTCCTTGTTCAAATCTGCTCCCATATTCAGAAACTCACCCTGAGCCCTGCACATCTCGCTTCGAAGCTTGTTCACGTGATGTACACAATCATCTGTGTCTTCCAAAACCCAGCCATTAAGCCTTCTGCGTTTGTACTCGTCGGCGTGATTTTGGGGAGATTCCATAAAGTGCATTGTTAACATAACAGCTCATTTGATGCCGCACTGTTAGTCACGTGATGCGCAACGCGTGACTTGGTGTTGTGGGCCGTGCTGCCTCCAATTACCGTGCCTCTATCTTACAGTGCATATGCTTACAAATGGTGTCGTGGTACCTTATGGTATTGTTATATGCAGATTAAGGCTTGCACCTGTGAAGTTATGTCTTCGTTTCTCCTCTCTCCTCTCTCAGTGGTGGCCGGCAGGCATTGGGTTCTTCACCACAACACCGTTTTGCACATTGCCCTCCTTGACCCAGCCTCCTGGCATAACAGGCTCGTGCTCGCTCTTGAACTGGTTGATTCTGTCAAGCATCACTGGCTTAAATGACTTGATCAAACCCTGCACAGGCCATGCGGCAGCGTCTCCCAAGGCACAGATGGTGTGACCCTCGATCTCCTTGGTCAACTCGAAAATCATGTCTATCTCCTTCTCCGTGGCTTGGCCCTTGACAAATCTTTGCATCATGTTCTGCAACCACGTGGTTCCTTCTCTGCATGGCGTGCACTGGCCACAGGACTCGTGCTTGTAGAAAGCCGAGAATCTCTGGATGGCTCTGATGATATCGGTTTGTTTGTTCATGACAATGACGGCGGCGGTTCCCAAACCGGAACCCTCGTCCTTCAAGGCATCGTAGTCCATCAACACATTGTCACAGACATCCTTGGGCATCACGGGAACGGAACATCCTCCGGGGATCACTCCAAGCAAATTGTCCCAGCCTCCCTTGACACCGCCACAGTGCTTCTCCAACAACTCCTTCAAAGGAATGGACATCTCCTCTTCAACCGTGCAGGGCTCGTTGACATGGCCCGAAATGCAGAACAACTTGGTACCTGCGTTTCTCTCACGGCCAAATCCAGCAAACCACTCTCCGCCTCTTCTCAAAATGGTGGGTGCCACGGCCACAGTCTCCACGTTGGCGACGGTGGTAGGACGGCCAAAAAGACCCACTCCTGCAGGGAAAGGAGGCTTCAATCTTGGCTTTCCGGCCTTTCCTTCGATAGACTCAATCAAAGCAGTCTCCTCACCACAGATGTACGCACCCATTCCACGGTGGATGTAGATGTCAAAGTCGTAGCCGGAGCCGCAGGCGTTTTTGCCCAAAAGTCCGTCTTTGTAGGCTTCGTTGATGGCCTGCTGCAAAATCACGGTTTCGTTGTAGAACTCGCCTCTGATGTAGATGTATGCAGCCGTGGCATTCATGCCTCTTCCAGCCAACAAACAGCCCTCCACCAACTTGTGGGGGTCTTTGCGGATGATTTCTCTGTCCTTGCACGTGCCGGGTTCTCCCTCATCGGCATTGACCACCAAATATCTCGGACCTGGGTTTTTTTCCCATCCAGGGGGGTTCATGAAGGACCATTTGAGTCCTGAGGGGAATCCTGCGCCACCACGGCCTCTCAAGCCGGATTTTTTCATTTCGTCAATGATCCATTTGTCGCCCTTTTGGATGATTTCCTTTGTTTTGTGCCAGTCTCCCATTTTTTTGGCGGACTTCAAGTTGTGACCGTATGTTCCGTAGACGTTTTGGAAGATTCTGTCCTGGTCTTTCAAACCGCCGTGGACTCTGTTTGGGGTTGCGGCTGGGTCTGAGGACGTGGCCAAGCGCCTGAGCGTCCGTGCCGGCGATGTGAATTTGCGGAGCATGGCCGAAGTTTCAGATGTTGTAGATGTTGTGAGAGAAGTAGTGAGAAAATGTTTTATTGAGTGCTTATGGGCCGCACGTAATTGGTTTTGCCGCGTGGTGATTGGCCGCGCGCGGGTCTGTGTGCAGGGTCGCGACACACCCGTACACCACACCCAAAACCCGTGCACCAGAGATTCTCTACTCGTTATTGCAGCGCACCCATTACCTCTCCACGCCATGTTTCTTCGCTCTGCCTTATGTATATTGCTTGTTGTGCTAGCGTATCTATATACAGGCCGTCTGCTGCCGTACGTGTTTCAGAGCGAAGCGCTACGGCTGCTTGGCGGGGCCAAGGGGTTTGAAACACCCCGATCTGAAACACTCATTTCAATCTTCAGTGAAACACGTGAGACCAAGCCTGAAACAAAACCTGAAACACCTGAAACATTCAAAAAGCCAACACCTGAAACACCTCAAACACCTCAAACATTAAAAAAATCAACACCTGAATCGCCTGAAACAAAATTGCATCACAAAGATATCGTGGCCAGATTCGGGTATGATCCTGCATCCAGAGGCCAGCAGAAACTCAGCTCCAACTCCTACTTCGACAATATCTACTCCGGCCGTGACCGGCAACAGATCGGCCGAGAGAATGCCACCCTCGTTATGTTAGTCCGCAATTCCGAACTCCCCGGCGCTCTCCTGTCCATGCGGTCCTTGGAAGACCGTTTCAACAGAGACTATAAATACCCGTGGGTTTTTCTAAATGACGTGCCTTTTGACCAGGACTTCATTGACCAGACCACCGCCATGGCCAGCGGCGCCACGTTCTACGAGCTTATTCCAGAGGCCGACTGGAATCCTCCGCCACACATTGATAAGGTTCGACTCGAACGCAATATACTTGAGTCCATGCACGTGATCTACGGCTTTCTGAGGCTGTACCGTAACATGTGCCACTTCAACTCGGGCTACTTCTACCGCCAGAAGCGGCTTTTGGACTACGAGTGGTACTTCCGCGTGGAGCCCGACGTCGAATATATGTGTGACTTCATGTACGACCCTTTTGAGCTTCTCCGAACTTCCAACAAAACCTACGGCTTCACCATCACCATTCCGGAATACGAGGACACCATTCCAACGCTCTGGCAGACGGTGGAGGGTTTTATGGCCAAGCATCCGGAGCATTTGCACCCCAACAATGCACTTGCGTTCCTCACCGCCAACGATACCGAAACTTTTCACCACACCCAGGTGGTGTCGGCCACGGACTACAACTTGTGTCATTTCTGGAGCAACTTTGAAATTGGCAACTTGGACTTTTTCCGTGGCAAGGCCTACGGCGATTACTTTGACTACTTGGACGCCGCCGGCGGCTTTTACTACGAACGCTGGGGCGACGCCCCCGTGCACTCCATCGGCTTAGCGCTTCTTCTCGATAAGGACGCCATTCACCACTTTGAAGATATCGGCTACTACCATCCGCCTTACATGTCGTGTCCGGGGTCACTGGAGGTGAAGAGCATGAAGCGCTGCATTTGCAGGCAATTCGACGAGGAGGGCCGCCACGACGGTGTAGATGTCATGATGCCGAGCTGTTTGGCCCGCTGGTGGCGCCACGGGTCGGGGAAACGGTTTCTCAATGAGATGGATTATAAGTTTTAGAGGTGGTTGCAATAGAGGTGGTTGCAATATAGTGGTGATTGCAATAGACTTGACACCGGTATCATAGATGTGGCTTTGGCAAATTAAAAGTTTACTTTCTCACACCTAGAAGTGGTTGGAAATTACAAGGTGACTGTGGCATTTTTTAATTGTGACTTTAAATGGCCAGAAATTCAATTGAGTATTTGGGCTTCACTTGAGGATTTATGTGCGCTGCACTACCGCGCTCATCGCACTCTCAAGGAATTTTTCTACTTATCATCTCAACCACCAAGATGAGTAAAGGGAAATTGAACGTTGCGCTCAAAAACCACAAGAATAAGGAGGCTTGGAAGAAGGAGGAGCTGAAGAAAAAGCCAGTCAAGCCCATTCTCCAGGACCCCGAAGCCAGTGTCTTGGACCCGTCGTCAGAGGACGACGAACCAGCACAAAACACAACCGCTGCCAATGACCGTCCTTTGTCTAAAAAAGAAAAGCGTCAAATGAAGAAGTTGGTGGCACAGTTGGAAGACGCTGAAGAAAGCGAAAGCAGTGCTAGCGGCGAAGAAGATGCCAGTGAAGAGGATTTGGATTTGGAGAAATTGGCCGCCAGCGAGAGCGAATCCGACATACAAGACGATGGCGAGAGCGATGACGAAGATGAAGACGAAGATGAAGACGAAGATGAAGAAGAGGCAAAAGATGAAGAGGAGGAGGATGAAGAGGAGGATGTCCCTCTTTCCGATGCCGAATTCGACTCGGACGCCGATGTGGTCCCCCACAGCAAGCTTACTGTCAACAGCATCGCCGCTTTGAAAGAGTCACTCGTCAGAATACAATTGCCATGGGACAAACACTCGTTTGTGGAGCACCAGTCTGTGTTGAGCGCCGTCAAAGCACAAGACGGAATCAAAGATATCTACGATGATACCGAGCGTGAGTTAGCTTTCTACAAGCAAGGTTTGGACGCAGTCAAGCAAGCACGGACCACACTTTTAAAATTGAAGGTTCCTTTCTCCCGTCCGCTAGATTACTTTGCCGAGATGGTCAAGTCAGATGAGCACATGGACAAGTTGAAGAGCAAGTTGTTGAGGGAAGCCGCCGACGCCAAGGCTAGCGAGGATGCCAAGAAGCAAAGACAGTTGAAGAAGTTCGGAAAGAAGGTGCAGCACGAGACTTTGCAAGAGAGAGCCAAGCAGAAGAAGGAGACTTTGGAGAAAATCAAGTCGTTGAAGAAAAAGAGAGGCGCCAACGACATGAGCCACGACCAAGACTTCCAGATTGCCTTGGAGGAGGCCACGGCCGAGGACGGGCCGCTGAAGAGACACAAACCCAACGGAAAGAGATTGGCCAAGGATGCCAAGTACGGGTTTGGAGGTAAGAAGAGAGGTATGAGGAAAAACGACGCCGACTCGTCGGCCAACATCTACAACCAGCGCGGCAAGGGTAAAGGCAAGGCCTACAGACCGGGTAAGAACAAGCGCAAGTGAACATAGTAATGCATTTATCTGAAAAAAGCGGGAGGAATGTACTGTTATTTGATTAGAGTAGGATCCGATGTGTACTGTATGCAGACCGCCCATATGTTATGTGCAGGCAGACCATATGATCTTTTCGACCACGGAGTTCAGTTCCACGTCCTCTTAACGTTTTAACTGCTGCTAAGGCATTCAGGGGAGTTTTTGGTACGCCTTTGGGTTCTGACTCATTTTTGAATTTTTAACACGTTTTGAATTTATAACTACACTAATGTTCTCACTTGAACTTGATCAGCGTAATATTTCCGCAGTAACGAGAAAAATATACGAAAAGTGTAAATGGCATCATAAATTGTACTACCATATATTTAAATCACCACCAGAGATTAAAGTATATAAATGTCAAAAACAACAATTGATTGAAGCGGTGCACTGTGAGTCTATCTTAAGCGCACTATAAACGGATCACCTGCATATAAAATATCGAGTTCCGAGGGTGATTTGTCATTGGGAGAAATTTCACACGCTACAAAGCTCCAATCGCTAGTAACTGGCTCAGGGAACTAATTTTGAGAGAATAAATTCTATGCCACCAATTTCAAAAATTTTTTTGGTGTTTTTGGGAGGAAAAAACGACCTGGGTCAAGAGGTCGGAACTGCATATTGTGCTAAAGTCACGTGTACTCGTGAATGATGGGCCCCGGAAATCACATCATTCTATGAAAGCCGCCTAATTGAGCAGTGTCTACAAACTGAGCTTTTAGGAATTAATTTGTGTTATGCATGAATCTTACCTTTCTGAGCAAATTGGCATTTTAAGAGAGACAGAGTTGGGTGTTGAAGAATTGTTGCAAAAACCAAGTTAAAAATTGAGTCTGAGATCAGAGTGGTGATTTATCGTGTTTGTGATTTTATTCACTTAATGAATACCATTCACATTACTCACCATTTCATACATCCACTGCACATTTTGACTGAACACCTCCATCATGTGTGGTTTAAGATCTTGTGGTGTACGGGTGTACAGGTTGTTGGTGTACTCGTACGCGCTCGTATAATTCTTCCTCTTCTCGTCATCAACACTTCAAAAATGGACAAAGCAGCAGCAAAACAAAAGTTTGTGGACGAGTTCGACAACCTCGTCGCAGAATTGCAGCAAATATGCAGAGAATACAAAATGCCGCAAGAAGCGCTTGACTGGCTCACCAAAAACTTGCTCTACAATACTCCCGGCGGTAAATTGAACAGAGGTCTTTCCGTGATTGACACGTACTGCATTCTTAAAGGCAAAACCATCGACACCTTATCCGAAAGCGAGTACAAAAAAGTGGCTCTTTTGGGGTGGGCCATTGAGTTGTTGCAGGCGTACTTTTTGGTGGCCGACGACATGATGGATCAGTCGAAAACCAGACGTGGACAACCGTGCTGGTACTTGAACGAGGGAGTTGGAAACATTGCCATCAACGACTCGTTTATGTTGGAGGGTGCCATTTACATTTTGTTGAAAAGACACTTCCGCCAGGACCTGTATTATGTGGACTTGTTGGACTTGTTCCATGAGGTGACATTCCAGACCGAGTTGGGCCAGTTGTTGGATCTTGTCACTGCCGACGAAGAGGTGGTGGACTTGTCCAAGTTCTCGTTGGAAAAGCACTCGTTCATTGTCATTTTCAAGACCGCCTACTACTCATTCTACTTGCCTGTGGCCTTGGCCATGTACATGTGCGGCATTAACAGCGCCGAGGACTTGAAACAAGCGCAAGATATCTTGATTCCTTTGGGTGAGTATTTCCAGATTCAGGACGACTACTTGGACTGTTTTGGAACGCCTGAGCAGATTGGCAAGATCGGCACCGATATCAAGGACAACAAGTGCTCTTGGGTTGTGAACCAGGCATTGTTGAAGGTCAATGCTGAGCAGCGCCAGGTTTTGGAGGACAACTACGGTAAAAAGGACGATGTTTCCGAACAGAGAGTGAAGGATTTGTTTTCCGAGTTGGAGATTCCCAAGATCTATGAGCAGTTCGAGGAGGACACTGTGGTGGCTTTGCGCAAGAAGATTGACCAGATCGACGAGTCTCGTGGTTTGAAGAAGGAGGTGTTGACTTCGTTTTTGGGCAAGGTGTACAAGCGGTCTAAGTAGAGCATGGAGAATTACCATCATCTATAGAACTGACTGAGAAGACTGACTGAACTGAGTGAGATTATGTGGATGTGGCTATTGATTATAGCAGTCACATGTTAACAGAATCGAATGCGTCGTAAAATATCAAATCGAATTTCTTAGTGTGTTGATGAGATTAAAGTAACATTTGCTTATCATCACCGCACCATTAGCAACCTATCACTTCTGATTATATCTTCGTACCACTTCTGATTATCTTGCCATCAGCGTGTTTAATGATTCTATACCATCATCCTGCTTTCCTATTCATTCCTTTGAAAGTTAATGATGCTAAACCCGACTGATTTTCTAAGTCCAGATCCACACATTTCTACGCGTCATAACTTCATGCCCTGTATTACTATATGCTAAGCGTTGGCCTTCTCCAAATCCTCTCTACCGGCCTTGGTGTACAAGTACTCGTTGTAGTCTCTGGCCTGGGCCCAGATGTTCCACACAATTATGCCGGGGAGAACAATGTATGCAATCTGGTTTTTGGTTCTTCTGAACACATTGAAAAAAGCGTTGTGCAAGTTACCTTTCAAAGGCTTGGTGGCGTATGGAGACACCGTGTACATGGCAACGTTTTTCTGGGCTGGGCCGCCCATGTTACCCCACCAACCAATGTATGTCTTAGGACCTGTTCCTCCCATGATGTGTGTTTAAGAGTATTGAAGTGTGTTTAAGAAGTATTGGAGGATGTTTTTTCGGGTGACATTATGTGCGAAAAGCGCTCATGGCCATTGGCCAGGTTTGGTGCTGACGATTACGCGCGCACGTAGTTAACGCCATACTGACAGTGTTGAAGAACATTGTTGGAAGAGCGCCGATAAAGATGGCAATGGCTGCTGTGGTGTGCAATATACGGGTCCAAGAGACCGAGGCGCAGACCGGGGTAGAGGGGCATGTCCTGGTGTTTCTATCAGACCGTGTCCTATATGCCGGACACCCGTGCACCAAAAGACAGGCCCTCTGTTTCTTCTGTTGTGCAGTTATGCGGTGCTCCCAGCGCGGCCTATAATGTTCGGCTTGGTGCCGGAGCCAACGTGGCGCCTAATCAATGCTGGGGCTCTTATCAGTATATGCATTCCTGCAGATAGACCTCGCTTCCTCGGTTCAGAAGGTCTAGCCCTACACCGCCACACCTAACAACCAGCCGGTGCAGTCTGGCAACTGGCATAAGTGGCCCGATCTGCAGAGCCATGGGAGCACTAGGCATTTCTTTTGCATTATGTGCAGGCCCGAGATCTGAGCCAAAGTCACATTCACATTCACATCCGTAGATAAGTTGCATGGGCAGCCGCTTAAGCGAATCCGAAATTTAACAAACAGTATATATCTTCCCCGCTTGCCCCTCTTTGCCCCACACCATACATATTCATCATCCACTTGTCACATTATTCATCTCACCTGTCATTTTATTCATCTCACCTGTCATACATATTCATCTTTAACTGTGCGGCTGATTGCAACTCGCGTAAGTGCACTACGAATCTGCGCTTCACGTGATTCAAAGACAAGCGGAGACTTGTTGAGTTTTCGGATTAAGGGTCTTAAAAAACCTCTTTGATTCTGTCAATTCTGCCAAATCCATATCATTTTCTGCCAATCCATATAATATTCACCCCATTAGTGTTGCACAGTCGATTCACCATAGCAGATCAGTGCATTAGTGGGTATCTACTATGACAAGTCTATCTATGCCCGCAGAATTGTCGCGCTTGTTGGACTGGTTTATAGACACTGTGGGCATTGGTTTGTGCCATGCTTACAACATACATCTGCTGTTGGTGGCTTTTTGGCAGTACTGGGCTGGGCGATTCCAGCAGTCCTGCACAGAGGCCAGGGCCATGTACCAGGTACTACAGAATGGAAACATTAATTGAAGAAGTGTAGAGTATAATGGATTCGAATTGAAGAATTGTGCTGATTTTCAGTCATATTCAGTCATATTCAGTCATATTCAGTCATATTCAGTCCTATTCAAATCTTACATTAAGATTCAGAGCATTATGGTAGATAGTCAAGAAAATAGTGGTCAGTAGAGATTAATTGCCTCATAAAAACTTATGTTTGTGCAATTATTATCAATGATCCTTTGCTCCGTTTAAATATATTCTCACCTACTCATTCATAGACATTTTAGTAATGGTATACGACCTCTGTTGTACTGAAGTGGTGCGATGAACTGAGTGGTGCGATGAACTGAGTGGTGCGATTAATGAACCATGGAGTGCTTGATCTTTACATCCAATACTATTTGAAAGATCAACAATATTCGAAATCTGATTCTATGGACAATCAAAATTCATTTGACCAAAAACTCAAAATTGTTTTGATTTCGCTGGTATATGACTCTAAATTTGGATAGATTAAATAGAGAATTTAACACTCATAAAGTGCAATGTCCGAACTCGGGATCGCCATCTTTCGTGACAAATTGAATTTGACGATTATTGAATCAACATCAAGTCATTATAAACATTAGCATAAAAACTGATTGACTTCGATAACCTCAAATTTTCATGATCAGTAATTGCTTCTAGGGAATCGCACATTCAACTCCAAACAACCCAAACAACCCAAACAATCCGAACAACCCAAACAATCCAAACAACCCAAACAATCCAAACAATCCAAACAACCCAAACAATCCAAACAATCCAAACAATCCAAACAACCCAAACAACTCCTAAAACTATCGCATCTATTCAATAAACGACAGTCGATTATCTACACCTGTAAAATACAAATACACGTGATATAACACTAAAGTGCAGAACACTAGTGGACTACATCTTTCCCTTTCACATAGTATATTAGATATATGAATTAAGCAGCAACACGCTTCAATTGAGCTCTTTGTTTGCTGGTCAATCTGTCCTTCTTTGGCTCCTCGGCAGCAGGGACATCCTCACCCTCCTCAGTGACAATAAGTTCAATGTGAGATGGAGAAGATTGGTAAGCATTGACTCTACCGTGGGCTCTGTAGGTTCTTCTTCTTTGCTTTGGGGCTTGGTTGACTTGAATGTGGGTAATCTTCAACTTGGAGATATCCAAACCCTTGGCCTCAGCGTTGGATTGAGCGTTCTTCAACAAGTCTTGCACGTAGTTGACGGACTTGGCAGGCCATCTGGCCTTTTGAACACCCCATTCCTTGGCTTGAGCAGTTCTACCAATGGAGTGGTTAAATCTTCTGAAAGGAATGGCTCTCTTGTGGTCCAAGACGTCGGCCAAGTATGTCTGGGCCTTCTCCAAGTTCCAGCCGTTGACAGCTTGGGCGGTTTCTCTGGTGTTCTTGAAAGAAACTCTCAAGTACGCACCACGAGCGGAAGCAGACTTAGCTGGGTTAACTGGGGTAGCAGCGTAACGGGCCATTGTGACTATGTAGTTTGTAGAAAGAATTTACCTGAGGAAAAATGGAAATTTTTTACCTTCGCGCGTGCAGAGGGTGTGCTGCGGGCCTGCAGCCGGCTTAGGTCTGAGCCCTATGCGCGCACACGTGACCAGACGATTAGTTTGTTTGTCACGTGCGCGTCCACGCCGCTACGTCTGGGACAAGTTTCGAAATGTTTCAGCAGGACGAGTTTCTGGTTCAGTTTGGACTCAATTGAGTTGAAATGTTTCAGCTTGAAATCGATCAAGTAAACATGTTTCAGAATTGTTTGAGTATGTATTTATTTTCTTAATGCTTGATTAGTGTGTACTCTTGGTTACTGTAGTCGCACCGTTAGCTTAACAATGTTAGAGCATAATATTAACATATCGAGTCGCACCAACACTAAATGAGTTTGAACTACCAAACCATCATGAATTCCCGAATCTGCCATGACATTCGCCATAATGACCTCGGTTGGCACATTTTGTACTGTATGACAGACAGGCTCGATTTGAAGAATTGATAACGTAGTTGGCAGAGAATTTAACATAACTTCAGAAATGGTTGCAAATACGGACGGTAATTGGTAATCTACAATTCTATAGCCGAAAGTAGTGACACCCAGTCTAACAGATTTCACTTATGCGTAAAACTTGAGAGCAGATATCCATAAGGAATCGTCTGTAAAGGAACAGAGCCCAAAGATCCTGCAGAGGAGAGCAGTCTAGACCTTTTTATTTATCTCCAGTAAGTTCCTTTTCATATATCTCCATAAGTTCCTTTTCATATATCTCCAGTAAGTTCATTCTTTGTGAGAACCTGGATTGCAGATGAATCTGAGTTCTCTTCAAATGGAGTGTACTGCTGATTCTAACTGGCCTGTCAAACGACTCGCTGCTCAAGATTATACTATTTACAAGCCGCCGAATCAGACTGGAAAGTGACATGGCCAGACTGGAAAGTGACATGACAAGGTGTATTCAAGGAAATAGCGTGCAGAACGAAAAATAATAAAGTGGGTGACAAGCTAAAAGTGCTCAGCAACAGCTGGTGAAAAACAGAGCACCACAAAACTGAATGCTTGGCTTGCCAATCAAGACTTACTTCACCAGCGGAGAGGCTAGGCATGAATGTCTAAAGTTGGGAATCACACTATAAAAGAACTTTTTCGTAGCAAGAACCTAACAGCAATACCATTGGTACTACAAATTAACAAATGGAATGAACTAACTAGAGACAATTCACAAACTGGGAACTTACCAATCGGTGATATTTAAAAACACTCTTCAGTCTTCAATCAAAACTTGAATCAAAACTTGAATCACAATTCATCCAAGTGAATCGCAAACTAGAGCTACTTATGATAATTTATCCAAGTGAATCGCAAACTAGAGCTACTTATGCTAGCCACCAACTCAAGTACCTTGTCCTGCATATAGAAATAGACCCTTCTTCTCGCGCACCCGTACACTCGACATCCATGCAATCTCTTCATTTGAGGCCGGGCTGCAGCTGGCTCCCGCCGGATATATCGTGTAATGTAAAGCCTGCCAGGCATTATTGCAAGCTCTCTTCAGTTGCACTGCTGCGTGTCTGGTTCGCGCACGACCCGCGCGCTCAACACTTCCGCACAGTGTGAACCAAACAACATACTAGTCCATAGTTTCAAGCACCAACGCTATTAACATTGCCGATATCAATCAATTATAGAATTCTCGCAATAAAGAGTGTTTAATATTCCATTGCTTTAACCAAAAATTGTTCACGCGTCTAAGCTCTCCACAGAATTCAGCATAGCCTTGGCTCTACCAACTGCCTATATCCAAACACCTGTTGCAACTCCTCAATTGCACGTGTTTTCATTGATCAAAAAGTCATTCAAGCGGCAGCTCATAAAAAATAGCGGAGCTGATATCTTTGGCTTTTCTTACTCCTCCTTAAAGTGTCTCTTTACACACGTGCACCATGTCCGACTCCGAATTGCTATCACCACAACAACAAAATAACCAAGATGACGCTCTTGACATGATACTTGATCACCCAAGAGACGCGTCCGCCGCAAACAGTCCTTTGCGCGACATTGATATGGATTTGCAGGGCAATGGTGCTGAAAATAGCGGCGGCGAGCCTAATCTTGGCCCTTCCGACTCTCCCGAAACAGCCCTGGCGTTTGGCATTCCTGATGCCGTTGAAGACAATGATGACATTGACCCCAGTCTTTTTGACCCAGATCTTGGCTTTTCCCTGCATGGAGATGCCGAGGATCAAGGCAATTTCGCCAATACCCCGGAAAAGTCTGATCCCGACGGGTTATTTTCCGACCTGGCCAGCCATGCATCATACGCTAAACAATCACCCTTTGATGCTGATCTCGCTGCCCAATCTGCTGAAGGCCAAGATGACGACATAAGGACCGATGCCAATGGCCCCGAAAATGCACACGCTACAGAAAACTCCGAAGGGACACGTTTAGAAGACCAGGGGAACAAGTCTGCAAACTCACCAGATAAATCACTTCAAAGTCCTTCCAAAGACGGGTTGGAGGCCGAAGACACAGACCGAACTAAAGATGGTAAGACCGACTCCACAATGAAATCGGACAATTTCACTGAGAGTTTCGATGACCCAGAGATCAAGAATGAACCAGAAGACGACCAGGGCCCCATAGATTTGAATGCAGACGACAGCACGCGAATTCGCCAGTCTCATGCCATTGTGATACCATCTTACGCCAGCTGGTTTAACATGAAGAAAATCCACCAAATCGAACGCGACTCTTTGCCTGAGTTTTTCAAATCCTCGCATCCTTCAAAGTCCCCCAAAATATATGCAAACTACAGAAACTTCATGATCAACGCATATAGACTCAATCCTAATGAGTTTTTGACTTTGACTTCATGCCGGAGAACATTAGTGGGTGATGTGGGAACTTTGATGCGGGTACATCGGTTCTTGAACAAGTGGGGCCTCATTAATTACCAGGTCAATCCGCTGTTCAAACCAGCTTATGCTCTAGAAAAGCTCCCTAATGGCTCTCAAGTGGGCTTGCCGTTCACGGGCGATTTCCATGTGCTGTATGACACTCCCCGGGGTCTTTTCCCGTTTAATACTTACAAGCCTTCAGAACTGCTTGTCAATGTTGAGAAGTTGAAGCTGTTGGTTGGTTCTCCTGGAGAGAGCAAGAGAGGGGCCGATTCAGAGCAAGAGCAAAGACCGAAAAGAGCAAAGACCGAAGAGTCTTCTGAAGAAGGGAAAGAAATTGGACCGGAGGCATCAAATTGGTCTTCAGAGGAACTTTCAAGTCTTTTAAAGGCTATTCGGGAGCATAGAAATGACTGGTATGCCATCGCCAAAAGCGTTGGGAACAACAGAACCCCACAGGAATGTATTCTCAAGTTCCTCCAAGTACCTATCGAGGACGAGTACACCAAGTTGGATGACAAGGATGCAGGAATCCTCAAATATGCCTCAAACTTTCCTGTGATGGGTGTTGACAACCCGGTGATCAGCAATTTGATTTTTATGACGAATCTTGTTGACCCAGAAGTCATTAAGGCAGCCACGTTGAGAGCGTCAAAAGTTGTCGATGAGGCCCTCATCAGACGCCTAGAAATTCCCAAGCATGTGAAGCTGCCGAAGACTGATGGCAAAGATAACGGAGATGAAAATGAATCTAACAATGAGACTGAAAACAAAAAGGAGAATGAAAAAGAGAATCTGAACGAGAATGAAGATGATGATTATAGTAAAGATGATAAGCAAAGTGAGAAAGCAAATGAAGGTGAGGATGGAGGCAGGAGCGAAAATGAGAAGCAAGATGATAAACCGCAGGATGCAGAAAATTTGGAGCAGTCTCTATTTGAAGAATTCGGAGGCGATGAGAAGAAGGAGCTGGCTCGGGTGATTGAAGAGGCATCCACTGCTATATTTGGCTCTATTGGAGCCAGAAGTCATCTTTTTGCCAATTACGAAGAGAGAGAAATGCTCGCCGTCTCAAATATGATACTCAATCAGCACCTTAAGAAGTTTGAGGTCAAGATTGAAAAAATCAACGAGCTTGAAAAGGTCTACGAAAGAGAGAGGCGCAATCTTGCACAACAACAAAATTCTGTGTTCATAGATAGATTGGAACTTACCAAGTCTACTATTGGGATCACAAAAAAATTGAGAGAGGCTGTGGGACTTCTTCGAGAAGCTGGAGAGGACAAGCCCGAGGATAACCCGCAAGCCAAGGGTCTCGAGAGGCTACTCGAGGACATAGACGTCTTGCTCGCCAAACCTACCAATGCATCATTAGTTAAAGAAGACGACGCCAAGAGTGCCGAAGCACCTGCGGTGAGCAGCGACAGTGAGCCAGCGGGTGAGGATAGCAAGAAGCCCGTCTCAGTGGTCGAACCACAGCATTTCAAGGTCTGGGTGCCATGACCCCACGAACACCTAGCTAGGGTATCTAGCGGCTAAGAGCTAAAGCGTACATTATTAGAGCTGTATCGTATTCCTGCATAATGGTTATATGTGGACCTGCACAATAGTCTCAGATGACAACAGCAGTATTTCAATGTAAGAGTGAAGGCGTTCCATAAGACAGCAAAACAAGAAAGCAGTGCACAGAAAGCACAACCCAAGACACTCAAATGGACGAGGAAACTGGCGTATATGCAGGAACCGGTTTTAAAAGCCAGCTCAGCGATGACGAGGCAGCACACGTGCACTCACTAGATCATTTCGAGGAGCTTGTCAGCGACGACGAAGTAGATCTTGGGGAGCAGGCATCGTCATTCCACACATCTCTTGGTGTTACGGAAAAACTGGACAATTTGCACCAAAATGGCGAATTATACGAGCAAGATTATGGGTCCATTTCCATTGCACAAGAAGCCCAACAAACACAACAAAGCAACGAGTTACCCCACAATTCAGACCAGGAACCTGAACTGCTGTCACAAACGCCATTTTTGCATGAACCAGGCTCGATTGCAATTGCCACCACAGACTCCATTGATCTGGAAACACATCTCAGCGAAAGTGAGGCAGAAGACGACAAACATTCTGGCCATAGCGGCGGCCATTTCCGCCAACCAAGCATTTCGGAAATGGCTCTGGACAATAATCTGGACCGGGAAAGTGATCTGGACCAGTCGGAAGAAGACTCCGTTTCTGTGCAGGACGGCTCTAATTTCAACGCCCCCGAGGTGGTTCAGTCCCAGACACCAGAATCGGATTCATTAAATGTCATTGAGCTTGACAGCGAGGACGAAATTGACAATTTGGAAGACGAGGTCGCAAATCTGAATGACGATGACGTTCTGCATCATGACACGCTACAAAACTCCTCAGACGCTCTAAAGAGTGAGGATCAATTGCCTCCTAGCAGAGAAATAGCCGACGAAGACCTGGATCACGGTTTGAATCCTGCACTGTCTGATATTGAGGAGACTGGTTCGCCGGTGGTGGAGCTATTGGGATCTGCGCTAAATGGAATAGGCGCAGGCGCAGAGTCTTTTGACGAATGGTACAACTTACCAATTGTCATTAATATTACGGGTGATAAGTTGCTTCTTGTTCCTCACTTCGAAGACTCCTCTGTGAAAGATATGATATCACTCTTTAGCGTGGAAGAAGTGGCGTCTTGCTCTCTTCACGAGCTTTTTCAGTTGCTTCGAAATGGCGATCTCATAGACGCCTACAGCTTTGATTTTGACGATGAGTTGAAGATCGATGTGCCGCCCATGGGGCTTTCCTTCACTGAGGACAATATTCACACGCGAGACGTGAAGTTGGTGGATATTCTTCATACATTTCTACTGCTCCGTCAATCAAGTCCCACGCCCGCTGTGATCACACTTGTCCTCACAACGCAACAGAGGTTCATCTCCCAGTTTAAGCTCCTTACACAGTATCGCGATTCAGGGAAAACGCTAGATGACCTACAAAAAGGAGATTCGGGCGACGCCCCATCCAAAAGGAGGAGGTTTTCGTGAGCTTTTGATTCGCCTGGCTGTCACCTTCTCGCCGACGTTGACTATTTAATCAGTGGATTATTCCGCTCAGCTTCATCTGTGCGTACAAACTTTGACTCACATACTTCTGCAATGTGGGCTCCCCACTCAAGCCCTTACGCTTCCGTGTTTTCAAGACGAAATCGCGAGCTAACGAAGATCTTGGAACTGGTTTCATGGCGGGTAAGTGGCAGTCGGAGTCTAGAGGATCTCCGGGAACGACATTCCACTTTGAAAACTCAAGCGTGCAAAACGCCTGGCCCTGAGTATTCAAACGCATATCAGTATCGAGACCTGGCGAGTCTATAACTGGTACGATGCCTTCAATCTCGAAGAGCTTGGTGGCGGCAATCTCTTTCTCAAAGATAACCCATCCTCTTCTCTTCTCAAGCATCGTGTGCACCGCTGAGATGGTATTGTACGTGCATGTGACGTACACTTTGTACATGGGCTCCAAGAGTTTGGGTGCAGCAGTCATTAGACCGATGTGCACTGCGTTCCGTGTCACTGGAATCAATTGCCCTGAAGTCTTCAAAACAGAACCTTCAAGCACAGCATCTAGGATTTTGAACTTGGTGCGGCGGATTGGTTCTTCACATAGAGGGCCTTCGTTAGCGCCCATATGGAACCCCGCCACGACAGATTCTTTTGCTCTGAGCAAGTCGACTTTGTTGGTCTCACCCTCAAGAGAATCGTCCAAAAGAATTGAAGGGCTCTGCAAATCAGCGGGTCCGAAACTCCATAATGATCTGGCTGCCAAAGCATCCCAGCCAAACTCCTCTTTCAACACTTTTGAAATGACTTTCGTGGGCTGTGAAGAATTGAACTTTCCTTGCTCGATGGCAGTGAGGAGCTTCTTGTCCTGAATCGGTTCTGCTATGATTGAGATTTGCGCATTGCCATTCGGCGTTTGGGCTGGAGCCCGCGTGGCGGAGATCTCCAGGCACGACTCTGAAAAACGAACCATCGGATCGCTTACTTTGATCGACAAGTATTCACCCTCAAAATGACGGAGGTCGTGGAGGAAGCAGTCCATGTATAGCTCTCCTGGCGCTAATACAACGTGCTCGCCGCTTTCCTCGAGTTTGGTAATGGCTGACAGGTAACACTTGGACAAGTGCTGAAGGCCCCGCACTAATTTGGGCAAGTCAGCAGGGATTTCAGGCTCCACTGCCACTTTATATACGGATCTGCTCCCAACATCTCTTCTGTGGATGGGTTTCTTGTGAATATCATCAATGGATAGAAGCGTGGCACACTTACCCACAGTATCAAGGCCTGTGACTAGCACAATCTGGCCCTCGCATGCCTCGTCACAGGGCACATTGTACTCGCCAACGGGAATGGAGATGGAAGTGATGGTCTCCTTTTTGGAGTAGTCATCGGATCTATCGGCGAGAACACACACCTTGTCACCTAATTTCAAGTGCCCGCTGTAGACACGAACCAAACTGTAAATAGAGTCTTTTGAGGGATACAATCTTGCTACCTCAGCAACAAGCCCTGGCGCATCCAAGGACAGAGACGTCTTTGGATTATTGGACACCTGGGTCTCTGGAAATTTCCTTGGTGGAATACTTAACACAACCAGATTGATTGCATCTCGCAGACCCTGTGAAAGAGCCCCGAACACGACACGGAGGAGCTTTTGTGGATCAAGCTCGTGAGATTTCTTGGGAAGACTGACACGAAATTGATCCCATAAAATGGTGGAAAGTGCACCGTTTGCCGAGTCGAAGACGAGGCAGTGGGAGACTATTTTGTAGAGCGGCGCCACGATAAATTGCTCAAACGTCGTGTTTCCAGCAGGCAGCTTGGTAAACTTGCCATTGGCAAAAGAGACATCTGCCCAAAATAGAGCCGCCAACTTGGCAGAGTCCACGCCAAACTTGTCACCATACAAAAGGGCCCATGTATGAAGAGAGAACGACAAGCCCAACACACGCAGCGCAAATACAACGTTATTGTTGAGCGGACTCAAAAGACGCTCGTGTGTGTATGAAGACACGTGCTCGTTGTGGTGTACGTGGGCATTGATATCGGCAAGAACCGAGCGGATTTTGAGGTTGAACTCGTGCGGCGGAAGACGTAGCTCGAGCACTAGACGGTCGATTTTGTTGAGCACCACCACCAATGGAAGATTGGCCCGAAGTGCCTCAGTGACGATTTTCTTACCGGAGAGCGTGAGTCCTTCCAACACATCCACCACAAAAACGACACCGTCGGCAATTTGAAACAGCGCCGCCCGTTCCTCGTGGAAATCGGGGTGGCCCGGAGTGTCCATCATGTGACACAAGTAACTGCGGTGTTTCAAATCTTGTAGAAGCAACGACGCTGTAGACGTGGCAATGGAAATCCCCCGCTCTTTTTCGAGTTTGTGTGAGTCTAGATGCCGCAGAGGGTTGAGTTTGGGGTGAGTTTCGTCAAGAAGCTCGTCGATCAAGCTGGTTTTGCCAGTGTGTAAAGCACCACACACGGCCACCGAACGCATCCGCTGAGGCATTTCTCGTGGAATCTGTTTCATATATTCTTTGGAGTATGTTGTTTCGGGAAGCGTTTCGCCTGCAGTGTACTCCAAGAAAAGGTTTTCGGAACGTGGCTTGATCACGGGCTCGTCACGGCCTTCTTCCGTGGGGTCGATCACCATGGTCTCTGCATCTAATAGAATCTGGGCTTTTGCGATGGCCAAATTGGCGGATGAACTTTCGTTGCTTTCGTTGTTTGTTGGTGAGGTTTGGTTTGGGGCGTTAACTGGTGACTTTGAGCTGTTATTGAAAGACTCTGGGTCATGTGAAATGGCGGCCACAGGCTCGCTGATGGTCGCATTGGCGGTTTTGAAATTGTCAAGCGACTCGGCGTCGGAGTCACTGGCGTCACCTATAAAGTTTCCAAAGTCATCGTAAAGATCTGAGTCCATTGGGGAGATATGGTGGTATTTGGAACTGGACTTGTGAGATGTGCGATGTCGCTGTCCTGCATGTAGAACACGGTGTATTGGTGTGCCGTCTTTAGTAATGTTATGAGGGAATTATCTTTACTACTGGTGCTAGTAGGAAAAGGCAGCTGGATTCTTTGTGGTGACTTGTCGGAGTTTCAAAATACGCCTTGTGTGTTTTTTGGGGACACATTAAAGTATAATAGTCTACCTTTTTCGCACAATTCTCCAATACTGGACCATACCATAAATAGTGTAGCGGTACAAGACCCTCTGTAAATTCAATATCAATAGCAAACAAAACACAGGTTTCACTCATTATAACACAGGTTTATATCATTATAATTAACACTGCAAAAAACATAAATTTACTAAAGATTCTCCTACCAGGTTTATACCAGTGCATCATGTATTGAGACGAGAGCCGTATATGCAGGATACAACATGGTGTGGTCCCATTGGAAATATCTACTGCCACGGTTCTATTCTAGGAGGTGACTCGTTAATAATGTTTATCGCTTAAATTATACTTTGCACTACTATAAGAGCGATTGCCACCTGGTGAATTGAATAAAGAATGGTGTACAATGCGGGTCTTCTATAATACTGATATGAATCCAGCTATTCCGAATCTGTTATTTAAAGTTTGAGCTACTCCAAGATATCTATTATAAATCTCTCCGATAATGTAGCCAGTGCCATCGCTGCCAGTTCCGTTGAGATAAATCAGATTGTTAAAAAGATCGTATCGCCATCTGTAAATTTTCTCCAGTCTTTACATATCCATTCTGCTTCACATATGTTCACACTAAGAGAGTAAAATGATTACAATATTAAGTGATTATAGCATTGGGTGATTATGATATTAGTGATTATGACATTAGCGACTGCGATTTTAAGTGATTAATATAAAGTGATAATGTTATAAGTGATGATGATATAAAACGATAGCATACTCATGATTCTAGTATGATGTGAGTACGTATCGCGAGGTCGGCAGCTACTGGCCAATTGGAAACAGGCGCGACATTTTGGTGCGTGCACGCCCGTGCACTCAACCACCATTTTTTGCTCACCACCATCATACTAAAGACTTTACCATAGCCACCATGTCAGCCGTCGCCAAAAACACTGCCACCAAGTTGAACTGGGCCCAGGTGATCAAGTCCTTGGGCTTGACCGGATCCACTGCTTCGTCGTTGACTGCCTTCAAAAAGAGAAACGACGAGGCCAAGAAAGAGCACCAGGCCTTGACCAGCCAATCGGCTGAAATCGACTTTGACCACTACAAGAGTGTGTTGAACAACCAAAAGGTCATTGAGGAGATCCAAAAGGCTGTTGCTGACTTCAAGCCAGTCACCTACGATGTTTCTAAGACCATCAAGACCGTGGACATTTTCGAGCAAAAGGCTGTGGAGAACGCCAAGTTGACCGAGAAGTCTGTGTTGCAGGAGATTGAGCAATTGAACGCCACCTTGAAGGACATTGAGAATGCTAGACCATTTGACCAATTGACTGTCGAGGATGTGGCCAAGGCTAGACCTGACTTGGACGAGAAGGTCGACTACATGGTCAAGAACGGTAAGTGGGAGGTTCCTGGTTACAAGGAGAAGTTTGGCGACTTGACTGTTATGTAAACAACATTTCATTGTCTTTTGGCGCACTAAATCATACATATACGAAGCAAAACTGATTCATTGTAGAGTGTGCTTCAAGTACACATTCACAGTCGGGCGTGCCGATCAACCGGATCGGACGCTTCACAGACACACGCTGGCACCTCACACATCAAGTCTTTTGCCTTGGAAAAACGCCCTCAGAACGCCCCAGAAGAGCTCTTGTGGGGTATACGTGGCATGCGCCAACGTCCGTGGCGTGTGTTCCGAAGAATGGGAATTAAACCCACGCTCGAAGTTTATATGCCACATGGTCACAACCACGTTACAAGTATACCTCTTTTTAATGTCGCTGACGAGACTGTTGATCTCCTTGTACCAGCCCGCACGCGTGGTGGCGTTGAGCTGTTTCTGCTGCCAGTAGAATGCAGATATGTTTTCGATCACAAGAGTGTTGAGGTTGTATTCCACCAAGCTACTTGTATTATCGAGAATAGCACGGAGATTTTCGACGAGCTTGATGGGACTACCACAACTAGAGAACGTCATGTTAGCATCCGCAGGATCCCGCCTGCCAAGATACGTTTCTAAGCCGCTCAGGCCACATTCCATAACAATGATTGTGGGCAAACCTACTATCGAATTGCCCATGCTTGGTGGATTTTCATCAGGGTTATGTCTGCATTCGGGCTTCGGGCAGTTCCCATTCAATCGACTTTTGCTCAATTTTTGGTAGAACTCTGTCTTCTCCTTTACATCTTGGAAAATGAAAACTGCGTATTCGTTCTCGAGCAAAACCGCACGAGCATGCTCAAACTCAATACTCGACTTGGGCAACTCAAAAACCTGCCGTTAGCATCAGTTGCACAGTGACACCTTCATAGCCACATACCTGTGAGAAAGATAGACATTTCATGTCTGGCAATTGACATCACTGAAGAGCGCATTTTGAGACTGCACATTATGCAGGCCTTAGTCCGCTTGGTCATATGAGTTGGTGAAGAAAATGGTGCCATTTGGCTCGTGGTCGAAATTGAAGTCTAGCCCACTGATCACCAATTTATTTATGCCAAGAGTGGAAAAGCCATCATTTTCGTAGCTGGTCCTGTTGATGTTTGCGTCCTCAGCATCGCCACGGTTCAAGTTGATCATTTTCCGGATCAAATCATCAAGGTAGTGAGAGATGACGATTGAGTAGGCAGGTGAGAAGGACTCGCTTCTTAAAAACTTGCAGCTGTTTTCCGCCTCTTCAGCGTCGAAAAACGGCTCGTCTGCCGTGTCATCCTCCATTTCGGCAATGTCGTAGGTCTTCACAGGCAAACATTGGAACGAAGCGGAGATTTTGTTGGAGTGGAAATCCCAGCTGACATTCTTCATTGGCGAGTCGAGCAAGAAAAGATCGCCTAGATTCGGGTCATTCGGCAAGCGCCCAGAGAGCACCTCACCTATAGTCCGCACCATTTGCACCGTCTGCATATCCTTGTAGACCCCTTTTTCGGGGCTATAATAGCGATGGTAGAGCAAGTACTCGTCGAGCTTTTCCAAGATGAGGCTGCAGTGGGTGCATTGGCACCCGTTCCAGAGAAAGGTGTTCATGGCCTGCTCATAACACGCTAGCACAGAGACAAACTGCGGAAGCACCAAGTTGACAATGTGGTTTTCAATCTGGCTGAGAAGATTGGGGAGCACAATTGTGTAGAGCTTGACTTTGCGGAGATAATTGCCCTCGTAGCCATCGTCTATAATGCCGTCTATGGGCACATTGTGGCGGATGCTGACGTAGAAGAGACCAGCACACGACTGCACCACCGACTTGATGAACTCAAACACAATGAGATCCCACTGCTCCGACGCCCGGTGGCTGGCCACGCCAGCATGCGTTTTTTCGACTATCGACAAGCGTTTTAGGCTTTTTAGGCGAAGCCGCCCCAAAAACGGCGTCAAGCATTGCTCGTCACACAGAATATTGGCGCAGCCAACAGAAAGCTGGAGGTTTTCCAAGCCTGCGGTATTCACGTAAGGCATGTGGCTTGCAGTGTGTGTCACGACCATATTGACGGTCTTTAGTTTTGCCATGACAAAAGGCCTGACTTGGTACATCGCTAGAAGATATGCAGTGAAGCGAGAATAAACGACAGAGTCGTCTCTGATGCGCAAATGCTGGAGACTCTCCAAGATAGGCACCAATGCTGTGTCCACCGGGAAGTTCTCGGGGAAATCCGCAATCACCATTTCCTGGAGAGCATTTCTCTGCACACCACGGAGCGTTTGGAAGCAGTCAAAAACATCCGAGGTGAGATGAAACAGAGAAGTCCACGGCTGCAATGTCTGGCGAAGGTGCAGGTCCGAAATGTACGCTTTTCGGATGTTGTTGTGCATCCCGCAAAGCAACTTGAACAAGCACACCAATTCGCCACGCACGGAGACATTAAAAGAACCTGAAATGCTAATCTCCTCCATATATTGTGCAAGCTGGGCGTTCACCTTTAGCGATTGAGTGAGAGTTTGCACTTTTGCAGCCACCAAACGTAAATGGGCCTTGCTCTTAAGAGATACGTCCAGAAATCCACAAATGGTGCTCACGGACAGTTCTAGAAAATCTAGTCTTTTTCGGCTGCCACTTCGACTGTTGTTGCGCAACACAGGCGCTTCTTGAATAGCAATTTTCCTGTAGAGTTGTTTCAAGCATGGCTCATAAAAATGGTAGTTGGTGAGAGCAAGATTGAGGAGCAGATGCTGTGGGAGGAAATACAAGAAGCTTTCTAGGACTGCAGACGGGAGATGGGCTAACGAAGACATATCGTGGTTTGAAATCTTCTGCAGACTGTCCATAGTGGAGTTAGAGTCTCGGTGTTTTTGGGCTGCTGTTGGAGGCATGTGTCGCGCACTGCATATAGGCGCAATGTTGGGCCGATTCTAAGGGTGTGACTCGGCTCACGTGGACGTATACTGGTTGTGTTCCGTATTTCGGCATTGTAACATTTCCACTGTTTCCTCGTTTCAGCGTCTCACTGAGCATCGTTTCAGCATTGCTTCAATCCTTTTTGCTGGACAGTGTTCTTGCTGGTGTGCAGGAATATATGTTACCATCATGTTGTCGGTGGCTATTCTCCATCTGGTCGGCCGTTATCGGTCGCTCTCCATTTTGCCTTTCGGCCTACAGAACACCCGTAATCAATGCATTCAATAGTATATACTAGCCTCGCCGCTTACTCGTCCTTGATACCAGCAACGGCTCTTCCAGTGTAGTACAAACTGGCGGCGGTGGAGAAGGCGAACATGGCGTAGAAAGGGTACACCAACATCTTGGAGCGAGGGCCTCTCAACCACAACTCCTTGTTGGAGTTCTGGTACAACTTTTGCAACTGAATAATTCTTTGTGGGTCCATTTTGGTGCTTCGTTGAGGAGTATACGTGATTGTTCCAACGCACTTTTTCTCATCCAATGAGACCCACTTAGTTTGTTTGGGCCGCGCACGCCCGCTGGCGCGCCACGCACTCTATGGCCTATCTATCGTTTGGTGCTTCGCGCTGATTGCTGATCACGCCATCAGCTGATTTCTTCAGCATGATGGACGACATCGCAATTTTCGCTTTGCTTTGCACGGTTTTGTTTGAATCTCGAATATGGGCTTGCGCAATGGCTGCATGCTTGCCTCACTTTTGGATGAAACATTAGTCCGTGCTTATCTAGTATCTTGCGCTCATTCAGAGTCCAGACTCACCACGTAAACAGCACGACGGCCCCTGCGCCTTTCGGTATTCAGTGATTTGTCCGACTTTCTATTGTAACGCTCCACATCTCGGTCGTGCTGCTGACTCAACTCTTCGTAAATCAGGTCCTGACCTTGATCGCGATGCTGCAGTCCCTCAGATTGCAAGCTCGCAATATCGTCATCATTATCAAGATCATCATCATCATCGAAAACAAGCAACGGGCTGCGCGTGGCTCTTTCAGGTATGAAATCACCAAAGCTCACCTCACTCACATTGCTGTCCGAGTCTTGTCCCTCTTCAGAGAGACTCCTGTGCGCTAGTTCCTGAACATCATCAGTATCTAGCCAGTTATTGCCGACTTCATCATTGTCGCGATTATCGTCCAGGTGAGAGGCCCATCCTGCAAAGTCATCTTCGCCGTGCGTAAGACTGTTATCGCCGAGTCCAAACTCGTCCGACAGATTGGATGCATCGTTATGGCCCTCATCTTCTCCATCATCCACAAAACTGTCCGCAGTGTCGTATGCATTCTCGGAAATTCCGTACATCTCCACCTCCTCGTCATCTTCGTTATATGCATCTCCATCCTCGGAGTCGTAGTACAGATCGCTTCTGGGGTGACGGAATCTGGAGCCACAATTGAGACACACGGAGCCGTGCGCTTCCCAATGACAGTTTCCGCATCGCGGAACGCCATCAGATGTATCCACGAGAGTCGGAGCCGAGGAGAAGGCTTCCTTGAACAAGGCCTTGGAGCGGTTGGCTTTTTCGTAGTCTTCCACGAGTTCTTGTCGACTCACCTGCAAGTCATGCTTATATTTGTCATCCTCGAGAGTATCGATGACCATATCGGTCAAGGCCTTGCTGGATTCTTTCAATTGAATGTTGAGCACAGGTGCGTCCACCATATCTTTCCGGCAGGTGGGACAATTGACCTTGGTTTCAAACCAGGCATCAAGGCACCCGTAGCAAAAAGAGTGGCCGCAAGACGCTAGGAAGGGCACGTGCATCACCTCAGAGCAAATCAGGCACTCCAAAATCGAAAGAAGTTTCAAAATAAGTTCATCCTTGAGTTCTGTGTCGATATTCTTCCAGACCCGCTTGTCGTCGTAGGTCACAGACATAAGGGCGAGGAGAAATCAGTCGCCGGCTAAAGCAAGACAGGCCTCGCACGATGTGAGGTTTGAGCGGGGCCGCGTGCTTCGCGTCTATGTGCAAGAACATAGGTCCTGCACACAGAGTGGCTGTTGAAACATAGACGCCCAATCAAGGGGTGAAAATGATTCCAGGATAAACGAAATTGTGTGGCGACTCGTATTATTGACCTAATATGGTGATTGAACAACTAAATCTTGGACTTAGACCTCTTATCGCTAGAGCCGCTTAAATACTCCTAAAGCTTTTTCCAGCTCAGCAGAAATGGCCTGGTGGTTTTTTGTGGCACTTTCGATATCTTGATGCAACTTTTCCGTGGTCTGACAAACCGCTTCTAGCGTGGCACGGAGTTTTCGGAGATTGGCTATCTCTGTGTTAGAACCTGGGTCCTGCAGATGTTAGTAGTAAGACACGACTGATGTTCAAAATACATACCTCCATAGACATTTTCAGATGGGAAATTGGGATTCGGTTTCAAAAGAGTTTCAGATGAAACGAGTTTCAGATGCAATTGTGAGAGAAACACGGGCGTTATTTAAGGAGTAAAGTCGTGAGGTTGTACTTCTGCTGATGTTAAGCTAGAAACGCGCGTATATGACGGACTACTCGACTGGCAGTCACATGACGAAAGGCAGCGACAACTGCGATGCGGAGTGTATATAGTCCTCCCCGGGGTCAGCGGTTTACCGGGGGTTGCCCTCGGAACTGGTCTAGCGCCCCTATATCTTCACAGAAAAAGCCCGGAAAATTGCATTAAGGGCATACCTATAACCTTAGCTGTGCAGAAAAAACAGTGCCGGGTCTTGAAAGCCAAAAGTGGGGCATCTGGCGCTGGACCAATGGGCCTGGGGTAGCCTGGTGTACGGGTGTGCATTCCAATTCCGAGGGTCTAAGTTCAAGGTGGCCCGCCAGCGTCCTGCCTTTGTGGGAAACCCACTGATTCTGGATAAAAAAAGAGTAACATGCAGGCACCTGGCCCAGATTATACCACTCGCTCCGTGTTCCAGCAATTAATGCCTGTGGACCCGAAAAACACCCGTACACCACCGCGCTACATCAACCCAGCACCACTATTCATAAATCTACAGCAATGAGCACCGATTCCGATGCCACCACAGGCTATTATTCTGTGAATACTGGTGCCAAAAGAAGAAAATTGTCAAATGAGCTGAGCGAATTAAAAGGTCATCTTTTAAGCGGCTCGGCAGAGTCCTTATCTGCAGTGCCACAGGAGGCCGTTGTGGATTCCGAGCCTTCTGAGACCGTTACTACTAAAGAGGCCAAAACTGGCGAATCCACCGCCAAAATCCCAGAAAAGGAGTCGGGAAACAAGCAAAGTAATTCCGTTCAAACGGAAGATTATGTGCCAGAAGATAAGAAGATAGAGACCAAGGAGAATAAGGTGCAAGTGCCACCAACATCACACAAGCAAGAAGTCAATTCAGCTAAAGGAGATAAGGCTGAAGGAGATAAGGCTGAAGGAGATAAGGCCGAAGGAGATAAGGCTGAAGGAGACAATTCAGTTGAAAAGGCCATTACAGCTGAAAGAGTTGTCCCAGCAGAAAAAGCCATTCCAGCAGAAAGAAATTCACTGCATGAAGCACCCAAACCAGTGTTTGGTGCTGCCAGTTCCTTTGGCAATGCCTCTATTTTTGAGAAAATGAAGCAGAAAACCAACGTTTTTGACACGCCAATGGCCAAAGAAGGCGCTTTTGACGACAAAAACCCGGCTGTTTCATTGCTGTCATCAATTGCCGTACCTCAGTCCCCCATGCGCAATTCAACCGCCCTGAAGGCGTCGTCTGCATCGTCGTTTGGCAGTTTTGGCGGCAGTTTTGGTGCCAACTCTGTGTTTTCAAACGCCCTTCAGAAAGCATCACAAAAGAAGTCCTTTCTAGACGAACCAAAGGAAGACTCAGAGCCTGCAGAAACATCTAGTTCTCAGACCACTCAACAGTATAAACAGGTGGATTTGCAGGAAACAACCGTCACCACCGGAGAAGAAAACGAAAAGTCGCTTTTCAACGCCAACACAAAACTTTTCGAATTGAACCTCTCCAAGCTTTCCGAGGGCTGGAAAGAGAGAGGCGTGGGCCCTCTACATTTGAACAAAGGCTTGGGTGCTGATGCTCTGGGCCGTTTGGTCATGAGATCCAAGGGATTGTTGAGGGTGATTTTAAACTATGCTATAACCCTGAACACAACGCTTATTAAAGGATTGGAGGCGAGTTTGTCTCCGGGGAAGTTTTTACGCATGAACTCCATTTCTGACGGCCAGCCCGTGCAATACATGCTCAAATTTGGGAATGAGGAGTTGAGAAACGAGCTTTTTGACAAGGTGGAGCAGTTGAAAAAGGAACTCAGTGCTCCTAAAGTGCAAACGCCCAAAAAGCCAACGGGCTTTAGGTTTATCGATACGGAGGCATCTCCAGGTACCCACACGGACGTTGACACTGAGGACGAGAAGAAAAATTGAGAGGATGTATTGGAGGATCTTGGAAAAGGGACCCTGAGACTATGCCAACTTGATTTACGAGGGTTATCTGTCAATCTCGTTCAAGGATGTTTTATGAGGTGATTTCGATATTGCCCACTACACAAGCTGATATGCCTGCTTCGAAAGCCAATGTTGTGTTACCACTCATTCACGAAATGGAATTCTAAGGCACCGTTTACAAGTCGTTACTAAAAAAGCGTTTACTTTTTCTGAACCACCCTATCATCACTCTCAATGTATCCATAGCTATAGAGAAATTATGTAATGAATGTTAGAGAACAGTCATGCATGTGGATTGATGTCTACGAACGTTTGATGAACGCTATGCTACAGATAGTCGAACCTTTAACACCACCAAACTGAAATGACGGATACGCAATCTTTCGCCAAACTTTCAAACTGTTGGTGTTATTTTCCGTCACCACTTTAACGAGCTCGTCCTCCGTAAAATTGCACGAAGTGATTATGAAAAGCGACTCTTCATGCATCAACTTGACGATCTGCATGGGGTATACCTGAGTTCCAATCTTGCCCCCAAATCCAGGAATAGCATCATTGTTTAAAGCTATGGCATCTAGTGTGCCTTTATCGAAAAGCACATCAAAATTTCCTGCAAACTCTGTCAAAAACAGACACGACTGGCTCAAAAAGTCCACGGTGTCAAAAGAAAATGCCTGTTCAGGGTATTTTTTCTGAGCGATTTGAGATGCAAATTCCACCGAGTCAGGCGAATAGTCTATGCCGTGATACTTCAAGGCAGCATCAGGAGCCTCTTCCAATAGATTTTCGTAGAGCTCGAAGAGAAAATGGCCGTTTCCCGTGCCCAAATCCAAAACGCTGGCCTGGCCCAATTTGGCATCATCCTCCACCAACTGTGTGTAGAAATCCACGACTTTTCCTTCTGCGTTGGAGTCATCAAACCAACACTCTCCTGTATCCTGGTAATTTGCCTGGAAATTGTCGATTTCTCTTCTATAGAAATCATTCCAGCTGAAGTTAGTAATGGCTGAGAAGAGAGAAGAAGTGATTTGGTCTTAAGTAGAGACATACTATTCCTGAGACCCCAACTTGGAGTCGTTCAATCTGATTTCCTCGCTCATTAAAGATTTGAGAATGTTGAAGCAATTCAAATGAGCTTGGTTATGTAGAAAGGTGTATTTAAGGGAGTGATGAGATAGTCTAATATGATGAGATAATAAGTAAGAGACTGAGACTGAGACTGTGAAAAATCGTCACTCATTGTTTGAGGATGACACGTCCCTTCCATGGGCTTGCAGCACGTAAACAGAGCCAAAACATTAGTTTCGTACTGCTGTATATTCAATTTTCGGAGGATCGAGTATTTAGTTTTGGCGAATTGAGTGGTTTAGAGGATCTAGTATTTAGTTTTGGATTGAGTGTTTAGTTTCGAATTGAGTATTTTAAATGGTCCATAATTAGTAGTTAGCGCACCGCGAAGTACACATCAGTAGAATACCCCACGGAATGAGTGAAGACGGCTACAAAACAGTGACGCCGTCGACAATATCGTATAAAAAAAGACCCAAAAACGAAAAAAACACAAACGAAAAAAACGACAATGTCGTACAAAAGTCAGATGTCGCCTCAGAGTCCACTTCCAAACATGACACTTTAGCTGTTCCCTCGGCCCCCAATAGCGTTCCTGGAACCCCCACTTTAGGAACCCGGAAGATCCTGTCTAGGAGAAAAGCTCTTCAAGATTACTACAACTTACAAGCACAGGGAGATGGCGACAAACGAGAGGAGTCCGATGCTGAAGCAGGCTTGGGTGTGTATACAAACAATCAGGCAGCTAATGACAACAACAAAGACAGCGGAGTCAAATCTGACGAGGCAGAAAAGCAGCCGGAAATAGCGGCTTTGGCACAGGCGTTGGCAAATGACAAAACATTCGCTGAAACGTTGAAAAGCTCCAGTATCTACGACATTGTCAGGGCTCGCAACTCGGCCAACGACAAACTCAACTACCACGATCTGGAGAAAAAGTCCATTGTCTATAACAATTACTCTGATTTGATCAAACTCAACGAGGTATTGAACGATATTAACAAGGAACATCGAGCCGCAAAGTCTTTTGACTCAACAGAAGTGCAGGTCACCAATCAGGATGTGGACGCCTACTTGAGCGATTTTTCTGATTTTTTAAAAACAGAGGCGGCGGTTTTTAACCAGGATTTTGCTACTGTGGTGGAGAAACTATGCGAGGATACAGATGGGGCAGAGTCGATTGCCAGTGTACAAGCACTTCGAGGCTAAACACCGGTTTTCAGGTTTGCTGAGGCTTAAAAGAGACCCAATTTCAAAATTCACAATAGGTTGAATCTGCATAATGGCCGGTGTTGAATGGTGATATAAGAGCATCATTGACTAGACCATACACTAATTCTCAGGGCCTTATCAACAAAACAAAGCGAAGGTTTGACTATTGTATTTTGAATTGGCAAGGATCAACAAGTATGTTTCATCAGTGTTTCATCATTGTTTAAAGAGTGATCTCAGTGTTTCAACAGTGAGTCAGTGGTTCCAGTTTCATCGATTATCACAGTGTTTCTCAGTCAATCTAACCAAGAGCGCGCATTCACGCGTTTCTACCGCGTGGTGAAATAAACTACGCACTTTAGCCAACACTCAAGACAAGTCTTTCAGCTCGAAATTAAAAGATTTCTAGCTGTCGGAAAAACCTGAATCTAGAGTCGAAAATTACCAAGAATTATCCAGGCAAAATTTGATCCAGAACTGTTCCTATTTAGTCAGAGCTCCGCATCCCCATGTCTGAGATACTAATAGATGACGAGCCCACGGGCCCTATCACAAAAGAGGCACAGGATAATTACAGAGTGTTCAAAAAAAACACACCATTTCTCTATGACTATGTGTCTACACATACGCTCTTGTGGCCGTCATTGACCGTGCAATTCCTTCCTGATTTGGAGGCAGATCTCGAGCCAATCCTGCCCAGTCTGCCGTCCCTTCATGGCATTGACCCATCATCCCGAATCGCATACCAAAGGCTTCTTTTTGGAACATTCACCTTGGGCCAATCAGTCGATTCCATCCACATCAGCCAGCTCCCATATTATAGGAATTTGAACCAGTGCATCAACACAGAAACCTGGCGATATGTTCCAGAAAAACAGGAGTTTGAGCTTCCTGCTGTGGGAAAGACGCCTCTCAAGCTGCTTCAGACAATCAACCATCATGGTGACGTAAACCGCTTGCGGTACATGCCACAAAATCCCGACGTGGTGGCTAGTTCCAATAATGTGGGCGACATGCTGGTGTACAACCGTACAAAGCATTCCACCATCAAAAAAATCGGCAAAGAAATGGACATCAATGAGCCGCAACTACGCTTGGTCTACGCAGACCACCACAACGCGGACATCTTTGCGTTTGACTGGTGTAAACAAAGCGAAGGACGCATAGCGTCGGCTTCTATGGATGGCCAGATCAACATGCACGATATACGCAAGAACTACCAGCAGAAAAATGGGAACAAATGTCACCAATCCTGGTCGCTGCAGGCGGAAGTGGGAGTCAATGATTTGGAATGGGTGCCTGTGCACGACTCGGTATTTGTCACCGGTGATGATCTGGGGCTTATTGCAGTCTACGATGTTCGAGCAGGGAAAACAGCACAAAAGTCTGGCAAAGCGCAGAATCCGCTTAATAGTGTGAGTTTGAACTGTCATACCGAGTTTGCCCTCGCAACAGGCGATTCCGAGGGATTCATAGCGGTCTGGGACCTTCGGAATTTGCTGGAAAGCGCCATGAATATCACGCCCCATTCAAGCTCCATTACGCAATTGAAATGGCACCCCAAACATACAAGTGTCCTTGGCTCATCTTCTACCGACAAGCTGGTCAAACTTCACGACCTCTCTCAAGAGACGGACACTCTATTATTCAGCCATGATGGCCACATGCTTGGAGTGAATGATTTTGACTGGTCTTTGCACGAGGACTTTATGGTTACCAGTGTGGCAGACGACAACTCGCTTCATGTGTGGCGGCCTTCATCGCATTTACTAAGTAGGTTTTAGAAGATGAATGCTCGAATAGACGCTAATGATGGACTCTTGAATAGGCTTTGAAAGAAATCGCTGATGGGCTTAAATATACCCTAATATAGAACCGCTACTGTTGACTCCATAATAGGCTTTGGAATCTAGCAAAATCTACTGTAGGCTCTGAAATCTACAAAATCTACTGTTTCGACTTCTTAATGTGTATTCGTTATAGATATTTTGTGCATCTAAGCCTTGGCAAAGATCTTCTCCACCTCAGCGACAGACTCGGCCAAGACTCTGTCCTGGAACTTAGGAGTGGCAATCTCTTTGTTGACCTTGTCCAAAACGGACTTGATCAATTGCTCTTGCTCCAATTGTCTCTGCTGTTGCTCGTATCTGACCCAAGAGTCCAAGGTAGACTTGGCCTCGTTGGCGACAGCAAGCTTTTGCTTCAACTCGAAACTCTCAGCCTCCAACTTGGCGGTCTCTCTGGAAACTTCGAACAATTGCTTGGTGGTAGCAACAACATCCTTCAACTGGGAGACAGACTCGATTCTGCCCTTGACAGCAGAGACATGCTTGTTTCTAGACTCGTTCAAGAGGTCATTGACCTTCTTGATCTCACCGTCAGCCCACTCGGTGTACAATGGGGCAACGAACTTGACACACAAGGCGACAAATGCACTGAAGGTAGCAAGCAACACGGTTTCATCGTGAATGATAACCAACTCGTTGGAGATACCGTAGACAGCAGCAGCTGCAGAAGTGGCCAAAATACCGGTCTTGGAGATCAAGTTGTTTCCTGGCAAGGCACTGATGATAGAGTTGGCCTTTTCCTTTGGCTCAACTGGTGTGGACAAAGAACGAACACCAATGCTGATGGTTAGTATAAGTACGGGGAAAATGGGAAAGGGTGAAGGAATCCAGTGCCATCGAAACGGAATGGGGTTAAATGGGCAAGTCGAGTTCTTCATTTGAAGGATATTCACTAAACTGGAGATTTTGTAGGTAATAAAATTGACTTTGGGCTTTGCCTTATTATGTGAATTTTAGGCATTGGCCACAGTACCAAAAACTTCGGGCAACAGAAAATCGGATATAAATCAATCTATCATCAATCAATCTTTCAATCTATCAATCTTTCAATCTATCAATCTATCAATCTATCAATCTTTCAATCTTTCAATCTTTCAATCTAACAATCTAACAATCTATCCGATTGTTCACGGGATGTTCACTGGGTGTTCACGGGATGTTCACTCTTCGGATATGATGGAAAAATTCACTTCATGTTCTTTCAAATATAATGACGGAAACATACGTAGAACGAGCAGCAAACACTGCTGGACGAGCAGCTCTGGTGGCAATTCTGGAGATAAGGGCCATATTGGATACTGAAAACACTATGAGTGGATGGATTTTTTCGAGTTTCTGGGTGTAGTGTGCGACACCAACGAAGTCGGGCGGTGGATTCTGCGATTCTATTGGTGGGCGCGTGTGGTGTACGGATGTTGTGCTGCTGCAGTTGAGCGCGAACACGCATTTCGGTTGCGAATCAATGGTTTGGTGCATGGTAAATACGTGAATTAATGTTGAATTTGAATTAATAATGAATTTGAATTAATGTTGAATTTGAAGTTCTTGAAGTTTGAAGCTATTGTAATTGTGATTGGTGGATTAGGTGTTTGGTTTCAATGAATATTTGAAAGCGATATGTTGATAGTGTGGATAGAAATGATAGTAATGTGTAGTGTTGACACAGTAATGAAAACACAGTACTTTACAGTACTGATCTAAATTCCACGTAGTAAGGACGGTGGAGAAATGTACAGTATTGAATAGTAATATTAACTCAGCATTATTTGGGTAGTCTTTTATAGTATCGATTATGATGATAAATTATTGTATAGTAATGGAAGTTATGGTATAGTACTGTATGGTAATGATTAAATAGTGTAAAGTATTGATAGTAATGTATTTTGACAGTAAATTAATGCGAGTAAATAGACTATAAAGTAAGTCATGCAGTTAAACAATACTCACTCATCAAACAACATTCGTATTTCAAGGTGTATGGCAACCAGTGTTTTAATGGAACCACTACATTCAGAACATCATGTCATGTCGCTCCCAATACCAGACATCAGCTGACACGAATAACTCTGAGTGCCCATTATGCTCTTCCATGCTAAAACGTTTCACCAGAATCATCCCCGTGAAAACTAACTCACTGCCACTTTAAATGTAGAAACTCTTGTGATACCACACAGCCAATGAATAAAGAACGACCAATGGCATAGACAAAGAAGGACCATTGGCATAGACAAAAACGACACAATAACTTTGAAGGCCCAGAACATTCAAAACTCAGACTCAACTTGCTTTTGGAATCATTGATGCCTGTCAAAATCACCTTTCGCTTAGCGATTTCATCTATTCCACATTCAATCTGGAATCACGATTCATCAACCTCTTCAACGTGTTTTCGGTATTCGCTCTGGATGTGCTTGTTGATGGCCTGCTGGGTGTCGGCTCGTGCCCTGTTCAAATAAACACTCAAGTCTGCCTTAAGATCGCTATTGTAGGCTCTTCCCTCAAAAGCCGGCTCGGTCTCTGGAATATCTGCAGATTTAGCTGAGTTCACATTCTCATTGGCCTTCTCTTCTTTTGGGCTCCTCTGATTTGGAGTTGTTGCGGCCCTTGGTAGTGACTCCATCCCATGCTCATGCCCTGCATCCGAGTTATGTTTCTGGTCAGTAGAAACATCGGGTGCTGCAGACAGTGTGGATTTGAACGCCAGGCCAGCGGTGGTATTCCGTTTTTGGCGGAGTTCGGCCAAACGTGCCACACGATCAGACATGGCGGCTCATGTAGCGATGGAAACCGGAAAGTGCGCTAGTGAACCCGTACACCAAGGTAGGTGGCCACCATTTCCTCGAGGACATTGTCGGGGATAACCATATGTTCCGCGTCGATGGTATGGAAAGAAACCTTGCCAGCCTCATGCAATGTCTTTAAGCCGAGTATGTCTTCCGTGTAAAAGTCAGTCTTGTCGAAGGGCACGACGGGGCCTGTCTGCAGGAAGCGGTATTGGAAGAAGGCACTTTCCTTTGGCACCAACGTTTGGTCTTTATTGAAGGAGACCAACACCAACTGCAGCAAGGCAATGAAGCGGGATTTATGCGCCGGACCTGCTGGTGACTGCCGCTCATTGTTGATTTCGGCCAAGAAGTTGGAATGCTGCAAATAATCGTCGTAATGGTCCATTTCTCGGAAATATTGAGCGGGAATCACGGACTTTTGCACCGAGTCACGCCACACTTGCTGCTTAAGAATCAAATTGCGCCGGCGACACGACCAATCTTGTGGGTCTGTGCACAAGGGAAGATCCAGAACTCCCATGTGTGGAGAACCAAAAGTCATTAATGTGAAGATTTGGGCCGTCGGGCACCGTTCAAGGAGTGCACGTAACAATAGACCGCCTTGAGAGAAGCCTATGGCGTCAAAACCTGCACTCAACTGGGGAATTGCCGCAAGTTGTTCACATACTCTATCAACTTGTGTGTTGGCGTCGCCGAACATGGAAGCACGCTCGTCACGTGACGGATCCGAATCCAAGTACACAGAGTGGACAAAGGCGCCGGGGATGATTTTTTTGACAATTTCCGCCGTCCTTTCGATTCCACCGGAGTCGTATCGGTCGCCCAACCCGTGCCACAAAACCACGGCGGGAGGCTGCACAGAAGGGTTTGAGAGTGTTGCCGAATTGCCAAAATCCAGGAGGATATTTTGGTTATTTTGCAAATGACTAAGTGCCAAGGTAAGTTGTTTTAGCACGTGCATGATAGAATAGTTTCTGAATAGACCAGTTTGGTTAAGCGGCAAATAGTCAAGTCACAACAGTCGTCACAATAGTTAAACAGACAAATTTTGGTTAATCAAATATTCAAGTAGTCAAATGGCAATTCAAATTGCAAAGTCAGTCAAATTGCAAAATCAAGTGATTGCAAAGTCAGGTAGTCAAATAGTAGTTTTAATTGATTTTAAAATAAAGAAATAGTCAAATAGTCATAAAGTCAAGGATTCAATAGGTTAATAGTCAACTATGCAAAGTTAATAGTCAAGTATTTGTCAGCCAATAATAAATAGGCAAATACTCAATAGTTAATAGTCAAGTATTTGATAACTTATAGGTTAATAGGTTAATATTCAAATAGTCAATAGTTAATGGAGTAGTGAATAGTCAGTAGTTAATGGAGTAGTGAATAGTCAGTAGTTAATGGAGTAGTAAATATTCAGTAGTTAAAAATCAAATATTCTATATCAAAGAAGTAAATAGCAATAGTAGTAGTAATAGCAAATGTTAGCAAATGTATATCAGTTCACAAGTAGCCAAACCTAACGATTCTACAAGTCGCACTATCCGGGGTAGCGAGCACGTGACGCGCATATAAAAAAAAGGCGATGCAATGGCATCGCTATCATGACGTTTTTGCTAGGAGAAGAGGCCCGGGAAAATGCCAAGCGGTCTATCAAGGCGCTCAAAGCTCATGCACTGCAGCAAGACACACAGCTAACACCAGATACCCGGCAGCCCCTTTTTCTCGTGCTCAATACCACGCGTGAACTCTTTCAACAGAAAGATTACACACCTCGAATCATTCCCGTGACAAACAAGTTGCACCGCATCGACGACAAGTCCATTGCACTTATTGCACGTGATTCCTCCTACAAAAAACATCTTGTGGCGAAAGATTCGCCCACGGAGGATGTATTCCACGAAATCGTGGCCTTTGACAGAATCAAGGCGATAGCCAAAAACAAAAAGGCGGCCGTTCGGCTCTTCAAAGAAAACGACGTTCTCATTGCCGACGCCCGGATCCACAAAAAACTCCCGGAGATTTTGGGCGCCACGTTTTACGGCAAAAACAAGCGAGTGCCATATAAAATCCTTATGTGTGAGCCTGTACCGGGAAAACGAACCCACGGAAAAACAGACCAGCTGTGTGACCCTAAATATGTGCGGGCACAAGTCAAGTCCATAATGGGAAACACTTCATTTCTTGCGCCTGGTGGCGGCACGTGCTTTAACGTGGTGGTGGGTTATACGGACTGGCGGGTTTCTGAGGTTTTGACCAATATTAATGATGTGATTTCATATTTGACCAACGAGGAGAATCTTCCCAATGGCGGCGTGTTGAAAACGGTTGCCAATTTGCATAGTGTGTTGATAAAGATCAACAATAGTGTTGCTTTGCCTGTGATGCCCAAACGAGAGGCGGTAGAGGAGAGCGACAGTGACTTTGACCCATAGGAATGGTGAAAAAGTATCACTTTGAATGGTAACTTTGAATGATTTGTCTCTTTTAATTAACATGGCATTTTCTTCCATGTTGAGTATAAATTCAGTAAGACATTGAGTGTGAGATTACTTTCATGTTGTTCAGTGATAGCATTAAATATGACATTGAGTATGACATTGAGTATGCCATAAAGCATGAATTCAGTATGAGAATCTGTAATGCTGACTCTCGTCATTCAATTATGATCGATCTTGTCATTCAATATCCTTCAATTTCCTATTAAAAATCTTACCAGATATTCGAACTTTCTTTAGGAATAATCTTTTCAATCATAGTCTCACTTAGTATGCAGTCGTGGAGTTGCAGCACCAGCAAACAATCTCTACACACTACGTACTAAAACACCAAACATTAATAAATACGACACCCAGTTTAAACGACACATACTCAACACCAGTACTCAACACCAGTGCTCAACACCGTTCGAAAATCTTAAACGTATCACACCAATTAAACTCATCGATATCACAAATACACCTTTTCGGCTTTACTCCGGCCCATGCGCACTTACATGCACTCCGTGGCAGCTCAATACTTCTCCACCACTACCCATATATATACCCCCAAATGGACAGTGGCCTACTACCTGAAAGCCTCCGTGCATCCTATGTCACAGACACTTTCACGCGTCTTCGCGATCTGGCCCCGGCCACTTTTGTCAATAATTTACTCCATGAAATGGACGACGATGAGGTGGAGCACGTTGAACACTTTAAATATAAGCAAGATCTTGACCGGAAATTGACCGTCACCTCCATTATTGGCCTCGGCTTCACGCTTATGGGCGTTCCCTTTGGCCTAAGTTCCACGCTATGGATCCTGTTGGTGGATGGTGGAAGCGTGACCATATTATATGGATGGATAATCGTGGGATTCTTTAGTTTCTGCGTGGTTTTGAGTCTCAGCGAGATCATAGCGAAATATCCCACCGCCGGAGGCGTGTATCATTTTAGTGCCATTCTCAGCAACGAAAAGTACTCGCTGGTGAGTCTGTGGCTCACTGGATGGTTTCTTTTAATTGGCAATTGGACTTATGCCGTGAGCATTCTCTTTTCAGGATCGCAGTTTGTGCTTTCCATCTTCGGGCTCAAAAATGTCTACTACAAACAAGACCTTTTGTTGGTGTTGGTGGTGTACTTTGTGATGCTTCTCCTTGTTGGGTTGGTCAATCTCAAGTTTGCCAAGTACTTGGAGAAAATCAACAAGATTTGCATTTTCTGGTCCATCAGCACCGTGCTCGTGGTTGATGTGCTTTTGGTGGTGTTTTCTAAACGCACCAATTCGGCCAAATACATCTTGTCTCATTTTGACAATTCCCGCCTGGGCTGGCCCGATCCCTTGGCGTTTATGGTGGGCATGCAGAGTTCCAGCTTTACGCTCACTGGCTACGGAATGCTATTTTCCATGACTGACGAGGTCAAAAACCCGGAGAAAAATATGCCCAAGGGTGCAGTGAGCGCCATTCTCATGTCCATAGCACAAGGTCTCATTTTCATTATCCCGATCTTACTTATTCTCCCTTCGCTCCTGGTCTTGTTGGATACCAATCCGGAGATTATGCCCATTGACTTGGTGTTCAAGACCGCCACCGAGTCCTATGTTGTTTCTTTCCTTTTGGTGATTCTTCTCATTGGAACTGTGCTCTTTCAGGCCATAGGCGCCCTCACCACGGCATCCAGAAGCACATATGTGTTTGCACGTGACGGCGGTCTTCCCATGAAACACTTGTGGACGGAGGTCAATTCTGTGGAGGAGTCTGTTTTGCCCAAAAATGCATTACTCCTTTCCATGGCTGTGATTGGGCTTTTTTCGTTTCTTTCCTTGGTGTCGCCCTCGGCGTTCAATGCTTTCATGGGCGCCTCGGTGATTTCTTTGGCTTTGGCCAATGGTATCCCCATTTTTTGCCTTATGCTTAACAAGAGACGCAAGATTAAAGGTTCGGCGTTCCGCCTCAAGTACTTTGGCTGGGTGATCAATGCTCTTTCGGTATTTTGGGTGTTTCTCTCCTTCTTTATTCTATGCAGCCCGCCCAAAATCAAAGACTTGACGTGGTCACTGATGAACTACGCCAGCGCCGTTTTTGTCTTGCTAGCACTTCTCTCGGTTATTGGCTTCCGTACTTGGGGTGCCAATGTCTTTACTGGCCCAGCTCTTGATACCGATTACTTCGAATTGCACAATATGGAGGCACAGGGCAAGATTGTGAAAAATGCCAGTGATTTTGTTGTTGGAGACGATGCTGAGGAGGACTCAAATGAGGTCGAGGGGAGCTCACGGGCTGACAATCACAGCCGGCGCAGTTCTGATGAGGAGTTTGAAGAAATTGGCAAGAATGGGGCTGACACCCCAGATTACGCTACGATAGAAACGGCAGCCTCTTTTGACGAAAACACCACCGGTGCCGAAACGATATTCGACCAAGATGACGAAGCCGTCGAAAAGAGCGTTGGAAAATAGTTTGACGGAAATTAGAACAACTTGACAGAAAGATAGAACAGACAGAAAGATAGAACAGACAGAAAAATAGAACAGAGTCTGATAGAATTACAGAAAATTGGAATATGGAACCCGGGTTAGACGGCAAATACAGGCTGAAGACCTTTGTAATTAGAATACAAGCAACCATAGTTGCAGGGCCCGAGAAGCACCCCATATCCATAATTATAGATCATTTTCAAGGTGCCTTAACCTTTGTCATATAAAACGAGGCATACAACACAATGCCATTTTCAACAGAAATCCAAAGACCAAATCTTTTTTATTCAAGAACCAATCTTATCAATAACTAAAGTAAGTGGCATTCAAGATCGCACTAGCTTGTGACTGATGTGCGAGGGAGTGCACACAAGCGGCTCGAAAAAAAACGAAAAACTCAAGAGAGAATATTCGTTTCTCACCTGAAAAACCACACTACACATAATGTCCGCCGATCATAGCAGGGATCCATGCCCAGTCGTCATCTTGAGTGACTTCGGAGGAGCCTTTTCCATGGGAGTCATTGGAGGATGTTTCTGGCACGGAATCAAGGGATTCAGAAACTCCCCATATGGAGAAAGATCATACGGCAGTTTCAGTGCCATCAAGGCCAGAGCCCCCGTCGTGGGAGGAAACTTTGGAGTTTGGGGAGGATTGTTTTCCACATTTGATTGCACAGTTAAAGGCATTAGAAAGAGAGAAGATGCATGGAACGCCATTATTGCTGGTTTCTTCACCGGTGGCGCTTTGGCCATCAGAGGTGGCTGGAAACACACCCGAAACTCGGCCATTTCCTGTGCCTGTTTCTTGGGTATCATCGAGGGTGTGGGAATGATGTTGCAGAGATACATGGCACAACCCACCGTTGGCCCCGTTTTCCCAGAGGAGCCAATGAAGGCGTAAATGCTTTTCGACGCTTTTTTGAAGCTGCAGAAAGAAGTGATGCAGAGTTAAGATCACTCCAGGGGAGTCACGTGTAAATAATTGTTCACCAAGTGAACGAGTGTGGGAGAACTGTATAGTACAGTTAATGTACCAATTGAAAGGAACAACGCAGGGAAGACACAGCTTAGTCGGGAGCTGCGGCTAATGTAGTTAGGTTGCAGAACTGCAATCAACAAAGTCAAATCAACTTATACAGAGCAACTTATTTGAGATACAAGTAGAATGCAAAATCAGATTGCAAGTAGAAATCAGAATCAGATTGCAAGTAGAATGCAAATTGAACTGTTGAAAATAAAACTGAATTCAGCAGTTCTACATTTTAACAAAGGACCCTCTTGCTTACTGGACTTGTTAATTATTTTAATTTTCAGAAACATTGCTGCCGGTAAAAGTCTACTTGTAGTGCCCAAGTGCTTCTTGCTGCAACCACGGGACTGCATATAACGCGTCTTAATGAAGCAGTTTTCAAACACCACAGATAATGGAACGCCGAAAAATTATTGTTACCGAGTGAGTCTTTAAATGAAATGGGCGAGATGTGGCGGTGAGTGCTTCAGTGGCAATCTGGATAACCAGGACTTCAAAGTGGCAATCTGAATACCACGACATCAAGACTGGCAATACATGGATTCGTGTACCAGCCAAGTCGGCAAAACCAGTGATTCTTGGGAATGTTTAATTTGCTATTACATTCAATTGATATGCTCTAGTTCAATACCATGTATTGTTGACTCTGGCACTGCTTCATCACCTCTCTTTTCAACTTCCCAATTTTCTCTATTGAGACCAGCATCAACGAAGCTTTGTTCACTCGAATTATAGGAGTGAATAATTTTCCATATTTGCTTGTCACTAAGTCAAACTCAAAACATCTTGATGCTATTTGTCATTTACATACCCATTCAGCAGAATATCCGGCGGACCTATTCCTTCACTCTATAACAAACCTATTCCTTCACTCTCATAAACACTTTCCACTCATAACAACATCCATTTCAGTATAATTTCCAATTTATAACTCCTTTTTTTTGCTGATTAACTGTTTATTGTCCATTCGCATTCGGTCCCATTCATTCCATTTCTCAGCGCTTATCACCCACTACACACAACAGTATAACTCACAGTTTAAATAGACATACTTAACACCACTCACGTAACCAACCTTAAATTCAATTCTACTTCATTTACTCATACCGCCATTTAAAAATATAATCAAACCCCCATTTTCCCATTTTTTCCTTTTCCCAAATTTTGGCCCCTCAACCCAACACCACTACCTCACATGGTCTGGCCACGGGCGCCCACATCCGTGCGCCGATCCCGCGCTCTATTAACGCGCTCTTATTCATACTCAAACTTCCAGCATTTCCATCTATTCTTGCTGTGCTTTTGCTCTTCAGGTGTACGTGACCTCTGCCGCCACATATATAGCGCCTAGAAAGCCGCTGTTGGAAATTATCTGTGTGCTTTTCTGAATTTTCTGCTTAGCGTTGCCTGGATTTAGACGTGCTTACACATTGGATTGTTGGCTTGAGTTGGTTTCCCAAACAATTTGACCAATTTTGACCAAATTTGACCTGTTATTGTTGACTTGTGTTGAGTGAAAATTGAAGACCGAGAAGTTTAATTGACTCTGATTGTTGACTGAGTGACTACTGATCCAACTTGTGACTACTGATCCAACTATTGTGGATTCTGATACAGTGAAATTGTGGTACTGATACAATTATTGTGACTACTAATCCAACTTGTTACTACTAATACAACTATTGTCACTGATACAACTATTGTCACTGATACAACTATTGTCACTGATACAACTATTGTCACTGATACAACTATTGTCACTGATACAACTATTGTTACTGATTGTTAGCCTGCCTTGAACTGTTTGTTACTCCTGCATCATGTCATATAACCAGTGGAATAATCAACCCCCAACTGATCCCCTCGATCACCTGCCCGGGTTTCGCAACCCCTGGTATTCGCCTAACCAGCTGCAACTCCCAAATCTGCAGCTCCTGCCTCTGCATAATCACAACATCCCTCCAGGCGCCAATCCTGGTCAACCACAGATCCCGCTCCTAGGCCTTCTGAAGAAGCCGTCGTTTGCAAACCAGCTCCCCGTGACTTACGAGCTCGACGCCCAACAGAGCTTGCCCTCTCCCTTTGACCATCCACCGACCCGTGCTGACAACCCGTTTAATCAGTACTATACAAACCAGGAAGTCTCGCTCAGCAACTTTCCCGACCGGAGAATGTCAGCCGCCGTGGATGGTCCTGTTTTTTCTCCATACCACCTCCAAAACCAGCCCATGATCAGCAACAACAACGGAGGCCCCATGGGGCCTCCCGGCAACCTTCTGCCCTACACTTTTGTGAGTCCCAACAATGCGCCGGCTTCGGCCCGCCGCTCCTCGGTGGCTCTTGGCACGCCTCTGTACCAGAACACGAGTCCGTTCAACAAAAGGTTCATGTCTCCGCAGATCAGCCCTCAGGCCCCTTTCAAGGCCCCTAATTACTCGGCTCTGCCGGCTGTCACCAAGTCGATTCCACGCGCAGTGCACGTCAAGAGCAAAAGCGACTTGGTGCCCAAATACCATAATCAACCCAAGTACAGGAGAATGTCTGTGAACTCGATCCACATTTCTCCCGCAAACGCCTTATCCGTCTACTTGACTGAGTCTTATTCCATGTGCCAGCCACAAAAGTTCTCGTACTCCAAGACGTCTAATCCTAGGCGTGTATTGACCAAGCCTTCCGAGCCAAAGCTTAACAACGGCCTCGACAACGAGGACAGTGACTACATTCTCTATGTGAACGATATGCTTGGTTCAGAGGAGGGCAGAAAGTACGTGGTGCTAGATCTCTTGGGCTCCGGTACGTTTGGACAGGTTGTCAAGTGTCAGAACTTGGCCAACCAGTCCACCGTGGCGGTGAAGGTTGTGAAATCTAAGCTGGCTTACTTGAATCAATCTCTCTCTGAGGTGAAGATTCTTGAGTTTCTCAACAGAAACGTTCAGACTGACAACTTTATTCGTTTGCTAGACACGTTCATGCACAAGGAGCATCTCTGTCTTGTTTTTGAGATATTGGCGTCGAACTTGTACGAGCTCATCAAGCAAAACCAGTTCCATGGCCTTAATATGAAACTCGTGAAGTCTTTAACCAAGCAGTTGTTGGAGTCATGCGTGCAGCTCAAGACTTTGCAGATAATACATTGCGACCTCAAGCCAGAGAATATACTACTATGTCAGTCTGACAAGCCCGACATCAAGGTGATCGATTTTGGCAGTGCATGTTTTACGAGAAGAACCATTTACTCTTATATCCAGTCTCGATTCTACAGGTCCCCCGAGGTTATTCTAGGGCTTCCTTACACCGAGGCCATTGATATGTGGTCTGTTGGATGCATTGTGGGTGAGCTCTTTCTTGGACTACCTATGTTCCCAGGCTCCTCGGAGTATAATCAGATTCTCAAGATTGTTGACATGTTAGGCAACCCGCCCAGACATATGCTTGAGCATGGACGCAACCTGCTTAACTTTTTTGAGAAGCTACCATCCACTACGGTGGAAGGCAGATCCACATATAAACTCAAGTCTTTTGAGCTGTATGTGGAGTTTACACGCCGAGAGAAAACGGACGCGAAGGAGGAGCAGCCCAACAAAAATTATTTTGATCATCATTTACTCGAGGACATCATTCTCAACTACAAGATGCCGTCCAAAAAGATGACACAGACGATGATTGACAATGAGGTCAAGCAACGGAGATTGTTGGTTGACTTTTTGACCAAGGTACTTAATTTGGACCCATTGGAAAGATTGACGCCGTCGGAAGCATTGAAACATCCGTTTGTCAGTGGTGTTATTAAAGAGGAGAATTAATAAAGGAAGAAAAGTCGGACACTATCCAACAGTAAAAGTGGTGGAAATGGCATGGTAGGCCAGTAGGCGCATGTGCAGTGCGCTCCAGGTCCGCGCAGTGCACCGAAAAAAAACATGTCAAGTGTTGAGAATAGAGATTAGGCAACTAGACTGATATAGAGCGCTTGACGGTGGACTGCTACAAAACATAAGCGTGCATATATCCAGAAATGAACGTGAGCACAAGTGCCTTAGGTGTTAGGCGCAGAAAAGCCAAGGGCCAGAATATTGACGATGAAGAAAACGCATCGACATTGAAGCTAGGGCCCGAGTTTCAGGTGACACAAGTGACTAACTCCGGTGAAACAGAACAGTTGATTGCACTCAACCTCTCGGAAGCCCGGCTTTTGGTCCGGGCTGCGTTGAAAGAGCGCAAGGCCAAAAATGACAATAAGGCATTTGCTGAAGACGAGGACAATGAAGACGAAAGGGAAGACGAGATCTCCAACATTGAATTGGCCGGGCCAAATTCCAACGAGATTGTACACAAGACTTTGAATTACTTGTCGACGTTCAGCCGGTTCAAGAACTCTTCTTCCACTGAAACTGTGGAGAAGCTTTTAAATGACTTCAGTAGCCAGACCGCCGAGCCTTTACACCCATTTGAATTGGCACAGTTGGGAAACTTGGAGTGTGAGGATGCCGAGGAGGCTAAGTCGCTTATTCCAAGTTTGGGAAATAGAGTTTCGGATGTTCAGTTGAAGACTTTGCTCACGGAGTTGAGAAAGTATCAAACTTTATCATGAGCATTGATATAATGAAACACACGAAGCCCAAAATTGCAGATGAAAAACACCCGCTTGGGAGAACTCAGGGTGGAAAGTATATGTTGGAATTCACGAGACAGGATAGATAGCTGGTCGAATTACGTATAATGATAGCGGTGAGAAATTGCTAGACCGGGTATTTTAAGTACTAAAATACATGACACTTTAAAAGGCCATCTCTGATGAATACTCAATACACACCGAATAAAGACTGAAAAAGTAATTTCAGCAAAAGCCAGTTCTAGAGTTGAATATTCAGTTTCTAAAGTTAATACCAATATTATAGACCCTGCACCATACTTGCTAGTAGTGCAACCTCTTGACTTTCTTAGCGCGCGTGTCGGCTCGCGTCGGTACCTATACAGAACCCAGCATTGACCACGAAATCAAAACCAGCAAAACAGCAAAAACACATTGTTTAGGTGATTTTGAAAATCGTCATACGCTGCAATTGTCTCATCCAGCTTCCCCAAAGTCACCCCCCAGATCCGGCCACAATGGCGCCCCAAATGAAAGGTTTGAACCAGTTCATTTTGGACCTCCGAAACTCCAGCAATGCCATCGAAGAACGCAAGCGGATCAACCTCGAGATAAACAATATCCAGACCAAGTTTGCCCTGCCCAATATGAACTCTTACCAGAAGAAAAAATACGTGTGCAAATTGATCTACATCCACTTATTAGGTCTCTCTGACGAGGTGGCTTTTGCACTAGACCATGCACTTCCACTAGTGGCCTCCAGCAATTACCTGGAAAAGCAGCTCGGCTACATTGCCATCTCAGTGTTTCTCCGCAAATCCGGCTCTGCTCAGGAGTACGCCGATGCCTGGATCATGCGAATGTGCAGCTTTTTGATTAAAGATATGCACACCGATTCGGAGGAGACCAATGCTTTGGCCCTCCAGTTCATAGCGTCGTCGCTTTCCGGCTTATCCCACGAGGCGCAGGTGCAAGCTTCCCATGAATCCGCTGACTTGTGGCAGCAATTGATAGAAATGGTGTACGGGCTGTGTGTCTCGCCCATATCCCAAGCATTGGTTAAGAAAAAGGCGTTGCTAGCACTACTGCTGCTTTTGCAACTCAGTCCAGAAACTGTTCTAGCCAACGATAACTGGATTCCCCGCCTCTTGACGTTGCTAGATGACCCCGATCCAGGCGTGGTGCTATGTGCAGTCCCCTTGGCTCGTCTTTTGACCACTCTCAAGCCCAAGTTTGCCAAGTCCTTGACCCCGGCTATAGCTAATCTCTTGCATGCTTTGGTGGTTGAGGGTAAGTGTCCGAAAGACTACATTTATCACGACGTGGCGGCTCCCTGGTTGGTTGTAAAGTTGCTTCAATTGGTGGAGCACTTTTTCTTGCTCGAGCCCAACTCAGCCTTGGAACTTACATCGTTGGACCTGCTTACAATTTCCCACCTTCGACTGGTGGTGTCACGTTCGATACAGAATGCATCAAAGCCTGCACCGGGCCAGCCGTTCAAAAACTCCCAGGCGTCGATATTATTTCAGGCTGTGGCGCTTGCTTCTTTACTTGATGCTTCTCAGGACGCTATTTCGGGCGCTACTCTGGCTCTCATACAGCTTCTTGATTCTCTTGAAACAAACACACGCTACTTGGTTTTGGATGCGTTGATCAAGCTCTCGGCCCGTTCCGCTCACAAAGTGCACTTCAAAGACCACTTGGATAAGATCTTCCACTCCTTGAACGACAAGGATATCTCCGTGCGTAAAAAGGTCTTGGACCTCTTGTACACTATTTGCGACGAGGAAACATACATGCAAATCACCTCCACGCTTTTGAACTACTTTGCTTTTGCTGATACGTCCTTGCGAAGCGACATTTCCGTGAAAATTGCCGTTTTGGCAGAACAATATGCCACGGATTCTATCTGGTACGTGTCCACCATGCTTCGCTTGCTTTCTTTGGGCGGCCACAGCTCTAAAACGAACGCTGGTCTGAGTGGAATTTCCTCTGCCGGCGAGGTGTGGGAGCGAATCATCCAGATCATTGTCAACAATGAGGATCTTCAGGTCAAGACCTGCCGATATATCATGAACCTTTTGAAAAGTCCAGATTCAACCACGCCAGAGAATCTTGTAAAGGTAGCTGCTTTCGTGTTGGGTGAGTTTGGCTATCGCTTGAATGTTGACGGCGAGCCCGAGCAGTACAGTATCAGAAGCCAATTTGAGACTTTCCTGAAGTGCTATTCCTCATCTAATTTGCTGACCAGGCCACTTCTCATGAACTCGTTCCTTAAATTGCTCATCAGATTCCCGGATGAAGACTTTGTTCCCGACATCTTGGACCTCTACGAGCTGGAGTCGTATTCTTTGGATTTAGAGGTGCAAACTCGAGCACATGAATATTTAAATGTCGCCACGCTCTTCGTTAATGGGACAGACGATGAGAAGGCTTTTGCACGCTCCTTGGTACAACCATTACCTCCGTTTGAAAGCCAAAAAAACAATTTGGTTGAAAAGTTGGGGCACCTCACCATGATCAGCGGGAAATCATCTTCTACACTTGATGTTCTGAAAACCGATACCATCACGAAACAAGCAACAGGAAGGTCAAAACTAGAACTTGTGGCTTCTAGAGGCAGCTTACTGCTGGAGGATAAATTAGACCCCTTTGGAGATAATACACGCCTGCCCCACCTATCTCCAAATTGGTATGACGGGTATCATCGGATGCTCCAATTTGATGTGGGAATCTTTTACGAAGACCAATTGGTCAAAATCACCTATAGAACCATTCGGGATGGACCTACCATAAAGATTAGCTTCACCATCATCAACAATGCCGCCAAATCTGCGGATGCATCCATTACTGCCTTTGTTGTGCAGGACATCTACATTCCAAAATCTTCATCTCTGGAGCCCAAGTATTCGGTGTTCTTGAACAAACTTGCAGACCTGCAGATACCACACAAGTCAAGCATGGAAATCACGGTCAAACTACGGGACATTGTGGACAATAAGGATGGCCCAATCTTGTGCATAAGCTACAAATGCAGCGGATCTTTCAATACCTTGAATTTGAAATTGCCCGTTGTTTGTACGAAGTTTGTCTCCGGCACATCCATGAGCTCACTAGAAGATTTCAAGAAAAGATGGCTACAAGTAGGGGAATCTTTGGGAACTGAATTGGGTGAGCACAAAGGATTAGTTCATGGAGCACATCGCAGAAATAGTTCTAACGTCGTTATCATGCTCCAGCGGTTGGGCTTGGCGATTATTGAACGAACTCCGGATGATGCAGCGGTGGTGATGGTGCTAGGTGCAGGAATCTTGCGGACTCTTCTGTCAAATTACGGAGTATTGATCTCCATGCGAGGAAACGACAATGATTCGAGAAGTATCGAGTTGACAGTGAGGAGTACCGGTGAAGGGGTTCTGAAACTCATATTCGGTGTTATCAGGGAACTATTCGACTCCAAGCATTGATATCGAAGAGCCGAGAGCATCTGCAAAGCACGTTGAGTACTCACCCCGCCCCGGTAACTATGCAGACATCTGCGCTGCCCCCAAGATCTACATTGGGAAAGAGCTTTCGTCGAGTCGGAGGCTGCTAAGTTTGAAGGTTTTTCCTATTCCAGATATTGCGACCGTGCAATTTGCCTAATTAGGCAAGTACCTACCTGCGCGGCACCACCTGCAGGACGATTTTGCAACCGAGCAGGCCGCGTCTTTACCAAATCGGGTAGTCATACTAGACCAGGGCGACCATCGAGTCTTCTCCACCACTGGACCTTTATAACCGCTTAAGTCGCCATGTGTGGTACTACAGAAAAAATACCAGTTTTCAAAGCACAGAGCAGAGCCACACTTCTCCAAGGCGTTCTTTTAGTCTAGTCACTCCATTCCCATACCCAAGCCTCTACGCCAGTTGCCAGATATATCATGTGGTCTCCTTCTGTTCTAACGCTCTTCCTTGCCATACTACAGATTTCCCTTTGTGCGCCTGTGACCAAGTGGCAAACCATCACCGCTGTCACCAACGCCGATGGATCTCCATACACGTGGTCTCCAGATGCTGCCACCAGTGCTGCCACCAGTGCTGCCACAGCAACAGTTGCTGCGCAAGCGGCTGTCACAACGTCGGCAGCTTCGACAACTTCCTCCAGTTCAAGTTCTGGCTTCATGGGATTATTGAGTAATCTTGCATCGATGCTTTCCGGCGACTCTTCTTCCACCTCTTCCACCTCCTCAGATACCACTTCCACTGCTTCTACAAGCGGTTCTTCGTCTACCTCTTCGTGGAGCTCACTTTTGAGCCTGATTTTGGGCAAGCTTGGAGGCTCTTCCTCATCTCTGGCTACTACAACTACTGCTACCGGCTCTTCTTCTGAGACTACGCAAACCGCTGCTTCTTCTGCTGCTACTTCTGCAGCCACGTCTGCCGCTACACTGACTTCTAAGGCCTCTGCTACCGAAAGCTCTTCATCATCTTCCACCGGCGGTATCTATGATGCCATCTATAACTCTAGTGAAGATATTGACGAGGACTTTGCCAAGGCCATTCTCGACTCTCATAACGAATATCGTGCTTTGCACGGCGTGGGAGATTTGTCTTGGGCGCTGGGCCCATACACTTATGCCAAGAATAATGCAGACAGCTACGACTGTTCCGGTGTTTTGACCCATACTCATGGCCAATACGGAGAGAATTTGGCAGCTGGTTTCTCGACGGGACCTTCGGCCGTTAAGGCTTGGTATGTTGAGGGTGAAACCTACGACTACTCCACTCACAATGAGTACAACCACTTCACGCAGCTTGTCTGGAAGGCATCCACGCAAGTTGGTTGTGCCTACAAAGACTGTTCTGCCGAGGGCTGGGGTAAATACGTGGTCTGTGAATACAGTCCAGTTGGCAATGTCATTGGCCAGGAAGAGGAGAACGTTCTTCCTCTCACTTCATAAAACCTTTCAATTCAAAATATACGTTTAATCTTTACATGGGGTTTTTTCACCAACGTGATAACCAGTTCCTTATGTCAACCACAGAGTCCCAGTGGCCATTCTAAAATACTACTTACGATTTAAAAAAGGTAGTTTTGGATAGTAGCCTGGAACAGAGTTGGCACCCATGGTGTTTTCATGGCGCACTCCTTTCAACATATCATCCATAGAAGCGCCTCGATTCTGTGCTTGCACCGATTTTGTAAGCAAATCCCTAAATTTGGTGTCATAGCACACTTTCGTCACTGCTGCTCTCATATACAAGAGAAGCAAAACCTGTTGCTCCTCGGTGACTGCATAATCATGAAATCTGAAGAAGAATACCCCGCTCACCCTCGAGACCTGCTCGTGAGCAACTTGTTCATGAAGAACTCTGTGAAGTGTGCGTTTGATGAGTTTTCGATTTTTGTCTCTACTCGCCGCAGTTCCACATGGCACCGGCACGGTTTTGAAAAAATCAGCCTTTTGAAACGTGCCTTTATATGCTGAAAACAACAGCAGTAACTTGGAGTCGTTTAATATGGCGCTGCCAAAGTTGGTGAATGTGAATGCCACATTAGATTTGCGGATACTGCAGATGTGGTGCTTTTCGGGGGCAAACTTCAATGTGAAAAACTTGTTTTGGCTCACTGTTGGGAGATTTCGGTAGAACCGCTTGCGATCCATATATTGGTGACCCGCGGAGTCAATTCCCCGGATATCTGTAGGCTTCTCAGGAAGTCTCTGTTTTGTAATGTGAGGAAGCTCACGCCAGGGCAAGAAAGAGGGAGTATTGACCTGCACAAGAGACAATAAGTGGTTGGGTGTGTGTTTAGGACTCATAATTGCCGAGACAACGGGCCGAGGAGCTGTGAAGCTGGCCAACGTTCGGGAGAACATCACAGTGTGAATATTTGGTGTAACAGAAGATGAGTGATGATGCGAGTCACGTGACCCAGATATGGCAGCCGGCCCAACATGTGCGTGGAAGAATGGTATTATCTAGTTGAAAGAATGATAAGTAGTGGTAGTTAAGAAGTGATAAGAAGTAGGAATGAAAAGTAGTTAAAGAATGATTGGAAGAAATGACTGCTTGAGTCAATGATTGGTGATTAAATTAATAGTTGGTTTGAACTGGTTGGTGATCAATCTTTGAACACACAGGCTAATTAATAATGACGCTTAATCGAAACTTGAGCAGTTGCAAAAGAAACAAGTCTGTCAAATACAGTGTCATCAGTTTCAACAACTTACTCACCGAACTAATCATTCTGTCCTGTAGCCCACAACACAACACTGGAGTCGGCCGTTGCAATGTTCAATAACTTGGGATTAAAAGCCACCATTCTTGTGACCCCCTGATCTCCAGCAAGCACACTCACCGGCGCCAAGTCTTGCACACGCTTTTCCCGAATCAAGTCTCCTCTTTTGAGAACAGATAAATCAAATAGCGAAACCGTGCCATCCGGAGCTCCAGCCAAAACAAACTTGCCATCGGGAGAGAAACAGGCGCTTGCACTGGAAGAGTATTGGCACTGCATCCAGTGGTCTGGGCCATTTGGCTTGACCACCAACTTGGCAATCAAAAGCCCCTGCACCGCATCAAGTACATAGTGGCGTGGTGAGTTGGTGGCAATGAGAATGTATTTGCCGTTATTGGAAAACTCCACCTTGGTCCACTCCTCGCGTGCAAAAGCCGACACTGAGGTAGAAATGAAAGCACCTCTTTCAAGCAGCGCCACGTCATACAATAACAACGAGCCAGATTCAGATTGCGATGGCGGCGTTGCAACAGCAAACACAATGCCGTGGGGATCGTATGCAACCACGCTTTTGTGGCCAGCAGCCAAGTTGCCCATGGGCGCCAGCGCTCGTAGATCCCATACTTTCACCGTGTGATCAATTGACGCCGAAAGAAATGTTTCGGAGACGGGATTCACTTCTAGCGACCACACCTGGTCCTTGTGTCCTCGAAAATAGCGTAGGTATGTTTTCGTTTTGAGAGAAAGATGACGGATGGAATGGTCTGCGTCTTCGGCGGTGACGGAAGGCGTGGATGCATATAGGCAGCTGAAGTCATGATGAGTAAAACGGGCCAAATGGGCCCCGTACTTTTGCGACTGCACTTCTTTGTGCCGAGTGCCTTTGTAGCAGTCGTAGAGCTGGATTGTTTTGTCCACGCCTGCAGAAATGAGATACTGGCCAGAATCATCAAAGTCCAAGCTGGTGACGGATGCACATTCGTGGTAGGAGAGATTTTTGGCTGGTTGGAACGATGAGAGCACCTCGGGGGTGACTGTGATGCTAGATGTTTTTCGGCTCATTGCCGTTTTTTGACGTCAAATTTATCGATGTGAATTTATCGATGTGAATTTATCGATATGAATTTAACGATGTGAATTTCTCGACGTGAATTTATCGATGTGAATTTATCGATGTCAATTTATCGATGTCAATTTATCGATGTCAATTTATCGATGTCAATTTATCGACGTCAATTTATCGATGTCAGATTTGTATGTGCCAGATTTAAATAGTATTATAACGCGTTTAGCGTGAAATCGTGGTGCGCACTCAGTATAAATGGCACTGCGTAATACTTTGATAGTAAATGAAGTGTGGTATGAACAATAGCCAATTGCAAAAATACAATATTGAAATTCGGAAAATTACGATTTTGCTCTTCCACGAATCCCCAAACCCGTACACCGTGAACCACGTGACACCGAATTTCTCCGCCATACTAGCAATACCATAGAAAGCCTTAGTGGGCGGAGCACTATATGCAGGACCAGCACCCTCGGACCTGGCCACGCGCGGGCCGATTGCATTCCCTACCCCAACTTCTATACAACTTTAATAACTGGTTACCACTTTTCGCCAGCCAACATTTTTCGGATCGACAGCCAACATTTTCGTATCGCCAACCATCAATTTTCGTGTGTCGAAAAAGTACTGCGTTGCATAATCCCCAAAGCCAATTGCAATTGCCCATTTCCGTGTTTTTACCCTGGGAGCACCAACTCCTACTAGCAAGCAAGCGTCGCTGAATATAGCAAACACAAGCCACTGATCAATTGAGCTTTTGTCATGTCCACCCCGTTCCAAGTTAAAGCCTTATATGAATACAAATCCGACTACGACGACGACCTCTCTTTTCCGGTGGGTCAGGTGATAACCGTCACAGAAGTCGAGGATGACGAGTGGTATTCGGGTACCTACAACGGCCAGTCGGGAATGTTTCCCAAAAACTTTGTGGAGATTCTTTCCGGAGTCGAGGATGCTGATCCTGTACCAATGCAGCCAGATGTTTCGGGTGCCAAGGATGTGCCAGAGATTTCGGCTACCAAAAATGTGCAGCATGAACCAGTCTTTACTGATGCTGTTGCTGCACACAGTGACCTGGACACAGAAGTCTCAGACGCTGATTCTGTAGCTGAAACTCCACTGCAACAAGTCTCTTCGTTAGACAATGTTGTTACGGATCTGAAGCCGGCATCATCCGATCTGCCAACGGTGTCTGAACTGAAGCCGATATCTGATTTGAATGCATCTTCTGAACTGAAGCCAACAGTGCCTGAGTCTACACAGCTTCCAAAAGCGCCTCTTCCTGTCAAAACACAGCCATCTGGACATGTTCCCATGCCAGGCAGTATGCCCCTGCAGCGGGACGATCCATATGCAATTAAAAAGCAGTTTATTGGTGCAGGCAAGTCGTCTTATGTCCCCCAAGTTACACCCAGAGACCAACCCAATGTGCCCAACACTCACCGAGAAGTTCCTAAGGATCAAGAGATAGTCAAAGGAGATACACATAGCTCAACTGACGAGCCTCAAGATCAACAAATGAGTTTGAAGGAGAGAATCAGCATGCTTCAAAAAAGACAGCAGGAAGAAGCGGAAAGAGAAGCTGCTGCTGTCAAACGCCGGGAGGAGCGTAAGAAGAAAGCCGAGGAGGAGAAAAAGGCTAGAGCTGCAGCGGCTGAGGAAGCCGCTCTCGCAGTTGATGATGACGCCGAACTGGCCGTTGCGCCCAGCGAACCCACAACTCATCCAAATTCAACTTCCTTAGAAAGTCCCGTTGACAGTGCTCAAACCGTGGATCCTCAGGTTGCTGTCCCTGAAGACCGCACCCGTAGATCGTCTGAAACCAATAAGGAGAGACCCGCCCAGGAGCCGGAGAGCGATGAAGCCAACGCAGATGAAGATGAAGACGACGACGAATTGCGCAGGAAAAAGCTTGTTGAGAGAATGGCAAAAATTTCCGGTGGCCGCAACATGTTCGGTATGATGGGTATGCAAACGCCTTTTGGCGGACCAGGCCCCTCCAAATCTTCCAAATCTCAAGCTGATGCAGAAGAATCTGTGAAAGAAGAGGCCCCCGAGTCCCCTGTCGTTCCAATGAAGGCAATTCCCATACCAGGCATGGTTCCTGACGCTGTGTTGAAAGAAGGTAGCCTGGATAAAGTTGACGAGCTGGACGATGGAAGTAAGCACGAGCATCCTCGTGCCGTGATCCCGCCAATTCCTAATGCTTCTCTGACATTGTCCAGTGACTTAACGGCAGATGAAACGAAGCCTGCGTTACCTAGCCTGGGGCACGTGGATGTGGCTACAACTGACAATTTACCAGATGGCGAAGCCACAGGGTACGAAGCTGACGAAGATGTTTCAGATCGTGGTGGACTTGTTCCTGGAGAAGAAACGGACGACCAGAATCTTACAGCTGGTGATCTTTCCCACAACGATCCATCAAGTAGCGCCTTGGACGCTAGCATTTCTGCAGACCAAATTGAAAAGGAGCCTCCCGCAGAGTCTCCTCTAGCCAGAGTCGATTCATTCTCACTGTCTGAAGAGTCGGATCTGACAGCCTTAAAGCCATCGGCCCACCCTGATATTCTCGAAGCAGATGAGGAGTCCGTCAGGCCACCAGTACCTTTCGGAGATGCACCTCCTAATCCTCCACCAGCAGTTCCACCGCCAATTTTCCCACGTCAATCTCAGGATGATTCTCAAAGACTTCCTCCGCCAATTCCTGCAACTGCTCCTGCTCCTCCATCCATAAATGAAAGATCGGCACCACCACCACCACCTACAAATTCTGTGCCAAGAAGTCCTGAAGATGCCGCTTTGGCACTGCCTGCTTTACCGAAAGTGCCTCCTCCTGTTCCAGTTGCAACTCCAAGTCAAGACAATGAAGAATTGATCTCTGATGGGCCAAACTTTGCAGACACACCGCAGCATTTCAAAGCTGCTGAAAAATCTCAAACATTTTCTCATCCAGCCCCTCCATCGGCTCCCACCCCTGGGACTCCACGGAGAACTTCGACATCGGGTTCAGTACAGCGCAGATCTGTGGATTTTACCGCACGCAAATCGCAAGACGTTGGTAGCCGCAACAAGCATGAGCAAGATCAAGCCTCTTTGCATTTGAGTCAAATTGAGAACGAACTCGATTCCTTGAGCGAAAGCTCGGGCTGGTGGATCAAAAGTCAAGTACCGGATTGCTTGACGTCCAAACTCGGAAGTGATTTCAGATTTGAGGTGGACGAACATAGCTTCAAGAAAAGACATGACCGAGAAGTTATCTACAAAGATTTCTATATTCTATTTCATGATCTTTCTCAAGTGATTATTGAGTTGACATACCATACTGACGACCCAAGAGGCTCGGTACAAGTGATTAATCTTGATTGCAAGGGAGAACCGCAAGTTCGGAAAGATATTCTTCACGAATATAGCACGACATGGGGTGTCCAAAGCTCAGACATTGCACAAAACTTGATTGGGTCAAGAGTTGGTGGAGGAGTGATTAGAGAGGTCTTTTCCAAGTTGAAATCGAACAACCCTCACCTTGTCATGCCTATTGGAGAGAAAGGATATGGTGCAACGATCTACAAGAACTCCAATGGACATGTGACGCATATTGACGAGATCAGACCTGGAGATATCTTGTGCATGAAGTCTGCCAAATTTCACAGCCACAAGGGCCTTGGAGGTTTAAGCTCAAAGAGTGTCGTTCTTGGCGAAGGAAGTGAAATTTACTCCGCAGTTGTGATTGACTACGACCCTAAGAAAGAGAAAGTCAAAGTCGTGGAGACTGACCGCAATGGTGTCGCCAAGAAAGAGTCTTACAAGTTTGGAGATATGAAGAGTGGCAAAGTAAGAGCATTCAGAATTGCCGAGCGTGAATATATTGGCTGGTAAGTCGATTGAAAATTTGTCTAAAGTATGACCAGAATAGGAGAAGAAACAACATATCACTCAGAAGGTATAGTGATCTGAACCACATGAATGCAATCCAATGCAAGCTTAGGAGTACCTGAGTGCAAGTTAGCAGTGTTTGTAGACTGTACAGATAGCTGTAGTAGCTCACCGAAGCACATTGCAGCTGACACTGAGGCTACCTTCTTTAAGCGCTGCTGCACGAGTTCACACTTTATCTGCAGGACATCGTGGGGTTTGGAGAAACGCCCAAGCATTTTATGAACTGCAAATATTTTAGAACAGCTATAGACATTTAGGCAGGTTAAACCACTTTTCACATGAAAGCAAAGCTAGCAATAGACACAAGAATTGCGACATTTGTGGTTTCGGTTGCTTGCAAAGAAGCTTATTCTCATGCGAATGCAGAGAGATGATGTCACGAACAGAATACAGCACACACACAAATCACGACTCACACACCAAAATCGTCATCATTTTCAGCAATGTTTCAGCCAGCAACACTGGCCACGCCGCCAATTGGTCAGAAACTCCGTACACCAGGGTAAGCAAGCGTCTTGCGCATATCCTCGGTTGCTCGAGCCTCATGCACGCCTGCACACAGGAATGTTCTGTGCCTGGCAGGCGGTGTCACCAGGCCCGTGCCTCCTGGAGCAACGCTTCCCAGAGATCGGTATTGCTGTGAACTTCCAACGAGCACTCTATCCTCATCCCAAAAACCAATTGAGGAATCCTCATCTCAAAAACAATTGAGGAATGACAATCACCCAATCGGATTTCGTCTTTTCCGTTAAGGGCGACGACCACAATGAGAAGAACTTGGCCTCGCTTGTGAGTGTTTTGCAAGACGCTGGTTTTCTGACCCAGGCGAGACCTGGCCAGGACCTCTCCACGCTCTTGTTTGCCCAATTGTCCAGTGGCACTTTTTCCAAAATCAAGCAGGAAGATTTGGTCAAATGCTTTCAGTTTGGTGTCACTGCCGAAGGTGACTATCCGTCAGATCGTCTTCGCACAATCTACTCTTACTTGACCAGCCCTCAGAAGTCCAAAGGTGTGGGAATTACTCCGGGAACGGGCAAGTGGCAGTTTATCGAGGCTGTTGTGCCTGTATCTGCCTTTTTGGCGGACAAAAACGTCCCTGCGTTGGGGCAAAAGGCTGCTACGGCACCCAGCTTGGCTACGTCCTCTTTCCTCCAGTTGTATGGCTCGCAGGTGGCCTTGTATTTTGAGTTTTTGAAGTTCTACATTGGTGCCTTGTCGATCTTGGCTATTTTTGGTGTGGTGGCACATCTTAAGTCCAAGAACTACTCCATGACATTCGCCTTTGTGAACATTATCTGGACAGTTGGGTTCTTGGTGTTCTGGAAACGCAGAGAGCGGTATTTGACTAGCTCTTGGGGCCTTCAAAACTCGCACAAGGTTGATGAGTTTGATGCTGACCTCGCTGACGTTGACAACAAGCCATCCTCGTACGTCGGTAGAGACAAGAGAGACGGCTTCAGATTTGTCAAGGAATTGGCGTTTGTGCCGGTGGCTTTGGCCTTTGTTGCTGTGCTTGTGAGCTACCAATTGTCGTGCTTTGTCTTGGAGATCTTTTTGTCGGAAATTTACAATGGTCCAGGAAAAATGTTCTTGACTTTGACGCCCACCATTCTCATCTCTGTCTTTGTGCCAGTGTTGACTCTAATCTACAATATTGTGGCCGAGAAATTCTTGGCCTGGGAAAGTCACGATAACAACTACGAGAAAGAGGACTCTTTCGTCGTGAAGACCTTCACGTTGAACTTCTTGACCGGATACGTTCCCTTGCTTATCACCTCGTTCATCTATTTGCCGTTTGCCCACTTGATCCAGCCATACTTGCCCATCATCCAGTACTCCATTGCCTCTTCTGTGAGAAGCGATCGCTACATGTACAAGTACTTGACCAAGCTCAAATCGCAAAAAGAATTTACCATCAATCAAGAGAGACTCAATGCGCAATTCTTCTACTTTATTGTCACTAACCAAGTTGTGCAGTTGGTGATGAAATACGGGTTGCCTTTGATTATCTCGGCTGCCATGGATTTTGTCAACACCAAGGTTTTGGGTAAGAAAGAGCTCAAGGTGACGGAGGATGCCCCTGAAGAGAAGGAATGGTTGGACAAGGTGCGCAAGGCCGTCAAGTTACCTCTTCACAACGCCAACGACGACTTCAGAGGTTTGGCTTTGCAATTTGGCTACCTCTCGTTGTTCGGCCCTGTTTGGACACTTGCTCCCCTTCTTTCGATTATCTTCAACGTCATCACATTTAAATTGGACACATTGAAGTTGTCAAGCGGCAAGTACTTCCGCCCACCGGTTGCCAAAAGAGTGGATTCCATCCATCCATGGGACATTGCATTTTTGGCCTTGGCGTGGATCGGTTCCATTGTCTCTCCTTTGGTCACTGCACTTTACCGTCATGGCACTAAGCCACCCAAGACATTGGGTCAGTTTGCACTCAGCAAGGCTAGCGTGAATGTTTCTTCCACCACTCGCTTAATCTTTGTCTTGTTTTTGGCTGAGCACTTGTTCTTCGCCTTGCTTTTCTTTGGCAGCAAGATCCTGTCTTTCTTGAAGTCAGAGCCCGAGATCAAGAACAGTTTCGTTGACAACGACATCAAATTGAGAAAGAAATACTACGGTGAGAAGATCCAGACCAAGGAATCTTCGAGCACTGCCTCAGATTGGGAACACGTGCCCGTTGATCAAGTGGTCAAGCAAGCCCAGTTTTCCAAGAGAAAAGAGGCCAAGGAACGCCAGGAGAAGGAAAAGGAAAGCAAGTCAAAAGACAAGACAAACGCATCTAGCTCGGAGCCCTATGCAGAAAAGTCCGCTGACGTTGCTACTGGCACATCCACAGGTGTTGCTACTTCTGACAAGCAGACTTTGTCTAACAGATCTGACAAAGTGAGCGAGCTTGAGCAGAAAAAGCGTCTTTTGGAGCAGAAGAAAGCTGAGCTTGCCCGCAAGCAAGGCTTGGAGTCACAATTGGAGAAAGACGACCTGGTGATCAATGTTCCAAGCGGGGAGGGGTCTTCACAAAAGGCCATTATTGATGGTGACAACCATATCTCAATGAATGACGTGAAGGACATTGAAAGAAAGTTGTCCCAAAATGAGTCAGGCAGTGCTTCTGGAGCGGTGGCCGATTCCAAGAAGAAGACCACCGGGGAGTCTACCTCGAATGACCGCGATGCTGGAACTACTTCTCCAGATCTTTCGGACTCCAGTCCACTGAAGGAGAGCAAGCCCTCTAAGAAGTCCAGCTTGAAGAAGATCTTCAAGTCCAAGTAACTTATCTGATGTCATTATTTGAATACATGAAACTTGTCTACATAAAAGCTCTGCGTCCTTATATAGTCTCTCAAGTAGACTGAATCCAAAGGCTAGTGCCCATTTCTTGGTGGCCTGGCACCGAAGATCGAGCTTCCAACCCGCACACTGGTGGAGCCCTGGGCTATAGCCGTCGTGAAATCCGAACTCATTCCCATGCTTAATTCTAGCGCCAAATCGGGATACTTCTCTTTTAAAGTGTGTTTCAAGTCTGCCAAAGCTTTGAAGTCTTGATTGGTCTCTGCATCGGAACTGGACTCCAGGAACGAGCCGATAGTCATCAAACCAAGAAGATTCAACGAAGATGCCTCGCTTTTCAAGTAGTCCACCGACTCGTAGATCTCATCCAAGTTGTCGAGTCTGTAGCCAGACTTTTGGTCCTCGTTGGACGTGTTGATCTGCAAATAGACATTGATAGGCAGAAGATTTGCCAGAGAACGAGCGGATTCCAATTTCTTGCACTTTTTCAAGGAGTCAATTGTTTCCACTGCGTAGAGATTGTCAATGTCTCGACCCAAGTCCTTGCATTTTCCGGACTGTAAGCCGCCAATAAAGTGCCACTTGATATCGTTGGGAAGTTCCTTTGCTTTTCCCACAAGTTCTTGCACATAATTTTCTCCAAAATGACGGACGCCGTGATTGTACAAACCCATGATGTCAGACGCTGGCTTGAGCTTGGAGACCGCCACTAGCGTTACGGGCTCAGACGATTTGGAGGACTTCACCTGGGATAATATGTGTTCATAGTTTTGGATGAGCTCATCTTGTCTCTCTGCAGATGGCTGGGGATACGACATGATTGAACGAGAGGCCAAGAAGATTGAATGCAGCGTTAGATGTTTCTGGATATAGGTGGTTGACTTGGGTTGAAGAAAACGTAGCATGGAGTAGAAGTAAGCTGAAGAAGCTGGAGTGCGAAAAAAGAAGCTCCGCGACGGGGAATTGAACCCCGGTCTACCACGCGACAAGCGGTAATTCTAGCCACTAAACTATCACGGATTTGTTAAAATCGTTTTAGGGGGTCAGGACTATACTAAACAAGAGGTTTTATCACAAGGTATTTTTGCTGCAAGAAGCCAGTCTTACAGTATAAATTTCATACGTTGTCACTAGCTAGGCAGACAATTTAGGAAGCCAATTTATACAGCATACACAGCCCATAATTGCAGTTCTTTTGTCCTCAAGCAACTTATTAAAGCACCACATAGTTAAAAATGACAATTATACAAAGAATCATAAGATTTCCAAATCACGGTTTTATTTTCAAATGATTTCTCGAAACGGAGTCAAGCATCAAACAAAGCAGGCCTGAGTTTCCATCCTACAGTTACACTCGGTGCAGGTACACACGGCGAGGGAAAAATTTGATCAAGTAGCGCGAGTAACATCTCATCGAATCCATACATAACATCTCATCGAATCCATACATAAAAACCATAATGAGTGATTCCGTATACACCGGGGAGGATTTTGACCAGAAAGTTAGACAACAGGTGGAGTTCTACTTTTCCGACTCCAATCTCCAAACAGACAAATTTTTGTGGAGAATCTACGAGGCCAACGATGGATGGGTGGAGTTGAAGACCATCTTGACATTCGGCCGTATGAGACAGTACAGACCCGAGGAAAAAGTGATTGCTGCTTTGAAGCAATCCGACAAACTCACCTTGTCTCCCAACGAAGAGCTGATCAGAAGAACCGATCCATTGAAGGACTACAACGAAATCAAAAACACTCGCAAGAGAAACTCCGTGCACATCGAGGGCTTCCCTACCGAATTGAGCCAAGAGGATGTTGAGGCCTGGTTCAACACCAAAATCGTGCCCAACTTGCCAAAAGAAAAGAGCTTGTGTTCTGTGCGCAGAATCAGATCCAGAGCCAACAAGGAATTTTTTGGAGTGGTGGATGTGGAGTTCCAAAGCCACGAAGACGCCGAGTACTTCTTGGGAGTTTCTGTTAACTATGCAGATGGTATTGTTGCCGAAGACAAGGTTGAGGACAAGAAAGATCTCTTGAAGAAGATGTCGCTTTTGACCTTCAGACAAATGAAGGAATCTGGTAAGAGATTTGGCGTCAATGACGTGACCAAGAGACGCAACTCTTTCAAGGATAACAACAGAAAGAAGATGAGAAACTTTGGAAACAAGGAGGAGAAGAAGGACACGGAGGAGAAGGAGTCCGAGAAGTCAGAGGAATCCGAGAACTCGAAAACTGAGAACCCAAAGGAGGATACTAAGAAGGAGGAAACCGAGGAAAAGTCCGACAAGTCGGACGACAAGAGCGAGGCCTGATCCATATTGCCTTACACATTTATAGACACATATTACGGTAGTCGATTGCAGCCGGCGCGTCACGTGACTTTTCCGAGACGCCTGACCCACATGTATGTTTGGTGCCACTCGGCCGCTTGAATCAACCCACATCAGATTTAGAAGAATTCCCGATAAAAATACACCAGTCGAAAATCACCAAATGAAAATCACCAGTTGAAAGTCACCAAATGAAGATCACCAGAAGTAAATGTAGATCAGTTGTAGCTGGCACCGCGTCGCGGCGTGTATACAAGCGTACGCGTCCGTGTAATGAAATCCTATCTTATACTATAATCTTCTCCACAGATGCCTACAGAAACAGATTCGGGAACCAAGGACTGGTTTGCCAAAAAGTTTGGAGTAAGAGATGACTTGGTGCTCTCCAAATTATCCTCCATCAAATCGTTGTACAATCTTTCCAACGAAGATACGTTTATCCAGTGGGAGTCGTTTGTGGTGACGCAAGAAAACGGCGATTTGGATATGAGTTCCGCCGCCGTGGAAAAGTTCCAGGCTTATTTACAAGAATCCATCTACAGCTCCAATCAGAAGCGGACGCCAGCTTTGAAGAAAGTCCGTGATGTTTCTGCCAAGCGCAATATGATGGACTTTTCCTCCAGTCCCGGATCAGCACTTCCCAGAACTCCTCAACTCAAACGGAAGAAACCAACCTTGTCGAGTGAGCCAAACTCGTCTCCTTCCAAGATTGATGCCACCGCCCCAAATACCTCCCTGTTAGAGATCATGTCTAGCCCCAAAGTGGCACCTATCACCACAGAGTCTAATGCCGTCGTGGAGTCTTTGAACCCCCACTTGCACTTTGGCATATATGCGGAGTCCGTGCAACTCTCAGCCAATTTTGACGCCGAAAAGTTCAAATTCAGAACCATGGCCATGAAACTTCTCGAGAGTGCTGATGTCTTGGACGAGCAGATAGACTCGGTGAGTCTGCAGCTTCTGGAGGCTTACAAAGACAAAGGCCTTCTGTTGAGCAATCCATGTATGAGCTCACAGTTTGACGTCATCTGTTGCGGCCGCATAGTCCCCGATTCTCCGCTCTACGATGCGCTGAAACTTCAGGTTTTAAATGACAAATCGCTTTACTTGGAGACATCGCGCTTGGGGGGAATCGGCCAGCGCATACCCTTGGACTTGTCGTCTCTTTCGGAATATTCCTTTTTCCCGGGCCAGATTGTGGCATTCCGGGGCCGCAATCCGACGGGAAGAACGTTCGTGGTCAGCGAGGTGATTGAATTGCCGCAACTTGGCGCTCCAGTGTCCTCGCTTGCCGAAATCAAAGACTACCAATCGCATGAGGGCTCTACAAAAGTTCTTGTTGCGGCAGGGCCGTTTACTAATCTGCAAGTGTTGAACTACAGCAAGCTCAGCACTTTGGTCGAGCTTATCAACACTTCCATCAGACCTCAAGTTGTCATATTGCTTGGGCCTTTCCTAGATTTGACCAATAAGGCTGTCCAGCTGGGTGATATTGAGCTTGAGGACGTGCCCAAGAACCAGCAGCCGAGAAACTTGGATGAATTATTCAAAAGCGTTGTTGCGCCAATTCTCAAAAAGATCGACTCCAATATTCAGGTCATCTTGGTACCTTCTCAGACGGATGCTGTAAACAAGCACGCATCCTATCCACAGACGCCATTGGACAGAAAGAAGCTCGGCCTACCCAAAAACTTCAAATGCTTTCCTAATCCCAGTGGGTTCTCGATCAACGAGATAATGTTTGGAACTTCCAACATCGATGTGTTCAAGGACTTGAAAGATGTACACAAGTTGGACACCTCAAAAGACGGTAAAGTCTCTGCCAACAGATTTGACCGCATATCCCACCACATTTTCGAGCAGAGGAGATACTACCCAGTGTTTCCTGGTTCCATCAAATTCTCCGGTGCCCAAAAGGCGGAAAAGGAAAAGTTATCCGATATGAGAGAGGGCTTTATGGCCGAAGAACTTGCAGAAACGGAGATAGGAGGTGCATGTCTTGAGGTTCCTTACTCTGGTCTTACAGAGCTCTCAGACGCTTTACCCGATGTTGTTATAATTCCTTCAGAGATGAAGTTTTTTGCTAAAATCACAAAGGGAGTCGTTGTCATCAATCCTGGACAGTTCATAAGGCCGAGCAAGGACCCATTGAGGGAAGATGGCAGTTATGCAGTGCTTAGCGTGAAGGCAGCAGATGCTGAAGATCCAGAGAGTATACTGAAGGTCGAAAACTCGGAACTCTATTATCACAACATTTACAAGCGGTGCAGAGTGGACATTTGCAAGAGTTAGACCCGACTTACTTTTAATGTTTTAATCGGCCTTCTAGATGTTGCTCACAAAAACACGAAGACATGATTTGAAGGACTCGCTAATCCTATTAAAGAAGGAAAACTATCAAAGAAGAAAAACTATTGTTTTCTGTGATTCAGAATACTTATTACAACCATATTCCCATCTTCAATATTTCCAAAGCAAGAATTTTCGCATAAACAATCTAATATGATTGCATCTACGCTTCGAACAGCACATACTGCGCAAACTTATCCATTAATCTAGTACTTGAGTACGGTGACTAAATCATTCTCAGATGAGCTCGTGATGAGCTAGTACAGAGAATGTCACTTTGATAAAGTATGTCTAGAGGAGTAGCCTTGTGGTCCTAAGAAAATACTTATAACAATTGATACTCTTCCACGTAAAGAATCAAAAGGATGGTCAAATCTCAAGAGATTTGTAAGGGTCTATTTTCGCTGCCTCCAGTGATGTAGGTTTAAGACCAAGTGTACCATAAAACATAGTATCCTGCATAATGAACCCAACAGCATAGAGAAACAAATATGCGGGCCTCATAAATTCCTCCAACACGTACTTGTTGCGCGCCGTTAATAACACGACCAAATGGTCTCAGTTATATGCTCATTATCCAATAAGTACTTCACTTCTTCATTAGTTGTCATGTAGATATAATATAATTTCTTAATACTATAATTTAGAGATATCAGTGACTATTCACTGATCGGGTTCTTGTCTGTTGTCTGTCTAATATCGTGATATAAGAATCCCCTTATAGAACACGATTATATTATACTTATTCACGCATGACGTTACGGAGAAATACTGAACATGTATAACTTCCTGTCGTAAGTGACTTCGTACCTGTAGCCTCATGCATAAGTGAAATTCCTCACCTAACCTTACTATGGCTTATATGCAAGTCAGTCTCAACAATAGTAACCTACTTCTCCTGCATAACAACCTCTGATCACAACAACCCTAATGTACGTATTTGAGTATGGCCATTCCATTGAGGATTTTGAGACATCTTTCTTCTTCGGTGCTCTCAAGAGTTGAAGCCATGGCGAGTTCTGGACCCAAGTTTAAACTACGAGACTATCAGATTACAGCAGTTGAAAATGTAATCCTGGCAATCGACAGTGGCATATCAAGGCCTGCTGTGGTCCTTGCTACTGGTGGAGGTAAAACTGTTGTCATGGCACACACCATTCCCAGAATCGTGGGAAAAGATCCCAATCGGAAGAAAACCTTGCTTTTGGCTCACAAAGAGGAATTGATTCGTCAGTTGGCTAAAACATGCCGGGAAGTGAATCCAGATCTTCTTGTTGAGATTGACATGCTGAAATTGAAGCCTTCTGAAGATGCTGATGTGATTGTAGCATCGGTCCCAACCTTGGTTCGCATGACGAGACTCAGCCAATACAATCCTGATGAGTTCAAGGCCATTTTCATTGACGAATGTCACCATGCTACCGCCAACTCATGGATGAAGATCATTGGATACTTCAAAGCTCTTGAGAATTCAAATATCCCAGTTTTGGGCTACACAGCCACGTTTGAAAGAGCAGATGGGGCCGCTTTGGGAAAGGTTTTTCAGAAAGTGGTGTATGAGCGAAATCTCTTTCAAATGATTGAGAAGGGAGAGTTGTGTGATGCCACTTTTACAACCATGCGAGTGGATGTCGATCTTAAGGGCGTGAAAATGAGAGAAGGCGATTATACCACAACTTCGTTACTGGAGATTATGAACAAAGAGCACATCAACTTGCAAGTGGCCTTGGCATACAAAAAGCTCATGAAAAAGCTCAAGCTCAAATCCACGTTGATTTTCTGCGTGGATATTGAACACTGTCGGACCCTTTGCGGTGTTTTCCAGGCGGAGGGCATCAACGCCCAATACGTGACCGGTATGACCGTGAAACACGAGAGAGCGAGTATTCTAGATGACTTCAAAAATGGCAAGATTCAGGTCTTGTGCAATGTGCTTGTATTTACCGAAGGCACCGACATTCCTAACATCGACTCCTTAGTTTTGGCAAGGCCCACTCAATCAAGGCCCCTCTTGACGCAAATGGTTGGGCGTGGTCTTCGTCTACATCACGGAAAAGATCTTTGTCACATCATTGACTTGGCCCGCACCATGGATTTGGGTGTGCTGTCTGTGCCCAATCTTTTTGGACTTCCCGGTGCTCATGATATCAAAGGAAAAACTTTCAAGGATCTTCAATCGGACAAAGATGAGCTTGATCAGGCAAACTCTCAAGATCTCGCGAAGAAACGAGTGGAGATTGTTGACGAAATCCTCGAGCTTCAGAAAAAGTTCGAGGATATCGACTTGGGCTTCAAGACAGTTGATGGCTTTGCCTCGATGTTCGACAAAGAAGGAATACTGGCTGAGGAGCCAGATGATACCCTTCAGTTATTCAGGGAAAGCAATGTGTTTTGGGTGAGACTTGAATACAACATATGGGGAACGGATCTTACGGGAGATACGTACTTGTTGATTGAGAGGGAAGAAGACAAGCGTTCTTTTTCACTATTCCAGGTGGCAGCTGCCAGTAAGGAAATGATAGTTGCGAGCAATTACAAGTGCAAAAGAAAGACCAAAACAATATTGAACACAGGAAGCTTTCAGGCTCTTCTTCCCTTGGCTAACAACATCGTGAGACAAAATAGGCCGTTCCACCTCAACCGCAATTTAGATGCACCCCCAACACAACGACAGCTTCGTTTCTTAGAGAGCCTACTCAGACGCAAAATCATTTCCCAATACGGAGATCTGGGTTTTGAAACTTTTAAGCGAAACATAGAAGATTCTTTCCTGACTTCAAGAATGTCTCGGCTCATCTTTGCATCGAAATACTCAATTAACAGTCTCTGGGTGGGATGGGAGTTGACCAAACTAATCGGACCTACACCTCGAACATTGCAACAAAAGTCTCGTTTAGAACTGAAGATTGACAAGGCTATGGAACAAGCAGCACTGTCTCTTTCTTAATTGCATTAAAGATTATACAAACTGGAGTATAGCTAACAGATCCCGTGACCTCTTGGATGTCCTGCACGCAATACAACGCATTAGTAACTAGAACACGCGCTTGACTAAACACCAACTCCGTAATATACTCATGCTCTTCTTCAAAATAGGGCTATGTCTTTTATTTTTCATAGGCTGCAGCTTAGCGGTGACGGAGTTATCGCCAGGCGAGGCTGAAAATGTCATCAGTTCCTCGGGGCACACCAACAACTGGGCGGTGTTGGTGTCCACATCTCGGTTCTGGTTCAATTACAGACACATGGCCAACACCTTGAGTTTGTATCGGACAGTTAAAAGAATGGGTATTCCCGACTCTCAGATTATCTTGATGTTGGCTGACGACATTGCGTGCAATCCACGTAATGCATTCCCGGGCACTATATTCAACAACATGGACCAGGCAATTGATCTCTACGGAGACGATATCGAAGTGGATTACCGTGGTTACGAAGTGACTGTAGAAAACTTTATTCGTCTTCTTACAGATCGCTGGGACGACAACCACCCCAGAAGCAAAAGATTGCTCACGGACGAAAACTCCAATGTGTTCATATACATGACAGGTCATGGAGGCAATGAGTTTTTGAAGTTTCAAGACGCCGAAGAAATTGGGGCCTATGATTTGGCGGACGCATTCCAACAGATGCACGAGAAGAAGCGGTATAACGAGATCTTTTTCATGATAGATACTTGCCAAGCCAACACCATGTACGAAAGAATCTACTCGCCAAACATTCTCAGTGTCGGATCGTCAAGGTTAGACGAGTCTTCATACTCTCATCACTCGGATTTGGATGTGGGTGTTGCAGTCATTGACCGGTTCACATACTACACCTTGGAGTTTTTGGAGAAGCTAGACAAGAATTCTCAAGTGACTATGGATAAGCTCTTTGCTGAGTACACTTTTGAGAATGTGCACTCCAACCCTGGAATAAGCACCAAGTTGTATCAGCGAGATGTTAGCTCCGTGCTTCTTACTGACTTTTTTGGAAATGTTCAAGATGTGGTGGTGGATGACGTGGAGGACACACTTTTCTCATCCATGCCTAAACAGAAATCACATGACCATTACAAAACTTCTGTTGTGTCGGAGCCTGTAAAAGTGGCTTTATCGGACAGTCTGGCCAGCACTCAGGCGTTACACAAGGTAACCCAAACAGAGTCGAGGCTTATTACCGCAGCGCTGGTAGTTTTGCTCAGTCTTCTTTGGGTCTTTACAAAGGAGTAATAGCTTCAAGTATGTAGCACAATTCAAAATAAATGTACAGTATGCAATCTGTAATGGTCACTAAAAGGCATTACTTATAGTGGTGCTCAAGATACTGAAAAGATACAAGGCGCTTGAGTAGATTGAGTAGATATAAGTGTAGATACACGTAGATATACACGTAGATATACACAATTGAGTAAATGGATTTTGGCAATTTCTTGAGATTAAGTACTCAACATGACAATTGCTTGACATTACTTATTTATCGTAGCTATTGCAAACAATTATGATTGTACAGATATGGAGAATGAAGTGGGAAGTAACACTCATTTAAGATAGCGGGTTGCATCGAAACACGCCGTTTCATTTGCAAAATATTCGCATTCACGCAACATCAGTTCATTACACCATAACTGACATTTGTCCACTTACATGCACAAGCATACAAGAAAAATACAATTTGCCCTCATCTAAAGCAAGGTCGGAATATTTTGTTATTCTCTATCGTAGCAAAACATCCAAAAACCCACAAAACTTTAAGATAACCAATTACTGCAAAATCTCCTCTTTTCAACACTTTTGGCCTCATTATAACGGTTCTGGCGACTGGCGCCGTACAGCAGATTCGCGCATCCACAGACCCAAACACTTGTTTTGGTCTCCACCCATCACATCATTCACACAACTACTCCATGGCCATTTCCGGCATCCAACTCTACAAATTGGTCCTCGGCGGCGCTCAAGATGAGGTTTTTGCTGTGGTTTCTGAACTTAAGGCCCATGTGAAAAAAGACAATGTGGATCTATCCTATGTGCCAAAATACTTCGAGGCTCTCTCCATCGTCCTAGACACGCCGGACTCCTCGCTCCAAACGTTGGCCTTCAGCCTAGTTTGTCATTTGGTGAAGCGTGTCAGTATCCAAGATAAGAAAGCTGATGTTCTAGCCTCTCAGGGCTTTCTAGTGCTTCCAATTTTGATACCTCGCATAGCTGATTCCCGAAGCACCATAAAACAAGCTGCTAGAAAAGCGCTTGAGGCTTATTGGTTGAGCCTGCCACAAGTGGTCGACCAGGCGGTGATTGAGGTTGGCTTGGGTAACAGAAGCCCGTTTTTGGTGAACGAGTCTGTGGTGTGGCTAAATCACATTCTAGGCTCCATAAACCCTCTGTTCAAGCTCGATCCTTTTCTACATCCCTTGGCGCAGGTGCTCGTGAAACACGGTGCCGACGCAAAGCTAGTGGCGAATATCAAGACTTTGTTCGAGAACTATTACGAGCTTAAGGCCAACCGCATACACAAGTACGAACTTCAGAAGGTTTTGGAGTCACAAAATGTGGATCCACAACTACGCTCCACCATCATGGGTACCGGATTTACTGCTAATACTCCAAAACTGGCCGCTGCATTCGTCAAGACACCTGATCTGGATAAACGCGTGGCACGTCCAGAGAACACGTCTCGTTCGGTATCACTTCCTGTGCCCCATCCTTCTTTCAAGCCCAGCCAACCAGAGCCTGTGGCTCAGAACAAGCTCGCTGCCGAAGATTCAGCCAGGGACTTGGCGCCAGACTCACAACTTGAGTCGCTTTTGCATACTTTACCGGGTTTCAAAGATGACTCCTCCGTGGCCAAGCGTGACGTTGATTCTCCTGAAATGATCGACGAGCTCATTTCTGACATGCTAGGGTCGTTCAGCAACAAGGAAACGGAGAAGAACTGGTCTCTTCGAGAAAAAAATATTGTGACGCTCAGGTCTTTGGCTCGTGGCTCTGCTGTGACAGAGTTTCGCTCACATACATTGCTCCGCCTTAAAGAAGTGGCGGACGGAATTTGCAAATGCCTACTCTCGTTGCGCACCACTTTGTCAGTCAATGCATGCCAGCTAGTGAAGGAGCTAGCTCTTGCATGCGGATTATCGTTCGATTCCGCTGCAGACTTGTTTATCCCCACTCTCGTTAAATTGAGCTCGAGTACCAAGTTTTTGGCACATTCTAATGCACATGTGGCAATGTCTGCTGTTCTATCTCAATGTGCGCTTAATATCAAACTATTTCAAAGAGTTACATCCACTGCTTTCGAAAAAAGCGTCAACACAAAAAGCTACACCCCGTTCTGGCTTCTGATTCTTTTAATACGGTCAAGCGTCCCTTTAGCACCTAGTGTGACTGAGATGGCAGACAAGGTTCTAGCGAAATTGCTCTCAGATCCAAACATGCAAGTGCGGCAGGCTGCAAAAGATTCATATTGGAGATATCATGCAATTGCGGCTTCGGCTGCATCCCAGCTTTTACTGAAACTCGATAACAATACGGTTAAAGCTATTGAAAGATCCAAACCGAAATCCATGGCCAGCTCTACGCCATCGCACTCGTTAAGAAAGGCACGCCCATCGATCAAAGATAGCATCATCGCCAAGAACAAAGAGCTACGGAGCAAACAGACCGTTTCCCGTAGCAATTCTAGACTTAAAACTTCGCCCCCGGCTCCAGTTTCAGACACAAAAGCATATGCTGTTGAATATGAAATGGACCACAAGGGGCATGAAATGGCCACTCAACTTTCCGAGCCTCAAGATCTCAAACCTCTCATAAGATCTTGGAATAAATCACCGAGAGCAAACTCTTTTCTGAGTATTCAAGCATCTCCAGAATTAAACCAAGTGAAGACTGAGCCAAATACCACACCGCACTATGCGCAACCAACTTTTTCCCATCGCTCTGCAAAACATGGCTCTCCTCAAACCGAAAGCTGTACCCAAGAGGTACTGCCAGATTATATCCCGAAAACAAAGCCGGTTTTTGATGCACCAAAGCTGAGTTCTCCTCAAGCTAAGACTCCGAATATGCCTCGCTCGACTTATCGTTACAGTAATGCCAATGACCCGATTACCAAGTTTTTGTCATCCTCACAGGAAGATCTCATAAATGAAGGAATCAAGCTTCTTAAATACGCCATATTGGGCGGCGAAGAATTTTCCAAGGAGGTTGTAACATCGCTTCACATGGCTTCAATATCGAGACCACTAAGTCTTAATTTGCTATTCAATGATTCGGAGAAAATTTTGCGGAGCTGTCGAAAACTATTCAGCCCTGAGGACTTTATCCGCATTTGTGCTATAAACCGAGAAGCGACCGAAGCAAATATTAACATTTTACTGAGCTTGTTGGCCGCCGATGAAATTTACGGTGCTTTGGATTTGCTCTTCTCCTTCATTTCCGATTTGGATAATATAATTGAAGACAAGCTTCTAGCCATGCAAATTATTAAGTACAAAAGCAGCATTCTAAGCACTTTATTGAGGCTTTCCATAAGAGCCTCCTTCAAAGTGCCAATCACGGATATCAATTTCACCAAACTCGTCTCCAGCCTCTTTGAGCTTATTCCAGTCATTCATCAATCTCACCTAATTGACGACTATCAGACACTTCTTCGGAGCCTTTATGCTATCAACACGGTGCTTTTTACTTCACAATTGTCGTTGGTCTCGAAGAGTATTAAGAGAGAAATCGATCATCTAGTTGGTATCGACAATGTTCTCGAGTACAAAAGCAACGACTTGGCTATCCTGAACTTGACTGAGCTTACCCAGGTGGCCCCTGGAGCTGATTTATACAAATTATCTCCCCTCAAGAACCCAACAGATTTTACTATGCTAATTCCTGGTCAAACTACTGAGACAGCACCCGTACAAGATAAGGCTTTGCATTTAGAAAGAGAGAATTCTACCAATTCGGTCAAGAACTCTTTATTGAGTAAAAAGTTGGATCATATAAGAGCTACGGTTGCTGAAAGGGATATTGCAGAAAGTGAAAAAGTGCCGGCGGGCGCAACAATTAATGAGAATGAATCAGCCATTAATACTGAGCAGGATACAGATATGTTGAAGGAAGAGACAAACGAAGATGGCATTCAGATTGATAGCGAGTCGTACCAATCGCAAGGACAAGCTAATCCCACTCAAGAGATTGCCGAACAACATAAAGATCTCTTTTCGAAGGTCAATTCTGATTCGCTGACTGAACTAGTTGATGGATTTGCTCTGGTGCGCTTGTCGAATCATGCGAATAACATCGAAACATTCATTGAAAGAGTCGATCCACTCAACAAGATATCGAGCAGGAATAAGCCAATATCCATTTTTGAGGACGGCTTGGGAGGATCACCTCAAAAGGTCACTCGTTACGACTACACTAATCTCAACTGGTTCAACTTCTCAATTGCGAAGATAGCTCTAGATCAGGCGTTTATTCGAATAGACGAATTCAGCATCGACGAGTTTCAAAACTTGTGCGCAAGTTTGGCAGCTGGAAGTATATCAGATTCAAATCTTGCTGGCCTCATGAAATACCTACAAGTTCAAGACTCTCATGAATTCCATCGCTATCTCTCACATGAAGGTTTCACTCTCGCAGAGGATGCATTATGGCGATTTGTCTCGAAAGCAAATCCAGAACCTTTTAATGCGCTCATGGTTCTCAAACAATTGCTTGTTGCCAGATACTACTTGAACTTAGAAAGCCTTTGGAATTCTCTTGTGAAAATAAGCCAGTTGCAAACGAAAGACGCATATCATGCATTGGAATTTGCCGTCGCAGAGGCATTTGATGAGTGTCTTTGTGGCTTATATCCAAGCAAAGAGCTTTTTAGTGTTGTTCTAAATGCGCTCAAAGAATCTGATCCCGAAAATGATGCTGTATTGGATTTCAACCTCGAGAGCCTCTTTAAACTTGTGTCTAGCAAAACTCTTGTGCTTACCATCGACGACGCTTTTGTACAGTCAGTGGATGATGTTTTGCATGGTTACATTGCCCACCCAAGAGTCGAGGTGCGCAAAATCGTCATAGAAACTTACGGCAAATTGATTCGAGCAGCTAGATTGTCATATTCGGACCAAAATACGGACGAAAACAAGAACCAGATATATACTGTGATGCAGGGAATCACGGAGCCGCAACGGAGAATGATAGAGTACTTTAGCGTTTGATTTGGCCATTAGAATAGGAAAAGTTTTTAGTAATCTATGTATGCTTTTGAAAACCAAATAAGATCAGCTAACAGTCGTAGTGCGTTTGAGCTGGGTTGACGGTCGTGGAGCTCTCAGATGGTTCAGTGTTTGGAATTAAAGCATCTGTAGGTTCTAGTTTGACGCTACTCTTTAATCTCGAATCGTAATCAGAAGGTTTAAACCGACTCGAGTGTGAAGGCTTAGCAACCTTGTTGCTGCGTGACTGAAGCTGTTGCCTTTTTCTCATCATACTGGCGCTGACGTCCTGTTGCCTTTGTGAAGGTAGAAACCCCCTCGTCATTGTCTCTGGATCAGCGTAATATCCATGAAATGCCGATTGAGGCTCCATATACACCATCGGTACCATCGGAGCTATTGGTGTCATTTGAGGCGGATAATACTCGTCGTGTGCATGATGAAAGTGAGGCGACGTTTCGTGTATGAAGTAACTTTGATCATATGAAGTCGGAGGCATCTGCGCCATAGGGTGGGGGTAGGGATATCCATAAGGTGGCGCAACACCGGATGACGGAAAAAAGCCAGGGTCTTCAAGGAATTTGGCCAGCCGCGGAAAGTATGGTTGATTTGCAGACAACCTCGCAGGCATGGTTTGCTCGATAAGATAGTCGTCATTGCTTGCAACATTTACCGAATTTTGAAACATTGTTTGATCAAGCGAGTCAAAGTTCGTATCTGGTGCATTTATGTAGGAACTAGAATGATAGTTTCCATCAAATGATATGTAGTCTCGCCCGGTTTTTTCTCGATAATAAAGTTCCCGCGAGGGTAGATTGAACTCTTTGTCCAAGTAATCAAGAGGGAAGTCATCCTCATCTTCGTCACTCTCCTTGTTACGGCTCTCGTCGTGGAAGCCTGATTTCTCATGCTCACCAGTGATAGTGGCTAAAGCATCGTCGGGACCTTCTTTGTCGCTGGGATTAGAATTCGTCGCCGTGTGATCATCTGAAACACTGTGGTCATCCTCAAACTTTATATTCTCGAACTGAGGCTGATCAAGATAATCTCCCAACTGTTCGTAGAGAGATTTTGATTTGTCCTCCACGTAATTAAACAGTAGAGCGGGCTCTCGCCGAGCCACTGAGGTTGGCTGCTGGCCAAGTTTTTCTCTTTTTATGTCTCGCTCCAAAGCATCTGCCATCAATTTATCGTGAGGCACATTGAACCAAAAGAATACCTTTTGCTTCTTTTGGGTTCGAAGGCATTGATTTTTGAAAAGAAAATCCAAGAAAGCCAGTTTGGGGTTCTCCAATACAGAATCCGTCCCCAATTTGAGATTACGTAAATCCGAGAATATACCCTCCTCGAACTTCTTGCGGTCAATGATATTTCGGCCAAAGTGCTGGAATTTGTAAAGTATGCACCTAACGATATCGGTTCCGGTAATGAAATAGAGGTTGTTCCAAAATACACAGCTGACAAAGCCTTCGTCATTGTTCAAGTAGTAGCGGCGGATGACCTGGTTTTCTTGCCAGTTAGCTGGGGCCGTGGCTAGAAAGAACTTTAGGTCTTCTATAAGGCGTAGCGACTCTTTGATCTCTTCGGAAACCTCGGACATTTCTGACTGAATTTGGCTGAATTAAATGGTTGTAATAAATGAGTGACAATTGCAGCAAGTTTGAAAATTAGCTGACGGTAAATAGGAGGAGAGGAGTTGGCGGCTTCAGAAATGGCATGTATATGGCCGTTTAATAAGGCAAAATGTGTATAGGGTTCACTTAAACAAAATGTTTAAAGATTCGCTTAAAGGAATAGTTTGTTCGAAGTAACGAGCCTCGGGCCACGAAAGTTATTATTGGGGAAAGAAATTAAAAGGGTTATAACGAGGGAAAGTCAAGTGTCATTTAGATTAGCGTGAGGCACTGAGAAAAGGTAGGGTCTAAATAAGATAGTGGTGTTTCAGGTTTGCGAATCTGAAACACGCCTGCTGCCGCACCTCCACCCGGTCCTGCACGTACAGGCAGACCCTAAATCGTGTGATAGCCTCTACCACATTTGCAATGACAATGATGGCAACAAATGTTAGCTCCAAAAATGACAATCGTTTGTTTCCAGCGTGGATTTATTAGACAAAGAGGCGTTTCTATGTTTATGAATTGACGCTGTATAACTATCCCGCTTTCGGCCTTGGTGCATAGGCCGACGCAGTGAGCGAGGCAAGCTTTAATTCCAACAGGGATGGCTAGTTTCGACAAAGAAATTCCGCCCATTTATTTATTTTCCCGAAGCACAATTTTAGTAAAACGAATGGACTTAATTTATTAAATTAATCGATTTAATTGATTTAATTGATTTATTGGATTTATTGTAAGAATATTTAATCAATAGATCGACAGGTCAGCATCGTAATTTAGTTCTTTATCTAGCTGTGTGGACCTTAGCGAAATGACGTCAATGGTAGAAGTGCCAAAGGTCGATTAATGCAGAACAACGCTTAATGCTACCAGGAGTCGCTTGACATATTGGGAAAATTAAACGCATATTCTTTGCCTTTATATTTACGAGTAGCTACTTGTACTGCATACATGGCTTCTTCGGGACCACAATTATAAGGCAGCAAAATAGCTTGCCAAGCTATAAAAGTTTTAAGTGATCGCAGAAGATAAAAAATGAAGATTCCAGAGGCTGCTCTGAATTTGCTTATTAACTTTGCCCTTTTTTCATGCCAGATGGATGCCAACACTCACAATGTTCACAGTCCAATACATTTGTAGTACCGCCGAAGAATACATGTCGGTACTTTGTGAGATTCTACAACGCACAAGTGTCTAAGTTGAATCGAGCATTAAGCAGTCTGCAGAAATTGTACTGACGAAAACATTCTTCTTATCTGGGGTTTTCCTCTATATAAGACCTTCATTTTGGTAGATCATGTGGAGTCTAGACCCAAGCATATAATTTCGGTGTGACATCAGGGAATGGCGAAGCTGCACACGGTCGCCTGTATACTGCATGCGCGAGCTGGGTGCACGGGTGCTTGTATGCGACTACCGCGCAGACTGCAACCGTTGGAGGGTACTGCATATCACAATGCATGTAATAACCAGTTTAGGGCCACATATCGCAGCATACTCCATATCGACATCTCTTGACTCTGCTGAAATATTGGTCTATGGCCGGGAAATTATTCGGATCTTTTATCTCATGTTGAACATTTCAGTCGTTCAGAATGCCGACTTTCGTTGGTTCAAACATCGATTCTTGTGAATTTCGCTAACCACCCCGTAAGTAGTATAAAGGAGATAAGTAGCAATTTATCCAGACTGTGAAGCAACATAAACTCTTTCAAAAATCTAACTTTCACTTGATCGAGCGCCGCATTTTATCTTCAAGCAAGAATTGGAAACTGGTCCATTCTGCATCCCCGTGTATGTAGCATTCGCTTAGCGAATTGAGGTGTCAAAGTTCACGCCGGAAACACCTGACTTGCAAGACCAGAAAATGGCATCTGCAACACTTTGCCCGCAAGATGTGGCGATTTGGGCCCACATACTGTGAAGAAATGCGTAAACTTCCACACGCGCTTGGTTTTGTGTGTTCAATCTGTTCTGCTTGTCGTTTTCGTGATATGCTTTGATGCACCAGACACTATTCTTTCCTATGCTGGCATAGCACCCGCAAGCATCTGCTTAAAGGGCTGTAAACATAACTTGCCCTGATATATCAAAAGGTTCAGATTTCTTTATCTTATAAGAACGGACTTTCCCTGCTCCAATTGCTATATCTTTTCAGCTTGATCTCAAAGTCCACAAATCAACAATCAATGCAGAACTCCGCATGGCACAAATCAAGACGTGCCCTATACCCTGGATCGGGCTTGCCGTCGCTAACGGCTCTCACTTCAGAGGGAACGACTCAGTTAGACTCGGCGCCAATTAAAATGCTCTTAAACACTGTCTCCCCAACAGACTATGGGGAGAAGAGTACACAGCTGAGACTTCCTTCTGTGAGGATGATTTTGGAAAGCATCGACAAGCCTATGGTGTCAGAACGACAAATGCACCCGTTCAGGTACACATGTCACCAAAGAGTCAGTTTCGGAATAAATCACTTGCACCCAAAATACACTGTCGTCAGTCAATCCCAATTTGGCCCCAGATACCGGCCATCCCATGCAAGGTCGCAGAGTCTTTCCGATTTCCAGCTTGCTTCCACCATTCAAGACAAAGGCCGTTCACACTCCTTTTCATACAGCCCCATCACTCTCTTGCCACGCAAAGAACAAGCACAAACGCAAGACTTGCCGCCTAGCAACGGCAAGCCGCCCCGTCCAAGTGTGGGCAAAAAGAGGGGCCGCAAGAAAAAAGCAGATGTGAAATGCGGTCAGTGCTTACTGGAAAACACACCCGAGTGGAGAAGAGGGCCCAACGGTACTAGAACACTTTGCAATGCCTGTGGACTTTTTTATCTGAAACTCACCAAGAAATTTGGCCCAGAGGATGCCAATATCATCTTTGCTTACAAGAAACAGCAAAACAACGTGTTAGATCGCATCATTCCGACTACCACACAAAAGGACCGATTCGTGTTGCACCATCGAAATTTAAACGGATAACATATGAAAACTCGAGCATTTGTTTGTAGCTGAGCTAGCGGTTCAAGAACCGTAAACGCCGTTTGTTTGCCCCGGCAATCTGCTGATCTTGCTGCTCGTTGGCTGCCATGATCGCTGCAACTTGAGATGTGAGAAGACTCAAATGCGACGTCACCAACAGATAGTCTTCCACGGAGGAAGAGCCCTGAAAGTTTTTGATGGTATGGGCCAAATGGACAAGAGTCCTTTCGGATTTCAGAGATAGCGAAGGGTGAGCCAACACAGCAGCCAAAGCTGTCTCCAAGTGGTGAAGAGACTGCACAAGGCTGGACTCGTGGTCAAGAGGCAACTCTTGTCTGTGCTGGGAGTAATTAGGATACTTGACAGTTGTGGAGACTGCGATTTGCTCGGTTTCTCCCGGCGTGAGTACGCACAGTAGCTCCTTATTTGACATCAAATCAAAGCATTTGAAGCCACCGTTGGCGTTTGGAATCAAAGACACTAATGGCTCGGAAGAGGCGTAAGCATCAAGAAATTGTCGGACCCAGTCACCATCCACGAAGCCGTCCACTGTACAGGTGTAAACGCCAACAAATGTTAGGTGTGGCGACACTAGCTGAAGCAACAGTAGCTTCTTGTTCAAGTACTCGAGGTCAAGTTGGTTTTGGCTGAACTTAAGGTCAAAGGTATCGAATGCAGTAATATGCGAAGGCGACGAGCGCTTGCCTATTATGGCACCATACAGACATGCGGTTTTGCGTGCAGCATGGTCCGATATGGATAGAGGAACCAAGCTCCGAACAGATACGTGGAGATCCATTTGATGTGGACAATCTGGTGTTGGCACAGGTTCGTGTTTAGAGGCGACTGATTGAGTCGCATTGAGGCTCCTGCACATGACGCCAGGCACCAGAACCACACTTTGGCTAGCTGGAATTTCGGCCCTGGAAGTGGTAGTAATTCAGATGATTGGTGGCTGATAAGATGCTTTAACTTATATGCAAGATCTTAAAAATTACAAGACCTCAAAAACTTGTACTCCTTGCTATAGTGTAGTTGACTTTTGCATTACTCTATACAGCACTACACACAGCACTCCATACAGCACTATACACAGGACATACGCTGAAAAGGCATCAGGCCTCAAAGAAACAAGACTCAGGCCCGCTTTAAGGGCCTTTCAGTACAAAAGCCAGTATCCGAGTAGAAACCCGTGCACCACAACATAACAATCTAATATACTCAATCAAAAAAAAGGCGTCCTCAGTCGCAATTGCACCTCTACAACGAAGTACCCCAGCGCATCCACAGTAAGTGCACACTCTTAAGTGCGCACTTAATCAGTGCATTGAAAGCATCAGGCACTGCACACAGTGCGCAGGGAGAAAAAGGCAAAGGCGAAAAAACCATTCTCCACCTCATCTCCTGAATCGCTCTTTCTTCCGTAATGATCATGTCCGTACATGACCCCATGAGCAGAAAAAGGGACCTACCACAGGAACGGCCGGATGTCAAGCGTGCCTGTGCCGAAAAAGGAAATGACCAATTTTCCGACAAGGTGTACTCCCTTTTTGTCAAGCTGGCCTTGGAGTCTCTAGAAATGGTATGTTTGTCGCAATTGCTAACGCCCTTTCCAAATACTAACCGCCCAGGACTCGCTCAAACTCAACTCGTTGACGGCCAAAATCAGTCTCCCTGTTGCCCACCGAGAAGCTATCTCGCTTCCTCACTTTGTCATTGTGCTCAAAAGCCTAATAGTGAACGTCTCCAAACTAGACAATAGCGCCGGCGGCTCCTTGATCAGCGCCATTTTGCGGTTCCCCTGGCTCGATCTCTCCGGCGACGCCAAAGCCAGTGCCGACTTTGCCGTGTTCCTAGACGCCTACGCTCATTTCGTTGGTGCATTGGTGTCATCCTTTCCCAAGTACCTCGGCGAGGTCATCAAAAAGCTAGTCCTGGAGTTCTGCGACGTCTCCGACGACACTTATCCGCATCACAAGATTCTCCACAAGCTTGTTACATACTTTCCTACCTGCATCAACTCTATACCCCCCACAATTTTGTCGAGCCTTCCACATCATCTTTCTGCATCCGCAAGCGACATCGCCAATTACATCTCCAACTTGATGAAGATCACTTCCTATTGCCCTGATTTGCAGTTCTCTATTTGGCAAATGGTGGTCGAGATCTCCATCAAAATGGACGTGGAGTTGCAGAACGAGTTGGATGACTTGGAGGATGACTGCATTGAAGATCTTATCAATGGCGACGACGAGGAAATTGATGACGAAGTCGATGATATATCCATCGATAATGACGAGGCTGAGCTTCCCATTGTGGCTTCTACTCAGAATATCAAGAGATTGGTCCTGAAGCTTGACTCCACATTGTGCCTCTTGTTGGAGAACACGGCCAACTCATTCACCGCAGAAGAACTAAGCTCCGGAAACGGCATTTCTCTTTTTAACACGCTTTCTGCGCTATTCAAGACCCACATTTTACCCACGCATTTCACCAAGTCCATTCAATTTCTTATGTTTCACATTACACAGTACCAGCCTGAATTGGCCGATTCATACTTGGTCATGCTTATAGATATTGCTTTCAGTCCAAACGAAATCACTGAGAAGCGTCTCAAAGCTTTACAGTATTTGGCCTCGTTCATCTCCCGCGCCAAGAACTTGACGAAGCACCAGGTTGTGTTTATCGTGAGTTACTTGATTGGGTGGATCAACAAGTACATAGCTGAGCGTGAACAAGAGGTTCTGGACTTCTCCAAGGCAACTCACAGCTCGTCTGGAGGTATGGAGAGATTCAAGTTGTTCTACGCAACATTTCAAGCTTTGTTATACATTTTCTGTTTTAGACACAAGGACTTGCTGAAAATGTCAGACGAAGTTTCTGCTAGCGACAGTGAATGGGAATGTGACATCGACAAATTTTTCCAAAGAGCAATAATTGCACAGTTCAACCCATTGAAGTATTGTGATGAAACCGTCGTGTTCATCTTTGCAAAAATTGCTACCAAGTTGAATGTCTGCTACTGTTATTCCATCATAGAACACAACAAGAGGGAAAGAATGATTCAGACAAATTCGAATCTTCCTTCTTCAGTCGGAAATTTCAGACATAAGCAAGAATTCTTGGATCTCGAGGCATACTTTCCTTTTGACCCAATGGTTCTTCCTCTGTGCAAGAAAATTGTCAGCAAAAACTATGTTGAATGGAGAGATGTGAACCCAAATAACGATGCCGATGACGATGAAGACAGTGGAAGTCACGCTGACGATGATGAAGATGATGAAGATGACGACGATGAAGATGATGACGATGAAGATGACGATGATGAAGACGACGATGAAGACGATGATGAAGATGACGATGATGACGATGAAAATCAAGATTGACGAAGTGGCGTCAACAAGGTTCGCGATGCCGAATGTGCTATACAAGACGACAAATACGAAGATTGAGTGGGATCTGAGCTTACCTAGCTGCAGCACCAATTCTCAAGTTATTTGTGGATGAATATTTCAGTCTTTATTAGCATTAAAATAAATTTCTTGGGATTTTATTTTGGCTCGTAACTTTGTAGATTTTGTTCGACAATTAACATCGGATCGCCCTTGACGGCTTGATCGATTTTCCATTGGTCGCACTCTTTGGAACTAATCTCAATTCACTCTTCTCTATCAAACTCTTCTGCCATGAGCTCATTCCATGAGAACAGAAAATACCAATTACCATTTGGAGTCCGTTTAGTGGATGTGGTGCGGGGGAAAAAAATTAAATGATCCCGCCCAGGATCGAACTGGGGACCTTCTGCGTGTAAAGCAGACGCCATAACCGACTAGACCACAGGACCATTTGTTTAATTGTGAGAGATTAACTTATATTCATGAACAAGAATTACTAAGAAGGTTGAGATTAGAACCCCTTTTTATTTTTGGATGGATCCTGAATTTTTGTATCAGTTTATTGGGTTGGTACTAAAGTTAATCCTGAGTTTGCGCGGTCATTTGGCTAGGTCTCAAAATGTGTAAATTTCCCTTGAGGGATGTCAATACGTTGACATTTAAGGCTGTATCTGATTCCAAGTCTTGTGACGAATGAGCGGATTTTAACTCAACTAAAGGTATTGTGGCTTGATAAACTACATGGTTTTTTCCGAATTTGCATTCCAGCTTTTAGATTGCTTGGTATGGTCAACGTGCATCAAAAATGAGATGAAAATATTTCTGTGCATTTGAGTACATCTTTATACAAGTGGCGACTTCAACTCTCGTCGTCAGACTCATCTAAGTCCAAATCGGGAATTTCGATCTCAGATCCATCATCAGACTCAGAGTCATCTTCGCCATGGACAGCCGTCTCTTCTTCCACATGATTTGCAGCTTTGACTTCAGAAATGTCCTCCGCATTCTCCTCAGGCGTTTTGAAAGTCTCTGTAGTACGATCAGTGTGTGCTTTAACGGTCTGAGGTGGTTCGCTGATTTGAGCCGGTTCATTTTTGTCCACCAGATTTTGCTGTTTCGCCATTTCAATGTCTTCAACAGTTTCACTCGCGCTCTTGAAAGCTTTGGACGTGAAGATATCATCCGATGCGGCCTTAGGGGTCTCCTTCACGCTCTCCACATCTGATATTGTAGACGTTTTTTGTTTTTTGGCGGGACGCACAGACTCCACGGGTCTTTGATTTTTGATCTCCTCTTCTTCTTCCTCTTCCTCTTCATCATCTGACTCCAGCCGCTTTTGAACCATCACTGGCAAAGGCGGAAACCTTGGATGAGTCAACAATTCCAACATCTCAGAGCGAGGCATTAAGGAAATTGCAATCGGCAAGATGGATGCAGATTCTGGCGAGGGGTGCAACAGCGCCGCAAGAAGAAGCAGCTTGATGTCTTGCGGAATGGCCGCATGGTTGTTCGTGGTTGCGAACTTGACTGCGTCAACAATCACCAATTTCATAAACTTGTTGAACTGTGTTGATGGCAATGGCGTCGTCTTGAGCACGACTGTCAAAAACTCAAACACCGTGCGGCGGGTGGTGGCCAGTACAGAGTTCTCAAAAAGATGCTCGTGTGAAAGCAAGTCTGCCAAAGGCACCGAGGCGTTTTTCTTTGCCTTTTTACGAGCAGCCTTGGAAGAGTGCGATAGCTTGACCTTGGAGCTATCCGCCAGGTCTTTCAACCACTGCCCATTGGATCTGGGCTGCACCAAAAAGATCGCAGCATCCACAATACGCAAGATGCTGGCGTAATCGGGATAGTATGACGAAAGTTGTAAATACTTTTGTGCACAGGCAATGACGCCTCGAATCATAGACTCGTTTTCGAGGATGCGGGCTTTATCCAACTGTTTGTTGTTCTGGAAGACAAGCAGCTCTAGAATTGCGAATGTGTCGGTTAAATGAGGTACCAAGACGCCCGAATATCTAAATGGGAGTTCAGATAATACCGACAAGGCGGACTCGTAGCAGTTAATGAGCGAGAGCTCGACAAGGTCCTTAATCTCCTGGTCTCTGATCTCGCCTTTGAACGGCAAGAACTTGGTGTTGATGGAGCAAATGAGCTCTATAATTGCAAGCACGCGGCCAATGGGTACCAGAACAGTAAAACGGCTTCCGCTGCAAAGGTAGCCCCGAAGCATCCTCAGTAAAATCTCCAATCTGGACGAGATGCTTAGTATGGACATTGGACGGTTGATGTCGATGTCGAGAGCCAGGAAAATCTCGGGCTCATTAGCGTTGCAGAGTTTTCTGAGGAGCCCCGACACATCCTGGTCCTCCTTCACGTCCACAAAATTGGTGTAGATTTCGACGGTGCTTGCGAGATTGGCCACCAATCTCTCGACATCCTTGCGCCAGTACACATCGGGCCCTTCCTTCTCGATGATGGGCAAAGTGGCAAGGGTGCTACATACCATGTCCTTGAGCTCCTCGGGCAGAGTGAGGAAATTTTCGTTGGAGAGAATGGCCAAAAGCTTAGTCTTCAATTTGTTGGCATATGGCCGCGACGTGGTGGGATGTTCCTCAATGAGAGTCTTTAAGGAAGACAACAACAAAACCGGATCCTGGTCGACGCGATTCATGAACCCGGAAAAAAGCCCCGACAAATTGGGCGTCAAAATTTCTCGGGTAAGTGTGGGTTTTCCTCTTATGTGGGTACAAAGTTTGTTAAGACACTCCACAGTGGCCGCCAAGATGAGGCTATCGTTGGCAAATGGCGAGTTTAACACCTTAAGTAGTTGAGCAAAAAACGCCAGGCCATCGCTTCCTAGAACAACGACATTTTCCACGAGTATGTGGACGATGCTTACACCACTCCAGATGCTGTAGGCATCTGCAGACTTGCACAAGTTGAGAGTACGGCTGGTCAAATGCCTCAAGTCAACCTTAGAAATACTTGACAATTTCTCTCTCTCGGAATGTAAGGTTGCCAAAATAGGCACCACTGATTCTGGTGTCTCTTTGAGGCAATCAATAGCATGTGCCAAGCGTAAAGACATGTTGTAGAGAATATAGTAGAGCTTGGTTTTTTGTGCGATGACTTTGCGCGATCACATCGCTGATAATGTGAGTTGAATGTACAATGCATAAGCATATTGCGGGAATAGCTTATTCGACTTGTGGATAAATTGGAGGACTTATAGATAATTTAGAGGACTTATAGATAATTTAGAGGACTTATAGATAAGCTAGAGGACTTATAGATAAGTTAGAGGACTTATAGATAAGCTAGAGGACTTATAGATAAGTTAGAGGACATTCATCAGCTCTCTACAAACAAGTGTAGATACAATTCAGTTAATAGCGTATTTGATGTTAACGCATGGAGCGTTTGTCCCAGATTCTAAAACACACCGCTGAGCAACGTCTCGAATCCGAACGGCTCATACGCCGTTCCCTCTCCTTCAAAGAACTTCGACATAGACTCCACCCAGTGCAATCTCAAAGAGTGCAACATAGCCGATGTACCCTCCATGACGACTAAAATCACCACAGTCAACACGAGCCACATGGCAAAAAGACACACGGTCATTATAACACCCACCACGCCGGTAGTTCCAAACGCATTGGCGATGGTCATGGTCCACAACACCGTAGATAATTGCGCATGTGCCAAGGACAATGCCCACAATCTCAAGTAAGATGCAGTGTGTGACACACAGTTCAAGCAAAACTCAATTGTGTGGATGACTTGATGAATCATGATATCCATGAAGTTGTGTCCATCTTCATGTGCACCTTCATCGTCATCGTCCTCCTCCTCGTGCTGCTCCTGAGCCTCACCTGAGTGCTCATCGTCAAGCAATGCGTTATACTGGTGTTCTTGAGCCTCCTTGTCCATTTGCCGCTTCAAGTAAAGGGGCTTGACGAGAATCAACCATGGAACACAAACCAAAGCAATCAAAACAAGGAACACTTGAACGGTTGCTTGGCCATCATACAAAGGCTCCACGACCGTGCCAGGAGACAAGAACATTGTAATCAACATGTTCAATAACCCTGGAGGCTGCTTTTGTATGGCGAACCAGTTCACCGTCCATTTGTAGACAATACAAAGCGATAAGTAGCCAAAAATACCTTGCATGAACAATAATCCTGGAATGAAATTTCCAATAATGTCAATAAAGCTGTTGAAGTGGAGAGCGTTCACCAATGAAAAGAAGTAGGAATATGTCATATGAGTGTAACCCATCAAAACAGACAACTTCATCTTGTAAGAGTTAGAAAACAACAAAGCGTTTTCTGTTCCGTGCCAAGCTGGGTCTAAACCAAAGGCGTAGGTGCCAACCTGCGTGGCATGAATAGTCTCGCCAGCCTTGAAGTGCTCGGGCCATTTCCAGCCGGATGGGAAAAAGTCCATGGATTTGGAGAAAAGATCGTTATACAAGAATCCAGTGTACATGGAAAAGATTCCCATCAACAATAAGATATAACGGCCGGAGAATGCCATATCGAAAATCTCGTCTCTTTTCATTGCTTGAATGGATTTCTCGTAATAAACCATAACAACTGCGGCCATAAACAAAATCATACCGTGTCCCAAATCACCAAACATGATGGCGAACATAAATGGGAAAGTTATAATTGTTGGTAAGCCTGGGTTCACCTCACGATAAGAAGCCACACCATAGGTATCACAGATACTTTGGAACCCGTAAGTAAACTTATTAGTACGGTGGAACGTAGGAGGTGTCTTGGTTGTCTCCAAGACATTAACAATTGTGGGCACTGATGAATTAATGGACTTCACGCAGTCAGTCAAGTTGTCAATCTCATCAGATGGCACCCAGCCCTCTGCAATTAAAGTCTTTCTGGAACCATCGTAGTCACAGAGGTTCATTGTTTTGTAGACTGCTTTTTCCCTTGCGATGACCTCCCACCACTTGCTTAAGTCTCTGGAAATTGCTACCAATTCGGAGTTCAAGGCAAGTTCGGTTTGGTTCAAGACCGTGGAGATGTCAGCCAACTTGACGTCAACGGTTGACAATTGCTCTGCTCTTAAAGAAGGCGAAATGTCGACATCGTACAAGTCGGCTTCCAAAGATTGAGCAATTTTCTTGATTCGTTGGTGAATCAAGGATCCGTGCGAGAATATGATAAAGACGTTTCTGTTCACGTAAGAGCCTGACTTATGGTCGTAGACGGCTTCAGGTATCTCCTCTGTGTAGTAATACAAATTACCCCTCAAGATTCTCCATAAAATTTGCTGCAAAGTCCCCACCTTGCTTCTGTCTATCACACCACTGATGAAGTTTGCTTGAAATTCGGGCACTCCGCCAGATTCCAACTGGGACAAAAGGGCGTCGCTTTCATTGGTTTCAGAGGCTTGTTCGCCGTTTTCGTGGAAAAACTTTTGAACAGCCTGAATGGTGTACCTCAATTGCTTCAAGTCCGACTTTTTAGCATTCAAGTGTTCAGAATTGGCAGAAAAATCCAGGGTTCTGGCCTCCAAAAGGGCTGCGTTCTGCAGGTAGATGTCAATCTCCGACTGTGGACAGATGTCTTGCTCATCCGAGTATGGGTAGATGACGGGTTCAATGTTTTGTTCGTCGAGAAGCAGTTTGATGTAAGTGTACTGGCGCTCAATCTCGTCGAGCTTTCTCAACTCCTGGACAAAAGACCTTTGGAATTCACTCACTTTCTTGTTCAAGTCTCTAAATTGAACCAAGTTGAGCTTACCAATTTGGTAAACGACGTCACGGGAGATTTCCGCTGGTACATAGAGCTGAACCAAGGACATTTCCGCCGAGCCTGGATGTTAGTATTTGGAATAGTCGAAATTGACATATAGAAAACATACGGAAAGTGGCCTCGTACTTTTCCGACATTTTTGGTATGTGAATGTCAGAAAGAGGGTGTCAGATAAAGCTCGAGGAAGTTCTCGATAAAACGAGCCAGGAGAATGCCGAGTGCGCTGTATGCAGTGCGCTTGGGGTCCAACCCAGCAACTGAACAACTTTACTTTAATTCCGAAACTGTGGTATTATTGTCTATGTGTAGGCTCTTATTTTCGGATCCTTAAGTTTTCCCTGTGTATATATCATCCATTCATACGGCATGCATATTGTTATGATTGTAGCAAGGCAATAAACAATTTGATTGGCTATCGAAGGAATTATATGTGGTAGTGTAAGCAACCAATGGCATCCCTGACAAATATCTACTATGAATAATATTATTAGGGATTATTCAATTTGTTTGTAATTTTTATTGAACGGATGTTATGTGTAATTAATGGCTTATCAAAGGAAAACTGCGAACCGACGAGAGTAAACCACACAACTTGCACTGACAAAAAGTAAAAGACAACTACTAAAAATCCGATGACTGCATCAGTATCATACCATCCTTATTCTAGATAGTTTCCAGAGTAAAATATGCTAGTGGCCAGCGACGGAAGAAGAGGGGGTACTGTGTACAGGAACAGAAGAGATGAGTAGTTTTTCTAATGAGCACATACAATATACACCGCCAAAGAAGCACACACACATCATGAGGAACTTGGTGCTTCTTAACCGTGGAGTTATAAAACCGGAATCCCGGACGTACCCGGATTTGAAACCCGTGGACTCGGTGTTCGACCCCGTCTCAGACACTATCTCGGTGGTTCTCACATCTGAAGAAAGCGACACCATCGAGGTGCAACAGCTCATGAAAAATGGCCAGGTGCAGGTGTTGGCGTCGTTCCCCAGCCCCAACTCCCAGCTTTTATCCTTCAACCACTTTGTGGACTCAGCGCTTTTGGTGTTTGTGTTTGCCAATGGAGATTTGATCACCGCCCAGTATGATGCAGCAGCGCCCGACTTTGACACCACCAGCGTGGAAATCGTGGGGCTGATTGATGCGGGACTCACCGCTGCGTGTTGGTCGCCAGATGAAGAAACTTTGGTGCTCTTGTCAAACACATCCAGTCTCTTGTTGCTATCACGTGCGTTTGAGCCCATTTCCGAGAAGATTCTCGACTCCAACGACATCAAAGTTTCCGATGCCAAGCACGTTTCGGTGGGCTGGGGAAAGGAGGAGACTCAGTTCAAGGGCAAAGGCTTCAAGGCGTTGGAAAGAGAACGTGAAGCCATCAAGTATGCAGGCTTGGACCTTAAGGAAGATTCTCCTTTGAGGGATCCGACCGTGGCGCCTCTCGAGAAGGGAACATTGTCGTCGTTTGATGACCATGCTGTGAAAATTAGCTGGCGTGGTGACTGCGAGTATTTTGCAGTTTCCACGGCCGAGGAAGCATTGATTGAAGCCACGCTGGAGTTGGTGAAACGCAGAGTTATACGTGTCTTCTCTCGTGAAGGTGCGTTGGATTCTGTTTCTGAAGCTGTGGATGGCTTGGAAAACACATTGGCCTGGAGACCCTCTGGCTCTTTGATTGCATCTACCCAGAGGTTTGTCGATGCCGACGGTGACCTTACCCTCCAGGTTGCCTTTTACGAAAGAAACGGCTTGAGACACGGTGAGTTCAACACAAGGCTTGATCCTGGCGCTGAATGTATTCTCAACATGGAGTGGTCATGTAACAGTGAGATCTTGGCTTTCCACTTGCGGGACAGAGTGCAAATCTGGACCACCAAGAACTATCACTGGTACTTGAAGCAGGAGCTCTACGTCAATGAAGAGATCCCTGAAAACGAGGTCTTGTTTGTCAAATTCCATCCCGAAAAGCCGCTACAACTCGTGGTAGGCACTACTCTCGGCGGGTTGAAGATGTTCAACTTTGCATACAATATTGTATCGGGCCCGACCGTCACCGAAAAAGACGTGGGAATGACTGTGGTGATTGATGGTACGGAAGCGAAAGTGACTCCGCTTGCCATTGCAAATGTTCCTCCCCCAATTGCATACAGAGAGTATGACTTTGACCAGCCTCTAACCGCGGCTGCTGTGAATGGCGGCAATGATAGATTGGCTTTCGTGTCGAGTTTGGGAGATATCAGCATATTGTCCATTTCATTGGAACACATGAAGCTTGCCAAAGACCCCTCCACACACGTGTTCTCGAAATCTCTCTTTGCCTCCAAATTAGACTTGGTCAAACAAGTGTGTTTCATCGGCGAGGATGTACTTTTGGCTTTGGTGGACACCCCTAGCTCGTCTAAAGTTGTTTTTTTCAGCTCATCTGAGCCTCAACCCACAAATACCATGGACTTGGGCTGTCGTGCTGTTTTACTTAAGGCTGCTTCAGACTACCAGAGTGCCGTCGTGGAATGCATAAATGGTACTGTTCTCAATGTGTTTGCCAACGGCACTTTTGTTCCCATCTCTACTTTTCCTGTTCTCTGTCATGAGCTCGAACTTGCATTCGCAGGTCCAGAGAAGAGCCCTGTTGTGATTGGCGTGTCCACTAACGGAAAGCTCTACGCAGGTGACTCTCAAATGGCCACGGCCGTGACTTCCATGAAGGTCACAGACACACACTTGGCGTTCACTACTGCCAATTCTCAGGTTTGCTTTGTCCACTTGAAAGATGTCACCAATCCCGCCAGTTTTGCCTTCACTCTGAGCACCAATCACGATGAAAGAACAAGGCAAATCGAAAGGGGATCCACTCTAGTATCATGCATTCCTTCTAAGTACTCCGTGGTATTGCAGGCACCAAGAGGAAATTTGGAAACAATCTGTCCGAGAATCATGGTCTTGAGCGGTGTCAGAAAGTTCATTCAAGGACTTGACTACTATAGCGCTTTCGTTGCGTGTCGTACGCATCGTATTGATCTCGATATTTTGCATGATTATGACCCTAAGCTTTTTCAAGACAATGTCGAGACGTTCATTAGGCAAATTGGCAGAACTGACTATTTGGACTTGTTCGTTTCTTGCTTGCACGACGAAGATGTCACCGAGACCAAATATAAAGACACTTTGATACAAAGTGACCTCCCAGATGTCTCGAGATTGACTTTAAATGAACCAGAGCTCGATGACCGCTACGACTCCGGCATAAGGAGAATCATCGTCAATTCCAAAACAGAGAAAACGTCATCCAAGGTCAACAAAATCTGCCAGACGGTACTCAACGTGTTGGCTGGCGAGGAGTTTGACAAGTCCTATTTGCAAACTCGCATCACTGCGTATGCTTGCCAGAAACCAGCCAACTTGGCTGGGGCACTCTCTCTCATTTCTTCTTTGGAAGATTCCGACGAGATTGAAAAAACCATTACGCATCTCACCTTCCTTCTGGATGTGAACAAGTTATACGAGCACGCATTGGAATTGTACGATGTCAGAATGGCATTGAACATAGCCCAAAAATCTCAGAAGGATCCTAAAGAGTACTTGCCATTCTTGCAAAACTTGCATGTGCAGACACCATTACGCAGACAATTTCTCATCGATGACTTTTTGAAAAATTTCTCAAAGTCTTTGACATGGCTTCATGAATTAGGCAGTGACCATGCAGAGGAGTTTGATAACTACGTTGTCAAACACAGTCTCTATAAAAACGCTTTGGCAATTTACAAGTATGACGATACCAGAAGCCAGCAAATTCTCGCGTTATATGCGGACAGCTTGTTCGACGAGAAGAAGTTTGCTGAAGCCGGTATCGCTTATGAGCACCTTGGAAAGATTGAAAGCGCTTTGGAGAGCTACATTTTGAGCAAACGCTGGAAAGAGTCGATGTACCTAGCCCAAAAGCTTTCAGACCAGAAATTGGTGACAGAAACAGCACAGAAGTTGTCAATGATGCTCAGCGACGACCACAAATACTCACAGGCAGCCGAGATAGAGGTGAAGTTTTTGAGAAACATTGATGAAGCAGTAAGACTTTATTGCAAAGGCTACGAGTATGATAGTGCTACTCTTTTAGCACTAAACAGCGAGCGGCAAGAGCTCGTTGAAGAGATTGTGGATGTACAGTTGGGAGAAGGTTTCGGAGTGATTGCCGAGCTTTTGGCGGACTGCACCAGTCAATCTAACTCTCAGTTGAGGAGATTGCGGGAGTTGAGGCAAAAGAAGGAGGAGGACCCATATGCATTCTACGGTATCCCCAATGATGACTTGGATACTCCCGACAACGTTTCGGTCGCTGCATCAGAGACTTCTACGACGCCCTCATTCTTCACCAAGTACACAGGCAAGACCTCAGGTACAGCAAAGACGGGCGCCTCCAGAAAAACATCCAAGAACAGAAAGAGAGAGGAGAGAAAGCGGGCCAAAGGAAGAAAGGGTACCATATACGAGGAGGAGTATCTTATAAAGTCAGTGGGGAGATTGATTGAACGGTTGGACCAGACTGAGGCAGACGCTCTTGCATTGGTGGAGGCTTTGGTTCGCAGGCACAAAATTCAGCAGGCATACCAGATCCAGCAAAATTGGAGCGCCCTTACGGTGTTTTTGAAAGAAAACATCGAGGAGATCCACAACATGAGCGAGAAGGATCGCGAGAGAATGAACGACGATGGCGAAATTTATCTCATAGACGAGATTCCGGTTCCCAAGATCAAGGACTTCCCCAAATTGGACATCTTGGACTTCTAGACCCTTTAATACACGAGACACATCAAACGACCCTGACTGGTCTAAACTTGCTCAGCCTTGATGGAGGTGCCCGTATTGAGTAGTTCAGTAAGCTTCAAAATCCCGCTTCGCAAACCATTGGTGATTGCCATCTTCAGACTGTTGCTTAAAGACTGGTATCTGTGGGGCTGGTTCATGGACTCACCATACCCGTACGCTTCGATAGAAGCACCATCTTTTAGGATGATACGTATAAGTGCTCTCCTTTTTGCAGAATAGACCTGTTTTTCCTCATCGTGCTCTTGCGATAGCGTTTGACACTCGATAACAGAAGAGGACCAGCCGTTGAAGCCAAAAGATTCATTGACTAGTTTGATGAGCAGGGCCGATGACACCTGACTCAAGCCGTGAAATCGGGAATTTTTGTGCTCACGGCTCTGAAGAACCCGCTCCAATCTGTACTGAAAAGTGCCGATTTTCAGTCTGGCCCATTCTGATAGTATAGGCGGGGTGTCATCTTGATCTTCTGAAACGTTCTCAAATAAAGCCAAATCAGGAAACATCACGCTCTCCACATTGTCATGATTGGAGTCCGCCATTGATTGGCTTGAATCCGATATAGCCGCCTCATTTGCTATATCCGCCGATTCATGGTGGGCATTAGAAGTCATTCAAACCATGGATTCGTATGTAAGTAGACACGATTAAACGCGTGTAGTATGTGCACACCAAAGCGTGTTCTTTCAGCGCCTCACTACAAAACACACAGTACACTGGCAAATACACACATTGCGCTGGAAAACCGAGTCGAAGCAAGCGCATAAGAATGGGTTTATTCAGTGGCAGCTCCAGAAGCTCGGCGCAGAAATCTCTTCAGGAGGAAGAGGCAATCCAGACGCTCAGCAACAGATTGCAGCATGCCACCTTGAGTGCAGACCGAAAGTCCGCTGTTTTGGGCTTGAAAAGCTTCTCACGGCAATTCCGAGAACCGGTGGTCCAACACGGACTTAGAGCTCTTCTTCTGACGCTCGGAAAGGACGCCGACAATGCCCCTTTGGTCAAAGCAGTGTTGGAAACACTCTTGATTTTGTTTCTACGAGGAGAAGACGCTCAGGACGAGTCAGCATTGGGCTGGATCTCCAACCAGTCGCGTGTGCAGAACGGGAAATACCCTTCTCCGTTGTTGGTTGAACGAATTGAGTTGGACGAATTTTCCAGTTGGATCGCCGACGAGATGATCCTGACGGATGAGCACATAAAGGTTTTGATGGACGTGTTGCAAGAGCACCAGGGTTTCCAAGTGCGCATATTCTCCTTGCAACTTTTGGAAGCCGTGGTGGCGGCTAGACCTGCCAGGGCTAAAGATTGCCTAATCAACACACCCTTGGCGATATCCACCATTGTCGGATTGTTGGACGACCCGAACGACCCCATCAGGAACGAGGCGATTTTGCTTTTGATGGCTTTGGTGAACAACAACTTCAATATCCAAAAGTTGGTCGCCTTTGAGAACACATTCGAGAAGATCTTCGAGATTATCGAGGAGGAAGGCGGCATTAGAGGCTCCATTTTGGTGCAGGATTGCATGACCCTCTTGACAAATCTCTTGAAGTATAACGCCTCCAACCAAAAGTTCTTTTTGGAGACCGATTGTGTACCTCAGCTAGCTCGCTTGATTGCAGAGCCAATTGAAGACTCACAGGCCGGAGATGAGAACGATCCGATTATCTCGGCGCCCATTATCTGGACTGATCAGAGACTTCTGAACATGTCAATTGCATTGGAAATTTGCGAGTCTTTTGTGGATTCAGACAACCAGGATTTGGCGAAGAACCAGGAAAAGCTTTTCTCTCTGGGCATATTTTTCAGTGTTCTCAGGCTCGTCTTTTCACCGGTCATGGAAATTCCAATCAGAAAAACTGCGCTTTACGTCACTGGTGCCATCATCGCTGAGAACCCAAACTTACAATACGAGTTTTCCCAAATTGATGTGCCTTACATGGATCCTTCGATGCCAATGCAACTTCAAAACTTCGACCAAAACATTCCTGCTCCCCTCGCTCTCCTCAATTGGGCCCTTCTCGTCAACTCGGTTCACATATTTGAAGTAAGAGCTGCTGCATTACACTGTCTTATTTCCTACTTGAAAGGGAATCAAGAAGCGAAGCTAGCCTTCATAACTGATCAGGTCAAGGCAAGCAAAAACCCCAATCACTATATTGAAATGCGCCAAGCGGAACCTGAAGGTGATGCGGATGCGCAGCAAGGGAATGAAGCCACTGATGGAAGAGATGAGGAGAGTCTCAAAAAAACCCCTTACGCCAACATCTTCACAGTGCTCACAGTTTACGACTCTGACATGAAACTTAATCCCTATTGTGTGTGGTTCGCTGCAGTTCTACTTGTATACATTTCACAGGATTCTCCTGAGAGTAAGCAGGTGATGTGTGAGACTAAAATCGGAGATGCTGAAGAGGGCGAGGAAGAAATGACTCTTGTTCAGGCAATAGCGGGAATGCTCATCACAAATCTCGACAACTCGGACCCAAGAATTGCAATAGGATATTTGATTCTTCTCACAATATGGCTATACGAGGATTTTGATGCTGTCAATGACTTTTTGAGTGATGCCTCAATGATAAAAGCTATCTTGGCTTTCTTATCGAAGAATTCTACTGAATCCTCTGATTTAGTTCATGGCATGTGCTGCATACTTGCAGGTGTCTGCTTTGAGTTCACCACGAAAACATCCCCGATTCCGCGGTCCAATCTTTATGAACTCATCACAAAAGTGCTTGGTGCTGACAACTACTCTCAGAAAGTGAAGCAGTTCAAGGATAACAATCTTTTCAAGCGCTTTGATGTAGAAGCGAACACTGAACTCGAAAAGGATGCAACTGGTCTCCCTGTTTTGTTTTTTATCCCAGAGTATGTCGAATTGGTGAGAGACAATTTTTACCGCATCAGAAAGTCATTATTCAGAGGTCCAGATTTTGAGCCCAAAAGCCGTATATCGTATGAGGTTTTCGAAGAATTGGAGAATAAGAATGTGGAATTGAGAAGAGATATCGAAGAGCTCAAAACTACATCAAGGGAGATAGAAAGTCAGCTCAAGCAAGAGAATGAGGCTTCTCAAGAACAATTATCGGCTATCACGAAGTCTTTAGAAAGTTGTCGCTCGGAACTCGATGAAACTAAACAATCAGAGCAATATTTGACTACTAGAATGGAATCACTTTCAGAGCAGTTGAAGAATTTGGAGTCTGAGAAGACCACGTGCGATAAGAATTTAAAGCAATACACCAGTGAATACAACAAACTCACGAAGTTGCATACCCAAGATGAGGAGCTTTTGAAATCTATTAATCTCAAGCTCAAAGACACAGAAGCAGCCAAACAAAAAGCCGAAGACGGCATCAACAAAATGAGCAAAGAGTTGTTTCAACTCACTAGGGAGCAGAAAGATTCAAGTACGAAAATTTCCAAATATGAGCAAGAGATTTCCCAAATAAAAGGGAAGCTCGAGGCCGAAGTTTCAAACTACCGACTCAAAGCTGAATCATTACAAAAAGTCAATGAGGAGCTTAAGTTCAAGCTACAAATAGCCGAGCAAAATTCCTTGGGACATGGGGTACCAGAAAGCAAGAGTGGTCCAATGCTACGCGAGCTTCAGATGGAAGTAGGTCAATTGGAAGGAAAAAATGATTCCTTGATGGAGAAACTCAGGGCTGCCGCATCTGTGGTTCAGGATTTGAGGTCTGAAAAAACCAATTTGCAAGAAAGTAAAGCAGCTCTTGAAATGGAACTTACGAAGGCTTATGAAGATTTAGGTGCATTATCTGCAGTATTAGATGAAGTGAATGAGCTTAAGTTGGGAAATGCAGGTGAATCAGATAATCTCGACAACTTCAACGTTCTCAAACAGAAATTCGAGGCTATTACAGAGGAAAATCTTACACTTGAAAAGAAACTCCATCACGCATTGGAAGACTTGAATGATCTCAAATTGAAGCAGAAATCTTTAGACGACGCCAATGGAACTGCCACTTCAATGATAAACCCCAATGACGAGGGCCTCATGGAGGAGAAGGCTGACAGTGGAGTCGTCAAAGAACTAAGGATGGAACTTCAAAAGCTGAGAGAAGAATTTCTTGAAATGCGTTCATCCTTCGAGAGCCAAAACAAATCATTGCTCGACGAACTTGCAAGTCTCAAAGTCAACATTCAACTGCCATCGAAAACTCCTGCTGCAAATGAGGAGGGAGGCAAAGTAACGGCGAATGAGGCAAACATTGAAGCTGAGGTGAGTAAATTGAAAGAAAGCTTGGAGAGAAAAGAATACGAATTGGGGCTCACTGAGACCCGTATGAAGCATTTGGAGAGTAACATCGAGATTCTTTCAGAAAGCGCTTCCAGCTCACTAGAATCTTTCAAACAAAATCAGAATGATCTGAAAAAGCGCATTGGCGAGTTGGAAGCAACTAAGTCAGAGCTCATGAATGAAATTGAACTTTTAAACCAAAAACATTCGGAGGAGCTTGAAAGGCAACAGGAAGTTTTGGATGACCTCGAAAACACTAATACGGACCTTGAGCTACTGAATTCAAATCTTGAAAAAAACAGAGATGAAATGTTGCAAAAATTCTCCAAGCTAGAGAACGAATCCAGTTCTAAGATCAAACTGCTCAATCAAGAGATCGAAGCATTGAAAAAGTCTCTTGAGGACACAAAAGCAGAGAGAGACGACATTAATTCAGAATACATTGAACTAGAAAAGCTGTCCAACATTATTGGCAGCGAGCTTCAAGCAAAAGAGGCCCTACTCCAGGCAATGAATAACAAGGGTGCAGATTTAGCGGCCAAAGACAAGATTGTGATAGAGATCAAGGAAAGACTCACTCATGCTATTAGTGAGCTAGGCGAGTCAGCTCAAAATTTGAGAGTTATCTCTAAAGAAAAGACTGAGGCGGAGAAACAACTTCAAGAAGCTCAAAATCAAGTTGAGAAAACCAATGGCCGTATCACGGAGTTGGAGAAAGAGCTCGAAACAATCAATCAAAGTTTGGAGCAAGGACGTGCTGAGAAGAGAAAATTATCCTCATTGCTGACAGAGCACAATGACTTGAAAAAGACATACAACGAGAACTTGCAGCAGATGTCTGACTTGCAGGAAGAGGTTGCAAATTTGCAGGAGGGTCTTAAAGATAAATCAATTGCTTTGGAAGAGAACAAAAAACTTAGTCAAGAATCGTCACAGAGTGCCATCTCTGAGTACACTCAAAGGATTAGCAAGCTAGAGCTGAGCTTATTGGAGAAGCAAAAGTCTCACGACGAGGAGCTCTCAGCTATAAGACACCAAGCGGAGGAAAAAATCGAAGAGCTTTTACAAAAGACCAGAGAAGTTGAGTCCCTGCTGACTCACTCCCAAAACGAAACTTTGGAATTGGCTGTTATAGAAGCTGAGCTAGCACTGAAGAATGAAGAGTTGTCAAAGCTCAAATTACAGGTCGAAGAAAAGACTTCCCACTCTGCCTCTTTGGCAACAGAGTTGCAAAGCAAAGAAATAGAGGTACAGACGTTGGAACACGAGAAAGAAAACTTGCAAAAGGAAATTGAGGCAAGCAAAAGGTCCGAGATTGAACTTCGTCGCCAAGTCGATGAAATCAGTGGCCAACTTGAAGAAGTTACTGAAGAAAGCAAGACTAGTCATCCGGAACTGAAGGTTATGGATCCAACCACGGAATCATCGGCTCACGCCATCGAGTTAGAGCATTCCGGCAAAAACTTGGCAGAAGAATTACGGTCAGTCCAAACCAGATGCCAGATTCTCGAAAACCAATTGGAAGAGCAGAAGAGTTCAGAGGTGAGGGCCAAACTGGAAGCCGATCACAGGCATACAGAAGTTGACGAGCTCGCACAGAAGTTGCAGCAAGAAAAGCTCGAAAAAGAAGACGCACAAAAGGATCTCTACGATTTGATGCTTCTTTACGAAAACCAGGAGAAAAAATTGAACGAGTATATGAGAAGAATGGAGGCCTTGGGCCTTCCTGTCTCAGGCTATGAGGAGAGCGAGACATGAAGAGTCAAGGTGCACTGTGCAGCCTCAGAATGGCACGGCTGCGCGCAAAAAAAGATCTAACAGTACATAAGCATATAGTAAATCAGCAATAGGGTGCTGCAAACAACGCTCCATGATTCTTCTCATCGATTCGTATGATTCATTCACTAACAATTTGAAGAAATTGATTGAGTCCAACACGGGAAAAGAAGTGGTCACTATTTTCAACGACACCTTTGCTAAGCATGAGTACGAAAAAGTCTACGAAACCTGGATTCGCCACTTCGAATCCATTGTTGTGGGCCCAGGCCCCGGTCACCCGGAGCAAGAAAAAGATATTGGCATTGTCAAGTTTCTCTACCAACGATTTGAGCAGAGCCCTGAAGATTGCGTGCCAGTATTAGGCGTTTGCCTTGGGTTTCAAAGTTTGTGCCAGGAATTCGGAAATCCTGTGACCAGATTGGACTCCATCAAACACGGACAAATCTATTCCATTACGCCGGTTGAGTGTGATCTTTTCGGCACCGATGGTCCTTTCGACAGTGTGCGTTACCATTCTCTTCATGTGCACACTGAAACGTTGAACGAGAAGATAATTCCTTTGGCTACATGTCAAGAGGAGGATAACACGACTGTATTGATGGCAGGAAAACATGTGGATCTTCCCTTGTACGGAGTGCAATACCATCCAGAGTCAATTTGTTCCGAGAAGGGAGATCAGCTCATTCGGCGGTTTGATGCATTGGCCGACCTGTACAACAGTGCTAAGCGGCCCGATTTAAAGGCGAGACAGAAGAGTCAAATTATGCAAGATTACAACCTGGAGATAATTGATAAAAGAGCCATACGTGAACTCAGCCTCTGGCCAGAAGGCCAACTGAAGGATACGAAAACCCCTGTTTTACACTTGGAAAAATTGAGTTTCATTAATGCCAATTTGAAACCTATAGACGTATGTGATTTCTTGCATGGTCAGGATGTCGACTTTTTCTTTCTCAATTCTGCGGCAGAACCAGGTGAGTGGTCAATAATTGGGCTTCCAATAGTCGAAGTAAGTGAGGTTATCACGCACTCGATCGACGACATGGGTCATATTCTCTTGCTGAGTTACAAAAGCAACTCTCTTGATACTATTGTCAGTGTCGATCCAGCTTCAGTGTGGGAATATGTCGCTTCCAAATTTCAACAGGCTTACGTTCCCCGTGATCGTCTTGAAGCCACAACTTTGGCACAAGACCGCAAATTCCCATTTCTTGGAGGATACATGGGCATGTTTTCTTATGAAGAAGGCAAGCATGTTTTGCTTGATCATATGGAATCGTTCTGTCATGGAGCCACACCCGACACCAAACTTGTATATATTGAGCGGTTTATTCTCTGTGACCACAAGAGGGACCAGTGGTTTGTTGGGACCATCCGCGAAGATGATGAGGCTTTTTGCCAAAAAATGAAGAGTGATCTTCAGAACGTGTCACAGATTGACCTTCTGGACATTCCATCGAGTGTGAAACAACTTTGTGCATTGGAAGATCAGCAGATTGAGTACAAGTTTCCCGACCGAGACATTTACAAGCAGCAAATGGAGCGTTGCCAGGAAGCACTAAACGCGGGAGACTCTTACGAGCTTTGCTTGACGACGCAACTGAAAATATTTCTTCCTCTGTATCTAAACACTTGGGAGATGTACAAGGTTTTGGCGTTGAAGAAAAATCCCTCCCCTTACTCTAGCTACATGGACTTTGAAGATTGTATCTTAATATCTTCATCTCCCGAAAGGTTCCTTTCATGGAAAGATAGCGAAGAACAGGCCAATCTGAAAACGGCGGAGTTGCGGCCTATCAAGGGAACTGTGAAAAATACTGAGTCTGTCACGTTAGAGGAAGCAACAAAATTGTTGAGGACGCCAAAGGAGATGGGAGAGAATCTCATGATCGTGGACCTCATTCGCCATGACTTGCAATCTTTCACCGAGGATGTGAAAGTCGAGGCTTTGATGACTGTCGAGGAGTATAAAACCGTTTATCAACTAGTGAGTGTCATTCAAGGAGATTTGGGGCTGAAAGGCTACAAAGGTATCGATGTCTTGCACCTGTCGTTACCTCCCGGATCAATGACGGGAGCTCCTAAGAAAAGGTCAATTGAGCTTCTACAGTCCATTGAGAGCCTCCAGAAAACAATGGGCGCCAACGGTAGACGGGGATTTTATTCTGGGGTAACAGGGTACTGGTCTGTCACAGACGATGCCGATTGGTCGGTGAATATTCGTTCCATGGTGCACTACAAGAAGGACATGGAAAACAGTGCAGCCACCAACTTGTGGAGAATCGGTGCGGGAGGAGCAATCACCGTGCTCAGCGAAGAAAACAGCGAGTGGGAAGAAATGCAGCTCAAGCTCATGAGCACACTTCAGACATTCTTATAGAATTTTATAGACCAAGCCGTATGACCATCAGCGGCAGTACAACGTAGAAGCTGGCGTGCTATACACAGGTCTGGGGAAGTTCGCGGAAAACACTGGATGTCGTCGGAGCGTCGTGCACATACCACAAAATCGTCGAGGCGGCACTCAAAAAAAATACCTTTACTAGCAAGACAACTAGCCACCGACTACAGACTGTGCACCGTCGAATCAAACTGACAAACAGAAAGCTTCGCCAATAGAATTCAATCGGAATGTCTTTTTTTGGGTTCGATGCCTCAGGGCCTCCGCCTCCCATGCAAAAGAATGACAACAAAGTTTACGATTTTCAGGACACCTACGAAGGGTTGGGAGAATTCGACGAGGACGATGCCTTGAACTCGGAAACGTTCAATGTCAACCAAGTGGGCAAGAACTTTGATTTCTCTTCCACAACCATGTCCAACCCAATGCCGTCTTCCCACGCACGCCCAAACCTCAACTTTGCTCGGGCTGCAGCCAACGACGACGAGTTCATGAAGGATTTATGGGGAGAAAACACCCCAGAGCCCAAGCCAGCTCATGCGGGAAGCCAGGGCCAGGCTACAAGACAAGGCGACGAGAAGAGGATTTTAAGCTTGGAGGAAATCGAGGCTCAATTGACTGCCATCGATCCTTCGGACTCACGCAACAAGATGCCGCCTCCTCACCAGCAGATGTACCCTGGAATGCCTCCTCAGTTTGGCGGCTACATGATGCCGCAGGGCTACATGCCACCGAACGGCCACTACGGCATGCCATATCCGGGGCACTTTATGCCTATGCAAGCTCCGCTCAACCAAATGAACCAGCCCAACATGCCAGTGATGCCCAATATGCAAGTGCCTCAGATGCACCAGAACTTGGGTCAGGTTCATCCGCATGCTCAGCCACACATGCCTGGGGCCAATTTCCATCACCAAGTGCCTGCAACAGCTTCAGAGCCTCTTGCACACCCCCAAGCTGCTCGTTCTGCCCCTCAACAGGCTTCTCAACAGGCTTCTCAACAGGTTCCTCAGCAAGTCCCTCAGCAGGTCCCTCAACAGGTTCCTCAACAGGCTCATCAACAGGCTCCTCAACAAGTGGCTAGGCCAGAGACTATGGTGGCGCCTCAAGCTGATCAAGCCAGAGGAGACATGTCTCAGTTCCCTGTGTTGGGATCAAAGGGCCAGGGCGCACCCGTCTCTCAGGCTCCACAGCCACACCAACCTGCTCCTCAGCTGCCAGAGACTTCTCAGCAAATGCGTCAGCATGCTCCAATTGAGAGCTTGCTGCCAGATGAGCAAGCTAGATTAGCTAAACGCCAAGAGAAGGTCTCCAAAATTATGAGATACTCAGGTGTCATGAACCCAAAGGACAAAGATTTCGTGACTAGATTCCAGCTCTCACAGATTGTCACCGATGACCCTTACAACGAGGATTTCTACGCGCAGGTCTACAAAGTAATCCACCCAAAGTCCAGCTCGAACGGCCTTGGAGAGGTGCAACCAAACTCCATTGCGCAGGCCTACTTGGATCAGAGTGGTCACAGACTAGGGGGTAGATACAAGAGGGCCGACGTTGCTTTGCAAAGAATGCAGCAACAAGTGCAAAAGGCTGTGACTGTGGCCAAGGAGAGACAAAAGTTGCCCCACAATGCCAGGGGCGGTGTTTTGGGGAAGATCTCTGTCGGTTCCGGCAAAAAGCCAAGACAGCAGTTGGTCATATTGAGCAAAGCTGCGCAAAAGGCCAAGGAAAACGAGGAACAAGAAGAAGTCGATCCTGTTCCCAAAAAAACCAGATCATCGTCAATCGCTGCTCCAAGCAAGCCAATAAAGAAGTTCTCGAAGAAGGATATCATGTGTATCTTAGAGGATATCATGAACAATTTGATGACTGTGGAGAGCGAATCGCGATTATCCTCAGACGTCGACACAACCAAGTTGTGGGAGTCTTTACATGTGTTGGACCAGGCTTCGTCCTCAGGAGACGAGGAATCGTATGTTAACCCATTCGTTCAGTGTCTCAACTTCTCTAAAGCTTTGAAGATTTTGCCCCGCTTGTTCAAGTTCTTGACCAGAGAGCAAATTTTGACCGTCATTACTTTGGTGATGAGCAATTTGGAGAACTTGAAAGTCATAAAAGATGGATCTTATACTACATATGATTCCAAGAAACTCCCCGAGGAACTATTGAAGCTAGTGGACACTTACTCGTTGACATTCTGCAAAGTCTTGATGAACGCTGTGCAAGATTTCAAATTCAATGAAATTATCAAGTTGCTTCTTATACTTATCCAACACAATGTGGTGTCATTCGTTTCGACAACGAAAATCGGTTTGTCAGTCTTAACCACCTTGCTATCAAGAGCAGAGTTGATGAGAGGCGAGGGCACCATCTCGGCCACCGATTTGTCTGAGTGGACCAGCTGCTACGATGAGTTGTTTACCTCATTGGAATCACGCATTGCAGCCATCTTTCCACCCAGCCATAATGACACTGAAGATGATTACGTGTGGCAGTTTTTGGCCACGCTTTCATTGGGCGGCAAATTGTCTCACCAGAGAATTATCGTGGACGAGGTCAGAGATGAGATTTTTGGCGTGATGAGCAGAGCAAAGGCCATTGACAACAACGACATGGCCAACCTTTACAAGAAGCAAAGCATGTTGAACAACTTGAACATGTATTTGGTTGTGATGGGTCTTGTTGCAGATGAGAATGAGATCCAGGAGCTCAAGAACTAATTAAAAGTACATAAGAATCCGAGCACAGCCGTTGTCCTGCTGCGTGTAGTCAATCGTAATTGCACATTCGACCGAGACTGAATTTCTGAACATTGATGCTACCGAAATCGGCAACAAAGTGTCCCAGAGGCGATGCATAAAAGCTTTTATGAATCCAAAATTTAAGAATGTAAAATTTGTTAAATTTGGAAATGTGTAAGATTTTAATTTGTAACATGTCTACGAAGGATGTGCAACGGCCGCATCGATAAAGGACTGCATACTTGCCTACACTATTATACTACGTCATAAAAGTGGGACGCTAATGATTCCAGCACTGCACCTAAAGCAGCCTCTAACACATCCCTTAACGCTTATGACCAGAAGTAGCAACCTAGCCGCTACTGCAGAAAACTTTGACACACAAAAATGGCTCAAAGTGCTCACACTACCCCATAACCACTAGGGTAGCTGAGCACTGCATCTAACGCACACTCGCATGCTATCACATTGCAAATTGGAGTCTTTTGCACCGGTGGAATTCACTACTGGAGTACTCTTTCTCTGGCCTGAAACTTAGCGAGGGGTAATTTTGGATCGCCTCTTTTAGCCACGAATTTTCTGGGTGATATCATCATTGGCAGACGCAAGTGTCACGCAGGCGAACTATTCCATTTCTAGCATCGTCACGAGAATCAGCCAGCATCAACCTTAATATCGGTGACGAGATCCGTCAACTGCCCTCGTGAAGCAAACTGCTTTTTTTTCCCGGAAAACATTCGTGATCCATACAAATCCCATGCTTGTCACCGAATTGGACCCCAAACACCGGGGCAACTTTCTAGAAAAGGTTCTTCCCACCGGGCCCAAATACCTGCAGTTGAGAGATGACAGGAACAGCATTTCACAAAGTCAAAGTCTCCAAGCCGAGTCGCTGGCTTCAAATCTTCACGGATCCTACCTAACACACGGATATGTTCATGGCCATGTACACCAACATAGAGACCATATGCACATCCACGGGCACATCCATAACCACGACCACGACCCTGAAACGCAGCCCGCCGACCTCCCGCTTTCCAAAGACCTAAGTGCCTGCAAAGAGATTGATGACATTAATCTTTGCGACGATATCTACTGTGACGACCTAGACGACTGCTACTACTACCACTGTGACCAGGACGGGGACGCCCAGCAAAGTGGGAATACCTATTCTTCGGAGTGCTGTGACGATCCCAAGTGTCTCAGCGAGATTTCCAGCAACATATGTACCGACCCCGTTTGCACGAAGAACGAGAGTCACGACAACAGTTTGTGCGACAGCCAGAACTCCAAGTTGAGCATTTTCGAGAACCTTATTCAAAACGTGCTGAGAAACATAGAGCAGTACTCGGCTCCTTTTGCAGAGCAGGACTCTAAGCGGGTCAAACTCGAGTCCTTGGATCTCAATTCCTCGTCCGCGTCCGATTTTCACATCCACTTTCCCCACCACTGTCATCTGGACCCTGTCGGCAGTAATGAGCCATTGGCTGCACTATATACCCCATCAGCCAAGGAGCCGGACTTGGTTCCCCAGCTGTCGTCTCTGCAGCTGGTGGCACCTTCCCACACCGTCCACCAGTCATGTTTCCATGCCAAAATCCCCGCCACCATGGCCGAGCCCACGTTTCTCAGCAACCAGAAAACGGCCCACTCAGACTACGATTTCTTAGTGCAATTCAACAATTTCAATCTGATGTACAACGAAGAGAGTGAGCTCGGTGGAATATACAAACCAAAGGATTTTAGACCCGGAAACCAGATATGCTCACATCCCTGCCAGTGGGAACAGTGCTTGGAGCAGGTGGATGACTCTGCGTTGTTTGACCACGTCTTCAACAACCACATTAAAAAGGAGTACGACATTGCATCGGACGCGAGCCAGCTGGATCCTTCTAAAATCCCTCATAGTTTCGGCTGTGAGTGGAGCAACTGTGACTTTGTTGAGACTGATTTGAAGTTGTTGCTTGACCACTTATACTACACGCACACTCTCAACGCAGACACCACTAGAGGTGAGCAGCAGCTCATGGACCCGAGAGCAGTGTCTATGCTTACGCCATCTTCCAACCTGTCTTCTAACGATATACCAAACTACGACGTGGTATCGCCAGATCCACTTCTCGCCCAAAAGGAGAGGAAAGAGAGCGACTTGAACATCACCAGGGTAAGAATCCAACCCAAACGCTCATCGGATTATCAAACTACAGACCTGAGTTTCACCTGCAAATGGCAGACGGGCACCACCAAAGATGGAGAGCCCATCCTCTGCAACAAGACCCACGCGGACGACGGCGAATTACAGGAACATCTCAAAGAAGACCATATTGGCCAAGGCAAGGCCTCGTACAGATGCTGCTGGTACGGATGCGAGAGAAATGGCGGCAAAGAGTTTACACAGCGGCAAAAGGTGTTTCGTCACATCCACACACACACAGGCCACAAGCCGTGTGTCTGCGACGTCTGCGGCCTTCGGTTTGCGGTGCCTGCCATGTTGAAGCAGCATCAGAGAGTACATCTGGGAGAAAGGCCGTACACATGCACCACTTGTGGCAAATCCTTTTCCACCAGCTCTGCCTTGGGAATACACAATCGCACACACTCCGGGGTTAAGCCTTCACAATGTACATGGCCGGGGTGCGGGCGCAAGTTCAACGAAAGATCCAATTTCCACAAGCATCTCAAGACACACACAAAAACTTACATCTGTGAGGTCTGTGAGACCGAGTGTCTGCTGCGCAAGGATCTAACGCTTCACAAGAAGAGGGCTCACTTGATGCGCAAATAGTATATAGTGAACTACACCTTCGCGCCCTGTATGCAGTCCTTCACTGTGCGAAAAAAATGCTCCATTCGAGTTGAAATACACTGTAACTACATTGTCACTACACATCATGAAGTCATCCGTACAACTTCTCAGAGGCTTGAAAGTTCCCAGCCCTGTGTCCGTCAAACCGATATACACTGCTCCTGCTTTGGCCACAATAAATGCTGCTGAACTCCCAAATAACTTGTTTGAGACCGAAGGCCGGTACTTCATCAAGAAAACGGCATTTGGCCACTGGCCAGTTTACAAGAAGGTGCAGAACACTAAAATAAGTACGGAAATCAAGAGAGTGGAGGGAAATGTCAGTCTATTTGCTCAAGAATTGACCAAGTTGATTCAAAACGGCAATGTGCTTCCCAGAAACATAAAAGTGAATGTTAACACTGGAGAGGTCAACATCAAGGGTGATCATGTTCTGGAAATATGCCGTGTCTTGGAAGAGAACATCAAGTCATGAGAAACTGTTTCTGAATCTTGTAAATATGAAATTAAATGGCGTGGGCAAACTGTTGTAGGTATACAAGATATCATATTAATAATACAAATTAATTAGGGCTTTAATTAGGTGCCGCTTGTCATCGCAAGACGACGCTGAGAGTACGCTCATGAATGTAACATCTCTTGCCCAATCTCTAAGACTGGTGTGTTGCCACTGTCTGAGGATCCAAATGCTGCCTGTCTTATCTGAATGATCCATGGATCCTTTAATAATTCGGATGACGAAGCACGTTTGCTAGGGTCATGCTCCAAGCACCGGGATAAAAACCGAATTCCGTCTTCACTGAGCTGATCCGACGACGGCAACTGCGGCTTATGGCCCGCGGCGATATGATACATAATCGCCCACTCATTGTCCAAGTTAGCCCACGGCCTTCTTCCTGTGGCCATCTCGAGGATACAGCATCCCAACGACCAAATATCAACAACTCCATTCTTAGACGACGCTTGACCTGTAATAACCTCCGGCGACATGTACATGGGTGTACCTGTCATGGAGTTGAGGTTCTGTGGGTCATCTGATCCAGCACGGGTGCCGTGAGTAGACGCCAATTTTCTTGTCTTACCCGATGCAGCAATAACCTTGGCAGCTCCAAAATCAACGAATTTGATGACACCGTTGTGATCCAATAAGATGTTCTCTGGTTTAATATCTCTGTGGACAACTCCAGACTGATGGAGATACGCTAAACCTTCTAGCATCTGAAGGGCGTAAACTTGGATGACTAACTCATCTTCAATTCTTCCATGAGCCAAAAGTCCCGAGAGAGAGCCACCCTCACAGTATTCCATAAAAATGTAGACTTTGTCGCGATGGACTTCCACACCAAAGTATTGCACAACATTAGGATGGTTGAGCATCTCAAGAACAGTCATTTCTTCTTTGATTGAGGGAATGAGTTTCAAAGATTGACTATCGTGGAACACGATCTCTTTGACGGCCATGACTCCTCCAGTGTCCAAGTTCACTGCTGCATAAACTTGACCAAAAGAACCTCCGCCAATGAACTTTCCTTTTTGCCATCTGATGGAGACACTCGAGAATGAAGAAGCAAGAAGAGTCACAAAATGATACTCCAGGTCTGAAATATCCATAACTCTTCCAATGGAGTTTAGCTCCTCTTGAACATCTTTTCTATAATTTTCAATTTCGTCAATTTGCTGCATAAGATCGGTACGGTAGGCCGAGAGAATTTGTTCGTCATCCGACGAATTTTCAATACCCTGCCTTTGCGAGTACCACTTGAGTAATCTTCTCTGTTCCGCTTCATTGGATCTTGCACCCATAATATCAAAGTGAGAGATAAGAAGTGACATACAACGTGCCACCTTGAGTTTGAGTCTGTAGAATTGTTCTTCCCCAAGGACAAGAACATTGAAGCCTCTTGTCATCTCCATAGCAAATTCTAACGCAAGAACACACCATCTGAAGGTCTTTCTCTCTGTTGGGATGCAGTCATCACAAATGAAACTGACCCAGTCAATGGAAAGTTGAATTAGCTTCATGATCACTGTCGATTTCCTGGAAGAATCCGATCTTTTAATAGAGCTCTTACCGAAGTCTCTGGCATAAATGAAATAGTTGTTAACAATCTCCTGGTATCCACCATCTGGAAACAACGCACGGCATTTTGAAAGAAGAATTGGTATAGAATCAAAAACAGACAATGTCATTCGAAAGAAAAGCTTGTTAATCTTCGTCATTTCTTGATGAACTTTTGGAAGTGAAGATCTGTGGTCGACAAGTTTCACTGTACCGCTAACGAAAATATCCGAGACCGAGTCCAAGAATCTGTCTCTTGCCAAGTGTAATGTATCGTAATTTAGTTTTGATATGAGAAGGACTTCTCCAACTTTGACTTCTGTTATTGAAACTTCAGAGATGTTCAAATTTATCCTCTCTCCATCCCACATAATCGGCTTTGGTGGACAATAAGCGAGCACATATGATGTGTTGTAAGAGCCCTGAGATGGAGATTCGTATTGAATAACTTGCTCAAGTTCCGAGCTTTCAAGAAGATCAGAGAATTCGGATGGATTGTCTTCCAATCTGCAGCCAATGCAGCTTCCGCTAATTATCTTAAGTATTTCAGACTCATTCTCCATCAAATCCTCACTGGCAAAAATGTACATTCCATTGGCTTCAATACTACCAGTGTAAACAAGAAAATGGTTTGACTCTTTTAACACATCGAGTATGTTCTCCTTTTTAACGCCGGAGTGCACTGGAATCTCGAAAACAACTGAATTTGTGAATGTTCTCGAGATTTGACCCGTAAATCTGGCAAGCTTACGCCTTAACTGACCAAAATTTTCGGTTGTGGCAGTATACCACCGATTGAAGTCAGCCGTACCATTGACAGGGGTTGGAGGATTGTTGAATTGGTGGTTGAGATAAGCCAATAGCTTTTGGCATAACCTGGATGTGCACGAGGTGATATTTTCAGCGACAACGACACTACCTCCATCAATGGAATTCCCTAGACTTTTCAAGAAATTCCAGGCAGCCTCAAGCTCATCAGGCTCTTTGTTCGTGCGGAACAGATGAACAGATCTGGAGCTATCGTTTAGCTTTTTACTCAATAACCCTAGATAGTAGCGAACACACTGAAGCACTACTTGGTCAAACTCTTCAACTTCCTTTTGGAATAAATCCTCAATGTACCATGTTTTTTTGTAATCACTCTTGCAATAGTCTGTTAAGCCGACCTTAACTTCAAGGGCAATAGCAATGTAGGATTCAAAATCATCTATCATCTGGTCGATCATCATGAGGGTGGGATTCTGTAGCTTCATAGCGTACTGCATTCTTATGGATATAATTTCTTTGATGAGGTGGATGGGAACAAGACACAAGTCTATAAGATTGTGGACATAATCAGGAAGCTTTAACTCCTCAAATATCGACCCAAGTAAAACATAAGTTGTCTTAGACTTTGTCATCCAAGGAGCCAAAGGCGAGAAGACTCGTTTGCTGAAGATCTTTCTGACGTCCTTCTCTTTCACAATTCTCTCTGCTAAAGATTTATTGTCCTCTTCGAATATTCTCTTGACTTTCTTGTCTTCTTTCGAGGGTTGTTCCTTTGGTTGAGGGGCATCTTTAGAAGCAGAGCCCTTAGTAACGTCCATCTCGTCATTGCCAATCCACGCTTTGAAAGATTGGTACTCTCGATCAATAGCATCCGTAATAGATAACCAAGCGGTAAGAGCATCAATCCTGTTCTGAAAAGCTTCGCTTCGGCATTTGGGCTTGTCGTGACGCATCTGCTCTAAAGTTCTCCAGAGCTCGCATGCTTTCTCGTACTTGTCAAGGAGAACAACAACTTGATCTCGTGGACTGGTAGCACCGGCCTCGTAGGATATCTCGTAGCTCATGACCTCATCAATTAATTGGTCGACAAGATTTCTTCTGTAAAGCGTGATCTTCCTCTGGTCATCTTCAGTCCGATTAAATAACTTCGCCCTTATGCCAAACCAAATATTCTCCGTATAGTTAGAGTGAAGGAAGTGTTCTTGACCCTCGGTGCTGGCAACGTCTATGATTTTCGTCTTTTCCGACCTCACAACGTCACCAGTTAAGACCGATAGAAGCATGGCCTGCCACTGCAAACGTTCAATAACTGCAGGATCTCGCACGTTTTCCTTGCTGATGATGTTGACGTTGTCGTCGATGCTTAATTTGGAATTGCTTCTCTTCATTATGTCGAAGGCTAAACTGTAGTCGATCTCATACTTGCCATCGTTCATGTCGGCCAAGAGACTAGAGTCCTCGATGGGAGAGAGATTATCATCGTCATCGTCATCTTCGTTACCGTTGAGGAAAGACGCCGAAGCGCCCTTGACCACTTCATTGTCTTTGAGATTTATGCTTACGCCGCTTATGCCCTTTGTGTAGTAATCATCGACTCTTTGGTTTCGTATTCTCTTCAAATAAGCCTTTTCTTGAGACAAGTATTGATTCGTGTTGTTGAGATTAGTGGCAAGAACTTGACTGAGAGACCGGGGTTTGCTGGGTTTGCGGGACTCGGCGTAGTGTGTGGTTTGGTTGGGGGAAGTTTCGGTGGAACTGGCCAGCAGGGAGCCTTTGGTGGCGGTTGAGCTCGCAAGTGACGATGACGAAACCGTCATTAATCCCAGGTGAGAACTGTGTAAATTTGGACGCTGCTTGTGGCTTCCATGGCGAGACGAGGAGGCGCTGGACATGTTGGCTCTATGGAACTTGAGGGTTGTTGAAGTTGTTGAAGTTTGAGCGTTGTTAAAATTCGAGCGTTGTTGAAATTGACCGTTCTTGGAAGTTGAGCACTATGAAACTTCAGCGCTATGTTGAAACCTAAGCGCTATGTCAAAGTTGAAGCAGTGGTAGATGCCTTCTAAGGAAAATGAATTTGTCAAGCCAGAGAAATGGAACTCAAAAAGGGAAAGACTTGCTGCCGATGGCGTTTTCAAATATAGCAAAAGTGCACAGGCAACCGAAGCTTTGTGCAGCACAATGAAGTTCACGCCAGAGAAGTCGTGAATGCAGTTAATGTTAATATTGCGGGTGAGGCACAGAAAAGTTGGTGGAGGGATACGGGCGCGCGAAACGGACAGGATTGCGGAAGCGAAATATGAGACCCTGATATGGCGCGCCTGCATACAGCACGGCCCAGCATGATGGTGTACCATATGTTATGCTTATAATGCAGCCATAAAAGAATGTCAGAATGAGTACGGAATGCCTAAAGAAGACTCAAATGGCGGTGAAATGCTCTGCATAGCTGTGCTTGCATTTTGAGTGATGAAGTAGCTATTTATGATTATGTAGGCTGGAGATAATGGCCGCTGTGCTGCATGTGATGGGTATTGGTGCTGATAAAGTTGCAAGTAGTGAATTGCAGAAGAATATGGTGAATGAGTAATTTGTGAAATTCGAGATGCTGTAATGAATATTGACAAGGATTTCTCGATTTGCTGAGGAATGTTGTGTTTTTGCTTATAATGTAGTTGACTGTTGGATCAGTGTGATAACAGTAACTGGTGCATACTATAGTATTGAGGTGCTGAGTATAGCATCACTGCCGAACTTGCAGATGTGCATGGTGGATGTTTCATTCTTCCACTCAAATCAAAATCAACCTAAATCCTACAAGCTCAATTACAGTAATCATAGTGTTCATAGTAATTACTTATCAGAAAATCTGTAGAACAAAAACCGAAAGTGAGTCTCAATGTTCCATTCGCGAAAACCGTGCATCAACTACTCTATATTAAACACACCTGCACACACCTAACGTCTGAGTATCGATAGTGCTTAGAATCTCCAACACAGCCAGCAAACACCATCTCACTATGCTCCGATGGTGTCTCTCTTTGAAATTCTACTCCAGAAGCCACTCTGGTCGCACCTTAATTCTGGGCTTCCAGCTCTAGACGCAATGTTGAATTTGCAGAGCGATGCCATTCTCGACCTCCAAACCGTTCCGGCAAACACAGAGTTTTGGGTTTTGCTCTCACATCTCATCTGCAGCCATCTTTCCAAATCCAACGATACTCACGTTGCTGTTATAGAGACTCTCAATCCCTTTCCTTGGCAAATCTTGCAGCTGCATTCCAGCTTTCAACATCTGTGGATCGCTGACGGGCGTATCACCAAGTACGACTTGTCGTCGTTTTCATTGCTATACGCCTTCTTCAAATTCCTGCCTTACGAGAAACCACAAGGAACGGCAATGGTGCTAATAACCAATTTCCACGAGCTCTTAGAGCTCTATCGCTACCAATTCTCGGCCACTCACGAGGAGTACATGCTCAAACACCAGATAGACAAATGCCGCGTGCTTCTTCGAAATAAAGAAAAAGTTCAAGAGGAGGGCGTCGATCTGGTTCCTCTTCCACAACTTCCTGCCGAGTCTTTACTCCGAGAAAATCCATACTTTCGCTCTCAGGCCCATGTACACGAGCTTTTTCTGATGATGTCTGCATGGACAGTAAAAAATTCAGCCGTACTTTTTCTTTTGGGGCACATGGAACCCAAATACGTCGCTTCTTCCCGAAACGCACTTTCCAGAATCCCAAACGGCAGCTCGTCCGAGGCGTCTTTCCCATCTACCTCACAACTTGAAAAGCGCGTCCTTACTTTTGCCCCAGTGGTTTTTGGAGAGGCCAGAGGAGACAAGAAAAGCCCGAGTGAGAGCCGAATATCGTCAAGGCTCCTATTTTACAAAGACAGGTACTTTCGAAGCCCCCACTTTAAGAGAGAATCTCGTGCACTTACTTCAGAGGACCAGTACCTTGTTTCAGTCGTGAAGGTGATTAATGTCACTGGGCTCAAGAATATAACGGAGCCAATCTACTTTGACTTTAAGCATGCTCCGGATGCGACCAAAGAACATCTAATACCGGCTGACTGTTTTATTAACCTTCTGGACACACACGGAAATGAGAGCTCGGGTAATCTATCATCGCTTCTTCAAGAAACCATAACATCCACGCAAGCATACTCCAAACCATCTTCCGATCTTGTATCGACACCCAATGGTTTTGATGCGACTTCGGCAATAACAAAATACACCATGCCATCTTCTCCCCCCGGATATCTACCAAGCATAAATCAATCAAACTTGCAGGCCAGTGAAGGTGGAGCTTACGCCTACGAAAACAGTGATTATCCGCTCGTGATTGATGGCTCAGATGTCGAGCTGACAGGAACTCTTCTTGACGATATCGAACAAAGTGAGCCTGAAGTCGACCACCACAACTCTGATGATGGATCCTCCAAAGAAGACGACGATGATTCTTCATGGCTTGCCAGGCACTCCTAGGTGATGCTTTCAGCAATAGCCAAATTACTCTTTTAACAAACAGTCAAAGCACCCGGGCTTGTTGTCTCTATAGATTGTTGTACCTATAACGCATCAGAACTATACTGTGTGGGCTCACGTGATTTAAAAGCTTGATTCTCTGCTGCCTAACTTGATTTCTCATTGACTCAACCATGAGATAGCCTTGCGACATATCCGTGTAAAGAAATTGCAAGTTTTTTGGAAGCACGAAATCTGGGCGTGGCATGTCGTTGAAAGATATGTCAAGTACCTCAATGGAGTCCGAAAGAGATCCGATAGCCTGGATGAAGTTCTTTCTTATGTTGAGTACTTTGAGAGAAGGAATGTGGGGCACTGTGACCTCGCCTATGAGATTATTGTAAGATAGGTTGATACACCTCACCTGTTGTGGGATGTAAAAGCCCTCCAAGTCTTCGATAATGTTATGAGACAAATCTAGATCCACAACGGTGGCGGGGATTTTAAGATGCTTTAATTCCGCTCTGAGCCCCAAGTATGTGAGATCCAATGCTCGCAAGCGGGTGAAATGCCGATAATTATAGTTCATGTTCAAAATCTTGGGTCGGTAAAGGGTGATGGGACCCACCAAGGCTAGTTTCTCCAAAGTTTTATGGAGTCCCCCCAGCTGGTTGATCTTCCAAAAGATTGCAGAGGTCACATCATAGTCTACCTTCAGTTCACAGAAGTCAGACATGTTTAGGTGTAATCTCTTGATGGTGCGCAAAATGCTAGCAGGCATGCAACTCAAAAGTTGAGAGAGCGTCAGAACAGTGGCCCGTCTTTCCATGGCATTTTTATCCTCACAAGTCAAAGCAATAAAGATGCTACGGCCCACGGGGAATTCCGGGAAGATTCGAGATTCCAACGTGGATAAAAGCGTGCTGAATTGCATAAGAGATACATGGAAGTATTGTGATAGATCTTCCTGGCCTGCGATCTTGCACTTGCGTGGGAACACATGCAACAGCTCATTCCAAGGGTTCGTGACGACGATTTTTGAATACTTGACGGTTTGGAGCAACCGAAAAAGCACATGATGGAAGTCTGTTGGCTTGAACGACGAAATGAATCTGCATAGGGTTGCTGAGGTGAAGTTGGCAAAAATGTCGCAAAGAACATTGACTGGAAGATCATCTAAGTTCAAGCAAGATTGCAATTGGGAATGTTTCAGCATTTGGACAGCGAAAATCAGCAAAGAGAAGAAATGTGGTGGATAATCTCGTCACAAACATACTCTGATGGGCGCGGCTGCAAATGGATAGTAGGCAGCCACCAGTGCAGCATCCTACACGCAGGCTTTACCATTTGAAGCAGACAGAAAACACAATATGACCAGAGAAAAAACACAATAAATGACCAGAAAAATGTCAACAAATCTGGGAGTAACCAGAAACAACTTAAAGAAATCAGTGTAAAACCGTTGCCCGCTTAAAGACACTACTAGAAGCAGAACACCAATCAGCGGACCTGCATACACGCGGCCCGATGAGCATCAGTATTTTTCCATCAAACAACTACTAATACACTACAATGGCCACCGTTATTCCGCCACCCTCCAAGAAGCAGAAAAAGGAAGCACAACAGGTGCGAGATGTGAATCTCATTCCCGAAGACCTTCCAAATGTGCTAATAAAATTCCAGGCTGCCGACACCGGCGAGTCTGTTGGAGGCTCGCTTCGAGTACCTGGAGGCATCACCGAGTCCCAATTAGAAGAGCTTTTGAACCAGCTCAACGGAGAATCCGAAGAGCCCGTGCCATACTCCTTCTCGCTTCTCGACTCGGCCGCCAAAGAGGCGCAACTCGTGGACATCAAGGACAATCTTTACACATCAGTGTTGAAACCGGGCATCAAAACCACCGAGGACTTCATGACCATTGTGTACACGCCTCGTGCCGTATTCAAAGTCAAGGCCGTGACTCGTTCAAGCACAGCCATTGCTGGCCATGGATCCACGATTTTGTGCTGTCAGTTTTCGCCCAACGATTCGGGAAAAATGTGCTCTGGTGCAGGAGACTCCACGGCCCGAATCTGGGACTGCAATACCCAGACGCCATACAAGACTCTCACGGGCCACCAGAACTGGGTGCTCTGCGTATCATATTCTCCCTGTGGCACCATGATTGCCACTGGCTCCATGGATAACACCATCAGATTGTGGGATGCACAGAACGGTACACCTTTGGGAGGCCCTCTTATGGGACACAGCAAATGGATTTCCACCTTGACGTGGGAACCTTTGCATCTCACCAAAGAAGGGCAAAGTCCTCGGCTTGCATCCGGATCCAAAGATGGCTCGGTGAAGGTGTGGGACACCACGGGAAGAACCTGTGTGTTGACCATGTCGGGCCACAGTAATGCTGTGTCATGTGTCAAGTGGTCCGGGTCAGATATCGTGTACAGTGCGTCACACGACAAAACCATCAAGGCGTGGGACATGAGTGCAGGCGGCAAGTGTATCCAGACGCTCAAAAGCCATGCCCACTGGGTCAACCACTTGTCCATCTCCACGGACTATGTGTTGAGAAAAGGTGGATTTGACCATACCTCTTCACGTGTCAGCACCAAGGAGAACATGGCGGAGTTGCGGCAAAAGGCGCTTGTGGCATATGAAAAAGTGGCCAAGCTTGGCGGCAAGATCAGCGAGCGCTTGGTGACTGCCAGTGACGACTTTACTATGTACTTCTGGGAACCTTTGAAGACCAGCAAGCCTGTTTGCCGCATGACTGGCCACCAGAAGCTCGTCAATCACGTGCTGTTTTCGCCTGATGGTCGCTATATTGTTTCTGCGTCGTTTGACAACTCCATCAAGCTCTGGGATGGTCTCAAGGGTACATTTATAGGCACGTTCCGTGGGCATGTTGCTCCCGTGTACCAGACTGCTTGGTCGGCCGACAGCCGTCTTTTGGTGAGTGCCTCAAAGGACACCACCTTGAAGGTATGGGACGTGCGTACTCGCAAGTTGAATGTGGATTTGCCTGGACATGTGGATGAGGTTTATGCTGTGGACTGGAGCATGGATGGAAAGAAAGTTGCTTCTGGAGGAAAGGACAAGATGGTGCGGATTTGGTCCGCATAAGTTGTCAAATGAGAGATCTAAGGCTCTAAAGGCAAGAGATTTAAGCTCTAAAGGCAAGAGATCTAAAGAGATTAAGAAACCAATACTTATGCGCTTTTTGAAAATTATTCATTGGTTTTTTCTTGCGCAATATCTCTGTGATGAGGTTCTGAGACTATCTTTTTAGAGCTGCTTTGAAGCTGCTCTGAAAGATGTTGTTGTTTTAAGCATAAAATCTTCAGAGTGCTTTTTGGATGCTTTCATGATTTGAAATACTCTTTGAAGCGATAAGCTTGTGAAGTAATTTGAGAATCCGTTTTTAGGTGAACTGCTTCTCTGATGAACATATCTAGGAGTAGCCTGTGAAACAGTCATTCTGTGGTATTTCTTATCGATATATTTGTAAAGCACTTCAATTCTGAGAGTGATGCTTCGAATGAATAATCTGTTAGTGAAGCGTTGCAAAATAAAATTATCAACTTCTATTGCTCTGGAACGTGATTCATCATCGTACTTCATTGGCTACTGTGCTATAACTATATCAATTACACATTAGCAGTGCGCAGCCATTATTCTGCGGCAAGTCATTCCTGTGCGGAAAACGGCTAAGCCAAGTGACTGCATATGGCGGCTCCAGTGGAGAACGGAAACATACTAAGTTATCAAATATATCCACCCGGCTCATTCAAATCCACGGCATTGAATGTGGCGCTGTTGTAGATGAAAGTAGAAAGCTCTGTATTTATCTGCAGGAGGGCCGCCAATTCCACAGGCCTACACCGATTCGATATATACTGTGGTCGATTATGTATTCAACCTTCTTCTGAATTATTAGCATGTCAACGTAAATTTTGACAAATAGCATGTCAACGTAAATTTATGAAAAGTAGTATTTTTGTATAGCATCATTTACACCGCCGGCCCATGAATGATACTCCGCCCGGGCCGTGCTGCGCTGGGTCCCGCACGACCTCACTATAACCTCCGCGAGCTATCTACCGATAACACGCATATCACCGATTCTGAAGATGGCCATAGTAAAAAGGGGCGGCCGCTCCAAGGCCAAGCAAGAAGCACCGACCAAAAGCGGAATCAAAAAAGCCGAGTTCGATCTCACCAAAAAAAAAGAGGTGGGCGTGTCGGATTTGACGTTGTTGTCCAAGATTTCCGATGAAGCGATCAACGAGAATCTCCACAAGAGATTCATGAACGGCTCCATATACACGTATATTGGCCATGTCTTGATCTCCGTCAATCCATTCCAGGATTTGGGTATCTACACGCAGCAAGTGCTCAATTCTTACAAGGGCAAGAACAGGTTGGAGGTGCCCCCTCACGTGTTTGCCATTGCCGAATCCATGTACTATAATCTCAAATCCTACGGCGACAATCAATGTGTGATTATTTCGGGAGAATCGGGTGCAGGCAAAACGGAAGCTGCAAAGCAGATCATGCAGTACATTGCCAATGTATCGGTGGACGACCAGCAGGCCGTGTCTGATGGCGGTATTTCCAAGATCAAGGATATGGTTTTGGCCACCAATCCCTTGTTGGAGTCCTTTGGGTGTGCCAAAACGCTAAGAAATAACAATTCCTCTCGGCACGGAAAGTACCTCGAGATTTTCTTCAACTCGTCCAACCAGCCCAGTGCTGCCCACATCACAAACTACTTGTTGGAGAAGCAAAGAGTCGTGCAGCAAATTTCCAACGAGCGGAACTTCCATATTTTCTACCAGTTTACGAAACATTGTCCCTCTCAGTACCAACAAGCCTTTGGTATTCAAGGGCCCGAAACATACATCTACACTTCTGCAGCCAAGTGTGTGGATGCTGATGGTATCGACGATGGCAAGGACTTCCAAGAGACACTCAATGCTATGAATGTCATTGGTTTGGCTCAATCTGAGCAGGATAACATTTTTAGAATGCTAGCTTCCATTTTGTGGATAGGAAATATTTCCTTCATCGAAGACGAAAGCGGAAACGCTGCTGTTAGAGACGAGGGCGTCACCAACTTTGTTGCCTACCTTCTTCAAGTTGATGCCGAGATCTTAAAAAAAGCTGTCACTGAGAGAATTATCGAAACGTCTCACGGTATGAGAAGAGGATCAACTTATCACGTTCCTTTGAACATTGTGCAGGCTACTGCTGTACGTGACGCGCTTGCCAAGGGTATCTACAACAATTTGTTTGACTGGATAGTGGAACGTGTCAACGTGTCTTTAAAGGGCAACCAGCAAGCCACTGAGAAAAAGTCCATCGGTATCTTGGATATCTATGGTTTCGAGATTTTCGAGCAAAACTCTTTTGAGCAGGTCTGTATCAATTACGTCAACGAGAAGTTGCAGCAGATTTTCATTCAATTGACATTAAAGGCTGAGCAGGACGAGTATGTTCAAGAGCAAATCAAGTGGACTCCAATCGATTACTTCAACAACAAAGTCGTCTGTGATTTGATCGAAGCTGTGAGACCCCAGCCTGGGTTATTCGCTGCTTTAAACGATTCCATCAAAACAGCACACGCAGACTCCGATGCAGCTGACCAGGTTTTTGCTCAGAGATTAAGCATGGTTGGAGCTAACAACCGTCATTTCGAGGACAGAAGGGGTAAGTTCATCATCAAGCATTATGCAGGCGATGTCACTTACGAAGTCTCAGGTATGACTGATAAAAACAAAGACAACATGCTCCGTGATTTGCTCGAGCTTTTGTCGACGTCCTCTAACTCCTTCGTCACAAGCGCCTTGTTCCCAAGTCACCTCTTATCTGCTCTCACTGACTCTAAGAAGCGTCCAGATACCGCTTCTGATAAGATCAGAAAAAGTGCCAATGCTTTGGTGGATACCTTGTCTCAATGCCAGCCCTCTTACATCAGAACCATCAAACCAAATCAAACCAAGAGGCCAAAAGAATACGACAATCAACAAGTATTGCATCAAGTCAAGTATTTGGGTTTGAAAGAAAATGTGCGGATTAGAAGAGCTGGCTTCGCTTATCGTACAACATTCGATAAGTTTGTTCAAAGATTCTATTTGTTATCACCTGCTACTGGATATGCTGGTGACTACATCTGGAGAGGAGATGACATAACTGCTGTTACTGAAATTTTGAGAAGCTGCCATATACCACCCTCAGAGTACCAGATGGGTACTACTAAGGTGTTTATTAAAACCCCAGAAACGCTCTTTGCGTTGGAAGACATGAGAGACAAGTACTGGCACAACATGGCTGCTCGTATTCAGAGAGCTTGGAGAAGATATGTGAAAAGAAAGGATGACGCGGCCAAAGTTATTCAAAATGCATGGCGAGTCAAAAAGCATGGCAATAAATTTGAGCAGCTACGCGATGAAGGAAGCGGCGTTTTGCAGGGAAGAAAAGAGAGAAGAAGATTCTCAATTCTCGGCTCCAGAGCCTATATGGGAGATTACTTAAACTGTAATGACTCTCTGGGTTATGGTCGCTTTGTTGTGAGCCAGTGTGGCATCAGCGAGCCTGTGGTTTTCTCGGCGAATGGTCAAATCCTTTTGGCAAAATTCGGCAGATCGTCCAAGAGATTGGAGAGGATTTTAGTCCTCACCAGGACGCACTTACATGTTGTTGCTGAGGTCTTGGTGGACAAGAAGCTCAAGCTTCAGAAAGAATTTTCAATTCCAGTGAATGGTATTGCTTACATTGGTTTGTCAACCTTGCAAGATAACTGGATGGCTATCTCTGTCAATTCGCCTACTCCAACAACTCCAGATGTTTTCATTAACACAGACTTCAAAACCGAATTGGCAACGCAGCTCAGGAAAATCAATCGTGGTATATCGGTTAGAGTTGATTTAACAGTTCAATATCAGAAGAAACCAGGGAAGTATCACACGGTGAAGTTCCAACACGGTGCAGCCCCAAAGAACAGTGACACCTACAAGTCGGGAACTGTCATTGTGGAGCCCGGATTGCCACCAAACAGCAAAAACCCAAAGCGTCCAAGAGGAATATCTACCGCGGTTGATTATAGCAAGTACTACAATCGTGGAGCCCAAAGACAGACTGGCAGGACGTACCAGGCTCCGACCCCGGTCGCCAGAACACAAACACAGACATATGTTCCCCCTCAACCAGCAGCACAGTACAATGGGAGCATTGCAGCTCCGGTATCTAACCAACAAGCGCAGACTCCAGTTTCGTCACAGAATTCAGTGCCTGTGATACCGCAAAAACCCAAGCCTCAACCGCAAATTCAGCCGAAGGCCAACCCAACAGCCCCCTCTAGGCCCATTAAAAAGGGCCCAGCTCCAGTTCCTCCAGCCAAAAAAGCAAATGCTCCACCTCCCCCACCTCCACCAGCTGCTATAGCCGTTGCTAAGCCGAAATATCCTACGTACCAGGCACTCTACGACTATGACGGCTCGGTCAGTGGATCCGTGCCATTGGTCAAGGATGATATTGTTTATGTCACCAGTACAAACGGTCAATGGGGTCTTGTGAAGGACATCAAAGAAACAATGGAAGGTTGGGCACCGCTTGACTACATGAAGAAGGTCGATCCCCCTGCACACCTTTTTGGAGGAGCATCCAAACCGGCACCGCCTCCTCCTCCTCCTGCGCAAGCAGCCCAGCCCCAAGCTACCTCTAGTAACATTGGAGGTGGGCTCGCAGACGCACTTAAGGCCAAGAAAACTGAGGAGGTCAGTTTAGCAGGATCCTTGGCAGACGCATTGAAGAAGAGAAAAGGCGCCACTAGAGAAGAAAGTGATGGTGAAGAAGATGACGATGACTGGTAAGTAGTTTCCGGTATAGTTTAGTAAAGCTGCGCAGCACATACATGGCTGGGACCAATTGTAGCGGGGTGCGCATGAGTGTGTACTGCGATAGCACGCATCAGACACCACCTTTCACACTCACACTTTAATAACCTATCACCATCTAGGGATGTCCAAAAAGAGCAAAAACTCCCTACTCTCGGGCCAAAATGTTGCCTCGCCGGCATCTTTAGCGACACAGGATCTTTTGGCCAAGAGATACTCAATGGATAGTCCTGGAAAAGGCGTCTACCCATTATCTACCGACGTGGAACCTTTAGTATATCCTGACTTCGAGCCATTCCGGGAAGGAGATGCCAAAAATGAGAATCTTTCCAACCCTGGCGTTTTGAACAAAGGCTTGTTTGAGAGCCCGCAAGTGTCCAATGAGTACTTTTCAGCCCGCAACTTGATTCAAGAAACACTCTTCTCGTCATCGCAGAATTGCACCCAGATCTTGGGCGAATTGTCCTCTCATTTGGCAAAAGCGTATAAATCCAGAAACGAATTCATAAATCAAATCAGCAGCAGCAGCAACAAATTTAAACTAGCTCCAAGAGTCACGTTGACAGCCCTGAAAAGAGAGGCGTGGCTTCGTGATTTGGCCAATCCGGAGGTTCCCTTGCATACTATCTCCAACCGCCTACCGCATGGTATCCGAAATAAGGTGCTTATCGATTGCTTATGCAATATGAATGTGCCGATATCTCGAGCTGTGTGGTTTACGAAGTGTGTCTTGTACTGTGAGCAGTTGCTGTTGAGGAAAAAGTTTCTGGCCCGCCACTCGCTGATCCCCGGCAGCTCTCCCAGTGTTCAGATGGCTAAACCCCTTGAAAGCCCGAGCTTGGAGATGGTGGAAGTGAGGTGGCTACAGGAATGGACTACACAGGTTGCAGACTACGTCCTCAAATTATCCAAAGAAATGCCCTCTGTCAGCTCCTCGGAACGCAGTGCTGCTTACAAGAGCAAGTTAAGTTACTTACTCAAGCTAGTACAGACTCTTTATGTGGAATTTCTTCTAGACAGACTAACTTTTCTCCAGACAATCATCAGTTTTTTACGTGAGGACTCTCCGTTCCAAATAGAGGAATTGCCTGTCCTTCTTGAAATTGCCAACACTGAGGTTGGTGAGCAGTCTCCAGCTCTTGTCAATCTTCTACAACTGAAACCTTTGAATTTTGGTCAGGTACTAGTGTCGATGACTCTCATAGAAATCTTCTGGAAAGACATTATCAAAGAAGAGTTTCTCTCCAAGCAGGTGTGCGAATCATTACTTCTCAACTACTTTCTCATTGAACGGATTCCCTCTTGTGCACCATCAGAATATCAATCTCCGTGCAGGCATCTGACTAAAGCTACGGGTGACGAAACCCTCGATGCCAAGTCCCTTCTTCTGACATCTTTAAAGTCGGACTTGCTTCGTTTAATGAGCCATTCGGTGTTCAAGCTTTTCATTTTAAATCATAACTTGTTTATTCTACCAGACTATTGGATTCTTATTGGAAATGTTTTATATCGGATCTTAATGGCCATGCAGCCATTACACAAGACAACGATAGATTCACGCAAGATAGAATCTACACTTCAACTAATTCACTTCAGAAACGAAAGTCTTATGTTGAACATGAAACATTCTTACAGACCACAGCCACGTCAAGAGAAAAAGACAAAAAGAAGAAGTTCATTTTTAAAAAATGATTCCAAGCCAGATAGGTTTGCCGCGATTATATCTCAATTGTCCGAGTCTGAGCTGAGCTCTTTTAACAGATCAAGCGATGATAATTTGAGATTCATCGACCTGCTCGATAAAGTAAAGCTCAACAATAGTTTGGCTGCTTTGCTCACACCCACTTCATCAAATCCACATTGGAAGATGAAAGTCAAACTTCTCGTTCATTGGTGTGTGACAATCTATAGAGACATGGGCCAATCTTCAGAGCTCATCCATATCTTGTGCAACTTTATCAAAAGAAAAATTATCCAAAAGATATCTTCCCGCGGATCAAGCTACTTGAAAACAGAGTTTGAGAACGAGATTCTAGAGAGCATCTTTAGTTTGGCAGAGGAACCAGCGCAAATTATTTCCATGCACAATCTATTTGTTTTGATCAATCAATTATACCAATTGAAGATAATATCCATTTCCTCCTATTTGAGAAAAGTCATTGCTTGTGGTATTTTTTATTTGTCTGATTCCCTGGATACTGTTGCTAATCGAAAAGACCTGCAAGTTGATTTCCATCTCGCTTTACTTCTGAACCTTCCTGCTTTCACAAATAAACAATACTTCCACATAGTCAAAAAATGGACTAACGACATTAATGCAATGTCCGAGAGTTTTGAAAGAGGTATTCAAGTAACTCAGGAGCATGTGCTCGAAGGTTTTTCCTCTGGAATCTTCAAAAGTGATTATAATGACTATCTCAACGAACTCAAAAAGATGAATACGGGTGTGAAGTTTTTAGTTGTCAACTGGCTTACATCACGCATAAAGACTACCATTTCAGAATCACCAAAATTGATTCATGTCCCACCAGACGCCATTACAAAAATTTACTTCTTCTATTCATTCACGGACAACTTAACAGTTTTCTTCAAAATATTTGTCAAAGTCATACTAAAAAATGAAAACAAACTTTTGATCTATTACTTGGACACATTATACCTCATCAGCAAACTAGCTTGTCATCATTATAATCTTTTGCGGGTAATTTCTGGCAGCACTCATGATAGTGTTTCCATGGCTTATGAAATTTTCAAACTAATAGTTGTGAATTATGTTGACATCTCTTCAAGAGAGTCAGACATATATAAATTCAAAGACATATGGGAGTTTATGAAACAATCCATTGACAAGGGATTAAAGGAAGAGAATGGCAGCCAGCCCCAAAGTGATGGTCTCAAGAAATTGTTCAACAAAGACACTGTGGAATCACCCCTCAATATTCAAACTCAGTCATCTCAAAAGAGCGAACTTTTCTCGAGTGAAGCATTTATCGGTGAATTGAACAGGCTTGTGAAAGAATCGCCTGCACTTCTTACTGACGAGGAAACAACTGAACTTTTGAATGATGCAAGTTCCCATTCTTTAAATTTAAGCCCAGAAGACTTAAAAGAAGCAGATCGCTCAGCTGAGAATCTCGCTTTTATCTTAAAAAAATGGTACCTTTTAACGACTGATGCGAGCAATGCAGATGATGTTGCCTATTCCAAGCTACTAGAGCATCTCAAAAGACTACTGAAATTTAAAAGCAGCCAAATCCTTTACGATGTGTTTTTCGCATTTATATCTGAGAATCTTAACAAAGAGGATGATCTTAGTAATTTGACCATCTTCTTCATGAAGCTCTTGAGTTACGGGATTATTCTGCATTTCAATCTCATGACATTATTGGATGATGTTTCACATAACAAGATTCCTAAAGACTTTGCAAAACTTTGCTGCAATTTAGTCTTCAACACATCCTTAGCAAAAGATGCGCTCACTGATTCGCAAGCACTCCTGTTTGAAGTCCAGCAAGCTGAGTACAGAGAAAAAAATAACGAGTCTGTTTTTTGCTTATTCATCCAAGGCATCAAATGTTTAGGTGGCTTGGAACACAATCAGAATCTAAGCTCTTGTTTAAAAGTGACATTGCTGACCATGATCAAAAATAAAAAATTGGCCTTTTCTTATTTGACGCAGGAATGCTCATATCTGCTTCGCCTACAACTATGCAACCTACTTCTAAGACCGGATAATTCTAGCAACTGTGAGGCAAACAAGCAGAGTATCAACATTAAGAATCTCGATGACGTCTCGGAGCATGCTGGAAACTTAAATGAATACTCCTTGGCCATATTCCAGTTGCTACTCAAAACGCTTACTTCAGAGAGAAAACCCAGTACGAGCGTACTTGAAGGTATTTCCATTGGCCTCATTAAACATCTCCATTTTTCATTTGAACGGTGCAACTCCTATTTTGGAGAATTGTTCAATTACTTGGATTGGGAATGCAAAGAAACGATTTTCCAAATCTTTGAAGAATACTTCCTCTCTAATAAGCCGGGCTTTAATTTGGATCTGGACAATATACAGGAACATGAAAGTGACATGCAAGAGGTTCCTATTTTAAAGGACTATTTCGAGAAAATTTCCATGACCCATACAGAAAATCTCAAGGTGCTGCTCAAAACCTTCCGGCAACTATCAAGGGTTTTGCAAGCTATCCTCAGATGCGTGGAGCTAGAACGCGTTGACAACCGTGGCGAGCTGAACATCTCAAATGCTCTTTCTATATTCTTACGTCTTTTGATCATTCATAATTCCTCGTTGTGTGACATCATTTATGCACACGACTCTGTCTATTTTGAATTTCTCCGTGATTTGGTCAAACTCTATGACTCAAGTTATGTGGTCCAAGGCGAGGAAAAGCTCCGAATTTTGCTCTATGATCTTTTACTTCTTTTTAAAAATTCCTTGTCGCAACTCTCTGCCACCAATCAAAATGAAGTGCTCATTGAGGAGGTTTCCCCCACAGCAGTCGTGGAGGAAGAAAAGAGTAAATTGCGAGAGGAGCATACAGCTACCGGCGATTTATTGGAGGTCTCTTCTGGGGGTAGCGAGGCTCTACAAGGTCGAAACATTGCCGCAAGTGTGAGCTCAATTCTCGATGTTGCAGAGCCGACTTCGAGTATCGAAAGCCCCAGAGACAACAGTTTTGAGAGCTGTATTTCGCTCGATCAGGAGGAGCTATACAAAGGCAGTGATATCAGCCATGTGAACAACAGCTGTTTAGTGATCAATGAAAGAGAAAAAGATATCCAGAGCCAATTGAGCATAGTTCCCAACAGGAAATACGCAAAGCAGTTTTCAATCAACAATGTCAAGTTGATTGAGGACACCTCTGATGGCTTGAATAATGGCTGCATCAGCCTTTCTCTTTTTGAAGCATACACCACCAAAGAGAACCCTTACTAATAGCAGTTCGGGCCAGAAGTCTCCTGCCAACACAATACCTAGGCCAGATGAATGCAAATCAGCGTTCACCAGGAGACACTTTAACAACGCAATTTGGCAATAATAGCCTCACGCTTATTATCTATCACGCTGTCGCAGGTTGCAATGTCCGCTATGTGCAGGTACACAGCTATAATTAGGTCCTCGCTTGGTACCTTTCACGACAGGCCATCTGCGCGCGCTGTTGATAGTTCGGCATACACCCTCGTTGGCTATAACCACCATTGAGAACATAACGACACCTACTTCTTTAACTCCCGTCATTCATTCCCTTACCAAACTAATTAAACATCAGTTCATATTCAACCGGGCTCACATACCGCTGCTACTGAGTATAAGCCACTGCTACAAAGTATAACTAAAATTACATCCCCTAGCGTCGACGTGAAAACTACGTATCCTAAGCCTCGCTATCAGAACTCCCAGGCCAATGGATTCGCCTCGTTTTGGGAAAATAGCCGTGGACTCTCCAGTTGAAGATGAAAGTGCTCGTTCTGAGTTGGCCACATCAGGGCGCTTGCCCGACTTATCGTTCTTGAGTGCAAACTTCTCGTCAGAGTCCCTACTCATGGACCCATTAGCGTCGCCAGGTGCCGCAAGCTTCTCTGGAAATTCCACTAATCCTGCTCCACAAAGCAAGCGTTACTCACTCAAAGAGCTCCCAAATGCCAGCAACTCGTCATTAAACTCCCCAGCGGCGCCCGTGGGCCAACCGTCATTTTCTTTTCATCAAAGAGCCAACTCGAACTCATCAGCTGCCAGAAGGCCACGCTCTCTTTTAGTCTCAGATTCGGCAGCAAAAGCAATTTGGGAACATGGTGAATCCCTCGAGCCGGCAGAAAAGCCAAACAACAGGCACTCTCTATATAACATGCCTCGCTCCTACAATCCGGCTTACTTGCCGCCTCCAAAGACGTCTGGAGACGCAAAATCAGAGACATCGCGTCACGCGAGATCGCCATCGGGCTCTCCTGTTCGAAGTCGGTCTCCATCGCGTAGGCCAAGTACCTCGCCGTTCCGCCTGAGAAATGGATCTCCGCAAAGGACGCAGCCTTTCAACTTTCAGCCGCAAGACCTCAATATGAACATCACCAACAACCCATCTTTGGTGGTGAAACCGGCTCATAGAAAAGGACACCGGTATAAGCACTCCTCTGTGTCGATGAACTTATTTCAAGAGCCAACGCCTATCTCAGAAACGAGCCAGCATTCCAACCTCATACCCGAGCAATTCCCGATCCCAAACTTTCTGGAGTCATTGGGAAGTGCCAGCTACGTACAAAATTGCAAATTGTCGCTTTCTTTGGCACACTTCACTCTGTCGATCCTTGTTTTCATCATAGGTGCCAAGCTCAATCAGCCGGCATTTTCCACATTGGCGCATCTCATCTTCTACGACTCTCTAGGCTCATTTCTGGTGGCTTTGGTCGATATAATGTCAAACTTTGAGGTTTGGGGCAAGTCTTCTTTAACATATCCTTTTGGTCTCGGCAGACTCGAAGTGTTGGCCGGCTTTGCGTTGAGCACCTCCCTGGTTATGGTGGGGTGCGACTTGGTGAGCCACTTCGTGGAGGAGTTGGTTGTTGGACTTGTTGACTCCTCCACGGCAGAAAATGCCGAGCATGGCGCCCATCACATTCATGGCTCGGAGCACGGCCCCAGTAATTGGCTAGTCTATGAGTTGATGCTTCTCCAAGTGATTGCCGTTACCTGGATTACGACTGTGCATATTCTCCAAGATGCCGCCATCTCCGACTTAATGAAGCAGACAGACCAGAAGCTGCTCAAGAAAAGTAAGCCGTATGGCGACAGCCACAGAGATGGTATCTTGAACAGTCGCGAGAGTTCAGAGAAAATGGGGGCCAAAACCAAAAACTTGGTGAAGATTCTTTTCAAGAACCCTATTCGTCTTCTAACTTTGGCGTATTCGTGTTTCTTGTTAGTAGTGCCACTCATACCTGAGCATTTAAAGGATGGGTTTGGCTTCGACTTGAATGAAGCATCGACCCTAGTTGTGGCGTCCACTTTGTGCTACGCGGGATGGAATTTGGTTAATACGTTGGGAGGTATTTTGCTCATGTCATTTCCATACTCAGACTACGATTACAACGTCATCAAGGCCTCTGTCTACGACAAGATCCAGAATCTTCAGTGCTTCAAGTCGTCATATGTCATTGGCAATTTGCACTTTTGCAAGATCAACCCACTGCTTTATGTGGCGGGCGTACGGGTCAGCATGAAAGGAAGCAGTCCTGACGACGAGTCTCGGTTGATTTTCGAGGTCAACCGAGTCATAGCAAACATGATCAAAGAGTTCGACAGCGGATGCTCGGTGGAAACCACCATTAGCGTGGACCGTGTTTAGGGTTTATAGCATTGAAATCCAGGATCATATAAGAAATACGTGTGAGCAGGCGGGACTGGAGAGGTTTGCACCCATGTTTCCTAATCGGGTAACTGTTAGTCATCGAAGCGCGGTTCGACATCGCGAACTTTATAAAAGTCAACTCTTATCTCCAAAGACCACACTAGAGACAATGCTTTCCAGAACATTCACCAAAAGAATTGCATGCACAATTCCTGTCCGGCCTTTCTCCCGGGCGGCGCCGCTCGCGAGCTCTTTTGTTCCCGTGGCAGATGCAAGCGCTAGCTCCATGACCGGAAAGTTCATTGACGATGTAACAAAGCCTTACACCGTCACCACCTATGCACGCCCCAACATAGTGATTGCGCGTGGAAAAGGCTCTTACTTGTACGATCTTGAAGACCGAGAATACGTTGATTTTACAGCCGGAATCGCCGTCACTTGCTTGGGGCACGCCAACGAGGAAATTGGAAAGATCCTCAGCAAACAATCACAGGTCTTGTTGCACTGCTCCAACCTTTACTACAATCTCCCTGCAGGAGAGTTGGCCAACAAAATTGTCACCAAAACGGTGGACGCCGGCGGAATGAGCGATGCTCAGAGAGTTTTCTTGTGCAACTCTGGTACGGAGGCCAACGAAGCGGCATTGAAGTTTGCTCGCCGATTTGCCAAGCGGTCCAGCGAAGACAAGACGGAGATTATATGCTTTGAAAACGGCTTCCACGGCCGCACAATGGGTGCCCTTTCAGTGACGGCCAACCCGAAATACCAGCAGCCGTTCACGCCTTTGGTGGCCGGAATCCAGGTGGCGGACCCCAAAAACATCGAGAGCGTGAAGAAAGTGATAAGCAAAGAGAAAACCGCCGCCGTAATCATAGAGCCCATCCAGGGTGAGGGCGGAGTCAACACTGTGGATTCGGAGTTTTTGGTTGAGCTCAAAAAGCTTTGCGTGGAAAACGATGTGGTGCTCATTTACGACGAGATTCAGTGTGGACTTGGCCGCACAGGCCAATTCTGGGCTCACTGCTCCTTGCCTGCAGAGGCACATCCTGATATAGTCACCATGGCCAAAGCTCTTGGAAACGGGTTCCCAATTGGCGCAGTGATGATAAACGAGAAGATCGAAAGCGCTCTTCAGGTGGGAGACCACGGCACAACCTATGGTGGCAACCCATTGGGAGCCTCTGTGGGTTCATATGTGATTGACCAGGTAAGCGATGCCGCATTTCTTGAAAACGTTGATCTTGTGAGCAAAAAGATTGTGGACGGCTTGCAAAAGATCATTCAAGCCAACCCAGAGAAGGTACTGGAGGTGAAGGGTCGTGGGCTTTTGTTGGGCTTACAGTTGAAGGACGGAGTGGACATTAATCTTGTTATACAAAAGTGCAGAGAATATGGGTTGCTTGTCATCAGCGCCGGGGGAAATGTCGTCCGGTTGGTGCCTGCATTGAACATTCCGGAGGAGGCTATAGCCAAGGGTTTGGAGATTTTGGCCAGGAGCATCTCTGAGGTTTAGTTAATTACAATACTCAGTCACAATATTCATCCAATTAATTTTTTAGGTACAATCTTCGATCCAATTAATTTTGCAGTCCAATCCAATTAATCTTGCGGTTACAATATTCGATCCAATTAATTTTGCAGTCACAATATTCATCCAATTGATTCTACAGCCACAATATTCAATCCAATTAATTTTCAGTTACAATTTCAATCCAAATCAGTACCCAATTCGCATCAGCATTTGCCTGGCGCTTTCCCAAAGAGCTAGGCGTCGTACGTAACACCACCACAGAAGTAATGTCTCAAGATTCATCACGTAGAAGTACTCGTGTCGTGCCGCGCTCATTGTTCTGATAAATCGCGCCGCGTTTACATTAACCAACTTAGCACTCTCAACTTAGCATACTCTGGCGCCATTCCCACACTCGTCCATGACGGTATTTTCGATACCGACTACTGACCTCGACTACTGCTTGGAGCAGTTGCTAGATCACAAGCCGCCACGAATCCTCCCCGAGGAAACGGTGCAGGAGCTCTGTCACCAGCTAAAAACACACCTCCTTGGCGTGCCCAATATCATCTCCCTCTCTTCCCCATGCACGATTGTGGGTGACATCCATGGACAATATCATGATCTCTTGGAGATTTTCAAAATCGGCGGTTCCCCTCCAAACACCAACTACGTGTTTCTTGGCGACTATGTGGACCGCGGCTACTACTCCGTGGAGACCATATCCCTCTTGATTGCATTGAAACTCCGTTATCCCGACCGGGTCTCGCTAATACGAGGAAACCACGAGTCCAGGACAATCACCACAAATTACGGCTTCTACACCGAGGTGTTGAACAAATACCACGGCTCTTTGAAGGTATGGAGCTATTTCACGGACCTTTTCGACTACCTTCCCTTGGGAGCCACTATAGATGGCAAAATCTTTGCAACTCATGGCGGGCTCTCACCCTCATGCCAGCGGCTCGACCAAATCCGCGTGGTGGACCGCTTCAAGGAGATTCCCCACGATGGCATCATGGCCGATCTCGTGTGGTCCGACCCGGACCCCGAGATCCCGGACTTCAAACTCTCGCCCAGGGGTGCTGGCTACTTGTTCGGGCATGAGGTGATGAACAAATTCTGTCGGGACAACGACTTAGTGCAGATTCTACGTGCGCATCAGCTATGTAACGAGGGCTTTGTGAGTTACTGGAAGGGGAAATGCTTGACGATCTGGTCGGCGCCAAACTACTGCTACCGGTGTGGCAACATGGCCAGTGTGCTTGAGATCAGCCATTCCAACTATGAAGCCAAGGAAAAGTCGTCGCAGGCGGTGCTACCAGGCCAATTTTTCAACGTGTTCGAAGCCTCGCCCGAAAACGACCAAGACACATCCGAGGGGCGGAGTGTGAACGGGGTCGATCGAGGCGGATCCCAGAAAGACATCTTCGAGGCATACTACGATGGGCGTGCGAAATCAAGACAGATTGAGTACTTTTTATAGAGTCGTGGATGACTTACGCAGGCGCAGTCTCTACCTAATAATTTCTAATAGTATTTATAGAACTATGATCAAGTAAGAAGAAGAAGAAAAGAATCGTTGGCTGCGTCTGGCGACCGCCGTCTTAACCGTAGTAGAGTTCAAAGTTGAAGCCATCGTGTATCTCATAGTCGTCCAAAGTGATATGGTCTTTGTATATCTGGTGGCCCTTCTTCAAGATGAGTTTCTCGGCGGGAGTGCCTACTTGGAGTGCTATTATCTTCTTGAGGTCGCCTATTGTGTCAGATGGTAGACTTTTCACCTTGAGTTTTTTTCCTAAACGGTCATTGGCGAGCACTTCGATCATTGACATGTATGCTTATGGTATCTGTCAGATGTGCTGCCGCGCGCGCACTTATTGTAGATTTATTCTGGGGTATAGTGCCAAGCGGTAAAGTTAAGGTCTACGATTAGACCGATTTTGAGTATAGCTGTTTTTGGAAATTAGCCAATTTTGGAATTCGATCTTGATAAAGTGACTTTTGAGTTTTACGGAATTTGAGATCTGATGTTTTTTTGCTATAGCTGTTACAGTGATGCAAATGCTTCGTGAATGTAAGTAACAATTCTTAGTTTACTACAAAATACACAGCTTACTACAAAATACTAGGATATTGCTATTAAATCTTTAGACAAACAATTGTCACTAAATTCACCACAAAAATCATTTGGATTCTAAAATTGAGCAAAACCAAAAAAGAGCACCGCTCTAAGTGTATTAATCTAATCCATTTTTCTTCTCGCTAAATCCCGTATGTATGCAAGCGATGGCTTTATCACGACCACGAGCCGCGCACACGCATTCCATGGCGTATCTATGCGCGCTGAACCTGCTATCTCTTTTTTTTGCATTTCTCTAAAGACCCGAATCACCACTTCAAATTCGGTATTCGTCAAGATCTGGAAATATCCGTCGATCTGAATCTATAACTGGTTGCTTACGCATTTCAGCTGGGTCCATTCCATTTCTCTTCGCCAGGCGTATCAGCTTAGATCGTCATCTTTATCGCAGGAGGCTTATCGCTCACGCCAAAGGCCGCACTCTTTCTGACTCATTGCAAAGAGATATTACGCCAGCAAATGTTCCAGACGATATGAGTACCACTATTTTACTTCCGGAGCTCCGATCCAATATCACGTATTTGCTTCCCCAGGAGTATTATGTGGTGGCCACGGTGTCCAAGACATCCGGGATTCTCTCGTTGTTCGTGTGGCTCTTTGCTCAGCTTCCTCAAGTGTTCGAAAACTACCTAAACCATTCCGTGGAGGGTGTTTCAACCGCATTCCTAATCTGCTGGATTAGCGGCGATCTCACAAATTTGATTGGCTGCGTTTTAACCCGGGCGCTTCCTTTCCAGGTATGCCTTGCTGCCTACTACTGCTTCATTGACTTTATCTTGGCTCTCCAGTATTGGTACTACACCAGAGTATACCCCAACCAGCTTGTGCACCATAATATGCTACAGAGCCCAGATATGATGCGCCCTGTGCACTCCAACGAGACTCCCAATCCTCTTCTTCTGACTAGGCTCAACAGATTCGAGGTGTCGTCGCAGAACTATCTTATAGACCACAGATCCTCTTCGTCATCGAATCGACGTTCTAGAAAACCAAGAAGAAGTTTCATTAAGAAAGTCTTATCGGGCTCGGTCATCAGCTCGACTTTTAAACGAGTGCTGGGCATGCCGATGCAAACACGCAACTCCCATGATATACCAAGCAGAACCAAGTCTCTCTGGGTGGCTGCTTATACAAACTTCCAGTCTCTTTTGCTGCACATCCACTACAGCCCTGCATTATTTGGAGTTGTTAGTGGCTGGACTAGTACTGGCCTTTACATTACATCTCGAATGCCTCAGATATGGAAGAACTACAGGAGCAAATCGACAAAGGGCATATCGCCGTTCATGTTCACATTTGCATTATTAGGCAACTTTTTCTATACGCTCTCAATCTTGAGCGACCTATACTTGTTGTCCAAATACGACCAATATCTTGGTGAGGTTGATTACCAGAACATTCTCTTCAGTCAATTACCCTTCATTATCGGCAGCGCAAGTACGGTTTTCTCCGATACCGTGATCCTCATACAATTTTGGATCTACAGAGAGAAACATCCCAGAAAGGCATCAAAAAGCCGCAAAACGCCTTTGCAACCACCAGCCGGTCTTGAGGGCGAAAGTGTGTCTAGCGACACAGAGGACCATTTCACAAAGCCCGAGTGGTATACTAGTGTGTATGGTACCCAAGATACGAGAGAAAACGAGAATATTTTCGACAACTCGTTGGATGATCATCCGAACAACAAATCTCATTTTAGAAAACCTTATCAGGGGTCTCCAATAGTACACCAGCCAAGCGAGAGCTCGCTGTTGTTGCACAACTCATATTTGACAACTCCCCCTCTGCATTACGTTAGTTCGTTGAACCGCAGAAATACGCAGCCGACTAAGCACAGAAGAGGTATTTCAGACACTTTCAATGCCATGGCGAGATCATTCACAAATAATTCAGGTATGCGGTCTCCGTCAATAACATCTTCTGCGGGCTCTGTTTCAGACTCAACAGGCCCTGGCACATCGCTTATACCATCCATTGTGGGCACATACTCATCTCTATCTAAGCGAATGCTTGACGATACAAAGGTTCCATTTCTGCCAACAGACTTTTTGCATACTGATTACCTAAATCACAATGATAACCTGGCATCAAGCCACCCATACTAGACATTCAATGCTCAGACACTTTACATAGCTTAATATATGTACAGATTTTCTGACTATTTTTTCACTCTCCAAGCCGATTGAGGTAGAGACTGCAAATAAGTGACCTTTTTCTTCACCCAAAACCAAATTATGACACCAATAGTCAAACAAATGGTACTGGTGTAAAAATAACCGTCTCTTTGAATATTGATGTTCCCGCCTGCCTGTTTACAGGAGTCTTTTTGATCCTCAGAATTGATGACAAAACCCGAGGCAGCCACGGCCATCTCGCAGGTTGAGTAAGTAAATTTGTCGATCAAATAGAAGATGATAATTTTCGGCCAAGTACCACCATAGTTCGAGAGCGTGTTTAATGTAGTCATGTAAGTGCCACCGATGGATGGGTCCGCAATCTTTGTGTGAAAAGCACACAAAGATACAAATTGAATTGTACCCATAAACGAGCCAAGCAAGTGCTGCACGATAATCACAAGGAAGAGCTTGTAGGGAACTTCACCATTCTCTATTTTCGGGAAGAACAACAAAATCAAATGTGCCCACAAAGCTGCCACTAGCCTCCCAGCAAAGCCAAAAAGCCATGGTTTGAGAGGACCTTTACCGGAGGACCATCTCCCAGCATAGTAACCGAAGATCATTTCGAAGGGAAAATCAATCAACACTGTGATCGACAAGTCCTCTTTTGAGAGTCCTTTCTCTAGCAATTTTAAGTTTGTAGCTGATTCATTGACCTGAAATCCTACTTTAGCTATGAGCAAAATGACAACAAACAGTTGCACATTCGGGAGTTTTAACACTTCGATCATAGACACATAGACAGATTTCAAGTCTTTGAGATACTGAGTCATGCCTATGGATTTGTTGTAATGATCCTCTTCTTTGAGAAGATCGCTTGACAACTTCACAGGCTTGTTTTTTCTCAAATGATAAGGCTCCTCTGGAATAAAGTATAAGACAGCGGTCACGGAAATATACATGAAACCCCAAAACGTCAAGTACCCACCCAAGGTAAAAAGACCTTGATCCAAAGGCTCGGAACGCAAGTATTTGTTTGCAAATTCTGGAGAGCTCAATGCCAAAAACACCGTAAAACTCAGGAAGTAGCCGCAGTTCATTCCAATTGTCTGAGCTGTGGAGGCGTAGGACAAGCTCTCCGGGGATAGGCAGGTCAAGGCCCAGCCATCAACTGCAATATCCTGAGTAGCACAGAGAAACACCAACAAAAAGAAGCAAGATGTAATTGTTTTTAAGCGCGTGGCCGGGTGTTCCATCAAGTCCTCCATCACAGACCCTAAATACAAAAGTGTCACTCCAGACACCAATTGCACTGGCATGATCCACGACTTTCTTCTCCCCCACTTCTTACTGTAAATGGCATCCACCACGGGCGACCATAGAAGCTTTAAAGAGTAAGGGTAAGACGCCAAGGAAAAGATGCCCACTTGCGAGTAGCTGAGTTTTGACTTTAAAATAAATGGAACAGAGCCAAACGCCAAGCCCACAGGAACACCTTGAAGTGTATATAGAATGACTAGCACGAAGAAATTGAGATAGTCTTTGGGATTCAAAACTGAGTTTTGAGCCGTGCTCGTGGGCTTGGGTTGTAGTGCTGTGGAGGGAATTACACCCTCGTTTGCCTCGTCAAAAGCATAATGTGCAGTCGGAAACTTCAGCAAGTTTATGTCTTGCTTTTCACTGAGTCCCAGCGACGTGTTGCTGGAAGCACGTTTGTGGACATCCATGTCTAGTGGGATCAGAAAGCGTTTGAAGTAGGTGGCCTGAAATGCAGTGCGCGTCGCCGTGGAATTAGACGATAGCCTACATGAGCGCTGATCTTTTCATCGTATTGAATTGACTATGCGGCCAAATATGTATATGTATCTTTAGTTTCTATACTTTACAATCCTTACAAACTCAAAACCTTTCTGGAGGCTCTCAAGATGGTGTCTGGGTCAGGGAAGGCAAAGTCCTCCAACTCCTTGGCGTATGGGGTGGGCACCTCACATCCGGTGACTCTCTCAACTGGAGCATCCAAGTAGTCGAAAGCCTCAGACTCCATGATTTGGGCACAGATCTCGGAACCGACACCGAAGGCTGGGAAACCAGCCTCAACGGTGACCAAGTGGCCGGTCTTCTTGACAGACTCGATGATGGCAGGAACATCCAAAGGCTTGATGGATCTCAAGTTGATGACTTCGGCGTGGACACCGTATTGCTTCTCCAAGAGCTCGGCGGTTTGGAGACAGTGCATGACGTTTCTTGTGTGGGAGACCAAGGTGATGTCAGATCCCTCTCTCTCAATCTTGGCCTTACCGAATGGAATGACGTAGTCGGTGGACAAAGCCTCCTCCGAGACCTCGAAAGACTCACCGTATGCCATTTCGTTTTCCAAGAAAACGACCGGGTTAGGGTCTCTGACAGCGGCCTTGAACAAACCTCTGTAGTCCTCAGCGGAGTAAGGGGAAACCACCTTCAAACCTGGGATGGAACCGTACCAAGCGGCGTAACACTGGGAGTGCTGGGCACCAACACCTGCAGCAGCACCGTTAGGGCCTCTGAAAGTGATGTTACATGGCTGTTTGCCACCGGACATGTACAAGGTCTTTGCGGCGGAGTTGATGATGTGGTCAATGGATTGCATGGCGAAGTTGAAGGTCATGAACTCACAGACTGGCTTCAAGCCGGCCAAAGCAGCACCCACGGTCAAACCAGTGAATCCCATTTCGGTGATAGGGGTGTCGACAACTCTGCGCTCGCCGAATCTGTCAAGCAAACCTCTGGACACTTTGTAGGCACCATTGTATTGGGCAACCTCCTCACCCATGAGGAAGACATCGTCATCTCTGTCCAATTCCTCGGCGATGGCGGAGTTCAAGGCATCTCTGACGGTCATGGTTTTTGGGCCCGAGGCACCCGAGGCCATTCTTAAAGCACCGGAAGCATTGGCCTTGGCGGCCAAAAGGGAGGTCTTAGCGACGCTGGACAACTTTGACATATTTGGTGGAAGGAGTTGAAGTAAGAGCCAAGAGTTGAGAAAAAGAGAACTGTAAACGGACGGAACGATGAGGACCGGGTTAGCGTGGTGCGCGCGCGGCAGTACAACTCCGAGCGCCGGTACACCTGGAATAGAGCAGCCAGAGGGCAATTTTAATAGGTGCACCACAGCGAGATTAGAGAAGATGATAGAGTGGTGAAATTGATTGAAAATTAGGTCTGGCAAGAGAACTGAATATGGGGTGATTAAAGAATTTGTATTTTGGGTTGTTGTGATTTTACTTCGGGTTAGTGTGACTTTACTTCGGGTTAGTGTTGTATTGATATAGTTGATGTCAGTGCTTTAAAACTCCACCATAAGTGGTCCCATAGAAGGTGGTTCCTTGAAAATGGCATAGGAAGGATGCGCGACTGATTTAAATGTAGTGATTTGAATGTAGTGATTTGAATGTAGTGATTTGAATGTAGTGATTTGAATGTAGTGATTTGAATGTAGTGATTTGAAAGTAGCGATTTGAAAGTAGCGACCAATATTATGATGGATTCGCTACTCCCATCAACTGAAAGTCATGGCGAAATTGGATAATATAGCTTTTACATTTCTCTGCATGTAGAGGAATTACTGGTTGAGAGGTCAGATAAGATGATCAGCATTTGGGTAGCAAGTCATGGAATCAGTACCATGGGTACTATCCAAAAATATCTAGATTTGATGATTGCAGTAGTATTTTTATGAGTTTACATATACAGGAGCACGGTGGACACGGTAACATGACAAGCCCTTTGCTGAAAACAGTAGCCAAAAGGCTTGACACTTATGTTTGGCAAATTATTGGTGCCAAGGTAGGGAGGTACGGGTGCGGCGAAAATGGCTACGCTTGAGATTCGCTGTTCTTATCTAGTTTTCATTAAATATCTGTTCGCGCCTAAACAAAGACTCAAGTGTCTTCCCCAATGCTGTCACCACTATGCAGTTCAATTTGCTAGTTTGCAATATTTCAAATATTTTCAACACTTCTCACGTTTGAGACATGCCATAAAGTTATGTTCTCAATATGTCATAGAGTCGTACTTTCATTATTTGCCATCTCTTGTAATATTTGCTATGTCATGTAATAGTTGCTAAATTCTGGCTGATGCGCAGCTCTCTTGTAGTGCCGTAAATCGCCGGGTTTACCCACCGGATTATCTCCCCTCACGCATTTTGGGCAGAAAGGCCCAAAACATGGTGCCGTTTTGCGCCGGGCACTTTCGCATCCGCAGCGCTTTCACACCTATAAAACTGTATTTAAATGTGATTACGCGCTGCTTCGTTTCTACCCTTATCTGATTCCAAGTATCTCTCCCCCAAATTCGTTGCCAACACCCTAATTTTATTTCACGTCTCTCCCTGAATAAAAGTTCATGATGTTGGTCAGATCTGCCAAATTTTTGGGCCGCGGCGTGCCACAAACTGCAAGGCGCTTGCCTCTCACTAGACAATTGGTTTCCACAAAGTACGATGATGCTACCTCTCCAGCTGCTGCCGAGGATGCTACAGCCACTGTGAACGCTGAACAAAAGGATCTCAGAACTGTTTCTGCTACAGCAACATGGTTGGATGCTTTGAAAGAACGTGAGAAGCAATTGAAAGATGGTAAGGTTTTGGATTCTTTCAATTACATCAATCCGAAAACCACCAAGGTCTCCGAGAAAACCCCAAGTGAATCTTTCTCTTATCTTCTGCTTCCTTTTAAGGATGACAAATGGCTTTGTGATGCATACATTAACGCTTTTGGCCGGTTAAGAGTCGGCCAGTTGTTCCAGGACTTGGACGCCTTGGCCGGAAGAATAGCCTACAAGCACTGTGCACCCGCTGAGCCTGTCAATGTCACGGCATCGGTGGACAGAATCTTGATGTTGAAGAAAGTGGATGAGATTCAGAACTACAACTTCATCTTGGCAGGTGCCGTCTCGTGGACTGGCCGGTCCTCCATGGAGATTACGGTCAAGGGGTATGCGTTTGAAGATTCCATCCCGGCTGAGGTGGCCGAAAAGGAATTGTCTCATGAAAACGTCTTTTTGACAGCCAACTTCACTTTTGTGGCCCGTAACCCACTCACTCACAAGTCTTTCGCAATTAACAGACTCCTACCAGTCAGCGAGTCTGAATGGGTTGACTACAGAAGAGCTGAATCATTCAATGCCAAGAAAAAGTTGGCCGCAAAGAACAATGCCGTCATCGAGCCCACTGACGAGGAGAACAGACTAGTTCACGATATGTGGAAGGCGTCTAAGGAAATTGTGCCCACTGCAAACAACCAATTACAGTATATGAAGGACACCACCTTTTCTTCAACCTTGTTTATGCAGCCTCAGTACAGAAATAGACACTCTTACATGGTGTTCGGTGGCTATCTCATGAGACAAGCTTTTGAATTGGCATATTGTACGGCCGCTGCGTTCACTTCAGCTGGTCCGAGATTTGTGTCCTTGGACTCCACTACTTTTAAAGCCCCAGTTCCCGTGGGTTCTGTTTTGAGTATGAATGCGACAGTGGCCTACACCGAATACCTTCAAGACCCCAATTCGGAAGTCGAGCTCTTGCCCTTCAAGTTGCATCCTACCAACACGATATCAAAAGATTCAGAATCTTTCTTATCTGAGTGCGGAACCTTGGTTCAAGTCAAGGTGGACACGCGAATCAAGGGCTTAGACTCAAAAGACTCCAAAGAGTCTGGTTGCTTTATTTACTCCTTCTTTGTTCCAGGTGCAGATAACGCGGTCTCCTCAGTGATTCCGCAAACTTATTCGGAAATGATGAGTTATGTCGAAGGAAGAAGACGAGCACAAGACACGGCTAACTATGTTGCAACCATATCCAGTTGATGATAGACTAATTTTGGGCGATATAAATAAATTACTTTTCTGACATTTCGTTAAGTATTACTGTATTAATTGTTTTATGTTACACTGTCCTTTAGATGCAAAGAACCCGATGCCTTGTATAGTTTATGCTCATGAAATTAGCCTGACTCGCTGTCATCAAGAATCAGCGCACTAGCAGCAGGATGCTCCACATCTTGCTGCCGTGAGGAGTCCCTCATGCTCGCCTTCCGGGTGAAATTCACCAATTTTGCCGTGTTACCAACCTGACTACCGAAGGAAAGCTCTGAGTAGATGGATGTTCGGGAGGGATCATGTTCGGATATGCGAGAATGCAAGACTGCATTATTCCTTGGTGTACCATCTGAGTCGAACATGAAAGAGTTGACATCAGGGGATGCAATATGAGTTGTTTCTGATTTGTGGTCCCATTGTAGAATTTCACCATTTGCGGCTCTCACAGGCTGGAATTCTTCGTGTAAACTGTTGTTAACAGAACTGTCACTGAACTTTGAATTGAACGAGACGTCTTTCAGATTTAAAAACTTACCCATTAGGTTGTAGCTTGAGGACTCTTGCGTGAAAAAAGTGTTGTTGCTGTCCTCCTCCTCCAGAATGTGGTTCAAGCTTGCAGTGCTCTCTTGCACGGCTTTTTTAGCGGGAGAGGAAGTGGCCAGGTTGACAATGTTGCCATTGCTATCAAGCCTTTGGATATTGCCTGCAGATTCCTCTCGTAACAAGGAGCTCACCGGCCCTGGGTCCCCAGTGCCTAGTAAATTATGACTGGAATTGAAACCTGAATTTCTTAAGGAACCGTTATCGTCCACCAATCTGACTGAAAACAAATGATCTGTTTGCACAGTTTCCATGGATATATCTGATGTGTGTTTCTGTAGAAGGAGCTTCTTCATGGCGTTAGAGTCGGAAGTGTCATTAGCTCTCCACGATAACATAGGCTTTTCTGAAGCATCGAAATATTCCATATCGCTTCTGGAATCGACATGAGTGAGTGTAGACAGCGAAGAGTAATTATCACTACCAAGTTTTAAAGCCTCTATCTTGCTCATTCTATGAGCGTCTTCGGCATGATCGTCCTTGGTGATAATTGTGCCAAAACCAGGTCCGGTAATTTCTCCTGAGCCGGAGGTCGATTTTGCTGAGTGAGTTTCAGACTCGCCGTCGCTGCTAGATTTACGAGAGCAACAGCATATAAGGAACAAAATAGCAGCAATGAGAAGAGCCAACAATGGAAGTCCAATAGCCAAGCCGAGAATGAGTTTCTTTTTATTGGATTTTGCAGCTTTCTTGTTGGTGGAGCCATGCGCGCTTGCACTCGTTTGAGAGGCGTTGCTGGAAGATTGGCTTGACTCAGTGGCTGTTGGACTCGCAGACGAACTCGATGAAGACTTCAGCGGGTTGATACCCTTAATCGAGAAGGATCGCTCTTCATCATCAAAGTCGGACGAGGCTTTCACGGTAACTTTTTCCAGTGAAAAGCTTTTGGGCGTGAGACCGTTGATTGTCAAGTTTGAATCGTGGTATACGAGCCAAGAGCTGTTGTTGCCGAAAGAAACATCGATAGTAGTGTCGTTAAAATCTGTAAAAGACGACTCCATCAATTGAGCTTGAAAGTATTCGCCCTTTGTTGCATTCAAGTCAGGGAATGTGTCAACAGTAAAGACGGAGCCAAGCGAGTGAAAGTAGTAAGGCAATGTCACAGAATTGCCGAAGACATCCAGAACCAAAACTGAAAAGTTCAGTTTGGTTGAAGAGTTTGGAAATGTACCACTCAAAGAGTAGTCATCACTGTTGAACAGGATGTAGCTCGGTAAGTCCTGTGGAGACACGGAGGATATGTTCTCCTTGGAGATACGATAAGTGTCCAAGTACACATCAGAGAGTACCGGAGCGGTGTAGTTGAAGTCTGAGCCATATGTTCCGTTGACTCTTATCGTGTCATTGAGGGAGGTTGTGAGTTGGTGGGCGCCAACAAGGATATTAAAAGTGCCCACGGCGCCAGCAAAGCCCACGTAGTCCGAAGCAATGAAGCTAAAAGAGTATTTGTGAGAAGGGGCAATACTAGAAGCCACATAAGGAACCTTTCCTGAGAAGGTGTAGGAGCTGGAATCGAAAGAGATCCAGTCGGGGAGAGGCGTTCTGTCCAGAGACCTACCATAAAAAGCAACGATGGAAGTGCCCGAATCGTTTTTTGGTTCAAAGACATCGGCGGAGAATTGGATGGAGAAATCCTCGCCCTGTTTCAAAACAAGACTGTCGAGGCCGTTTGTCTCGCCGTCCTTCGAAATGGAAGTAAACATGACGTCCGGGCTCGCGAGCTCCAACCCCGAGCTAGAAGAAACAATCATCAGGTAGTTTGTGGAGTAGGACGAGCCATCTTTGGAGTCCTCGCCCTTCAAGGCTATTTCAAACTCGCCGACGTTGGCCAGCGAAGGAGTGCCCAGAAATGTACGGGACAGAGAATCGAACAGGAGCCAGCTGGGTAGGTTCAGGGCGGAGTATGTGACGTTGCCGCCCAGGCTCGAACGGTAGGTGGTGCTGGGCAAGGTGAACAGGTAACTTTGGTCGACTCTGGCAACGTCCGGAAGCTGTTCACTCATGGGCCATCCCACGTAGACGGCTGCAGCATAGGCCCACAACAAGACCAAGCAGAGGAACATCGGAGTAGCACAAGTCGAATTCTGACGGGGACACGCGTGTAGAGAGACAAATTTGCAGCAGAAAAAGGACCAGCCCGTGCAATTTGCAAAAGGGTTTGGTGATTGTGGAGGCGGAGGTGGTAGTGCTTGTCAGCGTAGGAACCACAGTAAAGCGAAGTATGGATGTCAGCAGGCTTTAGCCAAGTCGAGATGGAATAACAGATGTAGCAAATGGAATCAAAGAGAGTGGAGCTAGAAAAAAATCACGATGCTGAAAACACGTAAAGAAGGAGGACGTGATAGACAATGCGGCTGAAAAAACGCACCCATCTTCACGCCATTAACGGTGGCAGTAGCGAATTTGCAAGGGACGCTACGCATGAAAGCTGTAAACGGAGCCTTAAACAGGGGGAAAACCCGCGCACGGCGGCATTTTCGCGCTTTGTAGAGACAGATTACGTGTCGCGTCGCCAATCGTGTTCCAGGTGAATATGCAAGAAAATACGTGTTTTGAAAATATTCACGAGATTAGCGTGGATGGCAATGTCAGGGAAGGAGACGTGTTGGTGATGGAGTGACGCGTAGTGGCGTGCTGTGGGCAAGATGGGATCTACATGTATCTATTTACTCTGGTCGATGGCCTTACACCCGTACACCCCGAGCAGTCACGTATTTCTCGCCGTTGACGGTGCAGGAGCTTTAAAGTTGATGGTTAGAGCGCGGGAAAAGACTGATGGCAGGCATATAGTGGCTAATACTTGCAATTTTGGTTGATGTGCTGTTCTAGAGTTCTAAATCAGCCAATGCTTTATTTTCAATCTTATAAAGTTACGTGCTCATAATTATTCAATAGTGCCTTTTGCATCCTCAATGTCTTGATTTGTTTATGTTTGAATTTATTTTACCTTTGCATTTATTGTTAGACAGTGTTTTTTGCATCATAATGCCTTGAATCACGGTGTTTTTTACATATGCCTCACGCATTACGATGCTTTTGGTTATTATGACATTCTTATCATTTAATGCCACTTTTTTACCGCCTAGTAAATTTGTTCTACTGCTCTATTGGTTGCATGCCACAGCCATATATTGCCGGCGCTCCTTCAAACCGTATTATATTGCCATATCTATTGTCTGTGTTCTAACCGTCTCAATCCCCAAAATCTAGCGACCATCATCATTAAACACTTATTGCCAGTAAATCCAGCTTGCAGCCTCTTGGTTTCTTTGTACGCCGCTGCATCTTCTAAATCTTTGGTAGTATTTAACCGTTTAGTGTCGCCATCTCGGGACATAATAAACTGCGGCAACACCGAGAAATCCAAAAATCAACCCAACAAACTTCTCTGCTAGCGAATGGAAATACATGTTGGTCACCAACAACATAAACCACCAGAGCCATATCAACCCCAAAACGAGAATGCTTGGTACTGCTGTGAGAATCAGCAAGGTTTTGTTCACAATCGACAACGATGGGTTTTGAACAAACTGCCGGATCTCGCCAATGGATGCACTCCAGCCATCCCAAAAAGGCTTGATCTCATAAAACAAAAAGAGCGAAGAGTGCACAAGCAAAAAGACATGGCCCGAGGGATCGTGGCCGCCTTCCCAGGAGCCTTTCAACTTGCGACAATTGTACGAAGAAATAGACCGTGACTCGTACAAATCCTCGATCCGCTCAAAAAGTTGACGTAGCCCGTGGCTGTTCGAGGCGAATGCAGACACTTTGTGCTCCGGAATCAGCACGCATTTGCCTCCCGTGTGAACAAAAAACTTGTCCATGATAGGGAGACCAAAACACCATTGCGTAAAGAGAATCCACCAAAGTGTGGCGATTCCCCACCGCAACACAATGGGTATGATTGTGGAAATATTGGCCTTTGCCCGGGTGGAATGAATTTGCTTTCTTTGAGCATCCCTCATATATTGGAACAATAGGAACAAGCCTAGAGCCACCGTGGTCCATCCCCACCCACGCTTGACAAATATCTGATTGACGAAATTGCGTTTGTCATTGTAATAATTGTAGACCTCGTCGTGCTCTGAGAACACGTGTAAGAGTTTGCCAATGATGAAATTTAGAACAAATGACAGCGCAAAGAATATCTCCGCCACACTAAGCCGGATTGCAGTACTTAGACTGCGTAACCGGCTTGTCGCCTGCTGATAATGCCTTTCGTAGATATTTATTTGCTCAGGCATAAGGTCATTAAGAGGCAAATAATGGGTCGCACAGCAAGAATGAAGGCGATACCGTATGCGTGTGTGCAGGAAATCCGGGGAATCAAATAGGCATACTACAAGCACCAAATTCTACGACTCACGGAGGAGGATCTTACGAGGGGATGTGCTCTTCTTGAGAATTTATCCGTTAATGCGAGCTCAGGTTCAAAATCCGTTCCTCTATTTTAGAATTCCATTTGGGACCAAAATGTCCTCAACCTGCACAACGATATACCATTCCATGTAGTCGTCCGAAAAGATCGAGACGGAAATTCCGTAAAGCAAATTACAATTATCATTGACGTTCCATAATGAATAGAGAGACCGAACAGATCCTGCAATTATGTTTCACGTGATATGACAGTTCTTCCAACTGCTGTATTCAAGTATTGCCTGGGCTGACCTCTGACTTGACACCGTTTGATTCTAAAGCCCCATTCACCAGCCCTATAGTTCCATTAGTCTGCTCTGAATTGCCGTTGGTATGTTCTGGATCGTTGAATTCTGGATTGTTGGCATGTTCTGGATCGTTGGCATGTTTTGATTCGTCATTCGCCTGTTTCGTCATACCTTGGTTCTCTTGTATTTCTTTGGTCTCGTCTAAATTTTCGTCCAGACTCTGCCACTTTTTGACCATATCATTCATCAATGTGTTCATGAAATCGGGGTTTACTATATTCTTGCGGAATTCTTCTTTCTGAAGTAGCGTCAAGATGTGTAGGCAATTTGGATACACCAAGTACTTGGCGTATTGGCTTTGTCTCCAGTAGTTCAAGTAGTCAAGATACGCTAGAAACGCCGGGTCATTGAAGTAATCGTTTTGAGCCAAGAAACTCACATATTGGATGTTAGCTAGCGATTGCACAAATTCGAGTTCCACCTCCCATCTCGTTGGTAATTCATCCATTATTTGGGGTATAAATTGCAATGGGCTATTTCAAGGGTACTGTATGGCCAATAAGACTAATACCCGGACTTATGAATCGAGGTCCAAATGTTAATGTTATTATTCCAGGAGTTGACTACCGTTACTAACGTTTTAATATCAGTGTTAGATCTGGTATGAGCGCGAAATGATACATAGCGCGAAGTTGATATATAACGCGCAAATATTAAAAACACTCAATAGTGCTTCTCCCTATAACTCAAGTAATTCCACCATAAAGTGGTCTTTCCTGAATTTCAAACTTTTCGATTCTAAACCTTATACATTTGTCTTTCCTAAATTTCACACTTTTGACCGTTGCAGCAAAGTTCAATCAAAAATACATTTTCAAATCTGCACTCCATAATGTCAAGACAACTAGCGCTTGAAGCCGAATTAGAGCAGCTCACATCCCTCAACGCCACTGCAGATATCCTTTTAGAAACTATAAAAAAGGCTCTGAATGATATATCCAAGTCCAAGGCCGCCACAGACAACACTTCGGCTCTTTTGGGTGATTGGATCAAGATTTTGAACCAGACACGCTTTACTGAAGCAGCTCTTAAGGACCCTTTGTGGGAAGGTCCTCAGGATTCACTGAATAACCAACTGGTTGAACATTTCCTTAATCAAGAGCAGAAACTAGAAGAAGAGCTTCGTGCACTAGAAGCGGAAAATAAAGCTCTAGCCAACACCCTCCAAGAACTGCCTTTGACGGAAACGAAGCGTCCGCGTCGATGAACGCGTTTCTAATGATTTACCAGGTTTGTCGTTCATATATATTTTTCTATCAAACATAAGAAGCTCCTTCTTTCATTACTTCATGATTCTTGTAATCAAATCTCCGGAATCCACCGAATCTCCTTGCTTTATGACAAGATCGCCAACTTTACCGCTCACTGGAGAACTGATGATCATTTCCATCTTCATGGCACTCAACACAGCGATTGGGTCTCCCTTCTTGACCTCCTGGTCCTTCTTAACACGCGTCTCGATGATCACACCGGCCATTGGAGCTCCAACATCATTGGGCTCCTTGGCTTTTGGTCTCGAAATGCTGTCCACAGAAACCTTCTTGTCATCCACTGTAACTGATCTCATTTCACCATTCAATTCGAAGAAGACCTCACGCGTACCAGTACTCTTAGAGATTTCTCCGACCGCCAACAACTTGATGATTAACGTCTTACCCTGCTCGATGTCAACGACCATCTCTTCGCTCACATCCAAAGGCTTCAAGAAATAGCGAGTTGGCAACACTGACAAGTCTCCGTATTTCTCAATCATCGACCGGAATCCTTCATACACTTTAGGATACATCACGTACGATGCAATGTCACATTGCGTGATATTGTCACCATATCTAGAGTTCAACTCCTCTTCGATCTTAGAAAATTCGACTGGTGGCAAAGTCAAACCCGGTCTCTTGTCAAGCTTAACTCTCTTGTTGCTCAACATATTAGTTCTCAATGGCTCGGGGAACCCACCGTAAGGTGTACCCATCAATCCTTCCATGAAGTCCAATACGGAGTCAGGGAAGTCTAACTCCGATGCCAACTTAAGGACGTCTTGTTCTGTGAGGTTGTTAGAGACCATGAATTGAGCCAAGTCACCGACCACCTTGGATGTTGGAGTCACCTTGACAACATCACCCAAAAGACGGTTAGCAATCTTGTAGTTTTCCTTTGTCAAAAGCCACTTCTCGCCCAAACCTAATTGTTGAGCTTGGAAAATTAAGTTGGTCAATTGTCCACCAGGAATCTCGTGCTGATAAACTTCAGGGTCTGGTCCCTTCAAGTCGGCCTCGAAACAAGAGTACAACAATCTCATTTGAGCCCAATAGTTGTCCAACTCCCTGACCAAAGCCTCATTTAAGTTATGCTTCACGTCACCCTCGAAAGAAGCAATCAAAGCACTGATAGAGGGTTGGGATGTCATGCCCGACATAGCGTTAGATGCTGCATCCACAACATCAGCCCCAGCTTTTGCAGCTGCGTCCATGCTTGCAACACCAGTACCTGCGGAATCATGGGTGTGAACATGGATTGGCAAGTCAGGGTACTTAGCCCGAATCTTACCAACCAAAAGAGAAGCTGCCTTAGGTTTCAAGGTACCAGCCATGTCTTTGATACCCAAGAAGTGGGTACCCATCTCAACAATTTTGTCGACAAAGTCCAAGTAGTACTGTAAGTTGTACTTCTTGCCCTCCTTCAACATATCACCTGAATAACAGACGGTGGCTTCGATGACACCGCCGGCTTTTCTTACAGCTTCAACACCAACCTTCAACTGCTCCAAATCGTTGAGGGCATCGAAGACTCTGAAAATGTCAACACCGTTGTCCTTGGCTTGTTGCACAAACTGGTCAATAGCATTGTCTGGCAAAGAGGAGTAGGCAACACCATTTGCACCTCTTAACAACATTTGGAAGGGAATATTTGGAACGGCAGCTCTCAACTTTCTCAAACGATCCCAAGGGTCTTCGTGAAGGAATCTCATGCTGACATCAAATGTAGCACCTCCCCAACACTCTAAGGAGAAAGCACCTGCCAAAGCGTGAGAAGTCGTCGGAGCAATGTTCAACAAATCCACGGTTCTCACACGAGTAGCCAACAAGGATTGATGAGCATCTCTCCAGGTAGTGTCAGTGATCAATGTACCATCAAAGTTTCTGACCTTTTTGGCAAACTCTGCTGGGCCAGATTCAAGAAGAATTTGTCTCCAGCCACTTGGTGCGGGAGAGTCGACATCAATAACCTCGCCTGTTTGAGCATCGTGCAAGTTAGGGATCAAGGCCTCACTGGAAAGCTTTGGAAGACCCGATTGGCCAGCGATCGAAGATCCATTCACAGCCATGTCACCAAGATAACTCAACAATTTGGTGGCTCTGTTTTGGGAGCTCATCATCTGGAACAACGATGGAGTATCGTCGATGAAGGTGGTCCAGCATTCGCCAGCAATGAAAGTCTCATTGGTGAGTAAAGCCAACAAGAAAGGAATGTTGGTTTTGACACCTCTGATTCTGAACTCGATCAAAGATCTTAACATCTTTCTTCTGGCGATCTCGTAGGTTGAGCCCGAACAAGAGCACTTAACCAACATAGAGTCGTAGTGAGGTGAAATGACGGAACCTGCGAAACCGTTACCACCGTCCAATCTCACACCATTACCACCAGCGGATCTATAAACCTCAATCTTTCCTGTGTCCGGCTGGAAGTTCTTAGCCGGATCTTCGGTGGTGATTCTGCACTGGATTGCAAACCCGCGTGTAGTGATCTTGTCTTGAAGCAAGCCTAGTTGCTGCAAAGAAGCTCCGGCAGCGATCTGGATTTGGGCGGCGACGATATCGACACCAGTGATTTCCTCGGTAATTGTGTGCTCCACTTGAATTCTTGGATTGATTTCAATGAAGTAGTGTCTGTTCTGCTCATCAACGAGAAACTCGGCGGTACCGGCATTTCTGTAGTTTGCCGACAGAGCCAACTTAACGGCATCAGTCAAAATGGCATCACGCACACTCTTAGGCAAGCTCTTGGCGGGGGCAATTTCGACAACCTTTTGGTGTCTTCTTTGCACGGAACAATCTCTCTCGAACAAATGAATGACGTTTCCGTAGCCATCGGCAAGCAACTGGACTTCAATATGCTTGGGCTTGTCCAAAAATCTTTCGATAAAACACGTGCCGTTTCCGAAAGCAGTCAATGCCTCCGATTTAGCTCTGTTGAAAGCATCTTCGATAGAGTCGCCCTCTCTAACGACTCTCATACCACGGCCACCACCACCGAAAGCAGCCTTGATGATTACGGGAAAGCCATACTTTTTCACAAAGTCTGCAGCTTCCTCGGCAGAGTCAATTGGGCCGGGGGTACCAGGAACAACAGGCACATCGTTTTTGATGGCCAAGTTTCTGGCGGAAACCTTGTCACCGACGGCATCAATGGTTTGGTGAGAAGGACCAATCCAAGCAATTCCAGCCTCCTCCACTTTTCTGGCAAAAGTGGAGTTCTCGGAGAGAAAGCCGTAGCCGGGGTGGATCATGTTCACCCCGTGTTTCTTGGCAATTGCAATAATTTCGTCAATTTGCAAGTAAGCCTGCACGGGAGAGTATTGGCCTTTTTTGCCAATGACATAGGACTCGTCGGCCTTCAATCTGTGCATAGATAATCTATCCTCGTGGGCGTAGATGGCCACGGTTTGCATGGACAATTCGTGGGCAGTTCTAAAGATTCTGATGGGAATTTCACCTCTGTTTGCCACAAGAATCTTATTCATGGGGCCTAGCACCGTGGACTCTCTTCTCATCTGGTTGAGCTTCCCTTTTGGGGCAGCAGAAGAAGGAGCAAGAGACATGGCAAAAAAACGGTTATAGTTTGAAGTCTGCGAAGATTTGGTATTTAAACTCCGCAAGCTAACTTCGGGAGTGGGAGAGATAAGGTGCTGGAACCTGCAGATACGCTTTCGCCCTGGCCTGTACGAAGGGTAAGTCTAGTCCGAGATGGTAAGCACAATAATATGGAGCCAGAGTAACGGCAATCCCAAAAAATAAAGACGGTGAAGAAAAAGAAAGAGAATGAAAAATTCAGCGGAGGGAAAAACGCTCGGTTTTATAATGTTGACTCACGTTTCCGGTCCTTCACCGGACAGTGCATTCCTGCACTTCGGCGAGCGCTGGGAACTCCGACGCTGGGGGTATTTCTCCGAAGCGACAAGCAAGAAAAAAGTGAAAACATTCGCGCCCATGCGAATCCATTGACGTCGTTTGCAATTGTTTGTAGAGACGGAAAAATACAATGGTTAGGATTCTAAGAACTGAGCCTACAATTTTAACGGCAAGTTAGGCACGGGACCATTTCTTGATTCTTGTTCCTTATGGGTTGTTCTTGTTCCTTGTGTGTTGCTCTTGTTGGTAACTGTTTTGTCTTGTTTCATTCGTGTTTCAGTGAAAGCATCATTGTAAGGCCGAAGTTGGCCTCGGTGCAATAGAGTCATAAAAGTCCGAGGGTCTGCTTGCAGGACGTTGACTCGGCAGTCTGCGCGCTGAGATTTCATTGGACATAGATACTGCCGAGCAAGCACATGATGCCATGCGACCATTAAAGGTTTGAATGTTGGAATTTAATAAGTGGTTGGCGTTTGAGAATGGTTTCAGAATAGTTTTAGAATGGTTTCAGATAAGTTTCATGGCAATGTTCAGCCTTGATTTTCTGATGTCTAGTGTGTAGTTGATCTTGGGCCTCGGATGATGCTGTGTTGCGATCGGCTTACTTACGCTTACATGTGCACCACTGATAGAACAAATTTCATTGAAACAGATTCAGTATTGAAACAGATTCAGTGGAATTCAAATTAGGGCTTTTCTTACTTAGAAGCGGAATTACTCAATGGCGGTTTAACTGGCGGAATTAATGGTGGCAATGCTGCCTCAGATCAAGAGGACTGCATCCAACCGCAGGTATACCTCCGGTAGCCACGTCTTATAAACAGCATTTCGGCGTTAAAGTTGGCCGCTTGTATTAATAATTACGAGTACCTAATCAATTCATTTACCTTCTATTTATCTTTTTATAAGCCGGTTTTCTTTTTATAAGAGTTTTCCTGATCGAACAGCTCTACAATTGCATCTTCGCTTCCATGATTGCATGTTAGGTTGCAAATAAGACAGCATCAAGTCAAACTCTTACAGTAAGAAATCTGTTGCATCATGAAATCTCTACAGTATAATCTGTTAAAGATCCAAATAAAAGTCAAATCCCTAACTCCTTTCTTTGCAGCGGAATATGTGAGTTGTGGCGTGATTTGATACTTTGAAGCGCTTACGAGCGCACTATTCAATTAACCTTACAGCCGAGCGCGGGTGCGGATCCAATTGGACGGATTACCAAACTGAGCTCGCAATTTCTAAGCGCGGGAGGGGTACTACTATGGCTCGGGTTTGCTAATATAAAGACGAGGTGCATTCACATCTCAAATTTTTCAAATCAACTTTTTCTTCAGATTTCAAGCATCCATAAGATTAGTTTATATTCTGATAGTTTACATTCTGATATCTGCTTCTGATATCTAATCCTCATACCCAACGCCCTACATTTGATCCTGATACCCATAATGAGATACTTTTCCTCCTCTGCTATTAGAGCCTTCCAAAAGGAAGGCGTGGCCCAATTCAGCTCCTTGGTCAAGGCTGCACCTGCCACCAAGAAGTGGCAACCCTCTGCAGGCAACTCGTTCAGAACATTCGCCGAGTACAGATTGCGGGCGGTGAACCAGTCGCCATTGAAGTTGAGAGCACAGAACAAGCGCAAGTAAAGCGGCTACTAGACAAGCTATGGTAATTACCCGGCAAGGTTCGGTCGCCGGGTCATTCGACTTGAACGTTTAGATTCAAAAGGTTTAGTTCTGGTGTTGACACTTAGTTCTACGAGCTTGAACGCTCTTTATTCAATTCTCCGGTAAGCGCAGCTCATGCGTCTTCAATACATTTTATTTGCCTTTTCACGCCTTGTACATCTTTACCATTTCTTACTTTCATCTTTTACTTTCATCTTGTACATCTTGTACTTTTATCTCGTACTTCGTCTTGAACTTTACACCTTCAATTATAATCTTGTCTCTTCACCTATTTTATTTAGTGCATTTCACTTCGTGTATTTTTCGCATTTTTCACATTTTTCAGTTTGATTTTATCGCATGTTAAAGTGCGGCCCCTGCACATAGTGCGCGGCCCACGATTATCTAACCTACCGAACCCGTACACCACGCGTGGCCCTGCGTCAGCCTTTATTGCTGCCATGCTCGCGCACGTGACATTGCGATAACGCTCCACGATTGAATGCGCACGTGAGATAGCACAATCGGACTTCATATGGCACTACCGCACTATACGCTCCCAATAAGCTACAAGCACAGACTCCACAGTCTGTTTCAGGCATGTCTTCCACTTTGTTTGCCTAATGCTTAAATATTGTCTTTTAGTTGCCTTCTCCCCTTTCCCCTTCTCCTAGTTTGCGCTCCTATAGGCCCCTACGCCACATTTACTTCCTACATTCCGCCAGCATCTCTTCAGACCAGGCCTGTAAAAACCACTGACCTCGAATCCGTTATATGACCTCCCGCCATGCAAGAAACTTCAGCGGCTTTGATCGACCAGTTGGTTTACATCGATAACTTCACCATGAACCAAGATACCCCCAACTTGGATGTGGACGGCCAACTCTCGCTTGATTTGGCGGCGTTCGCCGATGACTCCTTTATTTTTGCTGATGAGGAAAAGCCCGATCTTCCCATTGGCGACGAAAACGACGACCACGACGATTTTGCTAGCGGCAGCAACGACAAACACGACCCCCTTCCGGTGTCATTCCGTGAGCTTCCGGCGGCGAACAACCCGCTAGACAATAATTGGTTTCACCAGGACGACATGATGCATATGCCGCATGAAACCACCGACGAATCCGGCTTGTTGGCGGTCAACTCCGGAGACTCGCGTGGCCATCAGTTGACCTCGACCTTGAACGACAAAATCCAGTCTTCCAAGCGCAGTAAAGCCCACAGCCATAATGTCCACGAGACGAGCAGCACGAGCCACTTGCAACGGGCGCAGTCGCTGGCCCACGAACTGAATAACGTATTCGCTGCCAACCCACATTTCGCCAATGCAGAAGGTGTGCAACCGCTTCGGCCTTCTGGAAATGCCGAAAACATACTGCAACTCCAAGTCTCTTCCAATGTGGCAGGCTCCACGGCCGACGGAATCCCCGACCTCTCGGGGCTTCCCAAATTCCCTGTGCCCCCAGGAGCTGAATCGTCCTTAAAACGAGCAGGACTCACGCAAAACCAAATTGATTTACTTTCTGCCCTCATTGCACAGCATCAAACAACGCTAGCGACGGGGCATACTAAAGGAGAGTCCTCCGAGTTGCCTTCACGGTCAACGGAACAACACATTGCCGAACTCAACGGCTATCCTGAAAAAAACGACCCCAAAAACTTGACGTCATATCGCTCCAACATGGCCAGCCCAGCTTCTAATTATAGCTCTGAAAACAGCAGCGTGGCGTCCAGTGTGCTTGGCAGCCATTCACAAGTGAGTGACAGCTACTCTAATGTCGACATGGGCACACCTACCGTCGATGTGGAGAAGCGCCGGCGCAACACTGCGGCCAGTGCCCGGTTTAGAGTCAAGAAGAAGATGAAGGAGAAAGATATGGACGAAAAAATAAAGCAGCTTACCAAGGCTGTCAAGAGCTTTGAGATGAAGATTGACGATCTTGAGATGGAAAACCGGCTCTTGAAGGGCCTCATTATCGAGAAGGGCAATCGCGAGTCGGATGAAGAGCTCAAGAAACTTAGAGACCGCGCCAAGTTTGCAGGCAAGTAGACGGAGTTAATGAAAGGCAGACGGTGAATTTAAAAAAGTAGACCAAGTTTACGAAAGGTATACAGTAAAGTTTACAAAAGTAGAGGGTGACTCTCGAAAGTAGACGAAGTTTTCGAAAGTAGAAGCTTGGCTGGTCTGCTGGCGTCTACGGTGTCTGCTATGGTTAGGTCATCAAACTGCTCGGCATTTATCTATAAACCTCTGTATCATGGAAGTGTAAGCCGAATTAAAACGTAACATATCGAGACTCCACCACTTGACAAGCTAGTGTCACTGCGTATAGTGCTCCTGCCGCTCCAGAGACGCTCTTCTAGTGCGTAGAATCTTCATGGTCTTTTTAAGCCCACTGTGTTCCTTAAAACTATCAAGAATGGAGCCCATAGAAGAGCCTCGAGACGACGTGCGTGTAGACACCGTGCCAGCAGACCCGCTTCGGCTATTGCAGCCAGGGCTAATTGTTTCGTCATCCGAGAACTTGGGCATCAATTCAGGGCTGGCAGGCCAAATGTAGCCGGGAAAATCGTTTTTCGGAGAAGCCAAAAACGGCGGCAGGCACACGGTCTCCGGGGCCACCATTTCCAGTTTCCGGCGTTGCAAGGCTCGGTCACCCTCGGCCTCACGCACATGGCTCAAAAAGTCTTTGTAGTTGACCAAAAGTAACTCGTAAGTCATGTTTCTGATTTCGTACAAGTCGGCCAAATCCGGCACAATTGCAGGGTGGAACTTTTGCACAACGGTCTTTGGCACATTGACTTCCTTAGAGCCGTCCGAATGCAAGTAGAGATGGTAAATAGCGGACCATTTGGCCGCGAGGCACAGGTTTTCGAGGATGGCGGTGTCGTCGATAAGAACCTCCAGATCGGCCTTCTGGAGCCGATTGATAAACTCGTCGATTTCCACGACAAAATGGAGGTTTTCGATGCAGTGGGACGCTGTCAAGTAGCGGATAAGCGAATCTCGATCGTAGGGCAGCTGGGCAGGTCTCTCTTGGGCAGGGTATATGATGTCATCTAGCGAGGGCGCCTTTGGCGTCTGGTAGAACAGAAACGTGGTCATGACAAATGTGGTTGCAGATGCTAGAGAGTGGAATGTAAACGGTGAAGGAGGATCACAAACTTGAAACGGTCAGGAAAAAGTCGAAAGTCGGATTGAAGAATGATCAGAAATTCTGATCCTAAGTACGGCAGCCAGGAGTATGGGCCAAATCCGGAGGTGGAACTATGAGTCTGCCGACTTGATATTGTGGGGAGAATGGGACGCGCGATGCAACGCTAGGAAATGGGAATGTTGTGGAATGATAAAGTGAAAAGCACACAGTAAAACGGCTGGTGCCTTAGCAGATAAACTCACAAGTAGTAACGACTCCACAATTCAAACCCAGGCCAAAAAAGAAATACCCAGGTAGACCACGTATCGGTGGGCTGTCAGAAAGACGCACGCAGTGTGTATATAGCCGCCGCGTGGTTATAATTGCCTGGAGAAACGCACCACTTTCGTTTATTTGCGCGAGATAGCACCTGTGCTGTTATATGCACTCCCGCCTCCAGAGGTAATTTTCTGATAAGCCACCACACCGCCACCGGTCGGCGGAGCCGGCCCGCTTTGACGAGCCAAGGCTCGCGGGTGGCATTGCACTGAAACAGTGCTGAAACAATGCTGAAACGTCGCTGAATCCCCTCTGAAACCACGCCGCCAGAGCGCTCCCTTGGCCCACGTGACATCACCGGTTATGAGGTAACGTGCATAGTTACGAAGAGTGCGGTCGTATTGTCTGGGGCTCGTTCCTGCCGGCAGCCAAGCGCAATTTCTGAAACAGGTGCATACCATTGTTTGTCATTAAAAAGTGGTCATTCCTGCGGGCTAACTTTAATCGCTCACCGAAAGTCGCATCTGCAGCGAGAGATGATATCGGTTGCGCCCTGCATTATACGCCGATCTGCGGCACTATCACTATTTCAAACAATTCTAGCTCGAATTCTGGAGCCAGGTTTTCGACGTGCCTGGCTAAAAACGTGCCTGGCGGCTGGTGTACTTTCACTATGGTCACGCATGCTTTAAGCGGCACGTGATGCCTCTGCCTACCGCCACAACTGCAGCTGAAAATGCGGCCAATCCACAGTGGCACTGTAGTTACACAGTCCACACATTTGCTGAAGTTACTCACTGAATGTACACTGACTTACACTGACTTACATAATCAGATTACTCTGATGATTTCGTACTTACACATTTCACTGAATTATACTACTGGTCTAATTCCTCTATCTCGTATATCTTGGCACATCTGACTCCATATCTTGGCTCATATGCTAGCTTCAAACCTCGGTGCGGAGTATGGTTTGACTCCCCTCAAAGTTTATAACTCTCTGCAGAATCCAAGATCATCTTGGCATGGCCTGATGCCTAAAGATACAGGGACTTTATATGCAGCGACCAGCCAAGATTCTGGACAAAGCGATATTCTAGTGTAGGTAAAACTGCCCTGTGCCTTTAATATGTGGTTCCTTGAGCGCTGTTTGGCCGAATATCTTTTGATGTTTTAGACTTTGCAGTTTGGTGCCTTGGCCTTTTATTAAACAATGTGTTGAAGTTTTTAAATCAGGGCTAGGAGAAATGTTAACTTGATTGGCACGCTTTGTCTCTACTAACATGACTCCGAATTTCACGATAGTCACTTTCTAGCATTCATCTTTAGTGACACTCAGCTTTAACACATCTTTCTTAACACTTCTTTCTTAACACTTCTTTTTTAACACTTCTTTCTTCTTCTTACACTCCTTCTTCTTCTTACACTCCTTCTTCTTCTTACACTTCTTTCTTCTTCTTACACTTCTTCTTAGTTTAGCTTTGGGCTGCTTCCTCATTTCTACATTCAAACTCTAGAACTCTCATATTATTGTATACACCCACACTCATGACTGTAACCATTCGGCATCATATGCTTGATCGTATAATCTTCATATTTTCGAATGTTTCACCGAACCAAAGTCTATAATTTCTCAGCCCGTGATACTTCAAATGCAACCGCTAATTCAGCATACAAACACTTTAAAGCATCAAGGCCATCAATTAGTGTTCCGTGGCAACATCAGCCTTAAAGTTGACGGAAATGGCCTGGTAAACGAGAATCAACGCCACAGAGACAAACCCAAAGGCTAAAACAACGGTGTTCAATTCCGAATCACTGATCATTATGCTGCCGAGAAGTGTCTACGTTTCCACTGAGCATACGTCTCACACGGCTGCGTTGTGTGCAGGTCTGCCATGGTGCGCACTGTTTCTTCTTTGCCTTCACTATTACTTTCTCCATAATGAGACCGCCCTCGTTGGAAGAGCTCCTTTTTCAGAGGCTCATGTCCTCGCATGCCTTTCATTCATGGGTTCGTCGTGTGCATGCCCGAATCAATAGAATTCCTTTAGAGGAACAGTCGCCGGAATCTGGCAAGTATATGCACCTACGTGACTACACGCCTACTCCGTGGCATCAAGTCAATGCGTTCCGTATACTTCTCTGGGACGAGATGAAGAAGGCTTTCACATTTCGCTGATTTGGCAATTTCAGCCTGATTTTTATTGTGTTGCTGAGAAAAAACTGTCGCTCATTCCGTATTATATTATTCCGTGTTATATTTCTGCAGTTTCCATTAATGCGCTGCCGGCGCTGATGCTTATTAGGCTTTTTTCAAAAGGCGGCTTTTTCCATTCAGCTTGCCTGCGCTCCGCTTGAGAGTCTCCTGGAACGCAAGTGCAAATTCGTCAAGGTCTTCGGATGATGCAAAATAAAGAAGAAGGGAATACTCGCTGGTTTCGTGTGCGGTATTAACAACGTGCGTGAAGATGAAAGACTTGGCATCTTTCAGGATAGAGGCGTTCATTTCCCGCAGTATAGGCACCGAGATGGCATGGTCCGGGCTGTAACATGCCAATTCATAACCATCGCGTTGGGTCTTCACTATGCTAAAGTTGCTCCGGGGCACGAGTAATGAGAAGATATCAGCCGCGCGATCATAGACACGCAACTCGGCTTTGACGGTATGGATGACGTTGCCTTTTTCAGAAATCGACGGCAGCAAGAGCTGGTACGGTGTGCTGGATGCGTCCTGGAAAGTGTCCAAGGAAGACGACTCCGATGCTGCTCGCCTGCTCCTCGTGGTCTTGTTTTCCTCCAAACCCACAGTCTGAAGTTTGGTGCTGATTGCATCAATATCTTTTAGTAGCGACATGGGGTTGGCGGAGGTGGAGTTGTCCCATTTTGGTGCCGAGAACTCGTCTTTCAAGTCTTCTTCCAGCACAGCCGCCGAGGATTTGCCGTACTTGTCTTCATATAGGCATCTGTAAATAGTGAGCATAAATTTGGACGCCTCGTTGGTCCTCACATCCTCGTCGATAATAAACTCGAGTCTCTCGCCCACGTCACCATTGACATCTTTCCACGAAATGGCTTGGGATCCGTCGTTCTTGGTGTAAAGCTTTGCGTCTAGATCCTGGTTGATGAAAAACAGTCTCTCGTCACTGCCATGAAAATCCTTGGAAGCCGACACTTCCTCGTCTTCCTCTTCCTCCTCGTCCGTGGACTGGGAGCTGGACTCTCCTTCCTGGTATGCTCTCGTCACTGATAACTGGTAGCAAAATGGCTTGGTGGTTTCTTTGATGGTGAGACTAGAGTCATTGTACAAGCATTCCAACGCTCCTTTGGGCGACAGAAGCGACCGCGTAAGGAAAAACTTGCCAAAGGCAATACTGGCCACCTCGTCCGTGGGAGCGGCTCGAATAAACTTGCGGAGGAAATTCATAGCCTGGCTTTAGTGTGGAAAGGTTGGATGGAACCTTGGAACACTACTCTGAAGTTTCAGCACACTATTCAGGAACCTTAATTCAATGGTAGGAAACCTTGGCAGGTAATTATAATTCTTTGTAGATTATATGGCCCTTAGTAGGTTATTATGGAACCTTGGCACGGCTATTGTGGAACCCTAGTGTGGAACGGCTATTTTGGGCCGCAAATTAGTGTATTGGCGAGTCACAATTTCCAAAACGTGATGCTTGTGTTTTTCTTTGCAGGCTTGCTGCTGTTGATACTTTGGGGCTCAAGAGTCGGTGCTATGCTGAATAGGACTATGCATGGCAGAGTTCAGTATCCTCTTTTTTAGATAGCCACGGCTGCTGTGTGCAGGACCCGCATTGGACCCGCGCTGCATATACTCTGCCGAATGGCACACGACCATAGGAATGCTGGCGGGCCAAACTGTTGAAGCATTGGCGAAAAAGTGGCGGCTCATCCGAATATATTTTGAGTTCCGCCACCAGCAATGCAGGTTGCCGTAATGTCCGTGGCAGGTGTTGCAACGGCGCCAGGTGCAGGTCACGTGCGCCAGGTGATTTCGCAGATGAGATGCCTGCTGCTCAACAACGCTCTAGTATGTGGAGTGTTCAACAACACACTGGAATGTGGAGTTTACTTCGACATTGCACGCAAGGCATCCGGCTTGTCCGGCACAACTACAGCACGAAAGCGCCCTCTGCCGAGGAGATTTTCAAGCGCAAAATCCTCCAGCAAGAAAAGGAAAAAGCACAGAATGCACCCGAGTGGGAGAAAAGAGAGCAAACGCTCCGGAAGCGGTACGGCCAGTGGAACCCCACCCACAAGCTCTCGAGGCAGCAGATGAACGATATCCGTGAGCTCAAAAAACAGGCTCCTCACATCAAAACCATCCAAATCTCGGACTATTTCAATGTGAACCCAGAGAGTGTGCGGCGCATTCTCAAGTCCAAATGGGTGCCCAAAGAATCCGAGCTAGAAAGCATAGAAAAGCGGGCGGAGAAACGAAAGGCGAAAAGTCTAGAGAAGAGAAAGGCCGACGTAGCGGCGGCCAAATCCAGCCTGGTGCCACCTGTGCCGTCTCTGTCTCGTCTGCGAAGTAGCCACAGTTTTCGGCTATCGCAACGAGCCAAGCGGGACGAACGGCATGCCAAGAAAAAACGAATGCCATATACTGAGGGAATCGGTGATTTTATAGAGTAACCATGTACATAGCCCTGGCGCCATCAATATGTGTAGCCCACCTTGACAGTACATCAGTACCTCCTTGGGGCCTCGGTTTCGCGCCCTACCCCACGCAACATCAACAGTCGATCGCACATATAGCTAATTCCAACGCTGATTCCAAAGCTAATTCTTAATATCTGTTTATCCCGTTTATCTGATAGTTGTTTAGCTGATCTCCAATAGCATTATGTCCGTTCCCATCCTCACCATTCCTGAGGCCGCGTTCGATGCTAGCTCTTACTATACAAGGCGGCTGCGCTCCAAAACCCTCGGTTTTCTACTTTCCTTGACCAGAAACTCTGCCTTGGGTCTAGTTTTGGCCTACTTGGTGGGTCTTTTGGCCATCAGACCCCTCATGGAACGTGCAACCGAGCAAAGACTCGATTTTCTAGAGGCATGTAGACACAAACTAAGGGATTTATATCTCTCCACCATCAGTCGAGTGGAGCACATCCCCATTGTGGGCATAGACCGAGGCGATGGCTCAGGCAAAAAGTACGCTGACTCTGTGTGTCAAACTGACGATTTAAAAGAAAAGCAAACTGCTGCAAACCCCATTGATACCTTGGGCCAAAGCACAGTATGTGCCAGACTCGAGAAACTTCTGACCAGGCTACGTGAATGCACAGGTTATCATTCTGTACAGCTTCTGCACTATAATGTGACGAGCTATGCACTCAAGGACTTAAAGGAGAAAGTGGACATGGTGTTTTTTGACCAGACCAAGTTGTTCAGCGGGGAAGCCGGCGCAAGTTCCGGCAAGAATAAGAAATCCGTAAACTTGGCTCTGGAAGTCAAGAATAACGTCCGTAGCATCAAGGGCATGTTCATGAGCGGGCAGGCGTGATGTGTGTGTGTGAGTGTAAGGCAATACAAGGTGAGAATTGATGTCAGAACATGTAAATCATAAATATTTTATTAAATTTTTGATCAGGGTTTTTGTAACTTTAAGAATGTAACTTTTTAAAAGTGCCTCCGACAATGCTTTTGATAATGCAGATTTTTAAAGTTTTAGTATTTTAATGGTACACGTTCAATTGTATCACCAACTTTGGGATTATGCACAGTTATGACCAACTGTTGCGAAATACTACACTCACATCACTCCTTACCCTACACAACCAACCTCTAAATCAATCTTTAAATCAACCTCTAATCAACCATTAAGTCAACCTCTCAGTCAATCTTTGAAACGTGTTTCATTCGCCGAGTAAATCTAGCGATTCCAACATTAAAAGCCAACTAATCAAAAATTTAGAATGCAACCATCACTAATCGAGAGTTCCCCAATATTACGCCGCGGTCTGCATACTCAACAGTAATTGAGCATACTTAGTGCCGAATACCCAAGTGCACAACCACATCATTGGTCATGGCACGGGCTGCAGAATTCACAGACGAAGAATCAGATATCGCTCCAGGAGTCACGCCCAGTGATTCCGAGGAGTTGAGTGATGTGGCGTTGAACGACGAGGACGAAGAAGATGACGAAGAAGAAGATGACGAAGAAGAAGATGAATTTAATTCGGCGAGCCACGAGCCAGAGGATTTGGAGGATGAATACGAGTCTGAAGTGCCCACAAGAAGCAGGCCAGCACGTGGGTCCAGGCCGGGACGGGATGTCCGCAAAAGGCAACTTTCGTTTTATGACGAGGATGATTTGGAGAGTGAAGAAGAGGCACCAAAAAACCAGGCGAAACCAAAGACAAGACCGACCAAAAAGTCTGTTTCTGTGAAACTTAAGATACCAAAACGGGCAGCGGCAAGGGTGGCATCAAGCTCAAAGTCAGAGCCCGAAGATATTGACAATGAATACAACCCAAGTCAACAGAGACTCACGGAGAGACAACGGGCCAAGCTCGATGAGGAACCCGTCGAAAACTACGAAGACCTGACCTTCGCTCGAATGGACGAGCAGCTATTAGCGTTGAACAGGAAAACGGCGAAAAAGAAAGAGACGGCAGAGGAAATGGCACAGCGAAAGGCAGAAAACGCCCGCAAAAGAGCACATTACAAAGAAAAGCAGCTTGAGGAAGAAAAGAGAGAAACCTTGAACAAATTGCTCAAGAGGAGAGCCACCAAAACTCGAGAGAATGTTGACGAAACCACCATGGATGCTAAACCCACTTTGAAGCCCAGGAGGCCAGTCATCGAGCATGAGGCGCTCACAAGATGGGTTTGCAAAGCAGACTCGTCTGTTTTTGCCTTCAACTAGCCTAAATTTGGAATTCCCATCAGATGTGGAAAAATACAAGTTGTGTATCTTGCCTTCATTCATGCTGAGTAAAGGCTTTTGGCGATGCCGATATCGCCTAGTGCATCCGAGATGTCTAGTCGAATATACAATATTTCTTGGCTTAATTAATTGAGTCATGACAAACTTAAATAAGAGGATAGATTTCAGCATGTGTGAGGCAAACCCACGGTATAGTTACTATGAGATGCGCAACTTCTTGCGATTGTTCAGACCTGAAAGCACATATCAGTCTCAAATACATTCATTAACCCGTTAAGCTTCGTAGCAAGGTCGCAATTTCCAAAACGATGCCGTGTGATTCCGTGAGCGCCATGTACCCTTCTCGTGCCAAACATCCTTTTCGCGGTTATGTTTAACGTTTTCCTCAACGCTCAAACCCAGACTACTCCATTTTTCTTCAACCGAGTTAATAACTCAGACTCGCAGGGTCCGCATTGTATGAAGCGTCAAAATCCCTGAATTGCAGCCCAGCTCAAAGCATATCCTCTTACCTAAGCTAGTCTTCATAAATCTGTGCCGACACGAAGGAGGAGCTGTTCGAACGCCATCACCAACCTAAAATCGGCCCCCATCCAAATTGAATCAGCCCCAACCTCAAGTTACATCTGTACGGTCAAGCTTTCAATAGACACAAAAGTACCGGCAATGGCACAAACAGTACCAGACAGCAGCGCAGGTGGTGCGGTTGACTCAAAGCATACCAAGGAGATAACAACGGAACCTACAACATTAGCCAGAAACTCAGAAATCGACGCTCGTTCACCAAATTCACAAAACCAAATACCGCATGATCGCCTGGAAATTACCCGTGTTCACCTGGCTCCAATAACAAACCCCCTAACCGAAACTTACAGAACAAAAATGGCGCCCTCTATGCCCAGCACGCATCATCCAACAACACCCGTGATGGTGCAGAATGGTCCGCCACGGAATGACCATGACTCTAATGGCAGTACTCTGCTTCCTCCAACCCTGGATCCTTCATTGCTACCGGACATGCATCTTCTGCGTCAGCACCACCAACTCAAGTCCGAAGATATGAACGGCGATAACAAGATGAATCTGATTCCAATCAGACCACACACAGTGAATGGCCAGACTAGCGGAGCACCCATGTCCGCAGGGCCGAGCCCCGCAGGTAATATGAGGATGAATTCTTCTCAGACTCAACTTGCAAACCAACAAGAGATTAGTGCTAAAATTTTCAAAAGAAACTTGGGGAATGCTGGCGTCATGCGCATTTTGGACATGATAGACCTCATATCAGCTGAACCGCATACGTCACTCGGCAACGTGGACTTCTGGCATCGCTTAATCGAAACCTACGTTTCTCCATCTGCCCTTGTCCACATACATATGCCTCTGGAGGAGCATGAGACCTCGCGCGACAACAAACAAGAGCTGGACTCAAACCTGCCTTCTGAGGGCGCCAATCTGTTTCGATTGAATATGGCGACTGCCCCCGCTTTTTTCGTGGCCGCTCTCCGAGCGAATGATGTGTCGAAATACCGGATTTCTTTACCGGGTATAAAATTTCAAGTCCTCAACAACGGCTCGGTGTTCTTGGTATCTCAATACACCAACAGCTTTGACTACATTGATGGTTCCAGGGGTCTTGCTTTGGGTGACTGCCGCATATTGCTAAACCGTGACTTTCGCATTGGTCTGGTTGATGTCAAAATTACGAAATATGAAAGCTCGATGCGCATCAAGAACTTAGAAGCGTTGTGGAACAATGTTGAAGCAAGGCAAGATTTATCTCCGGGAAGCAAACCTTCTATTTTCATGAGGAAGATTTTGGCCGAAACCAAAAGCGAGCAAGTGGCCAAAGGTGCTGGGCTTAATGACGACGCATTGAGAATATTACGCATGAGCACGGTCATGTGTCAACTTGGCCCGTTGATGAACTTCGGTATGGCAAATAACATAAGTTCGCCCATTCTAGCGCTAAAGAAGTATGTCTCAATGGGGAACCAGAGTGGACAGGACGCGTCTCCTGGATCTGCACGCCAAAATGGCGGAGAGGTGTCTAGTCCGTCGCCGAAGAGTCTGGTGGCAGAAGATGGCAAGAGCGGACTAAAGAAACGCCGCCTCTCGAACAACATGAACAGCCCCATGTCTCTGGGGCCCATACCCACAGAGCAAAAAATATCCTAGAAATTAATCGTGAAGCTTCCCAAGAAATTGAGAGCGCCATACTGACTTCTTTCAAAATCCTATCCTTCACTTTGGGTAGAAGGATTTTTCCATTCATAAAAGTGGCCCGTCTAATGCACTAATAAGAATGCCACCTTCCTTTACATATTTTTATTGTCTAATTGAATAAATGCACAGATGAATGCTGCCATGGTGCTGCATATTATTGCCCCAGAATCTTAATGCGCGAAGTGCTGCTCTACAGGCATCAATAACGATGATCCCCGTATAGAATGGGATCGATTCTAAAAAGCAACTTGAATTTTGACCTCCCCTTGTCAGAAGTATTGAGACCCAAGAGGCTTTGTGATTATGTTGGGCAAAGGCACTTGATAAATTCTCCTAATGGAGAGATCAGCAATTTCCTTCGACTCGGCTACTTGCCATCAATGATTCTTTACGGACCCCCTGGAGTGGGAAAAACCTCGATAGCAAAGCTCTTGGCAGAACACGCAGGTTATGTTTTTGTGGAGTTATCGGCCACAGACTCTACGGTGGCTGATTTGAGAGAGTTACTGAAAGAAATTCAATCCGAGAATATGAAAAGACTACGACACGGGTCAGATAGATTAAGAGTGATGATCTTCATCGACGAGATTCACAGGTTTACTTCTGTTCAACAGGATTTTCTTTTACCCTTCATTGAAAGTGGGGACTTTGTGTTTCTTGGGGCAACTACAGTAGAGCCTCACAAGCGCATACGTGGTGCCATCATGTCCCGATGCCAACTATTTCAGTTGAGGCCTTTGGATGATGCAGAAGTTTTCCGAGTGATACGAAAGGCTGTTCTTTTCCAGAATATTAAACGAAAGCAATGCATGCAACTTAGATTTTTGCACTACTCCGATGAATCAATGGAGGATGTTGCCAAATATGCAAATGGCGACATGAGAACAGCCATTAATGTGGTTGAATTGATGAGCTCTAGATTTCAAAGCGAAAATAACAAAGTAAACGTCGGTGAAGACATGATAGCTGTTCTGACCGCTGATGTCAAGCACCTAGTCGAGAATCTTAACAAAGCCCGCTTTGGTTTGGCTCATGATGACAGCTTGCACTTAGTCTCTCAGTTGATTTCAATAATTCGAAAGGCTGTAACTCATTCAGAGGAACCAGAGACAAACCACATTCCTCGTGATTCCTTGCGTTCGTCACCTGTTTCCGAGTCGTCGCTGAAAGTTTTAAAAACTATCTCAAGAACTGAAGGTTGGGATCAACAGATGCTTTACTCTGACGACAGTGATGTTGAACCAGGAGAGTTATACACAGATGAAGAGTTGGATCCAGAGAAGGAATCCGAAGAAACTGAATCAGACACTCATCTTGTGAGTGCCATTAAATGCGTCTTGATGATGCTACAAAATGGCGAATCGCCTTACTTCGTCATCAGAGTCCTCATTTTGTCAGCTTGCAAATGCCAGCCCACAGATGAGGCTGATTTGATTAAGTTGGTCTCTGCCTACAAGTGCTTGCAAAAATCAGACACTGAGCCCATGCAAGCACTTGTCACCTGTATTGAAATTTTGATGGGGATGAATTTCTCTGAGAAACGTCTTGACCTCGAAATCTCTTCCATCAACAGATTCCTTGAGGCAGAACACAGCAATTCGAAGCTGGACAGAATTGAACTCAAAGATGTCGTTTTAAAGGTTCTTTACGATGATGCTTTAGTGAATGAACTTTTACACACAGAAGTGAGGTTTCAAGTAGATTCCACCCAGAATCCACTTAAAATACTGAGTCTTGAAGATTTGCCCACAGATTACACTACTGGTGTAGACATCACAACGTGGCGGGAGCTATTTTCATAGCTAGAATCAAGCAAGTAAATGTACTTAAGAATATATTATTACAAGATATATACCGAGAATAAAGGTCATGCAAAGAGGCGGTAAATGCGTTATACCAAGTTTAGGAGACTAGTCAAAAGATTGGCTTGCAATATCAATTGGCGGCTTCGTCGTTTTCGCCCCCTAAAGCAGCGAACATATTTGATGCAACCGACTCAGTTCTCTTTGAGTTTTCACGAGTCTGAGCGGGAGTGGTGCTTTCATAATTTGGCTTGTTAGACTGGGATCTGGAGACAGAGGCAAAGCCTCTAGAATCCTTGGTTGGTTGTCTAGAGTCCTTTTTGTTTCCCCAGGATGAACCCATCTTGGAGTTGGATCTCGAGTCACCTCCTTGGTAACCAGAGCTGTTGAATCCACCCTTGTTTTGTCTTCTTTTCTCAGCAGAGGCTCTGCTTTCTTCTATTCTCTTTAATTCAGCCTCGTTGTGAATCTCTTTGATGGTCTTGGGTCCAGACTCCAGCTTCATAGATTTCCAGCGAGATTTTCTCAAATCTTGCAAGTCCATCAACATGAACTTGATTCTAGATGAAAGTTTGCAGTTGTCCAAGATTTGTTGGATGTTATCGTAGACAAGTGTCAATGCTGCCTTATTTCTTTCCGAAGCCTCGAATCTAGGACCAACAGTCTTAATCAATTGAGCCAAGTTCTCCAAGGAGTCCTCAGAAGGATCGACAACGTTCTTGGATTGATCTCTCAAACAATGCAAAATAACCTGATCGTTCAACATGTTCAAGATGTACAAATTTCCAATGAATTTGACAAGACCGAGACCTCTTCTTTTGGCTGCTGCCATGGCATAATATTCATCGGACATCATCTCTGGCTCCAAAGGAGAGCCGTCCTCATTTGTCGGAAGTTTGTCAACCCAACCTTTCTCGTATTCAGATTGACAAGTTGCCAATAAAACTCTTCTGACGAAATCACCTCCGTGGGCGACTTCGCCGGACTTGGACAAAGTGCCAACATCCTTGATCTCTTCAGGAACTTCCTTCAACATCTTGGCGCAGAACTGGGCGTAAACGGTGGACCAGTATGGTTCATCACAAGCTTTGGCAAATGTCAAAGAAATCACCTGCTTGATTGTCTGAGCATTCTCTTCCCAAATAGATTGGCGACCAATCGTCAACAACTCCTCTGAAATGGAATCGAACATTTCTAAAGTCAATTTGTTCAATGCAGATTTTGTTTTTCTCTCCACATCCTCTTCGGAAAGAAGAACGCTTCCATCTGGAGCAAGCTTCTCCTCTTGAGGTTTTTGCCTGGATCTTGGTACCCATCTATTAGCACTGGCCACCAATGGCTTAATCTCCTCCTTAGGAATAGTGATTTCATCTTCCTTGACGAAGTCTTTTCCACCTCTCTTCGATTGACCTCTGTTTCTAAGAGACTTGTCTCTTGGTCCACCAGCATTGGATCCTCCTCTTCTCTTGGAGCCACTTCTGGAGTTTTGTCTTCCATCAAATTGACCCAACCTTCCTGGCATAGCACCATTGAATCTGGCACCTTGCATAGAACCGCCGAATTTGTTCGAGTTCATTCTTTGAGGACCAGAAGGCAGTCTTCTGTTTGAGACAATTCCCAAACTTTCGAGCTTTTCTTTCCAAGCATCATCAATAGAGTACTGGACAACGTCACGGAATTGGAGCAAGAACTGAGGATCATATCTGTATTTCTTCGTCTCGGATTTCCATCTTGGGTCCACACCAGCGAGAGGGTAGGGGTAAGATACCGAGAATGGGTCTTCCAAAGGTGTTGCAGTGGATAATCTTTCGAAGTACATCGAGAGATCGAATATTTCCTTCTCCTCTTCTTCAATTCTGCTCTCGTCATTGCTTTCGCTTTCAGTTTCACTGTCGTTGTCATCGTCCTTAGACTCAGGATTGCTAGGTTCCGCTTCAGCCTCCTTTTCTTCACTTACTGGCTCAGATGCTGGTTCCTTGGTGCTAGATTCGACTGCTTTCTCAACTGGCGCTTCCTCGGTGGTAGTCGCAAGCGCAGCAGGCGAGCTTTCAGAAGGTTTAGATGGTTCTGAAGATGCTTGTTCTGTGATGCTAGATTCGGTTTTTTCGTCAACCTTTTCACTTTCTTTTTCAGTGACAGCTGGGGTGGCAGGACTTACTTCTGCCACAGCAGCAGGAGCAGCGGGCTTCGACTCTGGTACTGTCTTGGACTCCTGTTCAACTGGAGCAGCCTTGACCTCAGGCTTAGCTTCAGGCTTAGCGGTTTCAGGCTTAGCGGTTTCAGGCTTAGCAGCTTCAGACTTAGAGGCTTCAGGGGCCTTTTTGTTCTTGGCATTCTGAGCCTTCTCCAAAATTTTTCTTCTAAATTCCTCAGCAGCTGAAAGCTTATTCGTGGCAGGCTCAGCCGAAGGGGCCAGAGAAGAAGCAGTAGCAGCAGGAGCTGGCGATGGAGATGCGGAGGCAGGAGCAGGGCTCAGAGGAGCCTTCTGCTCAGGGACATTTTGATGCAAAACACTTGAAGCTGGAACAGGGGTTGAGCTTGCAGAGCTAGGTGTGGAAGACTTGTTCTTACCTTCCAAGTCCACATGCTTGCCGTCCTTGTCAGTGATCTTTACTTTCGAAGGACCAGGGGACGATACCGGGTATTGGTGAGGAGAAGCATGAGTCTGTTGGGGCAGTTGAGGAGGGTAAGGAGGCATGCCATTCATTCCCGGCATCATTTGCCAGTAGTAGTTGCCGCCATAGACATTGGGGTTGTACCTGAAATTGTTTGGGTATTGCTTGTTGTTATTATTGCCGCTGTTGCCCTTTTGGTTGTTGTGGCTGTAGTTACGTTTGTTGTAGTTCTTGTAACCCGAATTCTGGTGTCCGCCTTGTCTGTTCCCAGAATTATTGGTGGCATTGGCACCGCCTGTAGGTTGGAAATGAGGCTTGTTGCCCTTGCCTTGGTACCCCTGGGGATAATGACTTTGAGCTTGGGGCTGAGATTGTTGATCAGCGGCGGGCAGGGAGGCGGGCTGCGCCTGCTGCGGCTTGGGAGAGCCTTCTGCTTTTCCAGACATATTATTCAGCCGGATCAGGCAGAGAAAGGCCAGTTTTTGTGGAAGGAGATCAAAGGGAGCTCCGGATTGGTGGCAAGAACTGGAGACCACGGAATTCCAACAGACAATTAATCAATCAGATACAAAACCAATGCACGAATAATGTTCGGTCAAAAGTAATGTCTCCGTGATTAAATAGGTTGTATTTGAAGGAGAATGGGTTAAGGGTAAAGTGAGGTACTTTATCTCTAGAGGGGGTAAAAGAGTTACAAGAATAAAAAAAAATTTTCAGTACTTGCGGCTAGTCTCCGCACGACTTTTTGAATCGCGTAAAGTTGGAGTGGGCCACGATTTAGCTATGTGAAGTATGTCTCACTTCCGACTATAAAAGAGCGCAGCGCAGAGCACAATGCCATTTTTTCGGTCTGCTAGGAGGTTACATTGTATCAGGTGACTTTCCACTTTAACAAAAAAATAGCATTGTGGGCTTTCACCGCCTCCGTATTCGGTTGCCGGCGGCAAATATGGGGACGCGTGTTAGAGCCATGTATTACGCAGAAGTCTCGATGTACACTGGCAATGCCGAAATACCCGAAACATTTGCCGCCAATGCAGTGGCGGATCCAATCCAGGTCTCAATGCAGTGGCGAATCCAGAATTTTCAGATTATGTAATATTGTCCCTGTGCCGACTCCAGTGGCTGCACGAAGCCAGAGTGGATTTATGTATGCTGAGGACTGTCATCATGAGAAGCATTGTAACTCTGCATTGACTTTGAATGAAATTTGATGATTCTGTAAATTCTTTTAAGTTCATTCATTCTGAATGTCAATTCAAAGAAGGACGTCATCTTTAACTCGGGTTGTTTCTTGAATTGAGACTCAACATCAACTCTCATGTACAATCAATGAAATCTCCAATAAATCCCTGCGGCCGCTTCAATTCTAGCAAAGTTGCCTGTTCCAACATTGCCTGTTTTTAAGATTTCCTGTTCCAAAGATTGAGAACATGTTTCGAAAGCAGAGTGACACCACTATACCAGTAACTGATCAAATGTATCAATGACGTGCATCAAGACTGTCTGTACGAGGCCTGAAGTGCAAGTATGCCTGCTTCCCTAGAAGACCAAGCACTGAAAATGTAAAAAGCAACACCATGATGTGTTCCTTACGAGACTCATTTTGGAAGCAACTGATGATTATGGAGTCTGAGGCCTCCTCTCCTGAACAAAGGCTCGGGTTTTGTCCAAGGCACCATTCTTTCGTGCAAGAAACACTCTCGTCTATTTTCTTGGTAATAGACTGATCTAGGCATTGACATTTGCAGAATTGTTGGAAGCAATGGGCCCAGCCCGCAAGTATAAGAAGTTTGAGTATGTTCATGGTGGTGTCTAATTGCTAGCCGCGCGCCGCACATATGGTATATTCACACCAGAGAGTATTCTAGCTAAGAAGCCATTTGGGATACACGGCGATAACCTGCAAAATCTGTCAAAATCTGTAAAAATTGGTAAATCTCTGCAATACTCTGCAATACTTAAACTGTATGGAATACTTGTAAGCCTGGACACTTTGTGATCCAGCACAAAAATTCAACATGTCTTTATCAAAACCATTGTCCTGCACACAGCGCTACTCCAGTCGTGCGGACGTCGTGCTACGAGGGCAAATCCACCACACTACAGTGATCTTGAAACCAAACATGACTGCGGTTGAAGCACCATACATACATGAAGGCGGTATCAAACCGTACTTTGAGCAACAAATTCAAGATGCTGAGATCAAAATACAAACCACTACGCAAAATTTACGCAGATTGGAGGCCCAGAGAAACAAGCTCAACTCCAAAGTTCGCCAACTAAAAGACGAATTGAGGCTACTTCAAGAGCCCGGCTCCTACGTCGGAGAGGTCGTGAAAGTCATGGGCCTCAAGAAGGTTCTTGTCAAAATTCACCCCGAGGGCAAGTACATTGTCAACATTACAAAAGATATCGACATCAAGAAATTGACTCCTAGTTTGCGGGTGTGTCTCAAGTCCGACTCTTACGACTTGCACAAGATTCTTCCCAACAAAATAGACCCTTTGGTGTCGTTGATGATGGTGGAAAAGGTGCCTGACTCTACATATGACATGGTAGGAGGTTTGGACAAGCAAATTAAGGAGATCAAGGAGGTGATTGAGTTGCCTGTTAAACACCCAGAGCTCTTTGAGAGCTTGGGAATTGCACAGCCCAAGGGTGTTATTTTGTATGGTCCGCCAGGTACGGGAAAAACGCTTTTGGCCAGATCTGTGGCTCATCACACAGACTGTAAATTCATCCGAGTTTCCGGCTCGGAATTGGTGCAGAAATACATTGGCGAGGGTTCTAGAATGGTGCGTGAACTCTTTGTCATGGCTCGTGAACATGCTCCCTCCATTATATTCATGGATGAGATTGATTCGATTGGATCCTCCAGAGTGGAAGGTTCCTCGGGTGGCGACTCGGAAGTTCAGAGAACGATGTTGGAATTGCTTAATCAGTTGGATGGTTTTGAAAGCTCAAAGGATATCAAGATCATCATGGCAACCAATAGATTGGATATCTTGGACCCAGCATTATTGAGACCCGGCCGTATAGACAGAAAGATCGAGTTCCCCGCTCCAACTGTGGCTGCGCGTACAGACATATTGAAGATCCACTCAAGATCTATGAACTTGACCAGAGGTATTGACTTGCGCAAAATTGCCGAAAAGATGAACGGCTGTTCGGGTGCAGATGTGAAAGGTATATGTACTGAGGCTGGTATGTACGCATTGAGAGAGCGCCGGATTCACGTCACTCAAGAAGATTTTGAGCTTGCTGTGGCCAAAGTCATGTCAAAGAATGACGAAGGTGCAGTTTCTTTGGCCAAGCTCTTCAAATAGCGTGGCTATCATTATAAGGCTTAGATTAATCGAACCATGGCTGTAGAGAACAATGGTGCCCACTACAAAGGCCGGTAGATCGCTGTTATATGCAGTATACGACACGTACTGCTTGCGAAAATATATAATGTAGCCCTGGTGCACGTCTTTAAAAAATCGACCAAATGAAGTGCTCAAGCATAATTACTCTAGCATTGCTACTAGTGAATGCTGCCGCTAATCCACAAAGTCTTGATGACAGAATTGCTGATGCTCAGAAACTCCTCCTTTCTGAAGGCCCAACCTACAACGTTCTTAATGAGTATGAAGCATTGATTAATGATATCACAGGCTCAGAAACGATTCCAGACTCCAAACTAGCGCAAGTGTATTACAAGAAGGCTCTTGTAGCAATTGGACTTAACAAAAACTCCATTGCTATAAAAGATTTACAAGAAGCAAATGCACTTGACGCAGCATTCTCACCAGCAGCAGACAAATTGGTGCAAATCTGGCTCAGACATGGCCAATTCGGTGAGATTAAGAAGCAGTTCACTGCTGAAAACTTTTCTGATGTTTTCCAGCAAATGCAAGTTTGGGAGGAGATCTACAAGCGCATTAATTCAACCCTTGCAGAAGATGCTGCAATTGAACAATCCACATTGGAGGAATTTTCTTCTGCCCTCACATCCAAGCTCATACCTTTGACACCAGAATTTTCAGAAGTTTACGAACTTAGCATTAAGTTGGAAAAATACGCAGCTACAAAGGGCAAGCCAATCTCGTTCGATGGAATTGCTCGGGATTATTCCAAGCTCACTCGGTTAACTGGATCTAAAGATTTGAGAAGGTACGTCGTGTACTCTCAGTATCTTTTATTTACGCAGGGAAAATTCCAAGATGCATGGACTACCGTAAAGGGATGCTTGCGTATTGACAATGATTTCAAAGAATGTGGAAGTTTAAGTAAAGTCTTCTCTAAGTTGCAAAAAGTCTTGAAAGCTTATGAGGAGTATTACATGTTGGATGAGTTTTTGTATCCAGAGGGAGATGCTGAAGTGTCGGCTTCTGAAGAGAAGTTGGCATTGAAGTTTGGTCTGAGTTTATTCAATGAGCTCACGAGTCCCGTCAAGTTGTCTAAGAGAGACTCAGCTCAATTGCCTTCGGATGTTTTAACCAATCTTGACTACCTCCGTTTTATTGCCAAGAGCTTCTGTGACTCAGAACTCGTGGGAATCAAGCCAGACTCGCTTCCTTTCATGAAGGTATTGAATAAACTTGTATGTGAATTGAGCATCGACAAGAAGTCACCCGAACGCAAGACCGAATGTGCTCGTGTTATCGAAGGCGACCGCCCATTCTTGCCCAAGCAGCAAGCCCACATTGATTCTTTGTTGAGGAAGAAGAAGTATGATGAGGCCAAGAGTATACTTCGAAAGTTCAACGAAAACGTGCGAAAGACTGAAAGATTTCAGAAAAGATACAGAGTCATACAGGAGGTGGAAGAGAGAGCTGAGAGACAACGGCAACAAAGATTTCATCAACAACAACGGCAACGCCAAGAACAGTTCCGCCAGCAACAGCATCAGCAGCAGCAACAGCAATCGCACTTTGACCGTTCCAAAGACTACTACAAAATTTTGGACGTGTCCAGAGACGCTGATGAAAAGACGATTAAAAGAGCGTACCGCTTACAAACTCTCAAGTACCACCCGGACAAATATAAAGGAGGGGACCTTGATGAGGCCGCCATTGAGGCCAAGATGCAAGCGATCAACGAGGCGTACGAAGTATTGTCCAATCCAAGCTCCAAGGCTGATTACGATAGGGGAGGCCAAGAAAGCCACAACAGAGGCGGGCATGGCTTCCAGCAACACCATTACGGGCATGGCTTCCAGCACGAGAATTTTGCTCACATGGACGATTTTTTTACGCAACAATTCATGCATAATGGCTTCTAGTTTGTCAAGCGTGTTCGTAAAATGGCAATTGCAACCATTGACACATGCAGCAAAGTATGAGCCATATCTAGTGCCGCAGAATCAGAGTCAGTCTATCAGCATGCTCGGAAGTACACTGCACGCTGTGTGCAGGAGCCACTTTTACGATAACGGAACAAGTCACCATACTTGTCGCAGCGTCCACCGAAGCAATGCACGGCTTGAAGTACGCAATTGCCGCTTGGTTCATTTGTATGATTGGCATCAGGCACAATAATCTGCAAAGAAAGGCTCCGATTTCTGTTGCAAGGTTTAATGCTGCACTTTATCTGCTGCGCGAGATTAAACGAGCTGAGAAAAGTCGAGCCGCGCAGCACAAGAACCGCGTGCGACTATTATATAAGAACGCACACCCCCCACCGTAAAGTCATTCAGGTAATATTTTAAAAAGCACCGAGACAATCATGAAAGTTAACATTGCTTCGCTTGCATTGTTGGGCCTTGCCAGTGCATTGCCCACCGAGCCAATGGCCGAGCCTGAAAACAACTTGGAAGAAATGCGTTTTTATCAAGACTTCCCACACATTCAAAAAGTGATGGCTCCTGCTTCGAGAAGAATTGCCGAAATGTCTAAATTCACCGAAGAAGTTACCGAGTCGTTGTTCTCTCCTATTCATTGGCCACCATTCTTCAAGAAAATGGTTGATAGTGAGAAGTTGCAAGAAACCATCACCGAGGAGGCACTTAGAGAGAGAGCCGAGGCTTTATACGAAGTTGCTCGCTTATCTAAAGATGAGTATGGTCATCCTACGAGAGTAATTGGCTCCAAGGGCCATTGGGGTACAGTCAACTACATTCTTGGAGAGTTGCACAAGCTTGCTAAGTACTACACTTGGGATGTGCAGCACTTTGACGCCATTGACGGACGGGTTAAAACCTTCTCTCTCCTCATCGATGGTGTTGAGCCTAAGCTGGTTCTGGCACTTTCGTTGACCCCTCCAACCCCAAACGGCAAACCTGTGCACGGAAACTTGGTGTTGGTTCAAGACTTTGGCTGTGACGCTCTGGACTTCCCAAAGAATTTGACTAAGGGCAACATTGCTTTGGTTAAAAGAGGAGAGTGCTCATTTAGTGACAAGCTGATCATTGCTGGAAAAGTTGGTGCTGCTGGTTTAATTATCTATGACGAGGACTCCCCATTACATGGTACTTTGGGTGAACCAACTGGCCACGAGGTTCCTACCGTTTCCATCAGCAAGAAGGACGCTCAGGCATACATTGACAAGTTGACCAAGAAACCCGAACACAAGTTCCCTACAACTTTGTATGTGGACTCGTACGTCAAAAAGATCAAGACGGTAAACATTGTCGCAGAAACCAGATGGGGAGACCACGACAATGTTGTCTCATTGGGAGCTCACTCTGACTCTGTGGCCGAAGGCCCAGGAATTAATGACGACGGATCTGGAACCATTTCTTTGCTTGAAGTGGCCAAGCAATTGACCAGATTCAAAACAAAGAACGCTGTCCGTTTCGCTTGGTGGGCCGCTGAAGAGGAGGGTCTCTTGGGATCGTATGCGTACGCCAACTCTCTCCTGGCTCTGGAAAACCAGAAAGTGCGTCTCTTCATGGATTACGATATGATGGCCTCTCCAAACTACGAATACCAAGTTTACGACGCCAACAACAAGGATCATCCCAACGGATCTGGTGACTTGAAGAACCTTTACATTAAATGGTACCAAGCACATGGATTGAACTACACTTTGGTTCCTTTCGACGGCAGATCGGACTATGTCGGTTTTATTGATGCTGGAATCCCAGCTGGTGGTATCGCCACCGGTGCCGAAGGAGTGAAGACCAAGAAGGGCGAAGAAAACTTCGGAGGCAAGGCTGGTAAGTGGTTTGACCCATGTTACCATCAATTGTGCGATGACTTGAAGAATCCAAGTTACGAAGCTTGGTTGATCAACACTAAATTGATTGCTCACTCGGTTGCTACTTATGCCAAGTCTTTTGAGGGATTCCCTCAAAGAGAGTTCACCGCCTCCAATGCGCCTACCGCCAAGTTCAGTGATTCATTCAAGTACCGTGGAAGTCACCTCGTGATCTAAACGGGAACAAAGATTTGATCTTAGAACAGTGAGTAATTGTGAAATTGACGTAATTGAACATTAATACAGTGAACAGCGTAGAGAAAAGTTAGCTGAACAAGTTAGATTCAGATCAATCCCGAGCCCAAATCAATCTCAATCCAGGTCAATCTCAATTCAGGTCAATCTCAATCCAGGTCAATCTCCAATACTACGTGTAAAGCTGGATCAGCGGAGTCAGCGACGCTTTAGGAAAAGAAACGCTGTTTTGTCCTGCATGCAGTAGTGCCGGGTATAGATAAAGCACGCGATAAGGTGAGACGAGAAATGTCGAGAAGTGTATAATGACAAATATAGAAAGCAAATTCCTAATCATCGACCGATTTTGATTCCAACTCTGAAATCTGTGCTTCAAAAATATAGCAGAAGCCAACAAAACGGTGTGGGGTTATTGCGCGTGGGGGATTCGAGTTCCATGTGGGGGTAAATAATCCGCGACTATCGCTGCAACCTATATAAGTGCACTAATGCCCGAGACAAATTGCAATGTTCTCATCCATTCTTTCTCGCCAAACAAAGCGATTTTTCACAGCAAATATAAACAAAATGGCCAACACAAAACCAAAGGTACTTAGACTTGGCGCTTGGGATGCCAGTGAAGCTGAGTGGAAAAAGTTGCAAGAAGTTGCTGACGTTGTTGTGTGTGAGTCCAAGACCAGAGACGAGTTCTTCAAAGACTTGAAAGACAAGTACTCCGATATCACCAGCATTGCAAGAACTTTCCAATCAATTGAGAACACCGGTCGTTTTGACGAGGAGTTGGCATCCCACTTGCCCAAAAGCGTCAAGCACGTGGCTCATAACGGAGCTGGTTACGACCAAGTGGACGTGCAGCCATTCACGGACCGCCAAATCCAGGTTTCCAATGTTACGGACCCCGTGGAAGCGCCCACTGCCTTGAATGCAGTCTACTTGACGCTTGCAGCCATGAGAAACTTCCAGGAGGGCCATGACTTGATGGTGCAAGGCAAGTGGCCCAGCGGAAAGTGTGCGGGCGCCAAAATCGGGATTGATCCTGAGGGAAAAGTGGTTGGAATCTTGGGGATGGGCGGGATTGGCCGGGCCATCCGCTCTCGGTTGGAACCTTTTGGATTCGAGAGGTTTACTTACTATAACCGGTCCAAGTTGAGCAGCGAGTTGGAGTGCAACACTGAGTATGTTTCCTTTGATGAGTTGATTGGCAAGTCCGACGTCATCATGTTGAGTGTGCCATTGAACGCCAAAACTCACCACTTGATTGGTGCCGAGACCATTGCCAAGATGAAGAAGGGTGTTGTGCTTATTAACACGGCCAGAGGTGCCATCATCGACGAGGCTGCGCTCACCAAGGCTTTGAAAGACGGCCATATTGGAGCTTTTGGCTCGGATGTGTTTGAGTTCGAGCCGGAAGTGTCTCCTGAGTTGTACAAGTTGCCAAACGTGGTTTCTTTGCCCCACATGGGTACCCACAGTGTGCAGGCGCAAGTGAATATGGAGACGTTTGTGATAAAGAATGTGGAGTCCTTCTTGACCACGGGAAAGGTCAAGACCATTGTTCCTGAGCAGGCATCTGTGGACTTTTGATTGGACGAACGTATATAGAAAAGGTTCAATACCAGTCAACAGTGCTGTAGTATGCAATGTCAGTAGTATCGCATCTGCAATTTAATGAGATATCCACATAAGTTGACCTATTGAAGTTGAGTATATCAACGATGCATATTCTCATTCACAATGCTTCGTCAACCATGTGATTGACTCTAGCTATGTGATTGAGCTAGCTTAAACCACGTGATCGACTCTGGCATGTCTTGTCAGGCTATCGAAACCACCATGTGGTCCTGCATACAGCTCGGCGCCGAGTCTCGCCCGCGGTCATTATTCAGCTCCGTGCGATGCACCGATATCCGATCTCGTTCTTCCCCAAAATCACCATAGAATACCGGCTATAAAACACAAGTCAATTTTCTCGTAAGAATACGTACATAAACCATTGACTGCACACAAGCTCCCGGTTGTAAAGTCCCTATGCACTCCCTGTAATTTACGTGCTGCTCACACACCGCTCTCCACTCACCAACACTCACGGCTGAAATTTGCGAGGGCATTTTTTTCCGCTTCAAGCATTAAACGCTTTTCTTCCAAAGCCACGCCGTGCCACCGTTTCAAAGGCTTCCTTCTCCTGAATTCTCCAGAAACTGAATTGAAAGTAAACTGAAAGTGAATTGAACTTTCTGCCCATTTCCATTGCTTCTTGCTCTCTTGCTCTTTTTTCCTGAGCGCCCGGTGACTTAATTTCCATCCACACAAATAATGGCAGACCAACCCCACAAACTCGGCGTTGACCCCTTAGAAGTCGACTACGAAGCTCTTCCTGATGATGCCAGTATAGCTGCCCATCTCACGGCCGGAGCTTTCGCCGGAATTATGGAGCACACCGTCATGTACCCCATTGACTCCATCAAAACACGAATGCAGGTGATTCAGTCCACAGGCGAACTCAACAAATCCGTGATTTCGTCCATCTCCAAAATCAGCGCCAGCGAGGGTGCCTATGCGTTGTGGAGAGGCGTGCTGTCGGTTGTTCTTGGCGCCGGTCCGGCACATGCTATATACTTTTCGACATTTGAGGCGTCCAAAACTTACTTGGTGGGCAAATTGACCAACGCTTCCACGGGCAACTCCGGCAGCAAGTGGGTCACCGACGAAAACCATCCGTTGATTGCTTCCGGGGCTGGTATCGCCGCCACCACTGCGTCTGATGCTTTGATGACGCCGTTTGACGTTTTGAAGCAGAGAATGCAGATGAGCAATGCGGGCACCGCTCCCAACAGCAAGCTTTTGAAGACCGGCTTGGCCATCTACAAGACTGAGGGCTTGGGTGCGTTTTTCATCTCCTACCCTACCACGTTATTCACCAACATTCCTTTTGCTGCCTTGAACTTTGGCTTCTACGAGTACTTCTCCTCTGTGTTGAACCCAACCCATACATACAACCCATACTACCACTGTGTTTCTGGAGGAATTGCCGGTGGAATAGCTGCCGCTTTGACCAATCCTCTTGACTGCATCAAAACCGCTTTGCAAACCCGTGGAGTGTCCACCAATGAATCCTTGAGAAATGTCAATGGTTTTGTCAGCGCTGCCAAAGTCTTGTACAAACAGGGAGGTATGTCTGCTTTCATGAGAGGTTGGAAGCCCAGAATCATCTTCAACATACCGAGCACTGCCATCTCATGGACGGCATACGAGATGGCCAAGGAAGTGTTGTTGAGAGACTAGGAAAGGAGAGATTGAACAATTCAGACGCCCGTTGGAAGGGTATCAGTTTCTGCTGCTTCGAACCTGGAGACAGAGACTTCTTTCGTCTTGTATATTAGGATAGATTGACTAATCGCTGTATATATGTGAGTGCCGCATTTGATGCTACAACAACTTGTAACTTGTCGAGTTCATTTCTTGAGGGTTCAGGCTGAACTACCCCCACTTTCTTGTACCATAGCTTCTGACCCACGGCTCTATTATCGAATTCTTGGCATGTTGGTACCAGCTTTCAATTTCCTTACCTTCCTTGCTCGTTGATTGCCATTCAAATCATATTGATTTCTTCTGCACACATTTCCTAAATATTCTGGAGATTGCATACGCTAAGGATGGACATCACAATATTTGTGGTTGTTTGGATAATTTCTGGGCCACGAAGGAAAACATGACACAACTACCCAAAAAGCCCAATAAATTAAAGAATGCGCTTCGTGAGTAAGATTTTTCCTCCTCTTCTGTTCTAAACGACGCAAAGATCCTCCGAATGCTAGCAATGATCATCAGTTTTCATAAATATAGTGGTATTTCGAGATCCAACTGGATTTATGTGCAGGATTATGTGAATGCTAAAATATGCAAGACACGTGAAGCTTAAATAAACATTCAAATACACATAAAAGGCTGACAATCAATTGAAACACTTGTCACGACTTGACTGGCATCAAAAAGAAACCTGACTCAGGACAATGATCGGTATCGGGTGCCAAGGCCGCAAATTGCACTCAACAGCCTCCCACTAATATGGGAGACCAACCATCCGCGCCGCCTCCCATGCACCTGACGATGCTACTTTTCTGATGGCGGCGCCCGGCGTAAATTTCTACGCCAAGGAAGCTCTCACGAGCAGATTTGGACACTTGGGGCCGGGGCCACAAGTGCTGGATGGGGAGAACCACCGAATTTCCCACCCGCATTTGAATTCCGGGGAATTTCAAGACACCCCAGCACGGAATCGCACTGGGGCAGCTTTAGTGCGCGGGTAAATGCGACGTGCCCCGAGAAAGGTCAAGCCACTGCACTAGAAGTGCACTAACCGAGAAAAAGGCGTAAGTAGGATTTATAGACCATGACCGCAATGATGATGAAAAAGGGCAAGTTCATAGCTTTAAACTCGATTTCAAAGCTTTGACGTGCGAGAGAGCTATTCTTTGTCTCTCAATAAAAGTGGATTACGAAACATGAAACACATGATCTTTAAAGTAAACTGAAGCGGTCCAAAAAAACGACCTCGGTGAGGATCGAACTCACGATCTTGAGATTAACAGTCCCACGCCTTAACCAGCTTGGCCACGAAGCCTATTTTTCTTTAATTTGGTGCAGCTTTAATAGAACGGATGGATGTTTTAAACATGTAAATTTAGCAAATAATTTGCTTTAACGAATCTAGCTCCCGAGATTTAGATTCTAGTGCGCAAGTTGCAGTAAGCCATACTGCGAGAGCACCAAGTAAGCTACTGATGCTCATCCCTACAAATAAGAATCGATCGCGCTCCAATCCTTTGACCAATCGCGGACAGCCCGGAATCCTCTCTATAAGAGATTGAGATCAGTTTCTCCAAATTTAACATCATATTTGAAAAATCATCTCTGCATTTTTTATCTTGTAACTTGCCTCAAACAGTGTGTAGACGCGGAACTAGTGCTAAGTTTTCCTAATCTGGCGCGTAGCTTACCTAAAACTTAAGTCACATGCAGAGTGACAGACTTGCATACCCTGCGCGCCGTTGGAGGAATAATAGGCGAAACAAATAAGAAATAAACGAATGCATCCCAGCAATGTCTAACCTTAACCCTACTCCTCGAACGGATCTTAACGGCAGCGTGGCGAGATTTTTCACCCTCATATTCTCCGCCATCGGCTCATTTTTATTCGTTACATGTGTCTCTCTAGGCGCCAATGTGTATCATCTCAGAGATGTCATGAGTGGCCGGGAAAAGAAGAATAAACCACAGGCCAATAATGCCACAGAAAACTATACGCCGAGAGAGCCTTATCCTGATCTCAAAAACATGAAAATCACCACGGATCTAAGCTACTACGCCAAGCAGCTAAGTTTGGACTTGGAGCTGTACGATATCACCACTGATGATGGACACGTTCTTATATTGCACCGGGTGATTGACCCAAAAGACAGCAAGGAAACACGGGACAACAAACCTCCAATTCTTTTGCAGCATGGTCTCTTGCTGTGCTCTGGTGCATGGCTAGCTCCTGGCGCCAATTCCTTGCCTTATTACTTCATTGAGCAGGGCTATGACGTGTGGATGGGAAATAACCGGTGTGGTTTCAAGCCGCGGCACATCAAGCACAAGGGCAACCTCATGCACAATGAAAAGGTGTGGGACTGGGATGTGCGGCATTTGGCCTACTACGATTTGCCTTGTATTATTGATAATGTTTTGTTAATGAAGCCCTTGCACGAGAAGTTGTACTTGGTGGGACATCTGCAGGGTTGTACGCAGTCTTTGATCTTGATGAGAAACGGAGACTTGAAGAAATACCAAGCCAAAATTGAACATTTCTTCTTCTTGGCTCCGGCAGCGTTCCCTGGCAGTTTATTTTACGACAGGCGTTTCATCAAATTCATCCACAGCAAGTCTCCTCGGATGTACAACGCTATCTTTGGAAACTGCTGTTTCTTGGCGCTTTTGTCTCAGCTCAGGTCTCTATTCGGCACCATGAAACTTTTCAGTCTCTTGTCATACCAGATTTTTAAGTATCTTTTCGGTTGGAGCATACGAAACTCCTACAAAAACGACAAAGTCGTGCATGTGCAGTTTCTCTTTAATGCAACCTGCGTCTCAGCGAGATTGATGTCCTGGTGGTTATCCTATTCGGTGGAGGAGGGCTTTCTGAACCAGCTTCAACCAAAGCAGGCCTATAAAGATGGCACCACGGCTGATTTCACTCCAGTCAATACTACCACGTCTGCATCTGAGGGTGTAAATGCCGACAAGCTGGAGCAAAGCGTTGAAAAAGCTAAACCCAATAACGCAATGGATGACTCCAAATCGTTCTTTCCATATAAAACCGAGTGGTTCACGTCAACTAACAAAGAGGAGATTGTTCCCATGTCAGTTTTTATTGGCGGAGAAGATTTCCTCGTTGACGGGGCTAGGTTTGCAACGCACATGAGGCACTACGAACGCAATTACTTCCAAGAAGGAGGGAATTTGAAGGTTGTGGAGTTGCCTGACTACAACCATCTTGATGTTATCTGGGCGCTGAACTGTATCGGAAAAATCGGTATGGTTATCAATGACACCATCAAAGCAAACGAAATTAATGAGAAGGTTTGATCTATTCTAGCAGTGGTTCTATTTTATATACACAAGTTCATGGAGCTCCTGCGTTCTTTGATCTTTTTATCGGCGACAGTCAAGGCACAATAGACATGCTGCCAAAAGAATGGCGCATTAATGCTCAGTCCAACGAACACCCCGCCTTTTTCTCTACGCATGGGGTCCATGTCTGGGTTTGAGAATGTCGTCTCACCCAAACGGTTACCGTCTGTCTGCACCTTCACATGTCTTTGAATAAAATGGAAATCGCATGATGCAGCAAAGCCGGCGTAAATAGGATCTTCTCTTGCGACAAACGGAAGGATCAAATACAATGCTAAGGGATCGTGGATAGGCGGCCCAACAAAGTACTCGTATCTTTGGCGGTAGTTGTCGGAGTAGAAATCTAAGAGACGGGAGAATGTTTCTCTGATGGGTGTGTTATTATCGCCCGTTTCCGTATATATTCCTTTCCACACATTCTTGGTGGCCACGATCGTATGCGTGAGATTTAGCGGAGCCAAGACTATTTTTCCGGATAAATCAGGAGTCTGGAATACAATTTCAGCAGCATGTGGATCAACACGGCAGTTGAATTCCGCGTGTTCAGTGATATTCCCGGTCCCGAAGGCGCCGCCCATAATGGAAACAGCCCTAATTTTGGAAATTGAATCTGGGTGTTTTTCAATGAACTTGGCCAAGTTGGTGAGTGCGCCAATGCACACGACACAGATCTCATTCTCGTATTCTTCAACGGCCTTTTGGAGGGCATCCAAGTACAGGACATCTGTAGTGGATTTTATTTTGGAACGCTCGGGGAATTGAACACCGCCTAAGCCTGACTCGCCGTGGACATTGGTAGCGTTCAACGGCTCGATTTCCAAAGGCCGACTCTCGCCCGGGTACACTTTAATTTCGTCTTGCTTAAAGTGCAATACGTCTAGCAAAGATAAAGCGTTGTGTGTGGTTTTCTGTAAAGGGACATTTCCGTGCACGGTAGAGATTCCTACCAAGTTGAATGCCGGATGACAAGCCGCAAGTAGGATTGCAAAGGCGTCATCGTTGCCTGGGTCACAATCGAGCCATATGGGAATGGGCAGGGCTGCAAATGGGTGGCTTTTAGTCTCGTTTTGTGCGCTGGGCATTATTTGGTATGGATTAAAGTTTGTAAGGAGTGATATAGTTTTATTTTGAAGCTGAGGGTATTGTAAATGAAAACGCCCAATTATTGAAAAATGGAGTATGCGCTTTATATATTGTTTAATGTGAACACTTGCATGGAAAGATGCGGCATTCGAGGCACTACCCCACACATATTACGGCACAACCGGTACTTGAACGGTTTCGCCAAAACAGTTGTAGTTTTGCAGATTATTCTGAATTCAAAAGCGAAATATTTTACAATTCACTACTCAAATCTATTCTGACATGTGTTTATCCATTTATTGATATCCGTGTATTTTTTCATCTCAATTTTTCATTTATTACGTAAACGAGCATAATGTGCCAATTTACTAGCGCACTGGCCGTTGGAAATTATTGCCTCAGTCCGAGCAGCCTTTAAAAATTGCAGTCTGTATTAATACAACTACTATTTAATAAATAAATCGACGCAAGTACGACCATTCAAGTTTGTTGGCCCCATAGTATTATCGTCACTTGAGAGTCACTCCGTATCATTGAGAACCACACTGAACAGTATGATGCATCATATCTCACAGTGCAACCAACAATTCGGGTGCAATTACATCCCACACACCAACGACCTTAAATATCCTTTCCTTCCTCCTCGACAGGAACAACAAAGGCGCCAGCCAAACTAAATGCAGGCTCGTTGATGTTGCAGTGCTGGTAGCTCAAAACACCCACTCCTCCTGCATCCAACACCAAATCAGGGTTTTGGTTAAGCGGTCTTCCAATCCAACGTGAGGCCAAACAACGGAGAATGTGTCCGTGTGCAACCAACACGACATCGCAAGGCTCGTTCTTTTCAATGGCCTCGGCGTGTACCTTTCTGATTTTGCCAATCAACCGATCAACACGCTCTGTTACCTGCAAATAGTCCTCACCGTTTTCACAGCCATACTCGAAGATGTTCCAAACTTCGCCGTTGGCCTCATGGCCACGCAGTTTGCGCAAATCGATGATTTGCTGAGTACGAAGTCCCTCGTAGTCGCCATACTCCCATTCTCTCAAGTCATTGTCCTCACTGATAGGGAGAGCATTGCGGACAGATTCCTCTAGACCCTCAGTCAACAATTGAGCGGTTTTCTTCGCTCTTGTTCTTGGCGAGGTGATGAACATCTTGATGTTGTGTGGTTGAATCAAGTGAAAAGGAGTGAACCCAATCAATTGCTTGCCTGTGTTTCTCATCTGAGTCACTCCAAATGGCGTGAGATCTAAGTCCGTGACCGAGGTATACTGGCCCGACTTGGACCATGTAGTTTGCCCGTGGCGGACGAAGATAAGTCTCGGAGTGTGCTTTGCCATTGTGGTGTGTAGAGATTCTCCAGTCCGGCGCGATCCGCTCTGGACATAAAGCTGGTCACGTGACCGGCCGTGATGCCATTATTTTGGTCAGCAAATCGACGTGGTGGCCGGCTTGTACTCTGCTTGTGTCATTATCGATGCCCCGTGGCAGTCGTAATTCCAGAGCCATTTCTACGGGCAAATGGTGGGGTGTGCATACAAGGCACCCGGGAGAAAAACACATCCACGAGAAGACTCACACTGCACCATGTCGTCGAAAGCACAACTCACAGAGAAAATCCTCTCCCTCTTGAAGACTCTCCCCAAAGAGCGCTTGACCCATTATGCATCCTTTAAGGATATGCAGATAGAGCGATTCTCCAACCCACAAATCGTTGGCGATATCAGCGAGAAGGACTTGAAGCTCCAGTATATCTCCTTGCGGGAGTTGGTCAATGACAAATACAGAAACTATTATAAGCTTGATGATAAGTTGTTGAAGCCCAAGGGAAATCCACGTTATTACGACCGTATATTGAGTGAGATAAAGGGCGAGAAGAAGGAGACGTGGTTCAGCGCTATGCGCACGGTCTTGACTGGGAGATAACCAGGAAACATGTAAATAGAACAGATTGGTTAGGTAATATAAAAACTACGATAGTCGGTATTGTGGCAAACATCACAAGTGTCTTCTGAAAGAGTTCCCACGTGGGGTATGAAGCCAACAGCAGGTCCCACTGTGGAGTTTTCGAATCTAGTGGCCTTAACAAGGCACTTTAACTTAGAAAGACGCTTTAGTTCAACACACCTGTTTAACCCAAACAAAAACAAGGCACAATAATTAAAAGATGCTCAAACATGGCACTTTATTAACAAGGTGCTCAAAATCAAGGATTCTTGGACAGAATTGACTCACGCATTGTAGCCCAGACATCCTACAGAGATGGCACCAGTACATCCTTTATATGGTGACAGGCAATGGCGCAATAATGGCTTTTTCTGTAGCAAAATCATCACAATTAAGCTCATATTATAAATTCTGCATCAAACACCTAAATCTGCCAACTTTTCCCCCACTGGACAAATCCAATTAAAGCGGTGCAATATGCGTGCTGCACGCACTGAAGCCATGATTTATGGGCCGAGTCCGCGAACTTAGTCACGCTTCACATACACTTCCCACAAGAGAGTAGTAAGCAAAAATCAGTGACAATGGCTCGTTCCAATACACGATCTAAGCCGCTTCTCATTGGACTATGCTTTTTTGCTCTCGCAGGCATTTACTGGCTCTTTTTCTCCGGCGACAGTACAGAGGCTTTCACACCGGAGCACATCAATGACATGTTCCAGAACAAGGCTCTGGAAGTGCAGCTCAAAAGAGTGGAGCTCACAGACCAGCAAATCATGTCTCCGTACTTGGACAAACTGACGTTGAAGAACGAGCATTGGGACTTTGCCGGAGACATTGTCGTTCAAAACGGCCAATTCATCAGTCTCACCTCTGACGCCAAGCATCAGGCAAGCAGTATGTTTGCCAAAAAGCCCATCCAGTCGCCGTCTTTCGAAATGGAGCTCACATTCCACATCCACGGAAAAGGCGGGCTTCATGCCGATGGGTTGGCGATTTGGTTTATTTCAGAGCCCTCGCCAATTGGAGATATCTTTGGCGCCAGAAACAACTTCGAAGGGTTGGCGATCATCATCGATACCTTTCAGAATGGAAACTCCGGGAGCTTTCCCTTCATCAGTGCGCATGGTGGAAAGGGCAAGTACTATTTTGACAAGTACTCCGATGGTATGAACACCAAGTTGGCTGGCTGCACTGCTAAATCTGTGCTTAACCCGGCATCACGCTTGACCAGATTGCGGATCATTCACACAAATGAGGGATATCTCTCTCTAGATTTGAACTACAACCCGGCTGAGTCCGAAGAGTGGCACAATTGTTTCACATTGACTAATGTGATTCTTCCCGAGAAAAAGTACTTGGGACTTTCTGCAGAGACTGGCGAGTTGGCTCAAAGCGTTGATATCATTGAGAACAGAATCTTTGGCGTCTATCTGCCTGACGGAGGCGACGCCATTCACAATGTGGACGAACTCGAGCACCTTATTGAAGAGCAGGAGCCTCAAGATCAGAAAAATAACCAACGTGGCTCCAAAAAAGCCCGCAAGTCCGTCATGCGCCTCAGGAAGGCCGAAGAAAGGATCAAGCAGAAAGAAAGGGCTTATCGTCTTGAGAAATATGGAGACGCAAATGCCACTTTTGTCCGCAGGTGGGCCAAGCGCTTGTCGGCCTTCTTCAAGTTCGTCACATTGCTGCTTGTTGCGATTGTCGTTCTATGGGTGGCCTCCATCATTTACAAAAATAGAGTCCGGAGGGGCGGCTACAAAAGGAGTGGTCTTTTGGACTGATCTCGATTAGAAATTACTAGAATATAAGTTAGACCTCACCCAATTTGTATTTGCAGCTGAGTAGATCATAGTCTATGTGTTTGTTTTTAGGTTCTGGCCTTGCGCTTTTTAGCTCCTTTCTGCGAGCCAGCAAAACCAGTCGAGGAAGTAGCCTTGTCTGTCTCCGAGTCAATTTGCAACGAGTTCTTCAATTCTAGCTCGTAAGTGATTCTCTTGATATCAAAGAATCTGTAGCACAGAGCCATCAACTTCTTCTGCAAAGTTGTGTGCTTCTCCTCGGTGAAAGGATTGACTCTGAAAGTTTCTGACTTTTTGACGAACCCGCGTGACTCGTAGAAGTCATTGAGCCCCTTGTCTACCGAAAAAGCATCAGCGCTCAAAATAATCTTTATGTTGGTGCTTTTCAATTTGTTGTCCGATGCATATTTCAGGCAGAGCAATCTCGCCTTTTCTTGGGCGTAGTCAAGAAGATCCTCCTCCAAACCTGCTTTACGATAAGCCTTTCTCACGTGGAGACCGCTGATCTTGGCGTGGAATGTATCCGAAGTGGACTGGGAGGGCAACGGAATGACAGTCACAACAGCGATAGGAGAGTTTCTGTACTCTATGAAGTCAGTGCTCTCGGAGGCACTTTGAATAAACGAGAGCTTTGAGTCCTCCGGTTTAGCATTGGCATAGATCTTCAAAGGGAAGCGGAAGATCTTGGCCATAACAGCCTCGTCAGCAAGCGAATCACTCATGATTCTGAACTCGTCTGAGGCCATGAAACTCGCGAGACCAACGGATCCGGCAACAAATATAATGGCAGGGAAGAACGACGTGAGAATGTACTTGTTGCGGATAGCCAAGCTAATAAACTCGCCAAACGTATCAGAAATTTCATAGAGCTCTCTGTATGCGTAAATGGTAAACCCAAGCAAAATGGCCGTGGCGTAGAGCTGGGTGACAGGATGCCAGACTATCCTAGTATTGCATTTGCTCTGCAACTGTCTGTAGTAGTCCCCATGAAATGTCAAGGCGACCGTGGCCAATTCAGGTGTCAAAGGCACTCTGCGGATGACAGAGTCAGCATCTGCATCCAATGGTTTGTTGAGGTCAACCTCTTTCTGCTCTACCATTGAATTGTGTATTGGAAAAGTTCTCAGTGGTGGGTTGGCTCAAGTGCATATATGCGTAGGGTCTGCTCGCATCTACGCGCACGTGGGCAGTTGCCTATTAAACCGATGCGCCTTCAAATGGAGCGAAAATTGGTGTAGACCGCCTTGGAACTATATGCATAGCGCTAAAACACACTTGACCTAAATCATGGACAGCGTCTTATTCGAAAGAAAAACGGCGAGAAAATCGTGCTTATTTATATTTCGGTCAAACACTGCATATGTTTACAAGATGTTTCAGTGACGCAAAAGCCTGACATTCTTGGCATTTTCACTCAACTTGTGTTCATAGAGAATTTGGCGACTTCGTTTTGATTCATTAGACTAGTCTGGTAAAGTAGTGTTCATAGATTTGAGTGAAAGGGGGCATACAAGAGTGTTGAATTGAAGTCTGTAAGAAAATGAACTGGATGAAAATACTTTTGGCAAATCGTAGTGATAAACTTCACATTACTATCGCATATTTTACACTTTTGCAATATTCTTCAAGCCTTGAATATCGTTTCAGTAGTGAGTCAATGTGTCAACTGCACGACTCGATACTGCGAAAAGTAGGGTTCTCAATGTGGCAGACAATAGTTCTGTGTAGGTGCAACATGTTACACACGATCCAATCATCCTTTGTATTGAGTATCAGCTGAGACCAAATGTTTCAAAAAAGAAACAAGGCCATTTTTAATTAATGGTTTGATTAAATGTCTAACTGTGTGTGATTAATGTCTAAATTATTGTCTGATTAAATTCAAAAGTGTTGCTTAGCCGAAACTCATAAAATATTCGCAACTTCATATGGCAGGCGCGACAACTGTGGCTGCGAACCACAATTCATGCGGACCCTGCAATGATTCGTAAAATCTATATAAACCCAATGTCGCCTAAAATTTTAGCTCGAACTATTTTCGGATGCCATCCAAAACCAAGGACTCAGCTGAGCAGTTAACATCCGTTATCCCAGGCCAAGTCAAGCGGGTGGCCATAATTGGCGGAGGCGCCTCTGGGGCTATATCTCTAGACTCCTTGGTCAAAGAAAACCAGTTCGAGCAGATCACCTTATTTGAAAGAAGAAACACGCTCGGAGGAATTTGGGTTTATGACAAGGACCCCATTAACACGCCGAATGATCTCATCAAGGTGGGTGCTTATAGTGCCGAGATCGACCCTCCTCTTGAAAACCCTTTCAAGAAGGCCGAAGTGTCTGAGACAACAAGGCGGGTCCTGCGTTCTCTCCAGCAACGTTTTGAGCAGACTCCTGCGTACGAGAAAATGAATACCAATATTATCGAGAAGATGATGACTTTCAGCGACAAGCGGCAATGGCATGCTGACCAGAACAACCAGTACGTAGATCGTGCTTTGGTGCAGCAGTACATACACGACTACATCACTCAAAACGCCCACCTTGAAGGTGTGAGTGTACAGTTAAACACAACCGTGGAGCATGTGGAAAGAACGCCAAGAGTCAGTGACGACTCTCTTTTGCCATACTATTTTACTGTCACGCTCCGCCAAACTTTCCCTAGCGGAGAGGATTTATGGTACCAGGAGGAATTTGATAGTGTGATTGTAAATGTTGGTCACTACCACATCCCATTCATCCCCAAAGTTCCAGGTTCAGAACTAGTTCAGAGCAAATATCCCGAGAGAATTGAACACGCCAAGTTCTTTAGGACGGGCGAGAAATACCTCGATAAAGTGGTGGTTGTGGTGGGCTCCAGGTCTCTGGGGGCAGATATCAGCAAGTATACATCGGAATATGCATCCAAGGTATATCAGCTGATCCGATCGATAAACAACACTCGAAAGGTGGTCAACGCCTCGAATCTTGAGAAAAAGCCAGTCATCGAGCGCTTTGAAGAAATTGCAGACGGCGGCTTCAAGGTGATTTTCCAGGATGGCTCGGAAGTGGTCAATCCAGACTACGTCATTTATGCCACAGGCTACCAGTTTCTGTTTCCATTTCTCGTGGAGCACTTCGGAGATCTCACCAAAGATGGCAAGATTGTACCCGACCTCTACCAGCACACCTTCTTGACTCAGGAGCCCCTTTTACCATTCATCGGAGTTCCTACAGATGCCATATCCTTCCGTGCATTCGAGTACCAGGCCATCTTGGTTGCGCGTTTCTTGGCTGGTAAAGCTGAGCTTCCATCCTTGGAAACGCAGCAGCAGTGGCTACAGACCAGGTATGATTTGCACCAAGACTCCAGAGCATACCATACCATTGGTGCTGCAGATGCTCGCAAATATATGCTTGGCTTGGTTGAGCTTGGCAAGCTACGCAAAGGTGCCAGTGATGGGCACGGCCGCCAGTTCCCAGCTATTTCTGAGCAAGATGTCGATGACTACGTAAGTGCAGCTTTGGCGTTGACGAAACTTTGGGCTTGATAGACTATGGCCTTGATAAACTTTGGCCTTGGCTGCACTTGGCCTTGATAGATTTTGAGCTTGACTAACTTGGCCTTGACTAACTTGAGCCTTGACGTATCACAACTGGAAATGGTTTGATTTAATATATAGAAATTTAATGAGTTTTGGGTCGTTGAGTAGCGTAGAGTATGCCTTAGTCTTCACCATCCGGAAAATGCTCGCTAAATAGGAGTTAGCGTTACAGAAAAGGACTCAGTAGGCAATATCACAGCTCCTAAACGATTTATGTCCGAGAAAAAGGGGCGGATGACGTTTTGAGCTAATCCCAGCGGCTAGAGCTAGAACTCTCGGTGTTTTCGTGAGCAAGAGAAGAATACCTAATGCATTTTCTTCAAAGGCTCAACAACAAGCTTCTCAAAGTTGAACATCTGCGAGATGGTGGTCTGTCTGTTCAATAAGGCTAGCTGGTCCACCCCTTGGTTGTAAAGTGAAATAATCAGCTCTTCGTCTTTGACATTCTTATTTTGCTTGAATGAGTCGTGGACCTTTCTGAATGAGTACTCTCTGAAGTTGTAGTTGTCGAACTTCTTGGAAGTAGCCAAGAGGCTTCTGTACAAGCTGAGCACTTGTTTGGAGTTTGGGCTCATTGAAGTGGTGAAGATGTGTGGCGAACGATGATAAATGTTCGCATGTTCTTTCTGTGTCCTGCATACACGGAGTCGATATGCCTTCCGCCGGCTATAATAAAGAATCAACTTACAAACACCCGGTTGCTTACAAAAATGGTCCTCGGGTCGAAATCGTGGAAAGATATCTGCTTTATGCCAGTTCATCAGCCTCAACCTTAGCAAGGTATTCCTCCAAGTCTTGTTGCGACACCTTCTTTTTCTTGTTCTTGGATTTTTTGGTGCTGGCATCTGCCATCATTTCCTCGAATATCCGTGCATCTTCGTCCTCTTCCTTTGATCTCTGCGTAGCAAGAAGCTCTTTTCCGATAAACACCACTGCCTCAGCCCTTGAGACACGCTCCTTTTTACCCAAAGCCTTATCGGCAAGAAGCTTTGTGGTGACCTTGTTTAAAATCCCATTGACCTCAAATTGGGTAGACGCCCAAGCAGTGGCAAGAAACTTACCTGTGATAACTCTTTCAGCTTCCATTTGCTTGACCTTATCTTCTTCGGTGAGATCAGCGCCAGATTGCTCGAGCGCAGCCTGATGCCTCAACATTTCCTCCGCAGATGCCTGGGCATCAATGGCACTTTTCAAAATCAGAAATCCGCCCTTCACTCTTTCACTCTTGGATTTCACACTGGTGTAGAGCTTGGATACGCCAAAGGTCTTGGCCGCCAGTATGGCGGCATTTCCCTGTGCAACGTAGACTTTTCCTATCAAGTGTAAGAGCTGGATGCCAAAGGACTCGATCTTCAAATCCTCTAACTCGGTTTGAAGCTTCTGCTTGTACAGATTCAATGCATCCGGAGTCTTGCAACTCTGGTAGCTCTCGATTCTCAGAAGCAAATTGGCCACTAACTTGTTGACCCGCTCCTCTTTGGCCTGCCTAGATTTTTCCTGCATTTCGACAAGTTTTTGTCTTCTTTCCTTGGTGATCTTTGAATGCTTCTTTTTTGAGTTGTACTCGTTCTGGAGATCGGTGTATTTAGTTTCTGAGTTTTCGTCGGTTTGTACCGTTGAGCCCGTATTGGAGTTCACAGCCACATGGGTAGAGGTCAGACCACTCTGTTGCTCCTCATCATTTTCACCCAAAATCTCTGCGGTTTCGGTGGCATCTGAAAACATTGACAACTCGCCAATCCAATCCTGAAAGCTGTCGCCTCCAAAGATCATCTTGAAGAAATCTTGGGGATCGATGTCCGCCTGGGCATCTGGGCCATTGCGTTCCTTTAAGCCCTCAACTCCAACCTCATCGTACAAGGCTCGCAGCTCGGCATTGGACAAGATTCCGTACGCTTCACCCAATTCCTGGAATTTGGAAGCAGCCTCAGGATCATTGCCGTTTTTATCCGGATGAAGCTGGATTGCTCTTTTTCTATAGGCTTTTTTCAATTCCACCTCGGTGGCCTCCGACTGAACGCCAAGGATCTCGTAATAGGTGACGTCTTTGACCATTGCCGTGAATTGTTTTCTGGGATTCGTGGAATCCGCGAGATCTGTGTGCTTTGGGACTTAGGTGCTGTGTCTCATGAGTAGTGCCGTGCACAATTCGTGGCTTGAACCGCCCATTGGCGCAGTTGATGTCAAAATACTACTCTATGATCCTACCAAGTACAGGAGATTGCTTTAATGGCGATTTTTGCTATAATTGGCCCATAATGACATAGTGCAGCGGAGTGTTGCGTCACGTGAGGTTGTTGCCGCCACAGCCGTAGCTGCGAGCAGCACATTCTATCTTTTCCAAGTGCACAACTCAGTTAACAGACTGGTATTTTCACGATATGAGTGGTCTCTGAATAATACTCCTCCTCGTGGTTTTATTTTCATTCACAGATATTCTTAAGGTCTGATTTTCATAAAGGGCTAACTTCAAAAAGGAATGACTCTCTTTTGTATGTAGCTTGCTTCCGAGTTCATCTTCCCCTCAGACACTATAAAAGATAGCCTCCGCAGTCGTTCTTCGGGACTGCATATAGTCCCGCCATCTCGGGGCTTTTCAAGATCAGCCAAATCGCCGAATTCGAATACGTGCTATTATTCATCTTAAAGGCAAAGGACCAAAAATTCCTAGCAATCTCTTAGAAATTTAAATACATGCCCGAGTTTATTGGTCATACGGCCAATGCTACGACCTCGGGGTGTAAGCTCGGCGCGCTTTCACGTCGACCGAAAAAGAAACCCCCGAGCTCCGAGCTCCGAGCTCCGAGCTTCTCATCGCCGCGATAGGCAAATATATAAGTCTGCATTTCCACGTCTACATCAAAGCGGCACACAACAATAACTCAAGCTATAGCACTAAGCTGACTTTTTGGATCTGAATTTTGAAATTCTTTTCTGTCTTAAGCCTTCCCATATCACCAGACCTCGACGCCTCCAAGTCTCGCTCTGACATCAAAGCTCGGCGCTCATATATCAAACTTCGGCAATCTCATAGCAAACCAAGTACTGCTCCATATACTAAGGTTACGACAATACGGTTTGAATTTTGAAGCAAGACAAAATAAAAGTTTGCAACTAATTGAAAATAACAGTTTGCAACTAATTGGCTCTTGGTTTTCTATTACCCTTTCGGAGTCCTCTTAAAAATTCCGTGTCATACTGCATATAGACATGTCAAATAACCTCGCGTGTTCACGCACGTCACTGAAGCTGCAAAATGCAACCTTAAATAGCAAAGCTGATTCAAGTGAACTCACTCCAACAGATCAAATACCAGTTCCTGAAAAGCAGAATCTAGAAGATAAACTCGGCGGAGCACACGAAAATCTCTTGCCATTGTCAAAGCTCCTCCCCTGCTTGCTAGCTTGCGGACTATGTCTTTTCTGCTCATTTTGTGACCAAACCGGTGTCACCGTTGCTCTTCCCCAGATTGCCAATGACTTGCATGCTCAGAACACCGTTAATTGGGCGGGCACTGCTCTGCTTTTAGCCAATACTGTTTGTCAAGTGATTTTTGGTCGTTTTGCAGACATTTTCGGAAGAAAACAGATGCTCATATCCAGTTTAGCACTTCTTACCATATCCAATCTTCTATGTGGATTTGCAACAGCCGGCCCTGAATTTTATGTGTTCAGAGCCATATCAGGTATAGGTGCAGGGGGCATCTCGTCGTTGGCAATGGTTATTGTTAGTGATGTGGTCACCCTAAAACAGAGAGGTAAATATCAAGGCATCCTCGGCACCTTTGTGGGATTGGGAAATGCCCTTGGTCCGATTATAATGGGCTCTTTTGCAGAAAATTCCACGTGGCGCAACTTTTTCAGAACATTGCCTCCCATTATTTTCTTCACCATGGTGATTGCTTGTCTCTTTATCCACACTCCAGGAAACAAAAAGTTGGAGTCTATTCTCACAATGAAAAATAAGCTCAAAAGTATTGATTATTTGGGTATGTTTTTGGCCACATCTTCGCTTGTTCTTCTCCTCATACCCATAAGTGGTGGAGGCTCGACTTATGCGTGGAACAGTCCTTTAGTCATTGCCATGTTTATTGTGGGAGGAGTTCTTCTCATCAGTTTTTTCGTGGTGGAATGCACAATACCTAAACTCCCAATGATTCCTTTGAGCATTTTCAAAAACCTATCCTTGTCCATGATCATGTTGTCTTCGTTTTTCTTCGGCATCGTCTACTATTCTTTCCTTTACAGCATACCATATTACTTCCAGTTAATCCGTGGCGACAGCCCTATGCGTTCTGCAGTTTTGCTCTTGCCGTTGGTGATTCCTCAATCAATGATGTCTACTGTGGCTGGTTACCTCATAAGTTTGATCGGGCATTACTTCCCAATCATGGCTGCGGGGTTTTCCTTTTGGCTCACTGGGCAAGGAATGACCTTAGCATTTCATCAGCACACTTCAGATTCATTCATCATCGGAACTCTCTTTCTAATGGGAACCGGAATCGGTTTTATCTTTCAGCCTAGTATGGTAGCTGCGCAGGCCAACTCTAGGAAATCACAGCGGGCTGTGGTGATAAGCACCAGAAACGTTATTCGGTCTTTCGGAGGTGCCTTAGGTATTGCCATTTCGTCGCTCATTATTTCCAACTCGGTCTTGAAGGAAATCAACCAACTTCCCTCCGACGCCTTACCCGCCAGCTATTTGACTTATTTGAGATCAAGTATTTACACACGTCCAGACATCTCTTCGCTTGACTCAACGCAGGTGGGTATCGTCAAGCTGATGTACATGAAAGCTATAAAAGACTACTTTTATTTCACGGTGCCTCTCATGGCAATATGCTTCATTCTCAACTTTCTCATAAAAGATAATGGATTGCAGTGTTTGGATGAACCTCTGGTGAAGGAGGCGGAGAAACACTCGGATATCGAGAGCGAAAGCCATCAAAGTCCCGCTTCTGCAACTCACGGCGCAGAATCTAAAGAAAGTGAGTCCCCTCGATAGACTCTTTAACTGTATTATACAAAACGATATACCGCTCAACGGTTTTTCGGATTATTAATGCATCTGTACATCACAAGTAGCCTAAAACAAACCCAAGTTGTTAGCAAATTCATAGACATTTTGGAATTTGGACTCAAGATTCTTGTTTAAATTGTTGCTCTTGACGAAATCCCCCAAGTTGTCTCTAGCCGCATAGAACAGATCCTCCATTGTATCAATTGTGTCTTTGTTCTGAGAGATGAAATGGGAGGCAACTTTCATGAACGGATTTTGGTCAGCAGGAGAAGGATCCACGAAGGTAGTCTTGAAATCCGATCTGTTAGCCATCCTAACCAAAGACTTCACAGCATACCAAAGGTACAGCACATCCTGGGACATGAAGGTCTGCAAACCTCGGAAGTAGATGCCTAGAAACACGAAAGCCACCACATAGAATACAGCCATCTTTACAAAAAAGACAACAAGCCTCCACCAATATTTGAGGAGTCGTACGGAGCCTTTCCAGAGGAGATAAGCCACGACCACACCCTCAACTATCCGCGTGGCATTTGGAAAATGCACCGAGCTCCACTGAATTGAAGTAATAGTAACACTCGTCACGTATACAATCAAGTTGACAGTATATTGTATTGCAGTGAGTAAGACATTTTGCAATGTGTGGCCTTCTGAGTGCATAATGAAGATGATGACGTTGTGGAGAAGCTCTATGGGGTATTTTTGGTGCGAAGATACTTCGAGCTTTATACAACAAGCAAGGAAGACGGTTGTTAAAATGGACTTGATTTTTTTGAGAAGAAACGTGTACACCTCTTCTTGTTCGAGATTTCCAAAGTCAGAAATGACGATGCCTGTATCGAGACACTAATCTGCATCCTACCATTGGTCATACTTTAGGTGAGCATTGTTCATTCTTTTTGCCAAGCAAAGTTCACACTTTTGGCTGAAACTTAATATGTAGAGAGAAATGCGAACCTACTTAACCAAAGCAGTGCCTATAAAAAGAAATAAGCTTCGGCTAATAACGCTGTTTATACTCTACACTCCATAATTTAGAAAAGTCTCCAATTCAAAAATTTCTATTTTATTCGAGACAAATTAAAGGCTGGATGCAATGACTTATTCGCCTAAGCATTACGAGTATAAGCCGCGCAGCACCTGGACTTAGAAAGTTGCAAAGGTTACCCGGCCATAATGCGCGAGCTATATATGAGCAGCCATCGCAGCACCAGTACTTTTTTCTCTATCAAAAGTTGCCGCCGAAATCGTCACAAAATGATCGTGTACACGTGTGTGCCATGGCTCTGGGTTGTTTTCGCTCGGCATTCGTGCTGAAAGCTTTTTCTCTTGGCTCGCCTATTAAGTTAGGGAGTCGTTCATGGGAGGGATTGTCAGATTATGACTCAAGGCGATGGCATGTGCAATGTGTCTACGGTCGGATGGTTTTGGTTAGATAAAGGTGGTTATCTAGTATACGCATGAGGTCAGAAACTCGTGTGTTTCCCGTTACATCACTACATTTTCTCTATTCTGTAGTTTAACGTCTTCCGATGCAAAGAAGCTGAGGTATTCAGCACGAGCATGAATCGAGTGACGCAATGTAGCCTTTTAAAGCGGACTTTGTATGCGAGACCCGAACCCGCCCAGGACATACAACAATGTAAACTTGAATGTTGTCCTGAATGTTCTATTAACATTTTTTCAATTGTTGTGGTATCTTAATGGCTTGATTAAAATAATGTGATTGATCAACATGTGATATCATGGTATGTTCATTAACAGTGTTCCCTGTAGCAACGCGCATTTCGAGTACATACTCTTGAGACTACATCCGTGCACACAAGCAACATTCAGACAACGAGCGATCACCAAAGATAACTACAGCGCATCGTTCGCCCATAATTGACTCGGCAGCAAAACTGCACCACTCCTTACAAAATACAATAGACCCGCATTTTCAACGTCTGTCCTTTGCAAACGTCATTTGCTGCTCTCCACATAATAGCACCCGTCCATGTTTCTGAGAAGAAAACCGCCCCCAGGACATTTGCTTCAGGAGCTTCAGGAGCTCTACAATGAAGTAAGTGATCAGACATTGAGAAACTTGGCGGCAGAAGATAAGAATCATTTTGCAGAGGCTCTCAGCGGCTGGAAGTCCCTACACACGCTGCTTCTCTACAAAATCGACATGTTGGAACGCAGGGCCTCGAAATTAAATCCCGAAGAAGCGACCATTATGACCGACTTGCGAGCTATTCGTGACGAAAATGTGAAGCATCTTATCCGGCTTCAACTAAGACTAGACGAGCAAACACGCAAACTCAAAAAAGCACAGCTTGAGCAGACAACTCCCTCCCCCCACCACAGCAGTGCTGGCAACACTTTATCCAGTCATCTGCACAAGCTTAGCACGCCTTCTTTGCGATCCAGCAACCCCTCAAGTCGCTCGTTGGGTAACAACTCGACCCAGAGACACATGAAGTCTTTGAGGCAGAATGCTGCCAGCAATAATTATCAGCTCTCTCAGAAAAATCAAGATACTGTGAAGGCGGCAGCATCTAAATCATGGGCTAGACCCGCGGCCCCCACAAGCAAGATTTATGATGATGAACTTTTCGGAGACTTTGATCAAACAGAGCTCACTGCATCGAACTGGGAGCGCCTCAACTCAGTGGGCTCTCAGTCCTCCACCACCAGCGACTCATCTCAGTCATTGAATCTCATTGACTTGGATGACCGCTTCTCTCAGCAAGCTCTCGAGGAATCGCCTAAAGCTGCTGTGCCCAAAAAAATTCCTCCTCCAGTGCCCCCCAAACGAGGCGCTTTACTAGCACCACGAGAGACACTACAAAAAACAGCCTCTTACCAAAATGATTCACCACCCATTTCCTCGACTTCTGCGGCCATTTCCAAGCCCTCTCTCCCGCAAGTGTCAAAGTCTGCATCAAATATCAAAGAGACTACAACCTCTGCCCCTAAGAAGTATACCTACAACCAACCCAAGCCAATGAACCTATCCCGCATCATGCAACAAAGCGGGGCAAAATCCCAGGCAGCTATGAAGAAGAGCACGGTTCCTAGCCTGCGTCCTCGCTCACTGGGACAAACAACCGCACGCTCCAAACCTGCTAATGGAGCCGTTACTGGTGACAATAAAGCTCCAATGAGGCAGGTCAAGAAGTCAAACATCACATACAACTACAAGCCTGCCGAGAAGGCCAAACCAGCGCCTAAAAAGCAAACCCAACCTCCAGTCGCCATGTCTCCGCCTGCCCCAAAATCTCCATACATGAATAGCATCCTTGATGACTACAATACTGAGGACGAAGAAATTTTGTCAGAGCCAATCACTTCCGGATCAACAAATGCATCGGAGATGTCCCCCGAGGAGCAGGCTAAACTCATCAAGTCGATAAAGGGTATCGATGAATTATCTGCGATCCAAATTTTGAACGATATTGTCGTTAGAGGAGATGAAGTGTATTGGGACGACATAGTTGGCCTAGAGAGTGCTAAAAACTCCTTGAAAGAAGCGGTCGTCTACCCGTTCTTGAGACCTGATCTTTTTAGGGGTCTTCGTGAACCAACTCGAGGAATGCTTCTTTTTGGTCCTCCTGGAACTGGAAAGACCATGCTCGCTAGAGCAGTTGCGACAGAGTCCAAGTCCACTTTCTTTTCCATCAGCTCTTCCTCATTGACTTCCAAATACCTCGGAGAAAGTGAGAAACTCGTCAAGGCTCTATTCCTTCTTGCTAAACGGTTGAGTCCCTCTATTGTTTTCATCGATGAAATTGATTCCCTATTGGGTACGCGGAATGAGGGAGAAGTAGAAAGCATGCGTAGGATCAAGAACGAGTTTCTCGTTCAATGGTCCGAGCTCTCTTCTGCTGCTGCTGGGCGTGACTCGGCCGAGGGGGATGTCAGCAGGGTATTGATCTTGGGTGCCACGAACTTGCCCTGGGGTATTGATGAAGCTGCTAGGCGGCGTTTTGCGAAACGTGTTTACATTCCTTTACCGGAAAAAGAGACCAGGAAGCTTCAAATCAGCAAGCTTCTAGCTTATCAGAAACACACCATCACGGATGAACAATTTGAGACTCTCATGGAGCTCACAACAGGATTTAGCGGAAGCGATATTACACTACTCGCCAAAGACAGCGCCATGGGGCCCTTGAGGTCTTTAGGCGACAAGCTATTGAGTACACCCACTGAAGAGATCCGCCCAATACAACTAGAGGATTTTGTTGAAAGTCTCAAGTACATTCGTCCATCCGTGTCTACTGAGGGCTTGGTGGAATACGAGAATTGGTCCACGAAATTCGGCTCTTCAGGTGCATAAGTCATTTAAATTGCATATATCATATCTGGATTAGGCATTTGTATAGCCGATACGGTAGCATTAACCGGTAATTTATTAAGTTCATTTTACATAATAAACCGCCTCATTGGAGGCTTCATTGTTTTTTCGATAAGCTCCTTGCGCTTACATCTCTCCGAAGCCGCTAACGGTAGACTTGGAGAATCCACCTTCCTTGACAGCTAAATCGTAGTATCCGTAAATGGTAGTGACACTTAACAAAATGGAGGTTCCGCTACCCAATGTACCAATCATATCACTGCACACAGACAAGGCGCCAATGGCGACACCTCCCAAAGCGGCAGCAGTTGGAATGATCTTCTTTAATTCTTTGTAGGCACTGGTACTTCTGTATCCGGCAATGACCAAGCCTTGCTCCTTGAATTGCTTGGCAACATCTCTTGGGGAGGTGCCACTAATCTCAATCCAAGTGGTGGAGAACACAGCACAAGAGCCCAAGACAAATGTGACATAGATCAAAGTTCTAATAGGGTCAACCAAAGCGTCCTTAAGTGACACTGGTGGCTGGATGTAGTAAGACAATCCACTAACAGCGTACAACTGAGAAGATCCACCTCTAGCAGCCCAGGAACCGAGGATCTTGACAAACAAGTTGTTGGGCCATTTCATGAAGAGCATCTGAGAAATGAGGAAGACGTTTGAAGACAACGCAGACTGCAACATGATTGGGGTGTTGGAAGTGTAGAATAACTTAATAGGGTACAACATGTAAGGACCTCTCTGTCTGACAGAACTGACAGGAAGGTCGACCCTGACACCTTGCAAGTAAACGACAGCGAAGAACACGAGAACAGTGGAAAACACTTGAAGCATGTTAGGCAAGTTTTGTCTGTAGAAAGCCTCGAGAAGCGCTCTCTTCTTGTCCTTTCTGGAACCCAACAAGTGGAACATGGCAACGACGGCACCGTCAAACTCGGCACCTTTTCCGGAAGCCGAGGTGGTTGGGGCAAAGGCCTTCCACATGACTTGCTCACAGACGTTGGTTGCAGTGAACAATGAGATACCTGAGCCAAGTCCGTAGCCCTTTTGCAACAATTCGTCCAACAAAATGACAATGATACCTGCAAACACCAATTGCAAAACCAACAACAAAATCACACCGGTACCCAAGGACTTTGGAGGACCGTACATACCTGTCAACACATAAACAGTAGCTTGACCAACAGACAAGATAATGGCGAAAAGCTTCTGGGCAGTCTGAAACTGCTCTCTGTCCTCCTTCTTGGACATGTCCACGTGGATCAACTTGGTACCCTGCAACAACTGGAACACCATGGAGGCCGAGACAATAGGGGTGATACCAAGCTCCATCAAAGTACCACGGTTAGAAGCCAACATCATTCTGAGCCAGAGAATTGGGTCGGAACCGTCTGAGGACACAATACCATAAAGTGGAATTTCAGACATGACGAGGAAAATCAATAAGGCCACACCCGTCCACATGACACGCTGATTGAAAGGGACTTTGCGCTCGGGGGCAATGACCTCGGGAACCAAAGGTTCGAAAGGTTTAACTAGATCCAACAAACGAAAACTCATGGCAGGATGAAGGTATGTGGGAGGTGGAGATCTAGTGAGACGAGAAAAAACACGAAAAGAGCGCCTGTTGACGTGGCCGAATGGCTGCACGTGATGCACCGAAGATTGGTGCGTGTCACATTTGTCTATGACAATTGTCTGAATAGAACTGGCTGAATGTAGTGCAAGAGAATAAACTATATATAATAGCAGATGAAACTCGGCATAGTTTTGATTGCCAATAACAGAATTGTCAACTTAAAGCTCATTAGTTATACTTACGATTAGTTTAAGTTGTGCGGTCATTTACAGTGCGAGCCTTAATGTGAGCCTTAATGTGAGCCTTAATGTGAGCCTTATGTAAGCCTTATGTGAGCTTGCAATTGTAGAATGTACAGCCATTAATGGCAGATTTTGCCCTTTAAAGCTTTAATAAGTCATATCCCTAATGCTTAGCATGAAATTGCTTCAAATGTATGGAACATGAGTGCATTTTGTCGTGGCGACATGATCAATCTGCTACGCGGTAGGAGCGCACATGAAGCCGCATTTGAATGTCTATTTCACGTCAGTCATGTCAAATTGGGCCGCCAAACTTCTGAACACACCCAAAGAAAATGTGCCTGTAAACACTGGAGATGGCCCCGGACTGCATAAAGTCGGGCCTGTTGGCACCTGCAGCCAGTCCAAGCCCAAAATCCACGAAGAGCTCAATGCGGCTCCAAAAACCGCCTCCGACAAGACTAAAAAAGGCAAGGCCGAAGGACCATCCCGACAAGCCTTCAACGCAGAAGAAGTGCTTCGTTTTCTCAGCAGCCGCTACGAACAGGATTTGGCCGATGCCCGTAACGACAAGGAAAATGAAAATAGTGCTGTGTATAAGTCGCTAGACTCTGGATCTGCGTGGAAGACGTCTTCAGTGAATGGAAAGAATGGCGAATCGAGCGGTTTCAATCTATTACGGGAACTCAACCGTTCTTTGCAAACAAAGAATCGAGAGCGATAGGTGAGAGTTAACGATGAGTGTGTGATTTGGGATATCTGAAGCGATATGAGAGATTGAGAATCAAAGATAGAAATGAACTAAAATGATACAGAGATAAAATGATTTAAATGCAATCTGTACTACAGCATAAATGTTACAGTAGATGTGATGGAATAGATGTTACAGTAGATTTAACAGTGGATGTAACAGTGGATGTAACAGTGGATGTAAAAGTTTAGATACAACAGTAGATATGCAACAGTAGATGTGATAGAACAGGTGTGATGCAATAGACGTGATAGAATAGACGTAGAATAGATGAGGTGGCTTAGAGCGAATAACGTGAATATTCGAAACAGTGCCTCAACAATATTCAGAAACTTATATGTACGTCAAAACGGTAAGCGAGCATGTCCAATAAGATCAGCATCATAGCGCGTCGTAAGTGTATTGCCGATAGGCGCACCGTCAGTTGCTGGTGTTAGGAACATCTTCACCGTGCGCCCCGGACGTGACCCGGCCACGACATAACAGCAACAAAGATAACGTAGCGGACTTCAATTCGAGGCCATGAAATCCAAAAATAATACTTGATGAATCCATTCTTTAAAGAAGAAAATTTTCTCAAAAAAAGTCGTTTCCGTCGCCATAAACGTCCCCGGCTTTTGGGGTTGTTCCTGTATTTCCCGGGCAATTCCAGAATCCGCCGTGCGCCACTTATCCTTTGACCCGCACAGTCACCCCACAACCCGGACAGTTGCGGAATGAAGCAAGTCGGCATGTGGCAGTACGCGCACTGGCGTTATAAAATGTCTGGGGTAAGTGCCCCAATAGAGACTTCATTTTCAAATTTTTGAGCTTTCAACACAATTTTCAGCTTTCAACACAATTTTCGCTTTGAAGAAACTTTTGCTGAATTTTCAAACGAACACACTTGAGCTTATAACTAGCTTTACTTGAGTTTATAACTGCTTCACTTGCGCTTATTACACTTGAGCTCACTTGCCTTATTACAACTTATTCAGGACTCAACTTTTAAGTTCAGCCCTTCTATTCTCATCTAGCACAAAACAAAATGTCACAGTCTGTCTCCCAGCAAATGAATGTCGAGACCGACATTATCACATTGACCCGGTTTATTCTCCAGGAACAGCAGAAACATGCTCCCAACGCCACCGGAGAATTGTCTCTTTTATTGAACAGTCTTCAGTTCGCCTTCAAGTTCATCGCCCACAACATTAGAAGAGCCGAGTTGGTTAATCTTATCGGAATCTCTGGCACTGCCAACTCCACAGGCGACGTTCAAAAGAAGTTGGACGTGATTGGAGACGAGATTTTCATCAACGCCATGAAATCCAGTGGAAATGTCAAGGTGCTTGTTTCCGAGGAACAAGAAGACCTTATTGTTTTCGAGGGTGGAGGTCGTTATGCGGTCTGCACTGACCCAATCGACGGTTCCTCCAACATTGACGCCGGTGTGTCTGTCGGAACCATTTTCGGTGTTTACAAGTTGAAGGACGACTCGAAGGGCTCCATCCACGACGTTTTAAGAAAGGGCTCCGATATGGTGGCGGCCGGCTACACTATGTACGGTGCTTCCGCTCATCTTATGTTGACCACGGGCCGCGGTGTGCACGGTTTCACGTTGGACACCCAGTTGGGAGAGTTTATTTTGACTCAGCCTGACTTGAAGATTCCCCACAGCAGAGCCATCTACTCTGTGAACGAAGGTAACTCTTACTACTGGCCGGAAAGCCACAAGAAGTATATCGAGGACTTGAAGAAGCCTCAGGACAGCTTGCAGGGAAAGCCATACTCTGCACGTTACATCGGATCCATGGTGGCCGATATCCACAGAACGTTGTTGTACGGAGGTATTTTCGCATACCCTGCTGACTCCAAGCTGAAGAACGGAAAGTTGCGTGTTTTGTACGAGTGTTTCCCTATGGCCTTGTTGCTTGAGCAAGCTGGTGGCTCTGCTGTGAACGACAAGGGTGAGCGGATTTTGGACATCTTGCCTAAGGGAATTCACGACAAGTCTGGAATCTGGTTGGGTTCCAAGGGCGAGATCGACCGTTTCTTGGGCTATCTTAAAAACTAGCTGTATTAATACATAAAAGAAATGAAGCTAACGAAAAGGCTGACAAGTGTAGTATATCATGAATCATATCACGCAGTCATGAGTCAGTAGCATACAGTCATAGAATCAGTGACATACAGTCATACAATTAGTAGCACATCAGAACATATCAGAGTATATCAAATATCAGATAGCATGATCACAGCTTCGGTGGTGAGCTTATATGCAGTGCGCTGTGGAGTCACGATTACTCACTTTTCGAGCTTTTGAGTAGCACCCATTATTTGCTACACTTCCCTTCACAAGTACTTTGCTTTCGCTAAACATTTAACTATTTATATAGTGGTTTTTATTTGGAGAGACTGAAATCGGCAAACATATTTTTAATTTAAAGTTCTGAATCCTAGAGAGAACAAGGAGCCCGGAACCAGCATACTCAAACCAAATGAAGTCTCCCTTACACAGACTGACTATCCACATCAAGCACTATCTTGCATCTCGATATGATCTCAAGCATCTCAAAAAGTTCGCCTTCCTCATAGCACTCATGAGCTGCCTATCACTGGGCTCGATCATGCTCTTTTCGCTCTTTTCACTGGCACTCCACAAATCCGTGGGCCTATCATACACAGAAATCAACATGATAGTTTCGCTATCGGCAGTTGGAATGTACTTGTGCTTGCCCGTTTTGGGTTACTTGGCCGACTGCTACGGCCCGGCTTTGCTCTCGTTGATCTCCATCTGGGCGTTTTGTCCTGCATACTTTGTCAATGCTTCTCTAGTCAAGAATGTCTCCCTGCTGGCCGAGGTGCTGCTGTTGTCGCCTCGCGGGGTCTCTATCTTGGCCATAAGCTTCTGCTTCATTGGGCTTGCCACGAGCTCGCTTTACTTTTCCAGTCTTTTGACCTGTGCCAGAATATACCCAGACAAGAAGAGTCTTGCCATATCTTTGCCTGTGAGTTGCTATGGCTTATCTTCATTGATTGGCTCGCAGGTGATGAAACTCCACTACTTCCATGAGCTGGGCGGGGCGCTTGATTTGTACAAAGTTTTTCTGTTCTTTTCAGTGCTTTACTTGGTTATGGGGGCCCTCAACCTCGTGTCCAACTCGATTGTCACCATTGAGCAGGAGGTGATTTTTGGGGAAACGGAGCCGCTTCTCCGAGAGGCCGAAGACGACGAGAATTCTCTTTTGCCTCAGAGATCCAACATCGAGCCTCCCAATCATAGACAACGGTACATCCAATTTTTGAAGGACAAGTCTGCGTGGGTGCTTCTAGTGAGTTTGTTTTTTTCCGTGGGGCCTCTTGAGAGTTTCCAGAACAATTTGGGATCAATCATCGATACGGCCGCCGGCGGCGCCGTGGAATTGTCCGACCAGGTGTCAATAATTGCCGCTCTGTCCACGTGCATTCGTCTTTTGATAGGAATCATGGCGGACTGGATCTCGGACGAGAAACGGGCTTATCCGGTGTGCAAAGTGTGGATCATTGTGGTATTGGCTGCAGTTGGGGCAATTGGGCAGATCTGTGCCAAATACGAAGTGAATTTCAATGTGGTTTCTGTACTTGCGGGAGTCAGTTACGGAGGACTTTTCACCGCTTACCCGACAGTCATTGCGTCCATTTGGGGAGTGGATTTGATGGGATCTACGTGGGGTTCGTTTATGGTTGCACCCGCTGTTGGAAGCATCACGTTTTCGCTCTTGCATGGAAGCCAGATGGACCAATGCACAGCGGTGGGTGAGGCAGGTAGATGCATGGACCGGTACTTTTCAATAACGGGTGCGTCTTTGGCAGTCAGTGTTGTTTTTGTCCTATTTGCTTGGAGAGTGATGTGGTGGAGGAGAGGGTTCAGGTGTTTCTAGCCTGCAGGACTACGTGTATATGGAACTGTGACATCGAACAAGCTTTGATCTTCGCATTCTTGTGTAGAGGACGTTGCAAGAGAGCCGCAGGAACAAGCGTGCATGCCATGTGTGCATGTTATGTGCAGGTTGCCGACGCTTTTCGGACAACGTGAGTCCTTTTTCGGCGATCTTGAGTAAATGCGACTGAGTTGGGCCCAGCCAGCACCGACGTTGCATCGATACATGGCCCGCACACATGATCAAACAAACTTTCTACTGTCTTTCGTATCTGCGGACATTTCCATAATCGAGCTTTTCAGCAGTGCAACATGTACGGTTTCAAATTATCGCGGACAACGTGTGTGAGTGCAGCACGTTGAAAACGCACGACGCGACCTCAAATTTCGGTGACAGCCGCAGAAAACACGTATCTATTATGAGTCGGTATATTAGAAAAGGAGCAGCGGCCAAAGTTTAACCACTATATCGGCAACGACTTCGATTCATAGTAAAAGGAGAAATTGCCGCTGACGCTTGATCTAGAAAAAGAAATAGTACTTCCGACGACATTTTAGCTCGCATATCCATCTGTGAGTATTGACCATCGTACGCCATTTCTTGCTGCAAAATGGGCCATATAGCCAGGATTGTGCCGTAACCAGGATTGTGTGATTCTACACTCTACAAGCAGACAAAAACTCCAATAACACGCAAAAAATCACCTCACTCTACAACCTGTACAAGTAGTTCTAGTTAATGGAGGAATACAGCTGGCTAATATAGGCTGTGTGCAGTCGGCACCGCGGCGCGACTTTTTTTCAAGTAAACATGTACAGAGGTGTTATTTTTGTTTTTTTTTTTTTTTCAGTGGGCAGTTTATATATAAGACGCTGTCCAGGTGAGCACGGCTCTTTTTTTTCTCTGAGACTCTTTTCCATATCATACCCTTTTCTTAAAACAACACAAAATGAAGGCTATTATTCTCGTCGGCGGTTACGGTACTCGTTTGAGACCTTTGACTTTGACCTTGCCTAAGCCTATGGTCGAGTTCGGTAACAGACCAATGATCCAACACCAAATCGAGGCTTTGGCTGAGGCCGGTGTCACCGACATTGTCTTGGCCGTTTCTTACAAGGCCGAGGTCATGGAGGCTTTGTTGGAGGAGTACAAGGCCAAGTACGGTATCAACATCACCTGCTCTAAGGAGGAGGAGCCTTTGGGCACCGCCGGTCCTTTGAAGCTCGCTGAGAAGGTTTTGAAGAAGGACGACTCTCCTTTCTTCGTCTTGAACTCCGACGTCATCTGTGACTACCCATTCCAGGAGTTGGCTGCTTTCCACAAGAAGCACGGTGCCGCCGGTACCATTGTCGCCACTAAGGTTGACGAGCCATCCAAGTACGGTGTCATTGTCCACGACAGAGACACTGCCAACTTGATCGACAGATTCGTTGAGAAGCCGGTTGAGTTCGTCGGTAACAGAATCAACGCCGGTATGTACATCTTGAACCCATCCGTTCTTGACTTGATCGAGTTGAAGCCAACCTCCATTGAGAAGGAGACCTTCCCTCAATTGGTTGAGAAAAAGCAATTATACTCCTTCGACTTGGAGGGTTACTGGATGGACGTCGGTCAACCAAAGGACTTCTTGACCGGTACCTGCTCCTACTTGACTTCTTTGACCAGAAGAAAGCCAGAGCAAATGTGCAGCGAAGGTTTCGTCCACAAGGGCAATGTCTTGGTTGACCCTAGTGCCCAAATCCACCCAGGTGCCTTGATTGGTCCTGATGTGGTGATTGGCCCAGGTGTCGTTGTTGGTGAGGGTGCCAGAATCCAGAGATCTGTTTTGTTGGCCAACTCTCAAGTTAAGGACCACGCTTGGGTTAAGTCGACCATTGTCGGCTGGAACTCTAGAATCGGTAAGTGGGCCAGAACCGAGGGCTGTACTGTTTTGGGTGACGATGTCGAGATCAAGAACGAGATCTACGTCAACGGTGCCAAGGTCTTGCCTCACAAGTCCATTTCTGCCAACGTTGAGCTGGAGGCTATTATTATGTAATTGCAGACTTTTAAATATATAATTGATGACCATGGGATCTGGCTGTATCTATGAAAAGTACGACACAAAGCTCTTTCTCAAGGGCTCGGACAAAGGTTTCACGCTGCTGAGGTACAGCACAAGGAGAATCTCGGCGATTTTTGGCTCGCTGATGCTGCCCATATGCTTATTCGCTTTCTTGCCTTCGTACACAATCGACGTCGTTTTGGTGTCGGAAACAACCCAGAGAGTGTCGTTTTTGGGCACGGATCCTTTGTGGCCATTAAACACGTCTCTGAGCTGCTCGATGCCCTGGGCAACTTCCTCTCTATGTGTTTTCGCCATGGGATTGGCGAGGATCGACTTTGTAAGGCCATCTTTCAAGTGGCCAAAATCAGTATTTCTGACGGGCGTGATTTTCACGGCGTAGGGAACGGTACGCGACACCTCGGAGATGATCTTTTGTGATAATTCTTTATCGTTTAACAACGCCTCTCTTGTCATATTTGGGTTCTGTTTGGTGTAGGCATCGATGATGTTAGTGACTGTAGGCTCATCCTTTTTAGGAATGTACAACCCCACGCCGTACACCTTGAAACCAAGGAAAGTCACGGATCTCACGCCGCTGGCAATCAAGTGATACTCTGTGCTGAAAAGGCCTAAATGCGTTTTCTGGAAAGTGGTGGGAAATGGGTCAATAGATGAATCCACACTCACTCCCTCGAGTGAATTGGCACTGTTATCATTGGCAATGAGAGCGCCTCCAAGAGCAGCAAATCCTGAGCCAAGAAACACTGCAGTTGTTTTATGGCCTCCATATCTGCCTCTGTATGCAAACAGGGGAGAAACGCTTTGTTTAGCGCCGTTTAAAATTGGTCTGATTTGTCTCCACATGTTTAACGCAGCACCTATTCGAACTTAGTTCGCGCTCGCGCCTATTAGTTAATGTGTAATATTTGACGTGCACAGTAAAGTCACAATACATCAAGAGTCAATATAAGTAAATCACAATACTTCAAGTGTCAATACAAGTAAATTGCCGATGCAAGTAAGATACCAATAGATTTTTGAACTAAATGAAGATAATCATGCAACACTAGACCCATATCCGTCAAGTATCCACTTGCATGACCGCAATCTCGGGGCTGATGGCATCTTCACACATCAAAGACTTGCCAGAGGCTAGTTGGGCTCTGTATACAGCACTCCACCGGCCCCACTCATGCTCCAACGTCTCCACATCCGATCCTAACCAGTCGTTGCTTGTAAAGGTAGAGCTCAAGTACCCTATAAGAGTGTCGCCGGCACCGGTGACGTTTGCAATCTGCAAATTCTTGTTTTCTGCAGGAACATCGTAGTACTCAACCACCACGCCAAGTCTCTTGTCGTCGTCAAGCTTTCGCCCGTGGGAAATCAAGGTACACGTGGGTACGTGTGCAGAAGTTGTTGGTATGGAACGGAAATCGTCGACGCTAGTGCTTAATTTGACAAGCACGCAGCCCTTGTCTCCAAGTTTGATGAGTATGTTTGGGATGTACGGAAGCATTTGGAACGCCCGCTGAAGTATTCCATCTTGCACAAGCGTAGTCATGGTGGAGTGGTTTGTCCGAGCCATCCTCTCCCTAAATCCAGCATCAATACCGAGCCCGTCCAAAAGAGGAAACCACCGGTCGTAGTCGTCAAAGAGCTCTCTGCTGGAAAATGAACTGTGAATTTGCTGGAATTCCTCACGTGTTGGAGTAATCAACAGAATGGTGTTTTCGGGAAATACAGAAAGCAAAGTAGAGTTCACCTGGCTAATTCTGGCCAGTTTCGGCTTGGATGTGGGTTCAATAATCACCCGTGGCTTCATATCCATTTTGGACGCAGCCAATAGCACTGCCTCAATACACTTGGGCAGGAGATTGCAGTCGAGAACAATAAATCTTGGCCGGGCTCTGTGAATTTCAGCTATGGCGTGGCCGATTAACGCCTCATCCTCGACAATCTGCATGTCTGCACATGCTACAACAAGTCCTCCTTGGGGATTTAAACTGGCATTGTATTGGGCGGTGTTTTGGCTGGGGAGCACTTTAATCCCCGTGGTATCCAAATCCAATCCGTTCATTTTCTCCAACACTTTCTTCCCCGGAAAATCGTCGCCCACGAGCGAAACAAATCTCGCCGTGCCGTGAACGTTTTGATTCGTAAGGCCATAGCTATGAGCAAGCGACACGTTGAAACCAACACCGCCTACATCCAGCCGAATAGAACCTGGATTGGAATCCTCCAAAATGGCATCTGCGTTAAATTTGCAGATGGTGTCAAGGGCAATCAGGCCGATGATAAGCGTCTCGGTTCTGTCATGGTGACAGCTCTGTATGTTAACTTTCGTAGTTTCGAGGGCGGGTACCAGGCCTGAAGCTTTGTTCAGCTTTTTGAGCCCGGTACTGGGCTGAAAATTGAGAGAATCTCTCTTAATGTTGGAACTTGTCCCCGTCGTGTTGAAAGCTGGCCCCTTGATGTCAGTATCTGGCCCCTTGATGTTAGTACTTGGCCCAAAAGCATCCTTTTCTAGATACACACCTTTTCCTCAAGAACAAGTAGCTCTCTTGCTATGCTGCATGCAGCGTTGGCATTGTTGATGACAAATCTCTTGTTGCACTCCACAGACTCGCCATTAGTAGCGACGGCTATCTTTTTCAACAAAAACGGCGTGAGATATTTCCCTGAAATGCCCTTTTCAAGCGCTTCTGCATTGGCGTCATCTATTATTTGCGCCATAGAGTCGCTCAGCAACGAAGACTGCTCCGGCGGCGGAATACACACCAAATTTCCAGAGCTGAGCTTCATGACATTGTTCTGGTTGTGTACAATGGAGGCAATCTCCTGCCAAGATGAGAACGAGTAAGGAGACTTGACCCCCGAGTCTCGGCAAAAGAACCCGGGCACCTGCACATCTGGCCTGCCGTTGTCATTGTATGTGCCCACATAAACACCCTGGGTTTCCAAAAACTCCATTGTCCGAGGGATGTCTAGAATCAGTTTTGGCCCTGCACACACAACGGTCACCGGGGTCCGTGAAAGCTCAGTGAGGTCTGCACTAACGTCCATAGTTATTTGCCCGTCTCGATGTACTCCGCCAAGCCCACCTGTGGCAAACACTTTGATCCCTGCCATGTGTGCTAGTATCATTGTTCCCGCTATCGTGGTGCCTCCATTTAGTTTTTGCGCCATGGTGGCTCCAATATCTCTTCGAGACACTTTGTTGGCGGATTTGAGCTCGGCCATTTGCTCTATTTGGCGGTCGGACAAGCCAACATGCGGCACGCCGCCGATGAAAGCACAAGTTGCCGGAATACAGCCGTTTTTTCGAATAGTGCTCTCGACTTCTCTGGCCATGGAAAGATTGGCAGGGTATGGAAATCCATGAGTGATAATAGTGGACTCCAATGCCACTAGTGGCACCTTGTCATTGAGTGCCTGGCGAATCTCCGAGGAAATGCGTATTCCATTGCGTGAAGAAAAATGCCGGATTCCAAGCATTCCAGCGTGTCAATGAATTGATCAAAAGTTTCTCAATGAATTGATCAAATGTGTCTCAATGTATTGATCAAACGCTATGTGGTTAATTTATAGTGCAACTTGACACTCGCGTAATGGAGTGTACGGCATCTCAGATTCGTGCATCAAACATGTCGCGCATGTATATACCCCAGCTTTATACTTAGTCTACAATAGCCACAAGTCCACTGTTCAAAATATCTGTATATTCATGGACCACTTTACGCTCCTCAGAAAAAGTGATTGTGAGCTGCTTTCGACGCTCCTCGAAATTGTGACGCGAACCGCCATCGCGGATGGTCTTTCGAATAGTCTACTTGACCAAGAAGACCAATTTGTCAATGAGCTTGTTGAAAAACTCACTCCGCAAATTCGGCCTTGGTCTTGGGCTGATCTGGCTCCAGAATCGAAGCCCACTCAATTGCTACTAAGCATTGCTGTGGAGGTGTTCAATCGCCAGGCTGATGCCTCTGTTCCTCTTTTGATCTCGATCGCTTCATACGCAAATCCAAACGTTCCATGGAGCAATTCTGCCTATTCCAAGCTTGCTGTACTGGTTTCTGTGCCTCAAACCCAGAAATTGCATACTTTGCTTTTGGAACGTCTTCGGCCCAGCTTGTCTATCAGTAAAGAGGCCCAGCTACGCTCTGTCAAACATCTGGATAACCGCTATTCCAAAATAAAGGGGCTTCGGCCGGCATTGGGGTTTTCGCCTTCTGCTGCTGCCCAAGACCAAGAAAGGCTGGCATGGAAATCATCGTACAGCGTATTTACTCTCTCTTCGGTGATGCTACTTATTCAAATGGACCCCGAGCTGTCGTCAAACGGAATATACACATCATTCATTCTACAAGTCTTTGATGACGCAGATCCTTTATTCAAAACTCAAGCTTGTTATTTACTCGACCACCTCATACGCTTGAAAGGCGACTTTCTCGTGAAAGCTGGGCTTGTGCCTTTATTCAAGGATTCCTTGAAAACATGCTTAACTTATTTGCCGCTGCTCACTCCACCGGACGTCTCCATGCGCCTCATGACATGCGCCTATCCTTGTCTTGGCAAGCTTGTGGATTTAGAGGTTCTGGCTGGCTTGAGTGCCGACTCCTACACACCCTATGTGGACATCATCGTGACACATCTCTTGGGTCTGGTATCCCATATTCTGCGTTCCAGTGACGAAGCCGTGAATAAGCTTCTTGTTTTTTTCCTCGAGGAGATCCGGTCTCTTGTCAGTGAAAGAGTACGGGACTCTATTTTGGTGTGCTTGTCGCGATTGTTCTTCACCTTGAACCAACTCATCACTGATCCATATCTCATAGACATGAATGCAGGTGCGCTAGTTGTGGAGGCAGCTTTGAGTGCTCAAAAGAGTATTTTATCGGTATTTGATGATTTGGCTGATCCAGAAGCTGTGGCTCTACTCTTGGCCTACAAGTACGATCTTTTGGCGTGTTGGGCCACTTATTCAAGGCGAGTTGTCAGCTTCGATGTCGGCACAGCTCAAAGCCGTAGCCTAATCTCTGAAAATATGCAACTCTTGCAAAGTCTTGCTCAGAGAGCCCCAGATTCTGCTACAGAATTTGAGGAGGACATTTGTCAAATATCAAAGACGACGCCAGAATTGGCACAATTAATTTCACGTCAAAAGACAGCTTCCAACTAGCATGGCGTGACTTTTATAGATTTGGCTTTACATACGATCACCTCTGCAATCCAATGCTGTCTTATTACTATATACAAGTTGCCCAGAAGCGTGACTACTTCTGCCCCTGCAAAGCTTGCACGACCTTGATGTTGGTGTCCAAAAACCTGTTCAAGCAGTTTGACAAGCATTGCTCCTCAGACTTGTTCAATCCATTGGAAGTGATTGGCTGGTCCTTGTTGCACTTCTTGAAGCACATATCCGTAAAAGTGTGGATAGACATCTGGACTTTGGACTTGGAGTTTTCGGATTCGATGAACTGCAAGATCTCCTTTCTAGAAGCCTCATCGAGGTTCTGCAAAGCGGCTTGTGAAATCTGGGACATGGTCAGTGGAGAAGGTTACGGTGGGTGAGGTTTTTCGCCTAGTGCTCTGGGATGTACGGGTGTTTTGGGCCCCACCAAACTTTGGCTGCAGTGGCACGTCTACTGATTTGACGGTGCCACGGTACTCATGGCTTCATATGCGATTAAAATAAAGTGTTTTTTAAGATTCGTTTGACTCTCGACTTGTTTCATGGAAACCACTTTATCTGCATGCATACGCGTCAATGCGCAGAGCATCAACAGAGACCACTTCATGTCCAGCAAAGGAGATAAGCTCAAGGCATTATGCGCCAAAAATCAAAGAGAAGTCTCGGCAACCCTGTCCAATTACACACAAGAGACGCACAATAAGAAACTACGTGCAGATATAGCAAGAACCCGGACTTTTCTCCAGCAAGCAGATCATGCAATCGAGGAACTTGAGCAATTGTTGGGGACTTTTGCCCAAAATAAACCCGATTCTTCTGATCTTCCTCAAGGGTGGAGCGCCGAAACAAAGGAAAGGGCCCATCTTTTGGCGCTTTACGAGGTATATCGCCAACTTCCATATACTCCCATGAAGAACGATCTGATTGGAATAGCCAGCGCCGTGAAAACAACCCTGGACGCAGTTCGAGAGCAGAAGGAAACAAGTGACAATTTACAGAGCCAGAACGAAGATTTGGAGTCTGAGATTAAGGACCTTGAAGGCATTAATGCCGACTACCAAGAAGTGGAGTCGGTTCTCAGTGCACGTGTTGCCAAATACCCCCGCAAGTTGGAGGAACTCGAGCAGAAAATACGAGAGTCGGGGTCTTATTCGCAAGAAGTCGAGCGAATGATAGAAACCGTGTCTCTGTTGTCGAAGCTGGCAAAAGGGGCAGAAGAACGAATGTACGCACATCTTCAACGCATAGTGATGAAAATACATGCACTCGTGGACTGGGAAAGTGCCAACGTCATGGACGAGGCTACATTTCGGAAGAGCATCAACTCTTCCGTGACGCTCATCAACTCCATGATCCAGAAACTTGTGGAAAACGCAGAAAATAGCGAGGAGAACTGGGTCCCCGTTCCCAGTGAAGCTGCACAAGAAAGACTTGTTGAGGTAATGATTCGAAACAATGTTTTGGTCACGCGGGAATCAAACAACCGCCTTGAAGTCAGACTACTAGACTTGGGTAACTAAGTAAACATGCATGCATATATAACGGTTCTCGTGGCGAATTGGCCAAAGAGAATATCATGAAAATTAATAATAGATTACTGATATTGGAGTTCAGAGATACACATTCATTTTAGCACAATGCCCATTCAAAGTGTACTAGAATGCGCTGAAGTGTACTGGAATGCTGCTGAAGTGTGATTGTCTTACTACATGAAATGAAAAGCTGAAATCACTACAAGAGTAGAAACGAAAAGCTGAAATTACTACAAGACTTAAAATAAAGAGTTTTCATGTTAGATACGAGGATTGGCCTTTCTACATAGAGAACGCAGGTGATACTACTACGTGAGCTCAAAAAATGGAATCCTCATGTGAGAAACAAATATTGGCCTTTGTACATGAACTTTAAGAAACAATTACACAACAACTCAAAGTTTAAAATTCTCGTAAAGCTGTGAAACTTCGGTCAAGTGATATCCTATATGCGCGCATATTCACGAGCATTCAACAACTAACTTGTTTAATGGTTTACGGTAGTAAGACGTTCATATGTATGTGTATGTGAACATGCAAAAACTAGAAAGTGTTCTTAGAAGTATGCGGCAGCATAGGCATTTCGAAGGAAGTCCACCCTCAGCCTGGAATTCTGTGCATGAATGAGCATGCACCATCACTCGCATCACGCACGTTGGTCCAATAGCACTATGTGACGGAAAAACATCTTCCTAGATCGATCAAAATTTAGGCCTAAACACCATTTTCAACAATAACAAATGACTTGATATGAAAGTGGTAGACTGCAAGATCTAATTTCGCTTTCTTTTTAAATTCCAAAAAGCACTTTTGGCTCAAATCGTGTCTTTGATCAAGCACACTGATCATGCATGAAGCATGCGCTGATGATGCAAAACGTCCGCCTGATCGCTTGTGCAGAGTTTTTAGAAATTATCGCAGAATTTCAGCCCATTTACGAAATAATGCAAACCTACTTGTAAAATCCCACTCTAAAGCAGCAAACTTGATCCCCTGGATTCTTGAGCTGCCTGTAGCATAGAAGAATGTCCCGATTCCAAAACAGTGAGAAGTTCCTCCCTAAGTGGTGTTTTAAAAAAGCTTGTTTCCTCAAAGTGCCGACAAGCGTCGTTTTCGCACTCACTTATAAGGCGTCGTTCTTGCGCTTAGTTGCGGTCGCCTATCTTGTACTGCACTGCGGCGCGTATTCCTTCTCTTTTTGGGCTTTAGGCCTCACAGAGTACATCCGGCCGTTGTTTCCATCTGCGATAAATCGCTTTCCAAGTGACCTTCTATTCTTTACTAAGAATTCGGTTTCACTAGCGAAAAACTTAGCCTCGCGCCGTGTTTCTTTCACCGCATAGCCCATTCCACCTCCGGCATACTTCTTACCACCCCCCGCATTTCTTCCCGGCTAAAAGATCACGAGCTGGGCACTCATTCACGAAGTCTCACACAAGCTTCGTATTACACATCTAAGAAGTCCGCCACGTTGCTTTCTCTGCAATGACCACCCCTGGATCGGTTTCCAAAAAGAGGAGGAATCGCTTGACAATCGTGTGTCGTCGATGTAGGCGAAAGAAGGCCAAATGTGACAAAGCACAACCATGCGGACAATGTGTCAAGTCTCACTGTCCAGAAGAATGTGCCTATGACATGCCTCACTTTGACGGTGGGCAGCCAAAGTCTGAGGACATGGCCTCCCTTATACAGCGTCTCATTGACAAGCATCTCAACCGTTCCCAGAAGAGCGCAGCGATTTCATTGGATGTTCCACCTGAGTTGGGCTTGGTCAAATTTCAGCGCCATACCACCACTCCATTGCTTGGTTTTAATCCGGTCCTCAAGTCCACGGACCTCATGAACATCCATATGAATTTCTCCGATCGAAATGCTATTGATCAGAACCTGTCTCCAGCAGGTAATCTGGAGTACATTGAGCCACGGTTCTCCCACCATTTCCGCAACTTCAAAACGACCCAGCGGCCAATTTTCTTTGTGGAGTTATTGCAGCGTGATCCGGGAGCAAAGTTATATTGGCGCTTGAACGAAGCTCGTGAAAATGTCAAACTCATGACCGTTCAGAACTTCTCGCTAGAAGAAAGGTCTGAAGTGGTAAAAGCTGCAGGTGCATACTTTGGACGGGGCTTCATCACAAGCAATCAGAATAGTTCTTCGGTGGCTAAGGGCCAGCTTTCCTTCTACGGTTTGCCTTTGGGTTTCACTTTCACTCCGAGTTACAATGAGCTAGACCACTTCCAGGTTAATCTTCGCAAGGTGCTCCCCCCAAAAAACTCCTTTTTTGCTTTGATCAAGCATTTCTTCCTTCTGATCTATCCAAGTTATCCAGTTATCGATGAATTCTGGCTTCTCGAAGAGGTGCGGTTGATGTTTAACTTCAGCGAGGAGGGGCTTTTCCACTCCGTTAACATTGCTTCCAAGCAAAACCTCCTTTTGGTGTCAATGGTGCTTTACATCCTTCGCTTGTCTTACTTGTCTTACTTCACCAACGTGCGTTCTCAGAACGAAAAGATCTTAGATTCTGTGTACGTTGGCGACATTTTGCTTCGTGACTGTCCGATCTCCCTTAACGCCGTCAATTTGGCATCCAATTTGTTTCAGATGGGAAGCATCCGCTTCAAGCCTTCTTTTCTTCTCCTCCAAGCGGGTCTTCTCAAGTGCATTAACCGTATGTTATCCTTCGACAACGAAATACCGTTCAATCACCTGGACGGAGATGGTAATTTCGGCTCCTTGACGTCGTTGGCCGTCGCTCTCTGCTTAGAGAGAGATCCTGATTTCATTGGCAATTTTCCCGGTGGTTTGAAAGAGAAGAACTTGAGACGTAAAGTCTGGTTTACCTTGGTTTCCATGGACTACACGCTTTCATATGTTTCCCACAAGCCGAGAATTATCTACCTGGCACAATATAGCACAAAATTGCCCGAGTTCGACCACAGGGCCTCCAGCATTGAAAATATTGCTCTTGAAGAACTCGTCATAAAGCATATGGCCAAAAATATTGAAGTCTTGAGCGCTGGAGACGAGATTCTCGATATGTGCCTTGATTTAAAGCTGAATTTTAAATCCCTGGATGTGATACAGAAGTTGAACGATTTTGAAATCGTTCTCTCGGAAAAATTCGGTCATATAAGTGAGTACTTCAAGCCGTGCTCCGATCCACTCTTGCGAGAGGTACTCATATCCCAATTGTCCGTTCATGCGTCCATTCAGTTGTTTATCGCCTACATTTACTACTTCTTTTACTTGTATTACAAGCATAAAAAAGATTCCTCCTTGAATTTTTTCTTCTTGAAAAAGACCTTGAGTATCATGTACTCCGACTTTGATTATTTTTGCTGCGAGCTCATGTTTAGTGAAGAGAGATATTTCAGCTACAGTTTCACGCTTCTACTAAGCCCTCTTATTCTCGTGTTGTTACATGTCGTTAGCATGGTTGGATTTGCATTGGCGGTGTCTTTGAACTGCAAGGTCCTTGTCTCTGATGGTATTGAATTCGAACCATCCCAATTCCAGCAGCTTTTGAAAGTGATTGCCTACAAAAATGAGTCTTTTGCCTTGCGCAAACAGAAATACTTTAAGCTATTAAGTGAAAGATACTTTTACGCTTGGAAATGTACCAAAATGGACGGCTTGGCATACGGGCTCTTATATGAAAGACTGTTCTATATGGTCGACATTGAGCTTTTGAAAAATGCTGCAGTAACCTGGACTGAAGACCAGTTCAAGAAATTTGCGGCACTCATACCAGACGAAGCGCCAATTCAAGCCACGGACCCTGCGTTGGTGGCAGATCTTACCTATCAAAGTAGCAGGAGCATCGATGACACGGACCTTCGAGGCAAGGATTTATACAAAACTGTGCAATCAGACAATTTCTGGATTGTCATCAATACTCTTGTGGAAAGAGAGCCAAATGCATTCCATGCCACTCAAAGTGCAGAGGTGCTCCGGCAGACCATGGGGCACGTCAATACCATGGCTATGAACCAAAAGGAGTTTACAGAACCCAATCCGTCTATGAAATATTCAATTCTTCGTCCCTCGACCGATAATCCAGGTATAGAGCCAAATGTCTCTGAGATTCTCGACTTTAATTTATTCAGCGCCGACTGGACAATGGACGATATTCTTTGATTAGATATGACTTCAAACATTATGAGATTGATACTATGCAGCTATGACGTGACTAGGGTTTACTCCCATAATATGACCTATCGGAATAATATTATTCTTAACAATAATTCAGCAAGAATATGCATCCGACCAACTTAGCTAGTCTTCTTGTGTCACCACTGATTGGTAGTGGTGGTCTTTGTACATATAGAATTGCAAGTAGATGACAGCATCCTCTAAAATGGTGCCCACGGAGCCCAACAACCAACTGAAGTTGAGAAGAACATACTCCGGGTCACTTCTGTAAAACAAAATTTGCCCTGCGTAAGTGATGTTGCCCAACGTCGAAAACATGAAGAACAAAAGACTCAAGCCCTCAACGGACTTTCTTTGGTGATTGCGGATGATTTGGGGTATTCTGGCACCCCAGTACATCAGCGCAGACAAGTAGCCTATGATTTGAGGCCCCAAATCAATTTTTGAGTGCTCCGGCTGCTGTGCTGACTTGTCGGAAAAGAAATACCCCAAGCAACCGGCGCCAATGACAAACAACACAGGCAATATGTACATGGTGAACCAGTTTTGGGTGTTACTCTCGAGCACCACACTAGTAAGCGCCGAAGAGCGTCTCCTCTTGCTCACCAAAGCATCGCCTTCCGTGGCGGAACCCTGGCGGGAGAGCACCCTATGATGTTTAGGATAATACTTGGAGTAGTAGAAATAAGAAGCCAACATTAAACCGTCAACGATACAGAACCAGACCGCAATTGTGATGACCTCTGGCAATAAAGAAGCCCAAAGAGAACCAACCAAGTTGAAGATATCTCCAGCGAGCCAGATGGAGATGAAACTAAGGGAGATTCCGTCGGCAGACTTGGCCTTCCACTGTTCCACTAGTTGTGGTAAAAGTAAGACGATGTAGCATGCAAGGCTTTGAGTTAGTATGATTTCTTTATGAGTTTAAGCAGTCCACATACCAAGTGGAGCCCAGCACACCTGAGGCGGTGTTTCTCCAGGAGCTGATTTGTTCAATCATGGGCTGATAAAGAATGAGAGATAAGGAAAAGAGAATGCTGCGACGAAATGCGCGAAAAGCGAATGTCCACGCGTGAATGGTCGAAGAGGCACAATATGACGACGGAGATTTCGTGAGCTGTTGAGTATCACATGTATTTCTTTTATGTATTTATTGTTTGAAAATTATCTTTATTTTTGTGTGCTGCTTGGCTTCAAAACGTAGATTGTCTATTCAATACCTTGTTGGATGCAAATTCCCCGCGTCTTCAGCGTACTGTATAGCCGCACATCCACACGGCCTTCGACTCATAAAGAATGAGCTTTGAAGTGACATCGATTGAATAAATATGTTTGCTTTTAAAATTGTAGCAACACTTTGAGCCTACTTTAAGCTTTTGAGATGATCTCACATTAGAATAGAAGGTAACTATACAATGACTGCAGCATGCTGGCGGCCTTCAGTCTTACTGTCTCCATCATCTCAGGTGTATTTTAATCATGGAAGGAGTGAAGCAGCAGCCCCCAAAATTGAGCCTAAAACTGGAATTTGTGCTGCGTCAGAAACAGTAGCCAATCCCCCAATCAAAGTCTTGGCAAGAGGAAATATGAGTGGAAGCAAGAATCCAATGAACCGAGCGTGGACATCCACAACATCTCTTTTTCTGGTCGAAACAACCGTAATGCCAGGCTCGGAAATCAAGTCCTGGACGGGAACATCCTGGTAATGGGCTAATTTCTCAAGCTGAACGAAGGTTTCCCCAGCGAGAGTCTGCACAGCAGCAAGAAGATTTTCGACTTCCGGCGGCAAATCTGAGGACACCTGGTGCAAGGTTTGGTTCAACATATAATTGGACTCACTCGCATCCACAATTTCTGCCTTGTCATTGGAAGCGTCAATTGAAGGCGACATTTCGCCTTCCTGGGCCATCACAGGAGGAGCAGCGACGGCAAGAGAGGCGAAAGCTAAGGAAGCAAGAGTGAAGAATTGCATAATGATTTGATTTGAATGAGGGAATGATGGTGAAATGGGGAATTATGGTGGGCATCGGTGCTCTAATATAGTTTTCTGTGAACCGGGATTATTGTCGATACTGCTCGTCTATTACACGGTTCTTTAAAATTCTGTTACAGCGTGAAGTGAGTGTGCTCGTCTGAAAGTTTATTCATAGAGCCTCTTTCTAAAACTCAATTTAGCATTTTTTAGAAAGCTCCAATGGGAGGATGATGGATATAAGTAAAGGCAGCATTTCCAGAAACTAGAGCATTGTTCACTTGAGCTCATACCGTTGAGTGTAGGAGCCTTCAACAATTACACTAGCCTTTTATTTTAAATCCTGCTTTTTCATGCTCTATAATTCACTAGAATTCAAGCTTAATCTTCAAATGCTTAATATGCTCTCGCCGATGCCAGGAAGGCGTTTTAATATTGTCTATACTCTTCTCGAACGTGCTTGAGCATAACAAGGTGAGAAGTGAAAGTGGCTAAAAATACCGTTAAAGTTAATCAAACTGCCATTAAGATTTCAAAATTGTCGTCAAGCTGTTTTATTTGCTTGACCCGCAAACGGAGACTTCTCGTTGGCTGAGGCTAATTTCGCCAATTCGAGGATGATTGGCTTAGAGCTTTTTTTGAAAAACTTGAAATTTCGTAAACTTAATCTTTAACTAAGCTTACTCCCTCATCCGAAAACACTAAGTGTAGATTTGTCCGGAAGACAACACTAGCCAATGAGCATAATCTCCCTCTTCGTCGTTCACTCAACGGAATGTATGGACGGTTTGCAGCCGTCGCGAAACACCCGTGCACCGCGAGGATGAGAAAGAAGATTTTTTCTTTCCCTAAAAATTTCTTCCAACACTAATCTTTTTATATAATCACAATGGTATGTTCATATTCCTGAACTATTCCTTCTACATTTACCGTATCTGGTTATGTGCCATAGAAGTGGATGCATTTTTCTAATCTATTCATGTCAGGGGCTTTCTCGTGGCCGGCATGGCCCGTTCAATAGGAATCGGAAAACTTTGGCTCTGCCACTGGCTTTGAATGCCGGCTAGAGAACCCTAATTTATAACATTTTTAGTTTTACAAGAATGTGCTTCTACTTCTTGGAGCACAGGCTGAGTATCTCAAGATACTGTAGAGTGAAGTTTTGTAGTAAGAATCTAAACTAACTCAATGACACAGCCCGCTTCCAAGAAAGTTGCTCCAGCCCCTTTGGCTTCCAAATCCGCTTCCACCGAATCAGGTAACCCATTGATCGAGAAGCGCGAGAGAAACTACGGTATCGGTTATGGTGTTCGCCCAAAGACTGACTTGACTAAGTACGTCAAGTGGCCTCAATACGTCAGATTGCAAAGACAAAAGAAGATCTTGTCCATGAGATTGAAGGTCCCACCTGCTATTGCCCAATTCCAAAACGTTTTGGACAAGAACACCGCCACCCAAACCTTCAAGTTGCTCAACAAGTACAGACCAGAGACTGCCACCGAGAAGCAAGACAGATTGACCAAGGAGGCCGCTGCTATTGCTGAGGGCAAGAAGGC